>OX291541.1:35820192-36438615 GCA_946406115.1 Apoda limacodes | reverse complement strand
TCTCAGAAAGAACTAGAAATTGAATTGTTCATAAACTGCCGAAAGATTGACATTTTATGTTTCACTGAACAAGCAGCCATCAGTTTATGTTCATTTTCAGTAAACAGTTTGGCTTTATGAAAGGCCGTTCCACAATTCCAATGCAGGAGTTGCACTATTAAAAAATATATTTAAACCCTACAAGGATTCGCATGATGCTCTTGGAGAGTTTTGTGATTTATCTAAGGCATTTGACTGAGTCCATCATGAAAATCTCAAAGCAAAGGCAAAGCTCTCGACCTTTTGACTTCCTACATGAGTAGCAGAGTCCGGAAAATAAATGTCAGCGGTGAAAGATCTCCGGGATCAGCAGTCACTATGGGAGTCCCTCAGGGTCCTTTTATATTTCTTAATCTATATATGTTTATAAAAATTAAATAGTTTCAGCAAGAAAAGTGACGTTCACAAAGTTAAAAACTAGAACTAAAAATAAGCTGTTGGTACACGTCTACACAAAATTAGTAACACTTTTTATGTATACACTCTTACAACAAAGTTCCTTATAATATTTGAAGGCTATCAATTAGTAAATTTAAATCTGTTATCAAAAAAGAACTATGTAAAAAAAATACTACAAAATTTCAAAAATTCATGGGACTCAAGGTGATTAATTACAGGACGAAACCGACGTTTACCTATAAACCAAATTAAAATGAAAATAATATAAAATGGTATGTCAAAAAGTTTTTATTCAAAACATTGATAATTGTATTTGCATTTTTTTTATGGTATAATAATAATGTTGGTAACAAAACGATTTTTTTAAAGAGGTACTATCAAGTTTCTTCCAGATTCTTTTCGGTAGAAATCAACATTGTGAACATAGTTTTTTTAAATATTAACTATTCAAAAGTGTTTTTAAAAATCTAATTTGAATAAAAAAAATTGATTTTGTCTTTGACTTTGAAGGGCTGTTCGGATATTAAAATCACTGTTGGTAACAGTAATCACTCTTATGTCATGACACCAATTTTGACACTATAAATACCAACCTCGAGGAGGGCTATACTTTTTGACGTTACAAATGTGAAAGTGACGTTTGCTTAATAAATAAACGACAAGTCTAACACTTTATTAGATATTTAAGGGGGTTGTAGGTAGCCACACTATGGTGTTAGAAAAGGAAGTTACCGAAGGCAGCTTAGAAATTTTGTTTGTTTATTTTTTTAAACATCATTAACATCATTACTTAACGTATGAAGGCTGGCAAGTAAGTAAGTAACATCACTACTTACTTAGATACAGACCCACCAACATATCTGAATCCGTCAGTTTGAAAAACTTATCATTTTCGGGTTTTTTGAAATCAATATTGAATCTGGTTTTTTAAAATATATTGACATCATATATTCACTGGGCTGTTCAGATATTAAAAACAAGTGTTGATGTTGCGCTACAAATTCTTCCGAAATCTTTTATTTTTAAACACCAATTTTAACACCATAAGTCTACTCACATGCCTGACTTTAGATTTTGACTTCACAAATATCAATGTGATGTTTGCATACTTAAAGTGATACGCCTAAGTCGTATATTCTCGGGATGTAAGTTCAAACAGAGCCACAACATGGTGTTGGAAAACGAAGTAACCGAACGCAGCCCAAAAAATATTTTTGTTTATGTTTAATAGAAATTAGCGTCACCACTCAGATCACAAAGAAGTTTGTTGGTCCATACTGTCTAACAACATTAACATGATAAAAACTTTTTAAAGAAATCCCTTAATAGTGGTATTCCATTTTCTTATTTAGTAGTCATAATTTACGGTCCACATGTTTCAACTATTTATTTTCTTTAGCAAAAAAATCGTGCAAAAAAATTCAGTAAAATGTGTCATGAAGGTTCCTTTTCTAAGACCTTTTTGCTTATTGGGACCTTGTTCTCACTTCATCCGAGATAATTTCGAATTAGAGATAATCTAGAAGACACTATCTACACTATAATTTTTTTTTTTTTTTTTTTTTTTATACCACTAAGGTGGCAAACAAGCTTACGGCCCGCCTGATGGTAAGCGGTCACCGTAGCATAAGGACGCTTGCAACACCAGGGGTATCACTTGCGCGTTGCCGACCCTTCAGAAATCTAATAACTTCTTTCTTGAAGAACTCCATACTGTAGTCCTTGCAGAAAACCTTGGCAGGGAGCTCATTCCACAACTTAAGCGTTCGCGGGAGGAAGTTTCTCTGAAACCGCACTGTACGCGACCATTTAGGTTCTAAAGTGTGAGAATGAATTCCCTGCCGATGGCGAGCGGTGCGATGGTAGAAAGTAGCCGTGGGCATCATTTCGAACAATTCCTCAGAACACAACCCATTGTACAAGCGGTAGAACACACACAGTGAGGCAAAGTCTCTCCTCAGACTTAAGGGCTCGATACCGCAAGTGACTTTGGAATCGTCGACAATTCTCACAGCCTGTCGTTGAACCGAGTCAAAAGGGCCAAGCTGGTATCGGGGTGCACCTGCCCAGAGATGGCAGCAGTACTCCATATGGGGCCTAACTTGCGACTTGTAAAGTAACAACCTTTGCCCCGACGTGAAGTACTGCTTCGCTCTGTTGAGTACACCAAGTTTTTTGGACGCCAGCTTTACCTTATCTTGTAAATGATCTCGGAACTGAACATCGCTGGAGATGTCGACACCAAGGATCCCAATGCTCTTGGAGATGGAGAGGGAAGTGTTCTGGAATTGTGGGACCACAGTGAATGGAGTTTTCTTAGCGGTGAACGCGCACACTTGTGTCTATGTAGGGTTGAATCGGACCAAGTTTACCCGTCCCCAGTCAGAGACCTGGGACAGTGTGGTCTCGATTTGAGACACAAGTTCTCCGCGGTTTTCCTCCACAACGGAACGAGGGATGTTTGCACGACCCGTGTAAAAAGCGTCTCCAGTACTGTCATCTGCATAGCAATGTATGTTGTTGATGTCCAACATGTCATTGATATGCAGTAGAAACAGCGTAGGAGACAGCACAGAGCCTTGCGGGACACCAGCATTAATGTCCATGCTATCAGAGCAACTACCGTCAACTACGGTTCGTATGCGTCTGCCGGACAAAAAGCTAGCCACCCATTTGCACAAACCCTCGGGCACTCCGTAAGATGGCAACTTCGATAGAAGACCGCGGTGCCAGACCCGATCGAACGCCTTCGCTATGTCTAGGCTACATGCCAATGCCTCCCCCTGACTCTCAATGGCTAGTGCCCATCGGTGTGTGAGATACACTAGAAGGTCACCAGTCGAGCGACCGTGGCGAAAGCCATATTGACGGTCACTGACCAGATCGTGTACTTCTAGGTATCTTAGAAGCTGTGTGTTGATCACACGCTCCATCACCTTAGAGAGGAGAGAGGTAATAGCGATAGGCCTGTAATTCGATGGATCTGATCTATCGCCCTTTTTGGGCACCGGGTGCACATTCGCAGTCTTCCATGTAGACGGAAATTGCCTAGTGTGGTAGGAAAGCGCGAAGAGGCGCGTGAGTACAGGACATAACTCAGGAGCACACTGCTTAAGCACCACTGCTGGTATACCGTCTGGCCCACTCGACTTATGAACGTCTAGAGAAAGCAACGCCCGCCTGACCTCCCGCTGCGTTATGGAGATTTCCGGCATGGACTTACCGCACCACGGTATAGTAGGTGGTACAGCGCCTTCATCGCTCATATTCGAGTTCGAGGCAAAGAGACTGCCCAGTAGATCGGCTTTCTCTTTAGCACTATGGGCCAAGTCACCATCGGTCTTTCGCAGTGGTGGTAACGACGACTGGCAGAAGTTCCCTTCGGCAGCTTTGGCAAGTGACCAGAAAGCACGACTCCCAGAAGGATAGCTCGCAAGTCGCCCACCTATTTTGCCGATGAATTGGAATTTTGCTCTGGCAGTTGCTTTCTTACTGAACCTCGAGGCAGCATTTAATTTGCGTTTTAACTCAGAAATATTCGGATCCTTATTAAAACGAGCCGTGGTCCAAGCCTCATATGCATTTTGCTTAAGAATTTTAGCTTTTCTGCAAGACCTATTAAACCACGGTCGTTTTTTGAACATCGACATCATTTTCTCGTTTTCTGTTTTATGTATATCTCAAAAATACTTGAAGCGGTGAGATGTTGCCATTATGAACCAGTTACGCCGTGGGGTACGTTCCGTAGCACAGCTTAGAGCGCTCTTGCAAACACGTACCTTAATATATGTATAAATTGCGCCACGTAAGTTGAACTTGCGCAGTAACACATTTTTGGTTCGTTAGTACATTTGTCCGTACTGTACCTATGCAAATGGCCGCCATTTTAGTTCAACTTACGTGAATTATATGAATTATACCTCTTTCAATATATTAAAAAAGATTTTGATTATTACAAAATGTTTAAAGCAACGTTTTACGTGTTGTATCATAATTAATAAAAAAATAATAGGTATAACTAAGTTTGTAAAATTAGTCCCCATTCCGAGTTATTTCTTTAATCTTATAATGGAACGTATTTGGACATAATTTTTTTTTTAATATTTAATATTAATATTTAATTGTTTATTTGTTTGGAAATTATAAGTTATTCTTATTTTCAAAGGTGTCAAACATGGTTTTTGTCACACGAACGAATTTTTTTGGGATGACTTTTTGCTTACGTGTATCGTCATTATAAATATGGCTTTGTTCCAGTCATATCCAGTTTTTTCGTGGCAGCTATAAACAAGTATATATTCATCTACCCATAACATAATCAAACGAACTTACCAAGTGTGAAAGCATATATAATGACGTAAGTGACAAAAAAAATTCTTGGTCAAAGGCACTTGATTGTTTGATAATCGTGTGGTCATTTTATAGGTGTCATGCTCAACCATCCCGTAGTTAACTTAACTCTGGTTTTACCTCACGAGAAAAATACAGGCATGTGTGCTTGGACACTGAGCTGAAAACTAACCAAAATGTAGATGTCATGCTCAACCACCGTGTGGTATAACCTGGTTTTACATCTAGTATCATCCAGGTATGTGAGTTAAGACACTGAGCTGAAAACATGAAAATATATTTTCTTTCTATCTTAAGCACTTTCAACATTAATATTACGCAACTCTTTTGTTTTGAACATTGGAAATTAATAATGAACACTTTGCAACGCGTCGTCACGCAAATAAAAAAGAAGGAGTTGTAAGATGGCGGATGGGGCCGGCCACTGGGCCAGAAAATGGGTTTGTCATAGACAAACCTCTTAGTTACGTGTGAAGTTGTCGAGTAGGTTAGAAGGACTACATAGTTAATGTTATATCTTCGAATAAAGCGAAGAAGTATAATCGCAACTACGTGTATGTGATTAGGTGTTGTTATCCCATTAACATCTATAATAAAACACGTGAGCTTGCCAGGGCATGATTTTAGCTACGACTAACAAATGAAGGCTTCTTCTTCTTCTTTCCGTGTCGATGGCCCTTTAAATACTTGATGCCCAGTAGGCAGCGAGGTTGACAGCCCTGGGCGTAGCGTCTCGCAGGTCGCACTCAGAGCAGGAATGCGGGCATGTGGGGCATAGATTGTGGTGCTGTGTTGCAGTCGCATAGGGTTGAGCAGTTTCGGAGCAATCCCCATCTGGCCATGTTTTGCTTACAGCGACCAACTTGGGACCTGAGCCTGTTAAGTGCCTTCCGTGTGAGCCATGATTCTTTGTGGTCTAAACACAGCAACGGCAAAACTACTAAATACCTACGGAACACAGTTCGCGCACGATCCCTTCTCTAAAAAAACTAATGAAGGTTTAAGAAGTTTTAATAAAAACTGATGAGGAAAAATTCACCGTAACATCTTTTGTGAATGTCATCTACAATTTTCTAGGAAACCGTTGAGCGGAAAATTGGAAAGATTTTATAATGAACTTAATCTTATACAACGCTTTGAGGTGTAACATGTCATTAAAATACATATGCTGGACTCGCAGCTTTGCTCGTTATTTTACACGTTTTATTTATCACGTTTAAACAAAACAAAAATAACTAGGTATATAGGTAATCTAAAAAAACAAAACCCTATCTAAATACAAAATTTCATTTAACTCGTTATAGCCATTTTCGAGATACGCAAATATATATATAGATATTATATTTATACAAGAATTGTTTGTCTAAGTATATAAGATTTGTCTAATTGTTTTTTGTACTTTTCTTGATTATGTTGAACGAATATGAACATATATGTATGAACATGTCACAAAGAAACCTTACGTATCAATGTGTTTATATTATTGATATATTATTATTTAGTGCCAACAGTACATTTAAAATTGATATAAGTTTTCGTGTGACATATTATAAAAGTTTAAATTTTGCAGGCCAGTGTAACGTGTGGCTAGGGCGTAATCAGGCCATATTCTCTAATTCCCGAACGAAAGTTGAGACCAAAAATTGTGTTCCTGAATTGTTATGCGTCTTTCGGCTAACTCGCGGCCAACATATATAAATTGTAGTCTTTGGCGGCCAACTCGTGGTCGCCCGCCGCCGGTTCAGTTGAGTTCGCCACCGACCATCATTGATCTCTGAATAGAGGTTGTGTTTTACGTATACATGATTAGATAAATATGTGTTTTGTTTTTACTTGTACTTCCGATATTATTTTATTTCAATGGCAATGAATAGGTATTAAACCTTGTTATGTCAAGTTATATTTTCAAGCAACACATAAAATAGGTTATATTTGAATTGATACTTGGATAAATCGATTGTGTTCTCAAGTATTCTGTAAACAGCGTAATCAAATGTGAAATGGTTCTGAACATTTGCAACAATAATTAAATTTATGTTTTCTTATTGCTTTGAACTGAAAGATTTATTTGAAATTCAATTTATATTTGATATAAAAATAATATTAATTAGTAAATAAATCCAACCAAACACAGATCCGTCGTTAAAATTCGCGCCAAGTACACGTTGAAGAGTTTTTTCAAATAAATAAATTAAGTATTAAGTATTATGTATAGTATAGTAAGTATACAAATAAATAATAAAGTATTTTCCTTGTAAATTTAAAAAAATTAAATCAAATTTTAAAAATTATCAAATGAGACCTGGTGCAATAAAATGATGAAAAACAACAAAATACAAAGAAAATATTTAAACGTAATAAATGGTTTGCATCATTATTTAAAAGAATATTGTGAACACAATTATAAAAATATTCAATTAGTTTATTATTTTTCGAAAAGTTTTTAAAATTAGACATTGAAATTTTTTTTTTTATTTTTACATGGTTATTACATTTATAAATGGGTTACTGGTTAATCGACCTATTCCTGCTAGGAGGTTGTAGAGGGGTTCATTACAAATGAATAAGATCATATAAGTGCCTAAGCAAAAGTGAACGATTTTTGAGAAAAAAATAATTTAAGTTTATCAATTTATCGAGAAAAAGAATTTTAAAAATTAATAAAAAAACTATCGGCTTTTATCATATTTTTATTTTTTATACATAAAAGACAAAACAAGCATTCATTATTATCACAAAAACTAGAACTGTCTGTCTTATTTTAAAAACTACTAGACTGAAACGTCATAAATTTTTAATCTTATTTATGGGTATGGGTTCCAAAAGAATGAAAAAAACACAAAAAACACAAAAAAACACAAAAAAACACTTATAAATATGACGTGCAGAAAAGAAGAGCAAGCTTTCTAACGAGGTACTTAAACTAAACATTGGATACAAGATTTTAGAGTTAACAGATGTATTTCCGTAAAAGTATGAATAAAATCGTCTAATAAATTTCATAAAAATATTGAATTATTGTTAAAAGAAATCAATAAGTGTAACAATTTTTTTTTATAATCGATGTTCAATATGGCTTCCTCTGTTTCTTACACAAAGACGCATTCTTTTTCTTTATTCCGTTTTTACTACTTTGCTTGTTAAATTTGTCCTAATAAATTGATAAAAATCTTAAATTAAATTTTTCTCAAAAATGGTTCACTTTCGCTCAGGGACTTACATGATCTCCTTCATTGATAATGACCTCCCCTACAACCGCCTAGCAGTAATAGGTCGATTTACCAGTAACCCTGTATAAGAAATATTTGTTACCTACTTTAATGATTTTTTGTTTTATTTTATACCCTTTAACTACCAGTGTAAATAAATGTGTTAAAAATACTCCAGATTTTATATAAAATAAATAGAATTTTTAAATAGGTTGAAGTAAGTTTTGGTGTCGGTTTCGTTTCAGACCAAAGTCAAAAGTTTTCGGTTTAAGCTAAAAACCTGTGTCGGTCGTTCACTTAACTCAAGAGCATTGTTCAAAAGCGTACCTTGATTATGTTCATGTGGAAATATGCTTCAGGCGCCACCTGTTTAACTTGTTTGTTTATTTTTATGATAAACCAAAATTCAATTTTGCTTCCAGGAATAACAAAGTTACAAGTAAGTGTAAACAAGAATCGTATACAAGTTTTTATTAAAATAATGAGTTAATGTTTGAATAATTTTCAAATAGTATCAAATGACTTCGATTAAATATGGGTTTATTTTTTGTTGCTAAGTTTGCCATAGTAAACTTCCTTACTATAATGAAGATTGTAAATATGTATATATTAAATAATTTACAGCTTGGCCCTCTTGACTCGGTTCAACGACGGGCTGTGAGAATTGCCGACGATGCCAAACTCACTTGCGGTATCGAGCCCTTAAGTATAAGGAGAGACTTTGTCTCCCTGTGTGTGTTCTACCGCTTGTACAATGGGTTGTGTTCTGAGGAATTGACCGAAATAATGCCCACGGCTACTTTCTACAATCGTAGCTCCCTGGCAAGGTTTTCTTCAACTACAGTACGGGGTTCTTCAAGAAAGAAGTTATTAGATTTTTGAAGGGTCGGCAACGCGCGAAGTAGCTGTAGACAACCCACGCCGATAACCATATTTATCGCTAGCGTACCAGCTAATTTAAGATTTTATGTTTAGCTCTCTTACCTATAATTATAAAGATATTCGGTTCTTCTTGGGACAAAAACCGTGATGTTACTGACTTACACTTACTGACGTTGAAATTTACCAAACTGCAGATTTAAAACTGCTTTTTGACCGATTTCACAACGATTTTATTTTCATAACACCGGTTTTAGAACAAAACTTAGCGATCTTTAACTTATATCTTCAAGATGAAACTAGCTGTGCTTGCAAATTCGTCCGCGTTGGATCACGAATGTGGATAAAAAGGTTTTTTTGATGTAATGTAACACATTGACGAGAGAAACGTATATAGTTGTCCATATCTGTATTTCGAGTCAATGTGTTGTAGTGTCCAATTCAAAAGCGGAGTTCTGTTCTGTCGTCTACGACATATAAAGCCGCGCATCTTGCTGCGTCCTCCGTGCCGCCGCCTGGAAGGTGAGAACTGCGACCAGCAGGCCCTTAGCATTTCCGAATCTGACCATAGGATCTTGACTTTTGTCGCCGCCGCGTTAGTCTTATCCACGCAGTAGCCCGCTGCAATGCGGAGCTGGTGTCTGCAGTTAGGTCGGTGTCAGCGACGTAGCCTCTTCACGTCACGAAGACACCGTGCAAGCGAGCCGCTCTGGGCAAGAGTGCAATTACCTCGTGCCATACGCTGAAGAATGAACGCCACTGTCCCGGTCCATCCTCGGGAATAAAGACTTTTTCCATACCGATTCAAGTAGGCAGGCTCACAGGGTATATCAGTCTGTATAATAATTATTTTATAGATCATTATTTAAGGCTAGGAACACCTTATGTGTTTAGGCTCTTGTTAATCTTTAAATTGTTACTCATTACAATGACATGGATTGAAGTGTGTTCTGTGATTAATAGACCAGTGACACTGAAATCTCTTGATTTTTTTGCTTTGGTCTCTTATTCACCAACGTTGTGACGTTCACCGTGTCTGCTAACACGTGAAACCGTTATGGTAAGAATATAAAAATATTCCTAGTTAAAACAAACTATTGGCAAAGCTTTTCCTAAATTAGTAACATTATTCCGTTTGAATCGATGCAATCGGTTTTCCTACTCATAAGCTTACCATGAAAGGCAGTCTGGAATTTGGAAAGTAACATGAAACCTTAGGTAATACTGGTCCCTTTCTTTTAAGTTACGTCATAAAAAAATCCCAGACTTAGGAATCTCTATACATACACCTACTGGCTGACATAGCAGCGAAGCTCTTATAAAATATTGTTAGTTTGTAAACTTAGGATGGTTTACAAAATCAAGACATGATCTTGACTTATAAAAATCACCACAATATCACAGGAGCTGTTTAGTTCTAAATTACTCAAATCATTGATTAACCATATAAATCCTTTCTAGCTACTACAAATTTTAGAACGACGATGGCCTGGACTCTAAGCACGAGCTTATTACGAGATTAGCACATCTAAACATAAATTGGTGATTAGGGTATAAATATCAAATCGAGGCAATTATCTACTTGAACTTATTAATCACTGATAACCTTAACATCAATTTAAGTAAACGAAACCGTAGCGCGAGCTAATTTTAAGTAAACGCTATCTTGTAAGAAAAACAGAAACACGTTTCATAATACACCATTAAAATAATAATACGCTTTATTGCTAACCCCCGAAATAGCGTTATTGTTTATAACTTATTTTCTGACTCAGTCATTAGGAATTATGCTTGCAAAATTTCAATAGAATCTGTTCAGTAGTTTTTGTTTGAAGCTTGAACATTCATACAGCATTTATGATTTACTTCTTACCCCCAAAGGGTCATAATTCATAATTCATAAGTCATAATTATTAGCCTATATGTTGACCCTATTATTAGTAATTAGGCGTTAACAATTTCAAGAGAACTTAAATAGTTGTGTAAAGCTTGGTCCTACATTATATACAAACTTTATTATTTTGTAGTTAACCTTCATAGAAAATAGTGTCTTAATTTATAACTTTTTATAACGGTTTTTAGGAATTATGCGAGCAGAATTTCAACATAATATGTCTAGTCGTTTTTACGTGAAACTTGAACATAAAGACAAACAGACATCGTCATCGGTATCATAAGATATGAGATCACGTAATTTTTTTTTCAAAAATCCATGATTTATGCTTTCTACTTCGTTAATATTTAAAAGATATATCATTAAATGCAATCACAATAGATATGTATATCTCAATCTAAATGTAAATAGTGCTCATCCCAAAAACCAAAGTCGCTGTCTGCCTCTGTCTGTTTCTCCGCAAACTATTTTGATATAATTTTTTTACATCAACTTTTATGGCAGAGCAACATCTGCCGGGTCAGCTAGTAGTAAAGATAAGAGAGCAAGAATTTTTTTACGAAGGCTTAGTTAGGTATGTTAAACATAAGAGGGTGACACTCGTTGAATGGTGGTCATTTGAGCATGAGCACCAATAGATGGCATTAGTAGTATCGTGTGTGAAATTATACTTTTGACTGTAAATTTTTTTGTTTCATTTCTATCGATTTAATTGTAAACTTTAAATCACTTTATTAATTCTCTATAGTTGAAAATTCAAATACCAACTTTCATGCTATTACCTCTAAAAGTCGCGGTGTGTCCATAGAAACTTCAGCTTTAGCCCTGTTTTTTACCGCCTTATGATCTAAAAATTACTATTCTATATACAGCTGAAAATGTTCTTTACGCATCAAAATCTATGCAGCCGTTTTTAAATCAACCCTGGACAGATAAACAGACAGACAAACATACAAATTTCCAAATTGGAAGTTATGTTCTGTTGGATAAAAGAAGTTTTTTCCGTTTTCTTTTATTTTTCTTTCGTTTCCGGAATTAAAAATACATTAAAGGCTCTCAAACGACTTCATTTCACGGGTGCATGTTCTGTGAGTTGCCAAGTTGTTAGATTTTTGGCTCTTTTGACCTAATGGTTTAACTTTGTATTCCAGAAATCCCAATAGGAATAGAACTCACGGAACAGATAGAACTCATAGTTTCTGTTCACCATCGTCAAAAAATTATTTAAGGGTTAGTTTTAGATATCTGCATAAGACGGACTTGCCTGGGTTTTTAAGCTATTGCATAGCTTTTATCGCGGGCTCTGAGCGCGGCGACCGAATAAAGAAATTCCGTAACGAAAAAAACCTAACAATCGTCTAACGTCGTTTCAGTTCGACAGACTTCGGGACGGTGTTTGTGTGCGTGCGACTAGACGTATGCATGTAGACTAGCTGCTAACTGCTCATAATTATTATAAATCAAACGAACTTACCTGTAAAGTTCGATGATAATTATGTGAGTGTGTTGGTCCAAGACGTCCTCCTTTTATTTAGCTTGTAGTAGACGTATCGTCTAGCCATTTTGTCACGATTTTCAAAGTTAGTTAAGGTTTCTTAGATAAAACTTATTTGAACATATTTTCTTTTATACTGAACGCAGCTTTGGCTTAGGTTTCCACTTTCGACCGCTTGAGGCGCCACTTCCATTGTCATTTAGTTTAAAGTTAATATTACATGACCTGTAAAAAGAACTTAGGGATCGAAGTACGTAACTTTGGGTTTGGGTGGGAGTCAGGACGTCTTGGACCAACACACACACATAATTATCATCGAACTTTACAGGTAAGTTCGTTTGATTTATAATTATGTTTCGTGTGTTGGTCCAAGACGTCCTCCTTTTATTTAACTTGTAGATGTTGAAAGGGTCATGAAATATTAATAATACCAAAAAAGTAATAGAAGATATTATCTTTATTACTATAAGGTTGCGAAGGCACTTATTTTCTAACTTACTAGATCTAAGACGAAACTAAGGTATTTGCAGTGTTTATGAATCAGTCTTTAATTAAGTAAGAAACACATTAATCAGGTACAATTTAAATAAGAGGCAAAAATTTTACATATCAATATTTAACTAGAATAATATCTACATTTATTAGTACAACAATCAGTCTATGATAGATTTTGCAAATAATTCAGGTGAATCTACAATAGGTCGGTTGTAGAATTTTGCAAATATTGAAGAGGTATCACTCCAGCCTGCAGTTTTTCTAATCAAATTTATGTTGACTCCTTTAGAATTAGCTTTTGATGTAGATGCATGTCTGGTACTATGAGCAGTAAATACTGTTGTGTCAATGTCACAAACGGTCATAAGTTTTTGATCCACCGACTAATGGTCTGTGGTCCAACAATTGAGTAAGGTTTTTTGAAAGATATAAATAAATTTTGTTGATTTTAAGTGTTTTTAAACCTTTTTGTAGCTGTTAAGTAGTCTGAAAGAGTTTGAGCTGGACATACAGAGGGCCTGCTTGAAAAAAATGGTAATGTTAATGCAGGCTGTACCGACCCTTCTTTAGATGTTTTTATGTTATCTGCTATTTAAATTATAAGTTTGTCTACTTGTGTTACTATGTTGTTTAATTTAATAAGGCTAAAAAGTTTGGACCCTGTGCGCTGTAGTGATAGCTAAAAGGGTAGCTAGTTTTTTGTATAGTAACTCTAATGACATTTGTAAATTGGGGTAAAGGTTAGCTAAATATTCAAGTACTTTATCTACATCCCATGTTATGTTGTATTTTGGAACAGAAGGGCGTAGTTTTAAGACACCTTTATAAAATCTTTTTATAGAAGAATCTGATCCTATTTAACACCCTTATAATAAGGACAATGCAGATCGACATCAGTTCAGACTACCATACCTAAATCCTTTATTGAACAAAGTTGTTAGAATACGTATTGAAGAAATAAAAAATCATTTAGTATATGTTTCCAAACCCCTCAATAATCAGTGTATTTTTAAAATATACTTTTACAATACCGAATTGATATACTCTTACTATATTCATGAGAAAACAAAAAAAAAGTCTTTTAACCCCCTAATATTAGTTGTTGCTTTCGAGAAATTCTTGAGAAAGTTCACGAACAAGCAAAACTCTCATTGAATCACTTGATATTTGTTTGTTTGTCTGTTCTTCAAAATGATGAACCCGTTTATTCTGAACTTCAGGACCGAATTTAAAATTCAGGACCCGGAAATTTCATGAAAAGGAATTAAAGGTCTTACATTATTTACATCCTCCTAATATTATAAATGTAAAAGTTTCTAAAAATGTCTGATTGAAAGTTCGTTACTCAATAACGATACAGCCACTGGACGGATCGGGATGAAACTTGGAACACCTATAAATTAGGTCCTGGAATAGCACATAGGCTACTTTTTATCCCGAAAAATTCAAAGGTTCCTGCGGGAATAACTATAACCGCGCTTAAACGAACTATAGCTATAACTACAGCTTGCTATAGCAAACGTCATTAGTATAATAATAAATGAGTTAATTAAGGAGTTCCACGCCAATAACCAAATTTAGGGCAGGCGGAACCGCTGACAAAATCTAGTGAGAAATAAAGACGAAAATCATTAAAAAAAAACTTCTTAATTTTTGGAATTTCATCGGTATTTTATACAATCACTAGACATTGTTAAAATGCATATAGAAAATATGAACACCGTTATTGAAAAATGTTAAAACATTGCGGTAACTTTGAAAAAAATTAAAAACAGAGACATCTTACTTTTCGTAAGGATAGCATTTTGTAGATTGGTACGCTCTGACTCGGTGCTCCCCCAGTTTCCGTGGTATATTTTTTGTAATTCAAAAGGTGTCGCTATTCAAATTTACTCCCCTGCTGCCATCTCTACATAATTTTAGAAACAAATATGTTTGCAGAATCTACAGAGAATGAAGCAGACAGGGTTTATGTAGTAATTGAATTTACGTGTAGATGGCAGTCCATTCGGTAAAGATTGCAATACATCAAAACCTATGAAAAATTTGTAACAGCATTTTTTTCAACAAAATTGTTCGCTATATCAAATTAAAGTTGAAAGGATTTACTTTAATGCAAAAAGTTAAAAATTTGTTTACATTTACAACATTTCGAGCATTTTCAAATTTGCTATTTTTCGGCTGCTTATTATTGTTTACCAGATTTAAAAAATAACACGAAAATAAACTTCAAACAATTAAACGTATGGAGATTTTGCGTAAAATAAAAATAGAAATTTTGAAAACAATTTCCTCACTTTCTATAAAACATACTGAAAAATACTAAAAAAGTTTTTTTGGAAATTATAAATAGGAAAAAAAAATGCTTTTGTCACCAAAGATTGTTTTGAAGGAGGAGAGAGGTTACATTCCGCTAGATCAAAACTATTATTGCCTGATACATGTTTTTCGTGGCTTTTAATGTATTTTTATTTTTACCGACTAAAGACGGACTGACGAGATATGATTTTACAATAAAAGTTAAAGAATATACTTTATTTAATATTAAGTTAATTCTTTAGTAAACTATAATAAAGAAATAATAATTAGACATTATACACAGCTTGTACTATGGATACCAGGATACAAATATATAGAAAAAAGAAACATACATAATTTTTATAAACATATACTAAATATTGTGTATAATTGTATAAATATTGTGTGTAAAACACCCAGATTAAAGACAAACTCAATGTTTATTACATAGCTGTTTGTGTTATCGCCATCTGCAGTTTTAAAGAAGTACCATGTACTCTGAAGATCAAGATTCATATACCACAGTACACAAACACAGTATGCCGTCTGTGTTATAAATTCATGGAGTAAAGTTAAGATGTCGCTAGTCTTAAATAACTACTCTTCTTCAGTTTAACATTCTTTTCTTACAACTATTTTTTGTATTGCATAACGGGAACAACGCTTTTAATCGGCTTCATCCTGAAAATACTTATCCTTTGGATTAAAATCTAGATTACAAGAACATTAGAAACATACAGTTCGTCTTGTGCGGAGATCGAACCTGCACCCCTCAGAGCTACAGCGCCACTATTGTTGTACCTGTTACATACAGTTAGTCTAAGCTGATTTCAAATTCATCGATGCAAGATCATTTTTTTAGAATGCAAAACTATGTCAGGTTGAAAATAAAATAACCCACATTGCCCGGCTAGGTATATATCAAAGAAATACAAAATAATTATTTTTATGGCAATGTCATAAACCTTATGACATTATGGCATAAACGGCCATTCTAAATCGAAGATCACGTAATATAAAGCGCAGAATTTATGGTAGGATGTGAAAGTCGGTGGTAGTCGTTCGATTCGAGACCGGTGAGTACCAATGGGTCTTTTTCATAATATCTCAAGTACATTAATTATACACACCACTGGCAAACAGCAAAGGACACCTGCATATGAGGGTAGGCCGTGCGCCGATGTATGAGGCTTATAAGAAGGTGAACCAATGACCTAAAAATAGACAGAAAATAAACGAATAAGGAATGGCGAGAAAACTATATTTGCAATGTTAAAAGCACATAGTTTAGTGTATTTTGCCAATAATAATAAAATAAATAAATATTTTTGGACATTACACGCTATCTGGTCCTAAATTAAGAAAAACTTGTATAATGGGTAACGGACAACGGATGAAATTAGACATATGTCTATTTATTTTTCTATATAAATAAAAAAACAGAAAATAACTCCTACATGTATATTGTAGGAGTGATTTAAAGTCAGTGTCATATAAATATTTGAACTTTATTTAAGTTATGCTTAGTCCGTACTGGACTAATAGATTTCGCAGAACTCACCCATTTAAAGTATGTAGTATTAATTAAATTTGGCTTGATAAAGCAAATAATATCACAAAGTTTGAAATTTAAATATAACTTTGATGAAATTAATTAAACGTTTGAATATCTACGAATCTAGATGAAATTATTATTCAAATAAGTTTAAATGTTTTAGTAAAATAAAAGAGGTAATTAAATCCGGTCAAGTACGAGTCGGACTCGCGCACCGAGGTTTCCATACCACCATAACGTAATTTATAATTACAAACATAAACAAAAAGTGTGCTGCTAAGCGGTCTCCCATCCAATGAGTAAGTTTGATGTAACAAAAACGTTTCTCTTGTATGCGTACCCCCTTCAATTTTTACCTTTTCAACTTTTGTCATTTGTTACATATAGCTTTCTATATTAACACATACCTACTCTGTGAAAATTTTAGGCTTCTACCTATTTCAGTCTAAAAAATAGAGTTCTTTAATGGTCGAAAAGACAGAGAGACAGACAAACAGACAGACAGTGTAGGCTTAGTAATTAGGGTTCATTAGCATTCTTTGGGTTGGGAAACCTAAAAAGAGGATTTTCACCTTAAGCCTTAAATATTCTCTATATAATTGAAATGTGTAATATGTTATATTGACGGAAATATAGCAATATATATGAAAGAAAAATGAAAATAAATTATTAAGGCGCTTGCCATTTCAAACGCTTTTTTGGACGTGAATTTGACGAACATCTTCTATCTGGATTGATGCATTTATATAAGCATAGCACGCCAAAATACTGAGACCGAATCTCAAAAAGACAAAAATAGTTAGTTTTAACTAAGGTTAAATCCCGTTTGCGATTAAAAATTCTAAAGGAATATATATATATATATATAATTATTTTTCAATTTGTTATATATATATATATATATATATATATAATAAATTGATACATAGGTTACATAATGCTACAGTATGTACTCATTGAACCAAAAAGAAAACAGCGCAGAAATGTGCCACCAGTTCAGATTATATTAACTTTGCAGCCATCTAGTTGAAATGAACTTTTAGTACCTACTTTCTTAAGAACTCGCATTTGGCAGGTTATTTTATGTAAGTATATTATTGGTAAGCCGTACCTTACCTTAAATTAGATGGTGAAGGCCTCATCACTAAGTACTAAGTTATTCAAACTAAAATTTTGCTATTTACGTTGGGAGAGAAGTTTGTGCAATATTGAACATCGTTTCAGGAACTTGATAACTTTTAAAGAAAACTGGAAGACACAAGTTATGCTGACTTATTTATTTCTTGACCTACTTCCTTGAATGAATTTCTCTAGCGAATGTGCTTGTGAAAAGGAGATAAAACTTTAAAGATTATCTTTTAGAAGGATGCTGAGTTTACGTGTCATATATCTTGCTTTTCAGTTTTCTGTTCAGCTCCTATATTATACGTTTTACAAAGAAAAAAGTAGGTGCCGGTAACTACCTATCTGTTACTTATCTTATAAAGATGCTGCAATATAATGTGCCCACCTAATTATTGTAAGTTATTTGAAATCATCTATGTGCATTAAAAATTTGAAATTGTAAAATTTAATTTTAATTTATATAAACATTTTAAGATTTGATTTAGAAAATGATAATTAAATAGGTACAAAGATATTGAAAACTAAATATCCTATAAAAATAATAGAAAACCGTTTAAAACCAGTTTGGTGGTTAAAGTACTTATTTCGTTACGGTTATTTTATAACATAATCGATATATTATAACAACATCGATAGCTTAATATCTTGTCACATTAATTTGATTTCATCTGAAGTAACGAGCTCGGAGACGTCGTTATATAACTATATACCTAACCCTCAACTATGTATTTTCAAAACACCTTCAATATAATTAATAATACAATATATGCGGCGTATTGTGGATTATACATATAGAATTGTGGATTGCCTTTGGTATCGCGTCAAGTTGTAAGTATTCATATACATATTGATAAAGTGGTAGCCTCCATAAAAATAATGTATAAAATGCCAATTGAGACTAATTGGGATATCGGAATAGACCAGACTTTAATAGAGGTTTGGAAAAACTTCAATCATGCCTAGCGAAATAAGCTCAGACACAACAGCAATACTATTTGTTGTTTTAATGTACAGTCACGAGTTTTAATTTACAGTCACGAGTTTAAGGTATACAGTTATATAAAGACGTCTCCAAGCTCGTTAGCTCAGATGAAATCAAATTAATGTGACAAGGTATATTTTTTTAAACTATCGATGTTGTTATAATATATCGATTATGTTATCGATTACCGTAACGAAATAAGTACTTCACCCACCAAACTGGTTTTAAACGGTTTTCTATAATTTTTACAGGATATTTAGTTTTCAATATCTTTGTACCTATTTAATTATCATTTTCTAAATCAAATCTTAAAATGTTTATATAAATTAAAATTAAATTTTACAATTTTAAATACTTAAATTTAATCAATGAAGTGACAAAATCATATTCAAATTATATTTTTAATATCTTAAAACCTATACCAAAATTTACAAAACAAATCATTACAGTTTTTGTGTTATTATAATTTTTAAAAATGTCTATAAGTATAAAGACACTCTTTGACAAATAACTTCTAGTGACTTTTAACGTCCTAGTACATCAATCCGTCGTGGTTTCAAACGTTTCAGAACATCACGGAACATTCTGAAATGTTCAGACAGTGTCTGGAATGTTAGAGAACATCCCAGATCGTTGTGGAACATTCTAGAACACCCTCGAATGTTGTGGAATATTCTGGAACATTGTGGATCATTGTGTGGGTGGAGCTACCTATTGATAGGGGTATATAAAGCAAGATCCATCGTAGTTCGAACGTTGCAGAACATCCTGGAACATTCTGAAATGTTTTGGAATGTTCGGGAATGGTCTCGAATGTTCGGAAACATCTCAGATCGTTGTGGAACATTCCAGATCACTCTCGAATGTTGTGGAAATTTCTGAAACATTTCGGACCATTCGAAGCCGTTTTTATGGGTTAAGATTAATAGAGGTATATAAAGTAAGGTCCGTTGTAAGTTCGAACGTAGAAAATGTCAACTTTCTTACAGAATTTTTAAATTCTTTGCAAGTACCAGTAATGCCACTACCCTGCCTTCGACTGAAAATTAGATCTCCGATCATACTACTTAGAAATCTTTACTCACCAAAACTATGTAATGGAAATGGAATAATCGTTAAACAGCTATTGAATAACATCGTCGAAGCCGAACTTATGACTAGAAAGGAAAAAGGACACACGGTACTTATCCACAGAATACCACTTATCTCGAACTGGCATTCCAATTTTAAAGACTGCAATTTCTAATTAAAAATTAGCCTATAGTTTTACAGTAAACAAAGCGCAAGGACAAACTTTAAAATTTTGCGGCATCAACTTCAAAGACTCCTGTTTTTCTTATGGTCAACTATGCGTAGCTTGCTCTTGAGTGGGAAATTTAAAAACCCTGGATAACAAAATGAAAAATTGCATTGGAAACAGAAGTATTGCAGTTAGATTATGTTGTCAAAAAAAAGTTTGTCTCTTATATTTTAAGTTTATCCTTTTATTCCAACTACTACACATCTCTTATGTTAAGGGAGTTGTCCCTGAGCGAAGCCGGGTACCACAGCTAGTACAATATAAATATATCTACATACACTCTTTCACAGAAACACAACATTCTATATATAAGTGTTGATTGGTATTATTTATATGTGGACTAAAGATTTAATCAACTCATTATTATTTTCAAAATTATATAAAAAATAAGACACACAGACAACTGCAGGTTGTTATCTATAAAATATTGTATTGTTTTGTAAAACTTGGCCCATTTTCCATTTACAGTAAACAATATAAAACAATTCTTGTTTTCTGTAAATAAAAGTTTATTTCCCTCGGTTCATCTGTTGCGACTTAAGTGTTTCGTGGGTAAATATCGGCTACAGTACGAAACGGTAGCCATGGGAATGAAAGATTTGCAGTGTTACACATATAAAGTG
Organism: Apoda limacodes; assembly: GCA_946406115.1. Lineage (NCBI taxonomy): Eukaryota > Metazoa > Arthropoda > Insecta > Lepidoptera > Limacodidae > Apoda > Apoda limacodes. The sequence goes on along the minus strand of OX291541.1, from coordinate 36,417,972 downwards.
TACAAAATATAATTAAAAGTAATTTAAACAAACACATTGATTAGTGTCATGTCTACAGAGTAGAGACGAGACAGCTTTGACAAAAACATAGAACAAAATAGACACGACATTTACCATAGAGTAAGAACGAATATTTTAACACTCCTTTGAAATTCATGAATATATTATTAATTAATTATTATAAAAAATATTGTATAACAGTTCAGAGTTGATAACTACAAATTAATTATGTAGTGTTTATATTCCTATATTTTGTCTTATATACAAAACTGAACTTATTTTTTGATGCACTTTTTTTTTTCTTTTCCATTTATAATTTGCCATCAGTCGTGAGACTATAATCAAATATGTTGGGATGCAGTTGACTGAAGTATGTCCAATATTCAATATTTAAGGCAGTACTTTTGCCCTTTTAAGTCTCTTAAATTTGTTGGGCTGGAGCAATATTTTGGTGAGAGGATTAGGATGAACAGTAAGCCGATCCTCCTAGTTTATTTTGTAAAGCTCTATTTCCTCAGAAGTAGTTGGGATTTCAAGATAAGAGTGGATTCCCTTGTTCCGGGAATACCAGGGAGCTCCTGCAATTAGTCTTAAAATGTTGTTTTGGGTTCTCTGTAGGCGCTCAACGTTTGACTTGCTTGCATTGGACCACATTTGTATGCCATAGGTCCAGATTGGTTTTATAACAGCATTGTTAATGTGCAGTTTGTTGGTCAGTGACAATACAGATTGTTTTCCGAGGAGCCAAAGGGGATTCCTAAAACGAAGGTTGATTTCATCGCGCTTCTTGTTTATGTGGTCTCTCCATGTGAGTCGTTGATCTTAGTGGAAACCCAAGTATTTAACCCAATGAGTTTGTGGAAGTGTATCTTCTCCAAGTTTAACTGGCGGACAAAATCCTTTCCTTAAGGTGAAGGCATGTGATTGGATTTCGCAGCACTTGCCTTAGTCTCCACTTTTGTTACCAAGTTTGTGTGATTTTGAGCTGGTTTTGCAGTTCGTGGCTCGCCTGGGCGGGGTCCTTGTTATAAGAGAGAAAGGCTGTATCATCAGCAAAAGTGGCAACACTAATTAATAGACGATAGTTGAGGATGATCACACGTAAAAATGTTATATGGCACTGGTCCAAGCACAGATCCCTGAGGTACTCCAGCAAAGATTTTTCGGAGAGTGGATCTGGATTCACCCTGTTTTACTTGAAACCACCTGTCAGCCAAGTAAGATTGAACAACAGGGAATATTGAGTGAGGCAAATATTTTTTTATTTTGCACAACAAGCCTTTGAACATCCAAAAAAGCAGCTGAGCAGTACTCTTTCTTCGCCAGATACTGCCGAATAGTGTGGTAAACCCTGCAAATTTGCTCAGTTGTAGAGTGGTGCTTACGGAAACCAAATTGGTGGTGGGGAATGATGTCCACTTCACTAAGGCATTTTTTAAGTCTTAAGAGAAAGACTTGTTCCCAAAGTTTTAAGAGAACAGGAGTGAGGCTAATAGGCTTATAGGCTTAAGGATCATGAGTGAGACTTTCCACATTTGAGGGTAATAGTTTTGTCTGAAAATAGCATTAAACAGAATTGTGAGAAACACAATGCATTTCCTAGGCAAAGCCTTTAGAGTCTGGGGAGTTATAAGGTCATACCTAGGGGCTTTCTTTGGGTCCATCTTTGCTATCTCTCTAGTTACTTCAGTGGGAGTTGTCATTGATATTAAAGGACAAAGCTGAAAGTCCTGACTGAGGATTTGGTCTATCTCCTTATCATCATCACCAACAGAAGCGTTAGGTTGAAATACAGATTCTAGGTACACAAGCTTCCGATTTTTGATTTAAATTAATTATACCTTCATTGTAATTTTCCTCAAAAAAATGATGATTACTACGAGTTTACACCTCTTACCGAATTGACTGTTTTTATTTACACTTATAGCTCTTTGACTGTCAAGACTTTGGCACACTGAATTTTGTCACAATTTTTTTGATAAATTTAGTTCATTTACACTGTGAGCTCTCAAAGAATAAAGCTTATTATCTTAAGACTGAAATTTTAAAGCCCAATAACACTGATGTGTCCATGCACCGCGAAGAGCATCGTCGCGGCACGCCGCTGTAGCCCGGCGCGCTCGGTCGCCGCTGTGTTTATCAGTGACAGAGCCGTCGTCGAGAAGAGCAATAACTTTTACCTTTCCTTTTGGTCCGTGAATGTTTACCGGTATGAATTTCAGTAAAACTTTACAGGTGTCAGTATGGATGTGCATCACTGTCTTGGTCGCACGTGACGAGCGTGAGCTGGGCCGTATGCTGGCATTGTCGGTGTCGTGTAGTGCAGCAGTCGATGATACGTGCCGCCGCAGTTATCCTTATCGCACACAGGCTCTGGACACGTTTTCCCAACGTGAAGTGATGCTAAGCACTTATAGCAAAGATCGTACTGCTTTACGTGATTCTATCTATTTCTTCGTAACGCACGCTAAAAATTTCTGCTCTCAATTAATTTATGTTTCGATACTTAACAAAATTGACACTTTTCCTTGGTCTTTTGTGCAAATCCCGACTGCATCAATACTACATGTGAACGATTATTATTTCCACGCTTTCACAGCGGCTACAATATCCGTACTTTCACAGCAACAAACAAGATATCATGGTGGTATTCTTATGACATAGGTTGTAATTTTTGAATATTTTGAATAAGCTTGTTAATAATAATTTTAGGATTGCCAAATCGTAGCTCTAACGTTTACATTATTTTTTCAGGTGGAGCACTACTTATAAGAAGAGCTTCAACGGTATGTTTAGCGACTCCTTGTAAACATTTTCGTAATCTCCATAAATATTATTTTCAGTAAAGACACATACCTAAGTAGACTCCACGAATGCTTCCTTAAGCTGCAGCCATTCCAGAGGGTATCCAGAAAAACTAGGCAGATCCCGTGGGGTACTCAAACGACTGAGTAAACATGTCTGAAGTCCATTATTGACAGCAGTGGCGGTGGCTTAGTCCTGAATTTCGCTTGCTAGTAGTAGCATAGTGCCTTCTAGACTGTTTGTGGTGGCGGCAGCGAGGGCCACGGCTCACTCGGCTGGTTACTATGTTCCGGGGCAGGCTGTGCGTAATCTAGTTATATAGTCGCCTTACTCCAAACCTATCCAAAATACATATATAATAACAAGCTTAATTAACAAGCCCGCAACTTTATGCGTGTGAAATTTTGATTTTTTTGTCAATGGGAGCTGTTCTGAGGAATTGTTTGAAATGATTCCCACGGCTACTTTCTACCATTGTACCGCTTGCCATCGCCAGGGAACTCATTCTCACACTTTTTACCCGAAATGGTCGCGTATAGTATGGTTTCAGGGAAACTTCCTCCCGCGAATGCTTGAGTTGTGAAATGAGCTCCCTGCCAAGGTTTTCTCTGAGCACTACAGAATGGGGTTTTTCAAGAAAGTAGTTATTAGGTTTTTGAAGGGTTGGCAAAGCGCGAGTGATGACAACCCTCGGGTTGCAAGCATCCATAGGCTACGGTTACCACTTACCAGCAGGCGGACCGTAAGCTTGTATGCTACCTTAGTGGTTTAGAAAAAAACAGCCAAGTGCGAGTCAAACTAACGGCAACAGAAATACATCTTCTGTAAAAATTTCGACTGTCCAACTATCACGGTACATGAGATACTGCCTGGTGACAGACGGACGGATGGACGAACGGACAGCGAAGTCTTAGTAATCCCTATTACTAATTACCCTTTGGGTACAGAACTCTAAAAAAAATATGAAAACCATGATAATTTTCAAAACATACTGTATTAACATTAATAATATTAATCTTACGTAACATATATTTTCGTACCTACAAGGAACTTGGTATTCAGTGAACTTAGGGAGAATGCATAGTAACGACTCTAACGACACATGCACATACATGTATGTAGGATTATGCTTAATCTTAATTGAATCCAAGAGCTTAACGCTTGGAAAAGATAATCAATTCCGTGGTGACTACGTGAAATGTAAAATTTATCTTAAATCGACTACACATTTTGCGGAAACCAATCACAATTAAAGCCCTTTGAAATAATGTAGCTAAAACGCCAAACATTTTCAACAGCCGCGCGAGAAAACCTGGGCATCAGACTCTATTGAACCTTACTTTTTCCTACCCTTTAATGTAATACAACTCAGTTTTTATTTAATTAAAATATCACGACCTTTATGAACCGGTTGTGAGATGATCATCTTGCCTAATTCTCAATTATCCAGTTTTTTTTTTACACCACTAAGGTGACAAACAAACGGTCATGCGGTCATGGTTTATTTAAATGTATTGAGTTGTTATCAAAATAGCTGATTCATATTTGTATGTTGTTATGATCTACTATTAGATAGAAGTGTAATCAAATTACACTTGAAATATGTCATAGTTCATTTAATAAAATACATAAAATAGCGCCAACGTACGGTGGTCCTGCGCCTGAACAAAGCTCTTAAAAATTACATCAAATTAAAATTTATGTTTCCGGCAAGTGTACTTAAAATTATAAAATAAGACACATTTTTTACAATTACTAGTATTTATAAATAAATAGGTTAAAAATATATATAATATTGTTATTTAATCGTTATCGTTACGTATTTTAAAAACAACTTTATATTATTCTCCTTTTATTTTCAATCAGTTGCTTTCTGTGGTGTCAAGAAGGGCATACAGTCAATTGCATCGAGTAATTTGGCACTGACTGCATTAGCCGCAAAATGATCACTCCTCTTCTTGTTATAATTGCTCCTGTCAATACCCATATCCTTAACTTGTCCATTCTGTCTGGTAAATTCCCTGATTTGTGGAAACAGCATAAATTAATTCCCTTTCCAAATAAGTCCAATTCTAATTAATTCTCCGATTACCGTCCCATCTCCATATTGCCTTTCCTATTAAAAGTTCTAGAACACCTTGTTCACGAGCAGTTTCATAAGTTTCTGACGAAAATTGAGAACTTTTGAGATGGAAGCTAGGAAATTCATGGACTTTCCTTACCAAAAATGTTGCATTAGTTAAAAAAAATCGACATTTATATTAAACTCTGATGACAAATCTTTAAAAATTACTAAGCAACGATCAATCAAACCTTTGTTTATGCTAATAATTTTAGCTGATACAGAAAATGTCATAACAATAATCCGCACTACTATACCGTCATAAGCTGTGTTAGTTTTTTAAAATCAAAACATACCAGGATCTTCAACCCATCAAAATATTTGTGTTTGGTATATTACTGCCGCGGCCCGCAAACCGCAGCCGAGGCACTCAACACAGAGTCCGGTAATGCTAAGAAGTGGCCAAGGCTTGTATAGTGCTTTTCTCTAACATGCGTGTAAGAAATCTAATTATATTGACAATAATAAAAATTGTTTAGGTAATTTTCTCTGCGGTCAAATGTCGTTTTTTTTTACTTTTAAAATATATTTAATGACGCATTATTTTTGTTGTGCCAGTCCGAAATTGAAATTAAATTTATGAGGTATCTCTTAAGCTATCAACGTTCAGGTTTACAAAGTTCGTTTCATTTTCCAATTTCAGAACTGACGGAACAGGGGATGTTTGCACCCGTGTAATTGATATCCTTGATATGCAGTAGAAACAGTGAAGGAGACAGCACAGAGCCTTGGGACACCAGCATTAATGTCCATGCTATCAGCAAATTGCAACTTCGATAGAAGACCCCGGTGCCAGACCCGATCGAACGCCTTCGCTATGTCCAGGCTACATGCCAATGCCCCCCCCCTGACTCTCAATGGCTAGTGCCCATCGGTGTGTGAGATACACTAGAAGGTCACTAGTCGAGCGACTGTGGCGAAAGCCATTTTGACGATCACTGACCAGGTCATGTTCTTTTAGGTATCTTAGAAGCTGTTGTTAGAAGGTGTGTTGATCACACGCTCCATCACCTTGGAGAGGAGAGAGGTAATAGCGATAGGCCTGTAATTCGATGGATCTGATCTACCGCCCTTTTTGGGTACCGGGTGTACATTCGCAGTCTTCCATGAAGACGGAATTTGCCTAGTGTAGTAGGAAAGCGCATAGAGGCACGTTAGTACAAGACATAACTCAGGAACACACTGCTTTAGCACCACTGCTGATATACCGTCTGGCCCACGTCTAAAGAAAGCAACGCCCGCCGGACCTTGCGATGTGTTATGGAGATTTCCGGCATGGTCTTACTGCACCAATTTATAGTAGGTTTGAGGTAAAGAGACTGCCCAGGACATCAGCTTTCTCTTTAGCACTATGGGCCAAGTCACCATCGGTCTTTCGCGGTGGTGGAAACAACGACTGGCAAAAGTTCCCTTCGGCAGCTTTAGCAAGCGACCAGAAGGCACGACTCCCAGAAGAATAGCTCGCAAGTCGCACAACTATTTTGCCGATGAATTGGAATTTTTACTAAACCTCGAGGCAGCATTTAATTTGCGTTTTAACTCAGAAATATTCTGATTCTTATTATTACAGGCCGCGGTCCAAACCTCATATGCAGTTTGCTTAAGAATTTTAGCTTCTCTGCAAGACTTATTAAACCACGGTCGTTTTTTGACGCCGGCAGCTACTCGCGGGTTAGAAATATAACATTCCATACCAGTGAGGATTGTATCAGTGACTGCGGCTGCGCAGACGTCAGGATCTTCTGAGCTAAAGCAGATCTGCCTCCACGGGTACGATGCATAAAATTCTCGCAATCCATCCCAGTCTTCCGACTTATAATGCCACACATGACGCCAATTAGTTGGCACAGATGGATCGTGTTGTGTGCATGACACTTGAGTCCGAACGAGACAGTGGTCCGAGGAGCCTAAAAGCGCATCCAGTGAGATGGAATATCCGTCCGAACGTGTAGTCAGCAGAAGGTCCAGTGAGGCGCTATAAGTTTTATATATTATTTACAAGTATGGTAGTATATATCTTCGTGGTTTAGTGGGTAATGACCCGACTGCTGAAGAGAGGGGAGTGGGTTCGATTTCCGCACACGACCAAACATTTATTGTTTGTGTTTGTCATAAGACTTGGTGTTTTTTTATATATATTAGGTGTGGTTTTACGAATATATATTTAAAATATTTATTTATTTACAAATAAAAAAATAAATATATGTATTTGTATCCGTTATCTGTTATCCATAGTAGAAGCTTTGCTTAGTTTGGGGCCAGACAGCGCTGCGTGTAATGTCCAAAAATATTTATTTGTTTATTTATTATTTATATAGACTGTGGCTACGGGGACCGCTTAATATCAAACGGGTCGTATGATATATTTTGCGCCTTCTCTATTGCGCTCCTAGTACATACCTTTAAGTACAGAATATTTATTTCGCCAATTTTGCTTTTTTTGAAAGTAAATTCTTGGCTAAAAATTAATTTGACAACTATTTTTATTAACGGTACGAACATATGTATTAGCAATGATTTTATATGCGCATTTAAATCAGTTTTTGGATCATTGCCAAAGAAAATGATAATATAATAAGAGATGTTTACTGTTCCTTACGGAATAAATTTTACATTTCTGACTCCGGTCGTGACACAAACGACCCTCAAATTGCTTTATGAATAATAAATGGCAACATGCTAAGACAATGTAAAGATAGACTTTTGTCATAAAAAGAATTATATGTTTTCATTAATATGATTTATTCTTTAACCGTTTTAGAAATTTGGTTTTAATATTTATAATTTTTTATTATAATTTAGGATTATAATTTAGGATTATAATTTTTTTTATATTTATTTGCACTTGAATTACTTTATTTTATTTTATTTTTAATCCAGGATACGCACGAGAAACTCTTAAGGAAATAATTCAAAATACCAGTCATTCGTTTTAAATGTAAAGGCAAAAATATTAAAATCAAATTTCTAAAACGGTTAAAGAATATTAATGGTACATATAATTTAGCTGAAAATTCATTGAAATATTGTTTTATAAGTACAAAACTTAGGGTTGTCATTAACAAATTTTCAAAACAAATAATAATATTCGAATTATTAATATTTTGATGCGCTTCGCCCATATATCGTTCATATTTCGCGTTGTATGAAAAAATGTCTGGCTTTCTGCCCCCGTTAAGTAGGTAGACTTTTTGTTGAAACAGTGACCTGTTGCAATTAATAATCATATAATAATAATATTTTTAGCCATAATACACATATTATTTTTATTATATATTATTTAATTATATATTATTATTATTATTATATATATTCATATTCATTGCTAATAATCAGTTAGTTGTCTTTACCAAGAAAATTACTTATAATTTTCTACACATACGTCCGTGTTTGTGTCCATATGTCAGAGCAAATATTAATCAATGTCTGATGAGCAGATGGTTTTAAACCTTCGCGTTTTTTACTTATGGTAGTCATTTTGAAACATATTTTCGTTGAAACACAGTTCAATTCACACCATTTTAATATGAGACCACAGAACGTAAAAAGTCATTAGAAGTGCTATGTTACTCAAACAGTACTGGAACCGCTATCGCCGCAATACATTCGCAATTTTAGAAGAGCCGAGCGTCTTAGCCAATCACGATCAAATAGGCGTTGTCAGTTTGAAAAGTGCTACGCAGAGGCTCTGTCAATAAATCTATATCGATAAATTTGGCGTATAAAGATAAGATTTTTGCTTACTATAAAATTAATAATCTACTCACACTTACATGGGTCAAATTATTGTTAAACTTTATGAAATCCACTTTTGACTACATAAAATAAAATAAAACCTTATGAACCAATCTATACATATAAAATGCTTTGAGCTGAATGACAGAATGACGGATCAACGCACAGCCTAAATCGCTGATAGTAGAGACCTGAAACTTGGAGGGTGTGTTCTTTGTATAACGTATGCATCGGATGATAAAGGATTTTCCGAAAGGGTAAAGTGCGAGTCGGACTCGCGCATTAAGGTTAAATCGATTTTAAGTTGTTATGTATACGTAGGGGAAGGTTTCTGAGAAAAAAAAAGGGTCAAGTGCGAGTCGGACGGGGTCAAGTGAAGGGTAAGCCGATTGTGATGAAATTTTGGTAAATTGTTATGCACACGCCAGGGAAGGTTTCTGAAATAGAAAAAAAAGGTCAAGTGCTAGTCAGACAGAGTTCAACTCGCGTACTTTTGCCGTTATTAATATCGAGCATAATCGAACAAAAAAAAATCACGTTTGTTATATGGGAGCCCCCTTAAATATTTATTTTATTCTGTTTTTTTTAAAGGATTTGTTATTATAGTGGCAACAGAAATACATCTTCTGTGAAAATTTCAACTGTATAACTATCACGGTTCATGAGATACAGCCTGGTGACAGACGGACGGATGGACGGACAGCGGAGTCTTAGTAATAGGGTTCCGCTAATTACCCTTTGAGTACGGAACCCTTAAAAGAACAAATTCACAGCAATTAGTTTATGGCATTCGATTCTAAAAAGAAGAAAACACTTAGCTCAATGTTCCAACTGCGTGAGTAAAGTTTTCATTATTTTGTTACTTTCAATACGATTTTGACCGCAGAGTTATTTTTAATGAATTGGTTTTTATTTTTTTATTGGTACTTTTACATACATATTATGTCAGTTCAGGGATGACCCTCATTTAGGGTTGCCAACTATACTGTTTTGAACAGTATTATACTGTTTTTCACTAAATTATACTGTTTTTTACTAAATTATACTTTTTACTGTTAAACAAAAATGAAGTATACAAAATATTGTTTACATTTATTTAGTCACAGGGCGTTCACTGCTCTGTGCACCGCAGCCACAAACAAATCACACTTAGTTTCTGAACGAATCTGTCAATGTCAAATATTCAAGGGCATTATTTCGTTACCTGTCATCCTTTCGTTTAGCATTGGTATAAAAAATATCAAAATTTTAGTATCATCTGTGACAAACTGTCATGCGTTCGTTTACGATATTTTTGTTACTTTTGAGACTTGCCACCGAAAAATGTAACTTTAGATCTATGTCTGGAGGTGGGGTTTTTGTGTTAATCTGTCAAACTGCCTATACATATTCATTGTTTATGGTAGTGTATGTGTGTTTTATCGTAGTGTGTATATGTCAGCCGTTCGTTTTGCAAGTTTTGTAACCAAAAATTTTGTTAGTAACGTTTCAAAGCTACACGAACGGTAGGTGTCGGTGGCAAAACTGGCGTTATCAAAAGTGTGAAAAGTATCACTTGTGGGAACTCTTAATCCCAGAACAATTTTACTTAATTGGACAGCAATTTGTAACTACTTTGTTAGTTTGGATGTTGACTGTCCAATGGTTATTCAAAATTTATTAATGTTGGATTATAATTTAAAAAATAATATAGTTTATAGTTACCTTCTTTATGCTAGTCATATATTGAATGTTTTTAATAAAACAATCAATAAATTAGAAGGAAATAATGTAAATATTTTAGATGTTTATAACATTTTGACTGGTTTAAAGACTGAGTTAATTCAAAGAAAAAATGATAAAAATTTTGGCTATGAAACAAAAAAAGTATTGAATAATATTACAGAGTCTTCCCAAGAAGTTTTTTATACAACTATTTATAACTTCATACTTTTTATTTATAAGGCTAATTTGTATTTAGAGAAATGGTTCGATTTTATTCAGACTAACTGGCTATTTTTAATTAGCTGTTTGTCATTGAAGATCATTTTGAGAAAATTATAGATAATCTTAATTTTTATAGACTCAATATTGGTATGGATGATTTATATTCAGAATTAACAAATTTCAAAGTAATTTATGAAAAAATATCAGAAGACAAAGATTTTCTTAAAATGAGTACTGGGTAAAAGTGGAGCCATTTATTAGGAAACACTTCAGAAGAATTTAAAAACATAACTAAATTGTCTCATATCTACTTTCTGTTCCCGCCACCTCAGCTGAAAGAGTTTTTTCAGTAATGAATGTTATGTGGCGGGAGAATAGAAATATAGCATCTAATAATTAAATAAAAAATGAGCTCCTTTTTTTTATTTCAGTTTCAATTTCAGTTATAATTGTGATGAGGCTAAAAAATATGTATTTAAAATAACAAATAAATAAAAAACTGTTAATTTTTCTAAAATACTGTTTAATATTCATCATAGACCCGAATATACTTTATTTATAGTAAAAAAGTTGGCAACCTTACCCTCATTGTAAATAAGTATCAGTGCCTTAAAGAAAGGAGAGATTAAAGTTTTAAAGTGTCGCTGATGCGCAAGTAGCAATATCCCCTAGTAGATGTTGCAAGCATTCATCAAATCAGACGAGCCGCCTGCTTATTTGCTCATCAGTAGTATAAAATTGGCTTACAATCGGCGACCGGGTAACATGCACACAATTAGCTTCGCATTAGGATTGCACCGTTACACTAATGCGTTAAACCGACAATGTGTTTTCCTAGTGATTTATTTGTACACACCAAAACCCCATATCTTATTTGACAAAAAAATAATAATTAAAATCCGATTATAAGTTTCTGAGAAATATGTAGACAAACATACATAAATACACTTATGAAATTTGGGTTCCATAGGCTAAAATATGAATATAGCATAATTATTACAATATTACATACATACAGGTCTAATTGATAAACTTGGTTTTTTGAAGTTGGTTAAAAAAAGCGGCCGATTGCGTGCGGGCTTGCACGTATATACACGCATTGAGTTAAGGTTCCGTAGAATGAGAATGCGGATTTCAAAAAAAACTTATAAACGGTTTTTGTTTTGAAGGAAAATAACTCGCTATAAGTTACTTACAAACTACCAATTTGCAGACCAATCCAACGACACACTCACACATTTGTATGATTTTATTTCTTAGGTTGACTACAAAACTGTAGGCCAGTTTACAAAGGACACCTAACTACATTTTTTTCGGGATCGGTGCAAAGACAGTAACATACGAACGGACGGACATGACAAAATTATAAGGGTTCTGTTTCAGCACTTTTATTCAGTTCGGTACGGACATTAAAAAGTATTAAAACTTAGAATTTTGACATTATTTATACAGTAAAGTGTAACAATAAAAGTTTACACATATTCAGTAGAGTGGTTGATAAAATCCGCAATTTCAAAACCTCAGGCCTATTTAATATAATTATTGTAAAATAGTATCAAATTGGCAGTAGGTACTTAAATCAGTGTTATAAAACATTAAGTTCTGATTCGAACTAGGTACTCTGAAAAATGTCGATAAAAGCAATAAAATAAAATTTGGAAAATCCAAAAGTGCACGCCTCATAGCGGTCATTCACATTTAAAAAAAAATCTAAAACAAAAACTCAAGTTTTTTAAAATAAAATAACAAATAAGGTGAGGAAAAAATATACTATAAAATAAAAATAAAAAATATATATATAGATATACAGTATACAGTGGTATATTAGTTTTTTATAAATTATAATTAAACGACAGTACTTAGAACGCTAATATTCACTAGGAATCAGCACAGTGTAATACTTTATATATTAAAAACAAAAGTATTCCGGTAAGATGAATTTTTCGACCAATTTCTCTGCCACATACATGGTCACATAAACACAGACTCACGGACGTCCAAGAATGATTAGTTTTAATGTTATTATTTATTATATGTGCTAGATAGATTATTTAACTTCATATTAGTGCACTCATATTATCCTGTAAGTGTTATATTAAAAAAAAAAAAGGTCATTTAAGTTTCGAAAGACTGGGTTTTTTGACATGTCGAGAGTAGAGCACTACCTCACCGCTCCGCTTATGAGGCGTGCAATATCTTAGAACATGACACGCATCGATCATACGACTCTGTTGCTCACGGCATTTATACATTGCTTTCTAGACACGGTCACTGTCAAACTGCACCTGGCAACCGGCACCTTACCCTACGCGAGGTATGTACGCGGGCGTGTAGCTACCAGATAAGTTAACAGTAACGGAGGGGAAATCCTACCCTAACACCTACTCCTACAACCTATCCCTAGTTCCCTAATTGTTTGTAAATATAATCTGGACCCCTTGTGCATGTATCCTAGGTTAGTGATTGTATGTAAGTGTGTGTACCTAGCTAATTGTGTACCTATTGGCCCTACCCTACCTATCGTGTCCCTAACGCCCTAGCCTTAACCATAGGATTCGAACACTATATAAATATATAGATATATACGGGATTGCCTGTCACCAGGAGAACTAAGGTGACAGACGGAAGGTGCGTAGGAAGGGGTGTGTGTACGTCGTGCAATGTACACAAGATGGATTTTCTCACTGCTGGTCAAGCGGACTCACAAGACCAATTGACTGACGACTAAAGGTTTCCTGGCCGCAGTGAGAGGATGCTGGAAGACGTATAATGTCAGCTCATCCAGCGGATGCTGGGAACATCTAGCCAGGGCAGCTTCTCCAGCGGTTGCTGGGTACTTCAGGGCTGCTCCTCCAGCGGTTGCTGGGTACTTCAGGGCTGCTCCTCACGCGGTTGCTGGGTACTTCAGAACTGCTCGTCCAGCGGGTACTGGGTACTTCAGGGGAGGAGCAGTAAAACTCGACTGATTCTTGATTTCAATTATTTTTATTTAACAAATTTCTACTTTATATACATTTATTTATGTTGAACAACTATAATATATATTAGTGTGCTGTTGGTGTGCACAGTCAGTGATGTTACAAAGTCTATTACCTAGATAATACTCATCAATTTTGCAGTTTCCACGTGTAACCCGAGTAATGTGTATCGCTTGTATTTTGATACTTTAAGGTATTGTTTATCAATGTCAATTTTGATTTTAAGGTTATTTTTCTTATAATTATGTAAAAGCTTATAATTATGTATTCTTCTACTCACCAATGAAAAGATATTCCTTCCTTTGATATATTTAATACCTGGCTTCTTGCTCTGCAAGTAATTACTGCACAGGAAGGCATTTTAAATATTTTTGCGCAGCATGAAGTTCGCGAGCAACTAAATGACAGATTCGCGAGTTTCGAAGTGAAGTGTGCGTCTGCTCAAGATCGTGGCACGCTCGCCGTTTTACATCGCATTTCTACTGGGGTAAACCCCTGAATTATAATGTTCTGTGATGGAGACTGTACTGGACCGCTTTGATTTTTAACCAGCGGGTCGGAAAAGTATGCTGTTACACTATATTAACTACCTTAATTTTTTTCTTGAAATATTTTTTACGTTGCCTACCTGTTTCTTTTAAAGCTTAAGAGTATACGGTAGTCGAATAAATAAAAAAATTAACATGCTGCGGAATCTTAAGTCGATGATACGCATTTGGTTAATTTTTGGGATTCCACATATTAAAAAATTTACTAAAATTTAACTAAAACAATACGTATTATAAAGTATAATAGATCATTGACTTTCAATTCCTGGCCCATATATTGGCAAATAGTGTACATTATTCGATTCCTGATCGTTTACTTACCAATTGTTCTATTAAATCTTTGATTGATTTTCTTATTCAGTAAAAACTAAATATATTACGGTGAAACAAACTTTTCTAACCCTCTGACTTTGGGTGTTTGGTCGCTAGTGTCGTTGTAAGTTCACACCGTTTCAATATGGCGACTGTAGTTTTGATTTATCGATATCTACAATTACTAGCATTTTAGCATTGTTATAAAATAGAGAACGATATTCAGAAAATAATTACTCCAGTGCAATTCCAGCATTTTGTAGTGTTCAGAATAAAGCAGAAATGATTTTTATTTTATTGTCAACTAGCTTTAGCCCGCGGTTCCACCAACCCTAAATTCGGTTATCGTTGTAGGATTTTAACAGCGACTACTGAATAATAGAAAAAAGATCTCCTCACATTTGAATTTTTTAAGAAGCATATGTCCTTTACCTTAAACTATCAAACTTAAACTATATCCATGCCAAATAACATATTAATCGGTGCAGCGGCTTAAGCGTGAAGAGCTAACTGACAGACAGACAGACAAACAGACATACAGACAGAGTTCCCTTTGCAGTTATAATATTAGTTTGAATGTCTACTAACTACACAAAAAAGATGACAAAATATTATCAAATAACATAACAAAATGAAACTTTAATTTTTTATAAAAAAAAATGTTGTGGACTTGGTATTATTTAGGCGTTCATGTTTAAAATCTAGTAAAGTAAACACTAACTTTGAAACGACTGCAAAGGTAAATAAAATGATAGCATCACAATTCCAAAAACAGTTTGATAGGAAATTGGAAAGCAAAACCAAACAAGACGGAGCAGGAAATCACTTTTCTAAAATGAAAATCTGTTGCGCAAATATTTTCGTAGCATTTAATTTCGCAATATTTTCTGTTCATTAAAGATTTTAATTTGTTAAGTTTAGTAAATATTGATTGTTAAATTGTTACGTTTTCTTCACATTTTGTTTGAAATTTTGGAATTAGGTTCTTGAAAACAAGCGAAGAAAGTAGGTAATAAAATAAAAGAGAAAATATGACGTATAATATATTATATGTTTACAAATAATATTTATATCTTTCTAACACATTCAATTTTATATTTCCGATCATATTATAGAGAAAAATGCGAAGATTATATAGGTCAACAAAATAAAATAGCGAACGCCATTATCTCTATTCTTGGATATAATATTAAATGAAGTATTGCGTTTCAAATTCCCTCAGTTTCCATTACAAAATTAATGTATACAGTAAGTAAACAATTTATTTTAACCAAATCGCAATTTTACAGTTATTTATGTAATAACGTTTTTATTTGATTATGTTACAATAAAATATTTAAAAAGTTTTAAAGTTTCTAGGGTTCCGTACATCAAACGGATAAAAGGGAACCCTTATAGGATCACTATGTTTCCGTCTGTCTGTCTGTCTGTCAAAACTTTTCTCCTTAGGAACACGTGAAGGTGTCAAGTTGAAATTAATATTAAATGCTTAGGTCTACAGTCCTTTAAAACTTAAAAAAAAAATCAAACTTCAAAGTCAACGCCACAAAAAATCACGGCTATTTTTGTTGCATATTTACAAATAAATCAGAACCTATGGGTTACTTCTCGTTGTCCCAGAATCATGAAATTTGACTTCAAGCAAGGTTTTACATCACACATATAGAAAAAACACCAAAATTTTTTAATTTAAAGTTATAACACATAAAAAAAAAATTCGTCTGTCTGTTTAGATAGCTTTTTATTTTCATAAATTTTTGTTTATCTAATGATGCTTTAAATTCTTTCGATCACGAGGATTAAGGAATATGCGTGAAGCCGTTCGCGACTATTCCAGTACTCATTTCTATCAGGGCGCGAGCGACGCATGGTCAACGTCATACCAAGTAAAAGGGTTTTGCATTATCGCTTATCTTTACTGAACAATTCCCCAGCCCAGCCAGATTGAATCGGGCTGAGACTCTTCAAATTTTGGAATCCTAAATAATAGGGAAACGGAACAAGGTCGCAACAGCTCGGTTAAGAGTGAAGTCACCAACCAATACCTCAGCAATTCGAGGAACTCCATCTTGCCCTGGAAACAATTGCAATTTGCGACCCCTTTTCCAATGGGGGGCAGCGTTTTTCCCCTCTCACCAAGACAAGGTCTCCGACCTTAGGAGGTACCGTTTTATAAGACCACCGGACACGCTGTTGCAAAAGATGAAGATATTCAAGTGAGAATCGTTTCCAAAACGATTGCGACATCTGCTGCAGTAGTTCACAACACGTCAACCTGTTCACGGTGGTTCCGCTATAAAGATACTCAGTTAGTGAGTTAAGTGGACCATAACTCAGAAAATGGCCCAGAGTAAGAGCAGTTCCGGTAAGATCAAATCGGACAAAGTGGCCGTGAATTGAGTACTGTGTTTACAAAACACCAGTCAGTTGAACCAGCGTGTGAGTTTTTCAGTAAACCTCTTCCGAATGATAAGCTCTGTTAACGGACTATGACTCTGAAGTAATAATGGGTGACGAGTTTCATAAGGAAATTGTGAAAATGCTCAAACTGAACAGAACGAACCCAAAATATTAATGCCCGGTAACGCTCTTTCATAGACGGAATGGGGTCATAAAATTTCGCTGATTTGTTTTGACACTTGTGGAGGAAACGATTAAACCAACCTGTTAAATCAACGAGCTTGTCAAGGGAGCTGAATTAAGGAGCAAGAATTCTACATCAAGCAGAGGACTCACTTCGACACTTAGGGTGCTTAAACCAGACAGGGGTCCAATATCTTTTGTGGCCAATTCTCTGGCTTAAACAACTAGCCATAGCGGATAATCCAACAAAATGGAGGCCGAGCATCCACATGAAGCACAATCTGAAGTATTTAAAGGGCCAGGCCTTCAGGTATGGATCTGGGAGACCCAGTTAGCCACAAATACCTCCAAGGCATGGACTAAAGCTTGTAACCAGGCCAAGACAATTTGCCTATCAGTCCAACCATACATCTGCTCAATGAATGATTTGAGTTCCAATTTTGAGTCGTGAGCGGATAAGAGCAATTTTGCTCTTAGCCATTACCGATTTCACGATCACAACTCCCATTCAATTAACAACACGAAAGTATACTGCGGTGGCATATCCGGTCTCTGAGGCGTCGCAGAAACCATGCACGGCGAGCTAGCCGTTTCCAGGCTGTAGAATACGACTACTCAATTGCACTTGTTCGTTAGGATCGAAAATTCTACCGACTGTAGACAAGATCGTATGTTTTGTCACGGTACTAGTGTTTAATGGGTTCTCCACGCGGAACGTAAACGCGTCCGGAACCGGTAAATATTAAAGGCTTATAACTGCCACAGTATCTGGATTATCCGCGTTCGTAAAGGTATGCAGATTTTGGGGGTGCTCTTCTGGAAGTAATTTGAGAACAGCTAGTGAATTAGATCAGCTCATAACCAACAGCCTTCATAAGTTCTAAAGGTTCATTACGGAGCAATAAGGCCTATTCTTCGCTGGCGGCTCCCGTACAGATGTTATCAACATAGACATTTTTGACGATTCAAAAGTGATTGCAAAATCCTTATTTGAATAAACCATTTTGACTTTTTGACTTTTTTTGACTTTTGTATACAAAATGACCGAAGCCCTCGACAAACTAAGCCGCTCACGCTTCGCGAGCTCTAAGAGGGTAAGAATTGCGATGAAGATGATAAGCCGTTTGTGTTGATATTCAGCTTAAAGACCGTGACTGGATGCAAGGGGTGTTCTTGCCAAAGAATGAGCTAATACCTACGATCCTCTCGGTGAATATATGTTTGCCAAAACATCATCCTTATGTCCGCAAGCATTACGATTTGATGTTGACGGAGATTAGTAACGACTTCAGCAATATTATTATGAAGCTTGGGACCCGTATACAAACACTGATTTATTGACACACCCGTTGAAGAGGGGGCACAACCATCAAATACGCCACGTATTTTATCACACTTAAAAACTGCATGGTAAGGGATAAATAATGTTCTTGATTCCACCAATAAAACCTAGATACGGACATGTGTTCAAGCTCAAAATATTGCCGCATGAATGCAACATATTTTTTCTTGAATTCCGGACTTCGGGTTAGTCTTGTGTAGCACATGAATGATGAATGAAAAGGAATGAATTCCTGGTACTGTGCTAGAATGAACTATTCCCTAAGCGTAATCGGTCTCGTTCTTTTCGGACATGTGCGACAGCAAAGAAATAAACTATAGAAGAGAGAGAATGAAACATTTGCTTGGCGTAATCGTTCGGTCACAGCGCTGCATTCAGCGTTGGAATGAATTTACTTCTATCTCAGTTGTTTTACGATGGACGCATGAGTGAAAGCGGGATGCGCGTCCGAACTTTGACCGAGAAATCTAGGAAATAAAAGACGTAAGCGTTTCGTGCCTTGTATTAATTACAACTTTAAAGTCCACAACATAAAATCTAGTTTACGAAAGAACAGTACAAGTGAATCTAGTACCTGAATTAATTCAGTCAATAATGTTTCATAGTTCATTGATTCACTTGTCGCTTGACGCTTATTAGTTTAGTTGTCTGTCACTCACGTTACTGCATTCGTTATTTATTTGTAGTGTTTAATGAATGTGCACGGTAATATGTATTTTAACTGTAAATATTTATATACACATATATGTGTGCTTAAATAAATTAATAAATAATGTCATATTTGATTGATAAGTGCTTTAGTGGCGGTAACTAGTACGTTTGGGCCTTTTTTTAAAGATTTTTACTTTTTATGTGTTAGGTTTAGACATTTAAAATAGCACTAGATTGGCCTAAACGAAGCAACATTAGGCTCAGAAAATACTAATGACACTAAAAACGTTACTACAAAGTTAAATTTAGGGAACTGCGAAAATTATGGAAAATTAATTTTGTATGGTTAACTTTTTTACCCTTAACAAGGTCTTCTAACTAAAGGCTCCTATACGCACACGTATATCGAATCGAATGCACATTTTTATACACTTTTAATTTTTACCGAGAAAAATATTAAATACTCCTAGGACACACAGACAGACACCGAAGTCATACCAAGGTTCGTTCTTATCATTTTAGTTGGAAACCAAAAAATAAGAAGCAAAATACCTACGTGCGATGATGTTCTGTTCGCTAATCGAGTCTTGTTATAGGATTATACAGACTGATATGAAAATTGACATGTTTAAGCTCATCCGTACTGCATAGTGTACTACTTAACTAATATTACTGGAATACTGTACTAGTAAATCTGAAATAATGTACTAGTACGGAGCGATAAGTTTAGTGTCTGAATAAGAACAAGACTACTTCGGGTCATACGTCTCTCCATGGATGCTACTCTAGCTTCGGCTAGCTTTCTGGAGTGAAGGGCCCCAAAGGGGGCCTTTCGGGACGAAATGGCAATCTTGTCAGAAAATGACCAGATTGGAACCTAGCTGTGTTTTCACAAATAATGCTAGACAGTCCTGGTCTTCTGGGTTCTGACGAGATGCACTTTCGAGTGCTTCTACTTGCCTAAACCGCTGAATCGCTTCAGACGTTGCGTCATCGCTTATCTTTACCGAACTGTTAGTATCTTTATTCTTAGTCTATTAAAGTTTAATATAAATAAGATGCCCGCACAAGACAAACATTATTTGTATTGGGAGTTTTCTATGTATAATATGTATGTCTTTATTATTAGTTAAGTAAGTTTTATTATATGCACTTGTGATTATATTTATGATTAAACTAAATACCTCGCTTGACAAAACGTTATTATACTCTTTCACTCACGTATAAACAACACAGGATTGCTTTTGTAAATGATTGCAGTTGCAACGTACACACAATTGTTTTTCATATTTTAGAAATTTTTTTTTATTTTTGCTATGCTAAAGTTATATCTACTCAATTAAAGATGGCAACTGTAAGACTGGATAGTAAATTTAATAGAAATTTTCTGAAAAGGGTAACAAAACTCCTCGTCAAAGCTCTTCTCTAAAATTCTTGGCCTTCTTTGACCAGAGACGTTGACGAAATTCTTAGTCTTTTTTACAAACAAAATGACTGATTTTCTAAATTACTATTACTAAGTTTTACGCTGTTTAGTTTTAATAACAGAAATAGCTTATTATTCTATTTAAAACCATTCAATTGAATACAAAAGATGCTTAAGAAATTTTGAGACACAAAATATAAAGGAAACTGTTCTAACTTTCTTTCTAAGAAACTCGGAGGACGCGGCTAAAGCTACCTTATTTATTTTGTTGACCTACATACTCTTCAATCTTCATTTCTCTCTACACTATCATACTGGAAAACGTATACAAATATATATTTATCGAGTTATACCTCCTTATTATTTATCGAGTTATGAAACGGCACTTTGTCTGGAACATATACATTCTTATGTATATTAACAAAAATTAATTTAAAAAAATCCTTTTTTTGTAATCTGAAGAAATAAACGAACCAAGATTTAGTAACACGTTTACGAATTCGCTAAAGAATAAGTTAGTTAGTTAGTAGTAGTAATAAAGTTTAATTTTCAAAAATCTAACACAATATTCACAAGTTCAAATTTTATACAAGAAGTTTAAATGCAGAAATATGATAATAGAAATTCAGCTTCCTACAAAAACCAACGAAAGGCATAATAAAGCTACGACAAACTCTAAGCAAGAACGGCTATGAGTCCAGAAATGACTCGGTTCTGATGAAAATTCCTGTGTGGGTAGATAAAATTCGATAACCGAGAGAAAAGGCAGGTCATATCAAAACCTCTTACGCTAAGGTTACGCTATATGAACATTGTCTGCATTTTATTCTCAATTTTGAACTACTAACATGTATTATGACGAAAATAGATAATATTTTTGTAATGAAAGAAAAACATTTAAGTAATAAAATAGACACAGAAATTACATACCTAACTATTGAAATGCGATTTCTTATAAAAAAATGGATTAACAATATAAATTTATTTTGTAATAGAAACTGAAGTAACTATGAAACTCCATGCCGTATTGCATTTTATACTCAAAAAATTCTGAAGGTATGGCGTACACTTCTCTATTTTATTTGGCGACCTACATAAGCTTCATTTCTCTCTATAATGATAAAATGCATGATTCATTTCTCACCCATTCCTGGCCAATTTCTTCGTTCAAATAGGGTAAGTACATTATTCTATTCCTGATTTTTTATTTTACTAATTATTACTCAAAAGCTTGTGATCTACGACTTATGAAAAAAGTATAAAGCCATCTAGGTCAAGATAAATTGTGAATCAGAGTGGTGGTGATGGGCTAACTACCTATCTACTGCTAAATAAAGTATTAGTAAGAGTTTGTCAGGTCAGTTAGGATGCTGGTGTGTATCCAGCCATTGTTATTCATTTCGCGGGACTAAAACCACACACACATTCATGTTTTTAGTTCACTTTAAAACTATTTAAAAATTTAAATATCCAAAAACTAGCCAAGTTTTTATCGTATTTATATTTTATCGAGGTTATGGCTTGACGGCTTAAAATGGGCCCATTTACACAACTTACAGCTTCATCTAAGTAATTTTCAATGGAATTTGTATGAACGTTTTCTCTTCTCCTTGTAAAGTAAATTGTCTAAGGTGTCCAAAATTGTAAAGCCTACTTATAACTGTGTTAGTTTTCCTTTTAATCTTGTTATATGTACTACTGCCGTGAATTTTCTAACATTTTATAAAAAAAACTATTTCGCTAGCAGGAAGGGAGACGACATTTTGACTATAGCAAAAATTGGCAGTTTAAAGTTTAATGTTTCGCAAACGGATTCCAGGATTGACAATGGTTTTTATACACCTGCAATATTTTTGAATGACCTTTCCAATGACACCCCTGAAATATGACTGACAAAGTTAAAAATATTCATCCCCACTTTACGTAAAGGCTTAAATATATAATAATACTTATAAACTTTAAGCTTAATACTCTAAACTTTATTTTACCATTATATCGCCGTGACTAATTACATATTATACCCATGCCAAATTGCGGCTTATAGAGAGAGCAAAAACTTAACCTCTCAGGTTAAGTGTCGAAGTACACCAAGATGCGTATAGCGTGACGTTAAGATGCGTATCTTTTTGTCCTGTAAACAATCCATAATGTTTTTTTTTTTTTTTTTTTATGCCACCAAGGTGGCAAACAAGCTTACGGTCCGCCTGATGGTAAGCGGTCACCGCAGCCTATGGAGACTTGCAACACCAGGGGTATCACTCGCGCCTTGCCGACCCTTCAGAAATGTGTTGCTATCTCAAAAATGCCGCGTCGCCTCGCGTCTGGGTCTGAGCTGACCCTAAGTCTGTGTGAGTCTCTAAGCTAAGCCGCAGACAGACCGACAGATGGACGCAGCAATACTATAACGGTTCTTAGCATACTACGGAACCCTACAAATGAAAAAAATGGTGGATGTTAACTAATACAATTAACATGGTAGGTACCTATTGCCATAGTCTTAACTCTTCTTCTTCATTCAGTCGTTATCGCGTTTAATGTTAATGTTTGACAAAAAAAGTCTGAACATTGATTGACATGGTAAAGCGACGAGACGTCACATCGTTTTGACTTGCCATAATAGTACAATGTGGAGACGCAGCACAGACGGAAGAAGACTTCTTGATTGCCCTGTCTTGAGAGATGGAGATGTCGAAGTGTTAAGACTATGGTTTGGAATGTATGACTGTTGTATGAAATTTAAAAAATGCAGCTTAGACTTTTTTGATAATTACTTTTTGATAATTTTTAGAAGCAGGTAGAACTTTTATTATTTCTTGTTTACCAAATGTCAATAACTTCTTGTTTACCAAATGACAAAAAAGAATAATTTGATATAAATGAATAATCAAACAAACATGGATACCTTACCTGTCCCTAAGTTTGTTATAGATAATAAAAAAGTTTGGATATCTCTTTTGTGCAGTTTTTATTGAGTAGAACAAAGATTGCCAATGTAAGTCAAGAAAGGTAGAGGCATAAAAAGTTTTTGTGACACTTAGTTAATTATAATAGGGTATCTACCTATGAATCGTTATATTTTTAAACATAACCATTGCTCAAGTATAAATTAATAAATTATATTTTTTTGGGACGCAACCTGGAAGTATAATAGTATTATGAAATTAAAAATATGTTAATTATAGTTTGCATAATGGGCAATATTCGAAACTTATAACAAAAAAGTACACTAACTTTAAGTTATTTATTATATAATTATTATAAAATGTAGCTTTTATATTAAAAAAAAAATCGTAATATATGCTTTAACTAATTGAATTATCTAAGCTCGTTTGAATTGTATCTGAAGCTGTTTATCTTTTTGAAAACGTGCACGTTAAAGATTTTATTTTCACCGACTCTCAAATCAATTTTGTTACGTGCAACTGGTTCATGTGTTCATTTGAATATCGACGTCCAATTTCATTTCTGAATAGCAAAAGCTTGTGTTCACTAGCAAAAGCTTCCATTCACCTGCCTGGAATCTCCATTCAACCTGTCTCAGGTATTGCAACAGATATTAGCCATTAAATACGTCTCTTATTCATGCTGAGCATTTTTTAAGCAATACATGTTTATATAGATTGAAATTAAAAACTGGTACTGAATTACAAGAAAATGCCATAGTGATAGTTCATATGCGTGTCTGCAACGGGAAATAGGGTTGGACACTTCATAAATATTGCGAAACAAATAAAATCGTGGCTAACCAATTAAACACTAGAATAATATTTAACTCTATTAAATTCTGTATTGACTTTTATTGTTATTTTATTATCCGTTGCCAAGTCAGTAGTAGTGACTTTCTAAGGATCCGAGGAGCCCGGGTTTTATCCCCGTATTTGTAAGTTGTAATTTTCTAGAGCTTTAGTGTTTTCTATGTAAGTATACATTTTAATGATTTACAAAAAAAAACCAAACAAATTGTGTAGGTAATTAGCAGAAATACTTATTTATTCTTACTATTCAATTCCTTATTGTACAAATACAAAATAAGACAGTATCAAAGACTTTACTATCAATACCAGAGGTTTCTTTTCGTAGATGCTAAGAAAAGACAGTTTTCAAAATAGGAAAGCTCATTTATTTTTAATCATTATTAAGATATCATTATTATCCCTTAGTAAAAAAACATACTATATACAAATAATAGGTACAAATATGTAAATAACTATACATATAACTATAAATATGTTGACATTATAATGTTTATTACATGTAACCATTATTATTGCTATTATTTGAATAAGGTATATGTACATATACATAGACTATTTAATGGAAATACACCACAATTTTACTAAAAGTAATATTTTTTAAATCACTACAACAGAAAGATTTGTGCAAGCAATGCATATAACAGTACCGAAGACGGTTATTACACGGGTCGTGAAAACATCTCTCGTACTATTGTAAAGAAAAAGCGCGGAGAACTTGTGTCACAAATCAAGACCAATCTCCAAGGGCTCGGTAAATCTTGGTCCTATTCAATCCTACAAAGACTCAAGTCTGCGCGATCACTGCTAAGAAAAACCCCATTCACTGAGGTCTCACAAGTTCAGAACACTCCTCTCACTATCTCCAAGAGTTCCTTGGTATGGACATCTCCAGTTAAGTTCAGTTCCGAGATCATTTGCACGAAAAGGTAAAGCTGGTGTTCAAAGCGAAGCAGTACTTCACCTTGGGGAAGAGGTTTGAGCTAAGAAAGATTAAGTTTCCTGTGTCAAAATATTAAAATCGCAAATAAAAAAAAACTTAGATCTAGATCGAAAAACATTACCCTAAACACTAAATGAACATAACTCTAAGTTTACGTTATTATTACATATATATATATATAAATTAAATTCACCTATTATTTTTCTGTGATCGGAAATGCACACAAAGCATGTAGAAGCCCGGGATATTGCAGATAAAATGAAGTCATTTTATTCCACGCCGAGCACGGCACAATATCGGCAAAGGTGCACCGTATTATTTTCTATTTGATATTACAGCTCGAAGAGTTTCGAGTTATTTTTTATAACGATGATCCTGCATTAATTTAAAAGAAAATCTAAATTCATTATACACCTTTTGTTGTGCAAAGTACATTATTATCTAGCTAAGTAGCTAGAAAACACTTGCTAAAAGCAGCTACTTTTAACTTAAGGGCTTGGTGTTGCAAGCGTACATAGGCTACGGTGACCTCTTATTATCAGGCGGACCTTAGGTTTGTTTGCAACCTTAGTGGTATTAGAAAAAAAAAAATGTTATAGTAACAACAGAAAACGTTCTTATATGCACTAGTTGTCGTCAAGCAGCCTCTTAAATAAACGTTTATAAGTAATACCAGTTACAAGTAAGTACTCAACGATTAAATATTCATTACTCAAAAACGCTAGTAAAAGTAAAAATTACATTCTAAAAAGGAACACAGAAAGGTCATCGCTTTTGGATGGTAAAGAGCTCGAAACTGCGGGCTGGAACAACGCAAACGTTCCAAGAGGACCTCAACTACTGGAGGAAGATATTTAGTTTCCAGCCCACATTGATGGATGTGTGATATTAGTATAATCCGTCTATCTATTACCCTTGCCCAAGGCACCTGGAAGGATATAACCAACCGTTACCAGTAGGGAACGGAGGGCTTGTCTTAACGAAATTCAAACTTCTGTACATATTCTAAAGTTTTAAACTTAATGTTATTATTCAAGTACCTATTTGACGGTTTGAATTACTATGTGTAGCAGAACGAAGCACTTTTTAAAAATGTCAGCAATTAATACTTACCCCGTGTTTGAGGCTAAGATTAACAATGATCTTTCAGATCTAAGTCATGACATGGCGCATCGATTGATATGGTCGCGAGACAAATTGGTCCATTGATTCTTAAGATATAGAGGGGCAAAAAAAGCTAACCTACACATACACACACACACGTAGAGAGAGAGAGAGACATCACTTTAAAAATGATGGCAAACGATTCTCCAGAATCTCTAGTTCTCAAAACGTAAAGAGAAAGCAAATTAAGCGATTTTGATTTTTGACCTATTATAATAAATTCCCTCAAGAGAAGACAAAAAGCTAGTTCATTCATGTAACCACTCAGGAAGGGCATCGACTCATGGAAAAAGTTTTGGGACAGAACAGCTTCACAAAAATCCTATACTATTTTTATGTTATGCTTCTTTAATAATCTATTTGGATAATTTTGATAAATTTATTATAAGGTTTTTATCGATTTATTTTCAATTAAATAAAGTGATTGATTTCTATTATGCGTTTTGCAAGTAAGAATTAGTTCAAATGAAAAAGAAAGTATGGTTATTAATTGTGCTTCACCGGATTTAATAGCAGATTTTATATGTTAATTTAATATAAAAAAACTCTATAAAATTCCGTGATGCCATTACTGGATTCGATACAGAATACAGAAATATTTAGACATAAACTTTTTTCAAGATGATTCAAACTTTGATGTTCACCCATTTGTGTTTCAGTGATGATTCAAACTTTGATGTTCACCCATTTGTGTTTCAGTGATGCTTTGATTGTTTCGTTAATTCCCATTGACTTAACATTCTAAAACTTGTATGTTAATATGACAATTTTAAGACAAACACTTTTTTAAATGAAAATACATATGTACTAGAGACTTGTATTCGTGTTTCAAAACTTTAATTTTAAAATAACATTTTCTGCATTGCAACACTCCTAAAACTCAGATGGCGAAAAGCAGATGACATTAATGTCGCCTCTTCAAAAGTAATTTAATATTTTCGCTATTAAACGAAAATATATTTTTGTTCCACTTCTATCATAAACATAACATTAAATTTAATTATAGCTTAATAACAGGAGAAATTTTATTATAAAAACAGAATCTATTTATATTATAGCTTTATAATGTTGCCTATTAGTGATTCATTTTTTTTTCCAAACTTAGCCTTAAGATAGCGATAAAATACTAAATTGACTGTATTCTTCACAAAAAAGAAGACTATTTGGAAATATTTATAATACCGCTATATGTATTGTATAATCATCTTTATATCCTATAAAGATTATAACAGCGAAAGTTTGTGTTGTTCTATCAGTCAGTCAGTCAGTCTGTCTGTCTGTTTGTTACTTCATAAGTCTCTCATACATGGGCTGATTTGGATGAAATTAGAAGAGAAAAATTGGTCCATTACTTCTTGAAATACAAAAAAGCTAACCTACACATACACACACAAAGAAATCACTCCAAAAACGAAGGCCAACGATTCTCCATGTCTCAAAACGTAAAAAAACGCAAATTTAACAATTTAAATTTTCGGACCTGTTATAATAAATTCCCTCAAGAGAAGATAAAAAACCATTTAATTTATGGAACTCAGGAACGGCATCGACTCTGGATTGCTCATTAATAAAAAAAAAGTTTTTTGGTCGGAACAGCTCCATAAAAATCCTTTCTTATTTTCATGTTTTCCTTGTTTAATAATCTATTTGCTCTATCTATTATAAAGTTTTTCTAAATATTTTTTTTTATATTCTACAAATATTATAAATGTGAAAGTTTGTTTGTCTGTTAGTCAGAAAAATTAAGAAGTTCCTGCGGGAATAACTATAACCGTGCCTTTACGAACTATAGCTTACTACAGCAAACTTCATTTGTATAATTAAGGAGAAAATTAAGGAGTTCCACGCCGATAACTGAATTAAGGGCAGGTGGAGCCGCTGGCAAAATTCATTTATTACCACCTATCCTTAATTAGGAGCCATCCCATTAATATTATAAATGCAAAAGATTGGATGTTTGGTTGTTTGTTACTCAATCACGCTTGGACCTCTGGCTAGATCAGGACGAATCATGGCACACATGTAGGTAAGGGTTTATAGTATAATTAAGAAGTTGCCGTAAGAATCCCACGCCGATAACTAAATTTAGGGTGGGCGGAATCGCTGGCAAAAGCCAGTGTATAATTATTCTGTACGTGTGTAAGTCACTATTGGGCTTCTTATGTGTTGCTGAAGTCAATTTTTAAATACATTTGTGTTTATGGGGTAAAAAAAAACTTAAAACATATTAAGTTTAGAGCCGAAAAGTAATTCGGGAAAATGTGGATGCGATAGTTATAAATAAAAAACTGTATAAAATTTTATGGGATATGACGGAAAATGTTATCCGGCGTTCTTTTATGCGTTCGTAAAGAAAGATCTCTAAATTACTACAACCATTTTAGAATAGGTGGAGCGTGAGTCGTTTCAACATTTAGAGTTTTTCTTGTAGTTGAGCTGCAGTATACGTCGCGGAGAGTTGAAATAGGGGGATAGTGGGGGAGAGGTGAGTCACAGCAAACCGTGGCCAGGTTTAGCTATAGTTTGTGTTTCACATTCAACCTATGACCAAATTTATTGTACATACTTAATACATAAAACCATATACAAGACTAATTAAATTTAAAGTATTTGTACGTATAAACAAACCGGTCAAGTATTCCGAGGGTTCCGTAAATGACAAACTGAATTGAGTGACAAACTTAACTTTGCCGTTGGAAAACTGTTGCCGACATAAATCGACATACTTCGCGGTTAGTTAACCAAATGTAAAAAAGTTTATTTTAGAAATAAAAAAAAAATTGCGGTGTAATAACTTCTTAACCTGTTTGTGCTACATGGCATTGCTTCTTGCCAAATTCTAGATCAACGGTAAGTACCCTTTTTTGATTTGATTTTCTTGCGAGGATCAAAATTGCAGACTTGAGTATTTGAAATTAAGTTCAGCTTAATATCTTCACGCATTCTTCAGGAAAAGGGTATTTACATCAGGACAGTCGGACAGACAACTAGGTGATCCTATAAGGGGTCCGTTTTATTTTTTAAGATACGGAACCCTAAAAAATAGAAAAATTAGATTGTGCAGCCAAGCAACTAGATGAGACGAGTTTCAACCTTCTTGCACTTACATTGTGTATTACATTAACAAAAAAATAATAACTTGAATGATTTAATTCTGCAAACACAATTAAATGCTACGTAACATTCCGGAAAAGAGTACAGCAGCTGCAGTAATCACTTAAAGAAACTTAATTAAGAAATTAATACTTCTTTGTAAGAAAGCACAAAGAGAGTGGTAACTTTGGAGAAATAACGTAGTTGTAAATGAAAAAAAGATTTAGAAGTTAAAAGGATTTTTAATAAATAAAATACAGCGCCGTATTTCATTAAAAAGAAGAAGAGTAGGTACCTAGTAGCTGTTTCGGTATAGTACATTAATGCTACTAAGATAAATTATTCCTATTACACTGATATTTTTGTTAAATGGCATGCAGATTTATTTCTACCGCGCTAGTCGAAGTAAACGTACACTACATATCATTAAAATAAACTCACTGACAAAGAAAAATTATTTAAGGCATAACCAAACGAGATAAGGTTGAAAGAATTTGATTAATTTTGTTACAGTCCTGAGTACATTATTACGTGAAAAAAATATATGCTATAGTTTAAACCTTAATTAAGTGGATTTGCTAATATCAGAATAATTTGGCTATTAAAACAGTGAGAAAAAAATTAATACTGTCACTCTATTTTTGGGCTTTAATTAAAATTGTTAGGATAACTAAGGTTGGTATTCTCTTTATTCTGATTTCATAAAATATATTTTAATATAAACAAGTGAATTTGCTAATTTCACAGTTCTAAATAAATATTTGATTTTTATACCGACAAAAAACCGAGAAATTCGAAATTTTTAACGTACGGTCACTGCTAGCGCCTATCGTACGTGGAACTGTGTGTCTTTGTATGCTTCAATAGTGTAATATGACTTTTTACAGTGGTAGAAACGGCACACTTTTATTAAGGTATGCTATAGCATCTTTAGCAAATATCTGATTTAAAATATAAATGAAAGCTCAATAAAATGTAATAAAAATATATATACAATAAATCACTTAGTAGTAATAAAACAGCCAGAATTTAAAGTACATACCTACTGTCTTCTTTTACTGACTAAATGATGAATAAATATATCCGACTTAAATTATTTTAAACAAAAACAGCTTACAAGTGTTTCAGATATCCGCATTAACGGTACGTCGTACGTGATACTAACGCGCGAGTGATACCCCTGGTGTTTCAAGCGTCCATAGGTTACGATTACCACCAGGCGGACCGCAAGCTTGTTTGCTACCTTAGTGGTATAAAGAAAAATTGGTCTGGTCAGGTTTTCAATTTCTTTGTTTTACATAAACTTTTGTTAACAGCATTTCAAAACCAATGAGCACTCACTTCTATTTTTGTAGTATTTTGGACTTTGATTAATATATATATAAGATTTAAGAGGAAATATCCCGCTGTTTTTCCCCATACAAACGTATTCCCCTATTTCCTGCCTGAATTGTGGCATTAGAGCTATTATTTTTTTATGAATGATAGATATACACAATCACTATGTCTGTATGTTTTGCTTTTTTTAGATGCCATTCTTATAAACAATTGGGGCACTGCAAAAGTCCAAAAAAAAATCTTCTTTTTTATGACATCTTTAGACGTGTGCTACACAGATATGACCACTAATTAAAAAAAAACAAAACATAGAGACACGGAATAATTCATTACCTTTAAGGTGAAGTAATTTTTATTAAATTTGGTTAAGATTTGGAAAAGGCAAGTGCGAATACGATACCCCGATTTTGATGATAAGGGCGCATCCGTATTTTGGACTGGGTCCTAGTTCGACATCAAGTGTTTTTCAAATACCTATATCTGCATTGGCTAGGTTGGGATGTTTCCTCTTAATAAAAAATATTTGACTATATTGTTTCGTACAAAATACGTTTTGAAATTTATCATTTTTAAAACAAAGGTAAGTGTAAAAGTTTATAAAGATGTTTGTAACACTATTGCGCTTAAGATGCTGGCTGCACTACCTAATTTTTTATTTTTTTTGGCCAAGATTTCTCCGGATCCGCTTAGCACATTTGACTTAAATTTAATGACTGTGTTTTTCGGGATAAATTTTAAACCCTGAAAAACGTGAGAAAACTATTAATATACTTTTATTCAATGAAAAACCACTGTTTTTTTTTAAGTTTTCAAGATATCAAGTTTACAACTTTCCTTTAATATTACCGTGATAGTGCTTTAAGCCCAGAGAAAAATCATTTTTTGATAATAATGATTTTTAATAAACTATTATTTTTTTCATGTACTTCAATAAAAAACTCAGTGAGTTAGATGTAGCTGCACTACTCACACACGCTTGATTACATATCGCGTCATCCTTGTTTCTAATAAAGTTTACTGTCACGAAGTACTGGCTCTTAATCCCAGAAAGACAACAGTTTATATTATCCTTAAGAATACCTTTTCTTGTGATCTAGAGTTCACACGCGAGTAACTTTGTTCGGAGTCGTAATCGCAGGTCAAAACTAGTCATTTATAAACTAAGGAGTGGTATAAAATAAAATAAAAGCCGTCACAAGTTAATAATACTTTTTTCAATTTGTTACATTTACGGCATAATAAAATCTTGGATGAATAAAGCAGATTAAGACGCTAACCAATATTCTAAAAGCTAAAAAGATGTAAAAGCATTTTTCAGATCACAAAAAAAAGCTATAACAAGGCTTCCAATGTAAAATATACATTTGATTGCTTTTATTTATTGCTTTGGAACATTTTAGTAATTTTTTTTGATAATATGCGTAAGAAGCTGGTACGTGTAATTGTTAATCAGATGAATTCAGTGTTCTCTTTAAAAAGGATAGTTTCTCATGCAACGCTACTACATACTGTCAAATATAAGGTTATTTACCTTCCCCAAGTCGGTGTTGGCGTAGTAGTTTCGGTATCTTCCTCGCGTTCTAAGGGAAGGAAGGGTCGAGTCCCGCGGGAACCAATTAGTTTTTTCTGAATTTCTCAAGTATATTCTATGTTCACACCACTGGCTTTTTGGTAAAGGTAAAAATCATGAAGAAACCTGTATGGGGTTAAAATACAAACGTGGAGTCTACAATCCGCAGTGGGCCTACGTGGTGATAGACTATCACCCAAATTGCCGTTGAGTAAGGTGATGACAGGCCGTGCCCCAACAACGGTATCGTTTGAGGCTGGTAAGGATGTACCATAAATAGTAAATCAAAGACAAGAGAGAATAATACGGGTATACTTCCTATGACTGCGGTTCTTTACGAACCCTAAGACTAGCTTTTTCCCGCGCCTCCATTTGTGCTAAATTTGGCTTAAGATATCTACGGGACAACTTTAAATGTAAGACATTTGCTAAAGTAACCTACAGTTATGTTCTTAAACGAGGAATTCGGTTAAATAATCCTGCGAGAACTTTTTCGAGATAAAACAATCTATCTCTTTCTCCGTCTCTTAAACTATCACTGCGACAAATTTACCAGCTTAATTGTATGCTATTACAAGGGATGTGACGTAAAGCAATAACAAACTAAGGATTAGGAATAGGATGAGTTAAAATCAATTTTTAATAGATTTATAGTGAAGTAAAACGTACAATACAACCTATTTGATCTGAATGGTATAGAATAAATAAAGGAATAAGTCAAATAAATTGCTGTATTTGCTACTAGCATACTGAATGTACGAGCTACGGATACTGGCGATAAAATAAAATATTTTCAATTGTATGCTGAGCACGACGCAATGCCAACGGTGGTCGGCATTACTCGTATATTTTAAAGATCGTTTTAATATTTAACAATAAACAGGAAAAGATTAAATAATATTAATTGCCATCAATAAACATAAATATTATTGCTGTCCAGACAAACCAATACATTGATGCGTTCATGTAAGCATTTATCAAAGGACAAAAAGTGGCAAATTTTCGTAAAAGTGCTGTTGTAACTGGGTGGTCAGCCAAAGTTACGAATGGCTGCTCGGGGGTAGCGAAATGAAGTGAAGAATGAAGAAGTCAGAAGTTAGAAGTAATACATATATGGTATTTACAACTGACCGCATTTACAGTTAGTCCGCAGTGAGTGTGTTCGATAATCTCGTTTATTTCCTAATCAGTGATGTGTCAAAAAAATTGGCCGACTAAATGAAGCAAGCAAACGATTCACTGCAAGCCTTTTCTCGAAGAGTCTAATCACGCCGTTGAATTTTCCTGTGTTAGTAACCGTACCATCACAACCAAGTGTCATAAAATCATCTAGTTTAATGTTTTGTGACAGAAGAAGATTAATCGATATACTTTTGGCAGTACCTTGAACTGGCGTAGGGTACCAATATAGACTGAATCTGGCTCTTTAATAACAGATATTTGTTCCTGGATCACTGTTTGTCTGTTATCTTTACGATTTTTAGTGACTTATCTTTTCAGACATCAAATTTTAAAGCTGGTAAGTGAAGCTGTGTTTGTTCCTATTTGATTTATGACGTTATTTCTTCCTTTCCCGGCGTATTTTTGATTTATCGACCACTTCGTGTTATACTGAAGAAATATTTGCAACGGCTGCTCTATATCATAACGATAGCAGGTTTTGGCAGCAAAGGCAAGCTTTTTCAGATTTTGTATTTTGTTGTATTCTTCTTTATCTGTGATGTAGAAGGTAAGTTTAGCTTATCAGGATAGGAAACGTTGTCTCAGAGTCATTCGAAGATGAAACGAACTCCTGCTCAGTATTACACTTCGCTTGATTTTAACGAATGTTAAAACAAGATTTTTGGTCTTAGAGGCTCCTGTTTTTTTTTTTTTTGTAGTTTAGTTGTAAGAGTGTGGTCTACTTCACCTATTTGCATCATTCTTTTCTGTCTTTTGACAAACAAACACTCTTGTTCTTCTTTTGGTACCTTGTTTCCTCGTAGACAACAACGAAGTTGATTTATTTACATGAACAATTATCGAATAGTTTTTCTGATCAGCCGATAATGTAGTTAAAGATTTGATAATGTTTTTGCACTTTAAATGATAAGGCTTTAATAACTCTTGTATGTAAACCCGTAGGAAGAAACTATTTTCTCCAAACATCTGCTTTTTGAGACACAAGCTAGAAAATATATAAAAATTATGGCCTTTTGGAAGTATTTATGCTAATTTTAAGATGAAGCCTATTCCATTCATAACATTTCATGAGTTCTTTGTAAGTCAGCAATACATAATCCTTAATATCTTCTACATTCCTGAATATAGGGCACTGATAACGTTGCCTTCTAGTTGCCATAATCAGTTAGTTATGAAAGAGAAATTAATGTAACAAATAAATGTTAAAAGCGCGCACTCTTATAACTCTACTACTCTTATAATATTTTTGTCGCACTTAAACCGAACAAATACACTCCCGCGCGGTCACTTTCGATTACCCTTATAAAATTATAAAAACCAAACTATTTGTAAACAAATGCTATAACTCTAAGCACTTAATAGTAATAACAGTTACAAAATAAGATTTCGAGTAATTTATGAAGTCATTGCTTCACACCATAAGATGGTAAGACCATGCCGGAAATCTCCATAACGCAGCGGGAGGTCAGGCGGGCGTTACTTTCTCTAGACGTTCATAAGTCGAGTGGGCCAGACGGTATACCAGCAGTGGTGCTTAAGCAGTGTGCTCCTGAGTTATGTCCTGTACTCACGCGCCTCTTCGCGCTTTCCTACCACACTAGGCAATTTCCGTCTTCATGGAAGACTGCGAATGTGCACCCGGTGCCCAAAAAGGGCGATAGATCAGATCCATCGAATTACAGGCCTATCGCTATTACCTCTCTCCTCTCTAAGGTGATGGAGCGTGTGATCAACACACAGCTTCTAAGATACCTAGAAGTACACGATCTGGTCAGTGACCGTCAATATGGCTTTCGCCACGGTCGCTCGACTGGTGACCTTCTAGTGTATCTCACACACCGATGGGCACTAGCCATTGAGAGTCAGGGGGAGGCATTGGCATGTAGCCTGGACATAGCGAAGGCGTTCGATCGGGTCTGGCACCGCGGTCTTCTATCGAAGTTGCCATCTTACGGAGTGCCCGAGGGTTTGTGCAAATGAGTGGCTAGCTTTTTGTCCGGCAGACGCATACGAGCCGTAGTTGACGGTAGTTGCTCTGATAGCATGGACATTAATGCTGGTGTCCCGCAAGGCTCTGTGCTGTCTCCTACGCTGTTTCTACTGCATATCAATAACATGTTGGACATGAACAACATACATTGCTATGCAGATGACAGTACTGGAGACGCTTTTTACACAGGTCGTGCAAACATCCCTCGTTCCATTGTGGAGGAAAACCGCGGAGAACTTGTGTCTCAAATCGAGACCACACTGTCCCAGGTCTCTGACTGGGGACGGGAAAACTTGGTCCGATTCAACCCTACAAAGACACAAGTGTGCGCGTTCACCGCTAAGAAAACTCCATTCACTGTAGTCCCACAATTCCAGAACACTCCCCTCTCCATCTCCAAGAGCATTGGGATCCTTGGTGTCGACATCTCCAGCGATGTTCAGTTCCGAGATCATTTATCAGATAAGGTGAAGCTTGCGTCCAAAAAACTTGGTGTACTCAACAGAGCGAAGCAGTACTTCACGTCGGGGCAAAGGTTGTTACTTTACAAGTCGCAAGTTCGGCCCCATATGGAGTACTGCTGCCATCTCTGGGCAGGTGCACCCGGATACCAGCTTGGCCCTTTTGACTCGGTTCAACGACGGGCTGTGAGAATTGTCGACGATTCCAAACTCATTTGCGGTATCGAGCCCTTAAGTCTGAGGAGAGACTTTGCCTCACTGTGTGTGTTCTACCGCTTGTACAATGGGTTGTGTTCTGAGGAATTGTTCGAAATGATGCCCACGGCTACTTTCTACCATCGCACCGCTCGCCATCGGCAGGGAATCCATTCTCACACTTTAGAACCTAAATGGTCGCGTACAGTGCGGTTTCAGAGAAACTTCCTCCCGCGAACGCTTAAGTTGTGGAATGAGCTCCCTGCCAAGGTATTCTGCAAGGACTACAGTATGGAGTTCTTCAAGAAAGAAGTTATTAGATTTCTGAAGGGTCGGCAACGCGCAAGTGATACCCCTGGTGTTGCAAGCGTCCATAGGCTACGGTGACCGCTTACCATCAGGCGGGCCGTAAGCTTGTTTGCCACCTTAGTGGTATAAAAAAAAAAAAAAAAAAAAACACCACTTTTTCGTGCATTTTTATCAAACTTGGGGCTCAACGCGCGGACTTTTACAATAAAAGTAAATTTATAATATTTTGCAGTTTTATAATTGGCCTAATAAAACAATATATTTTCGCTATTATAAATGGATTTAAGAAAAATAACTTTTTTTGACCCACCTAGTACGCATACAGATGAGTGTTGTGTACCGATGCGCGTCTTAGTCTGACAATTTCGTCTCAATTCACGTACGCACGACGCACGAGGTCTTTAGAACTTATTCACAGAATTTATGTTAATTACATAAATCCCAACTCAAGCAAATTACGTAAAAAACACGGAACGCCATGTATATGTCAATAAACGCCATGTAACGGTAACGTCTGGTACCTCTTTTTTTAGTAGAATTTACTCGTTCCTAGTGTTTAAATGTTTCAAATACATATTTATCGAAACGAGTTACTGAAAATACTACTAATATGATACCAATTTTGATTTCTTAATTTAAAAGTAATGTACGGAAATATAAAAAGGTTTTTTCTAGAAAAAAAAAAACCATTAAAACTTTAAAGCACAGCTCAATACTTAGTATTTTTGCATTCTGTAATAAATATGTCATGTGGTTCATAAAATTCTAAAAATATACTGAGGCTTTTAACGGTTGGTAGAGTTTTCTGAAAAATAAAGATGCTTTCGTGCATTTCATATATTTCTCAAAGGAAATATTCGAAGTTCGTGCTCAGATGTCGCTTTATTCAATTCTCTCCGCTGTATGATAATAGTAACCTACTTTCTAAATGCAAAGTCAAGTGAAGCAGGTTTAAAAGTCATACTGACTACATTCTAGTGAATTCTACAATTACATATTTAAAGCTTTTGCCCGCGGCTCCGCTTGCTTAATTCGGTTATCGGCGAGGGATTCTTAAAGAAGAAAGAAAGAAAGAAAAATATTTATTTGGATAAAAAGTCAACTGTTTGATTATAATTATAATAAGGAAGTTTGCTAAGCAAGCTATAGCTGTAGCTAATGTTGAAAAGAAAAAAAAACAACAGATACTTTTAATCCTAATCAAAAGTTCCCAAGATAATTAATACTATTCCTCCTCATAGCAACTGACCAACGTGGTTGCCAGATTTCTGTAAGAGGGTTAGCTGGAGGATCGGAAAAGGACACAGAATACTTTATATTTCTATCAAGAGGCTCCCATGAGATTTAATCAAGGATGCAAAAGCCGGATTTTTTGTTTTAGTCACGTCACAACGGATCAAAGGGGTGAGCCGAGTGATTTTGTAAGTTCACTGGAAACCGTAATCGATTTCAGATCCAACACTAGTACGTTTCTATTAAGTATTTATGTATTTTGTGGTATCTAATACCAACGCGCGTGGCAATGGAAATGCACTGGTGTTGGACTTCAAACCGATTCCTATTCCTATAAAATAGGAAATAAACAGGAATAATAAATATAGCTGCAGAGTTGGAGACGGACATATTATTATGTTTTTTTATAATAACTGAGATTTTTGTTAAAATCATTTTGCAATAATCCACGTATAAACAACGTCGGTGGAGTTGCAGGAAATAAATAGCGATTTAAAGTACCAGAAATTAGTAAACTAGATCTTAAAGATATATTAATAGGTAATCAGTGGTGGTGGAGAAACAGTTTACAAGTTAAAGTGGCAAAAGGCAGGCCACATCCGTCGTCGAACCAATATCCGATGGGAAAGAAAGGTTTTTGAGTGGCGACCACAGATCGTGGGAAGGTCTCCTACCAGGTGAACAAACGACCACAGGAATCCGATGGACGTGGGCAACTCCGGACCGGCCGTTGTGGAGACATATAGAGGAGGCCTACATTCAGCAGTTGACGTCTTCCGGCTTAAACGAACGAACGAATGTAAACTAAACAGTCTTCAAGATAAAAGGGTTAAAAAAATTAAAAAGTTGCTTATAAGTGAAGGGCGAAACTAAAGATCTATGTACATTAATAAATATACAAATTCTACGAAACCCATGAATAAGTCGTTCGTCGTTCATTCGTTAAGTGTAAATTATCGCTGTCACCTCCCTATTTTGCTTTATGAAAAGTAATAGGACCAGACACAACTATAAAATTTCCAAATCTTTAAATTTGAGACAATGTTGAAAACCAAATAATATAATAATAATATTAAATATTTTTGGACATTGCGCACAGCGACGCCTGGCCCCAAAGTAAGCAAAGCTTGTGTTATGGGTACCAGACAAGAGATACAAATATATATATATATTACTTTTTTTTGTAAATACATACATACGATACATAAATACACCCAAACTCAAGACAAACATAAACAAACATAAATGCTTGTCCAGTGCGGGAATCGAACCCGCACCTATTGCACAGCAGCCAGCCACACTACTAACTAGGCTGCGAGGGATACTGGGGGAGAATTCAGGCAAATGTAAGCTAGGTTGCTTTCTATTAAGTTCTAGTAAGCACAAGTCCATTCATTATCTAAGTTTCGGCAGATGCGGCTTAGGAATTACATGTAGTTTGTTAAATTGTACATTAAATTTTACAACTAGTCACTTAACAATTATAAAAGTTTGCAACACTATTACGTACTAGGCCATAGTATTTTTCTACATTATATATTCGTGACTTGGTAACAAATAAGCGTACTTTACCTTATATCAAATTACAAAAATTTTGCAGCTAGTTCCCTTTTTCCCTGCTCAATGAACCATATACAAAAGTTTTCTAATTTATAACGCTTTTTACAACATTTGTAGTAAACAAGAATTTGTGTTTTAACTTACAATATTATCGTAAGTTTGAATAAGAAAGCTTTTTATATATAATAAAAAAAAAACCTTGTGGTTTATTTATTCAATTTACCAATTTGTAAGGATTTTTTTTAAATGTTTATTATTTTTCAGCACATTTACTTTTAAAAAGTGTTATTACGTGCAGGTAAAGCGGGTGCTAAGACTTTAATTACTCCCACGGGATTTTTCTTTGTAAATTTAATTTTCTTAAAACAAAGCGTGCTTTATTCAATCATAAATGTATAAAAGCTGTCTGTTCAAAATATAAACTAAACGCACGCAAGTTCAAGCTTCAGCAGAACCCTTTAACTTATAATTCTCTAAATATCGAACGCCATCTGGCGGTGTCATTGTTTTCTAAAAGTACTTCTATTCTCGCCATTTCAATTGTATTTTGGTAAGTATATTTATTAATTCACCCCATATTTTTATTTATTTACGCGCAATTGTGATGAAAAACATTGTGTGTAACACGGGTGGTACAGAAATCATAAATTTAAGTCATTAAAGCCTTGCTTTAGGCATTTCAATAGCATCTTATTAGTAGTTTTCTCCTTACCACCCCTTATACACAATGAACGATAACTTTATAGGCTGATTTAATTTGTAAAAGTCTTTTATTATATTTTAATATGACTTATATATAAATATATGAATTTTGTTTTGTGACAAAGATTATTGGAATGTGTATTAGATAAGCAAAATAGATAATGAAAAACAAAAAAAAAAACTCTTTTTTTTAAAAGCTTTAAATAAATAAGTAGATCCGTTTTTAGGGTTCCGTACCCAAAGCGTAAAAAACGCGCCCTATTACGAAGACTCCACTGTCCATGTCTGTCACCAGGCTGTATTTCATGAACCGTGACAGGTAGACAGTTAAAATTTTCACACAAGATGTATTTCTGTTCCCTCAATGAAATTGAACGAATTGAAAATTGAATATTTCAAGGGGGCTCCCATTGGTACAGAACCCTTCGTGCGCAAGTCCAACTCGCACTTAGCCGATTTTTGCTTTTTATCATTGTTGATTGTCTCTCTCTCACCCTTTACTATTCCTAATAAAACGAAAATATTTTATACTTTACGGAGTTATTTCGAAATAAACGAATTCAAATGTAGGTTTCTCTTGTCAAAGGGATGTTTTCTTCAGTCCACCGTTCAGTGTTTGAGGTAAGGAAGCTAAAAGAATTTCTACTCATAATTTGATTGCTAAAAGAAAATCCTTTATATAAGCACTTTGATTTTAAAAACATCACAGCATTAGACAGATTTTCTCTAAGGACTACAGTATGGGGTTCTTCAAGAAAGAAATTATTGGATTTTTGAA
Source organism: Apoda limacodes (assembly GCA_946406115.1). Lineage (NCBI taxonomy): Eukaryota > Metazoa > Arthropoda > Insecta > Lepidoptera > Limacodidae > Apoda > Apoda limacodes. The sequence goes on along the minus strand of OX291541.1, from coordinate 36,377,274 downwards.
GGGTCGGCAACGCGCTAGTGATACCCCTGGTGTTGCAAGCGTCCATAGGCCACGGTGACCGCTTACCATCAGGCAGACCGTGTGCTTGTTTGCCACCTTAGTGGTATTAAAAAAAAAAAAAAAAGATAGGTGGCCTACCTTTGGAATGCCTTTTTTCGAACATCAAATAATTTAAATTAAAAAAAATGCTGGAAACACTGGCCTTTTGGTAGTTATTTTAGGCCTCTTTTTTGATATTTTTTGAGACTGGTTTTAAATTACTAACTGAATTTTACAAAAAGGAGTCCATATAATCCCCCATTTAAATGAACTTTATGCCTCCCTTAATTAAGGAAGAGTTAAAAACCCCTTTTATGCCCCCCTTTTTTTTCAAAGGCATTGTTAGTCAGCAGACTAGAATGGATTGCGAGAATTTTGTACATGGTACTCGTGGAGGCAGCTCTGGTTTAGCTCAGAAGATTCTGACGTATGCGTAACCGCAGTCACTGAGACTATAAGTATAGAATCTTTTATTCCTAACCGGCGAGTAGCTGCGGGCGTCAAAAAACTTAATAGGTCTTGCAGAAAAGCTAAAAAGCTGAAGCAAACTGCGTATGTGGCTGTGATCACGGCTCATAATAATAAGGTTCCGAATATTTCTGATTTAAAACGCAAATTAAATGCTGCCTCAACGTTCATCGACAAAATAGATGGGCTGAAGAGAACTTCTACCAGTCGTCGTTACCACCACAGCGAAAGACCAATGGTGACTTGGCCCATATCTTTGCCTCTAACTCGAATATGAACAGCGCTGTACCACCTACTTTGCCGTGGTGTGGTAAGACCATGCCGGAAATTTCCATAACACAATTAGAGGTCAGGCGGGTGTTGCATTGCCTAGACGTTCATAATCATATTTTTCATTTTAATTCTATTAATTCATAAGGTGCTTAAACAGTGTGCTTCTGAGTTATTTCCTGTACTCACGCGCGTCTTCGCGCTTTCTTAACACACTATGCAATTTCCCATACTATGGAAGACTACGATGCTGCACCCGGTGACCAAGGTGCGATCAACATACAGCTTCTTAGATACTTAGAAAAACATGACATGGCTTTCGCCAAAGTCGCTCAACTGGTGACCTTCTAGTGTATCTCACATACCATCGTTTGTGCAAATGCTAGACGCATACGATCCGTAGTTGCCGGTAGTTGCTCCATGCTGGACATTAAAGCTGGTGTTCCGCAAGGCTCCAAGCTATCTCCTACGCTGTTTCTACTGCATATCAATGACATTTTAGACATCAACAACATACATTGCTGTGCAATGTCGATGGTAGTACCGGAGAGGCTTATTACACGGGTCGTGCAAGAATCCCTCGTTCCGTTGTTGAGGAAAAGCAGGGAGAATTTGTGTTTCAAATCAAGGCCACTCTGTCCAAGACCATACTGGGGACGGGAACAGTTGGTCTGATTCAACCCTACAAAGACACAAGTCAGTACGTTCACTGCTAAGATAACCCCATTAACTGTGGTCCCACAACTCCAGAACTCTCCCCTGTCCATCCCTAAGAGTATTGGGATCCTTGGTGTTGACATCCTTAGCGATGTTTAGTTCAGAGATCATTTGCAAGACAAGGTGAAGCTGGCGTCCAAAAACTTGGTGTACTCAACAGAGCAAAGCAGGACTTCATGTCGGGGCAAAGGTTGCTGCTTTACAAGTCGCAAGTTTGGCTCCATATGGAGTACTGCGGCCATCTTAGGGCAGGTGCACCTGGATACTAGCTTGGCCCCTTTGACATGGTTCAACGACGGGCTGTGAGAATTTTGACGATCCCAAACTCACTTGCCGTATCGAATCCTCTGAGGAAACATCGCACCGCTCGCCATCGGCAGGGTATTCATTCTCACACTTTAGAACCGAAATGGTCGCTTACAGTGCCGTTTCAGAGAAATTTTCTCCCGCGTACGCTTGGGTTGTGGAATGAGGTAAATGAAAAGGTTTTCTCTAAGGACTACTGTGGGGTTCTTCAAGAAAGAAGTTATTAGATTTTTGACGGGTCGGCAACGCGCGCCCCTGGTGTTGCAAGCTTTCATAGGCTACGATGAACGCTTAACATCAGACGGACCGTAAGCTTATTTGCCACCCCAAAAAAAGATGCGAAATTCTATCTAGTAATGTATTTAAAATATTAGCTTCAAAATTGTAATTTGTCTTATCGTACGAAAAAAACATACTTTAGTGTGTTTTATAGTTAAATAATATCACCGGATGAATTTTGAAATTACCAAGCCCAACTTGGCAGCATTAACAAGTCTCAACCTAGTTACGATATCCTAAGGTAGCACAAAGTGCCTGCACTGCGTTTTAGTACTCACCGAACCTACTGCTTAAAGTCTCTGAAACTAGAGACCGCTAAGCACAGCCCACCGGAAGGTTCCAAGCCGTAAGAACTTTTTTATATCACTAAGGTAGCATACAAGCTCACAGTCTGCCTAATAGTAAGCGGTCCCGCAGCCTGTAAACGCTTGCAACACCTTGGGGCATCACTCGCTAAATTCGGTTTCCATCGTAGTATGGGTAAGTTGCTATAGCTATAACTATACATTATATTTTAGAATTCAGACAAAGTTATTACTACGTAAACCTTTTGATCAGTATAAATCTATGCCATTGCCTATAGCCGTCCCCGTCTCTTCAACTATCTCAGTTCAACAGCTCAATAAGATACTCTGTTGTGACGTGAAGAATCGATTAACAAGCAAACTGACTTTCGCATTTTTAAAATTAATGTGTGAATTTTATTTAAGTAATGTCTGATTTTCTTTAACTTAAATACGACTTTTATGCATTATGTCTAAACGCAAAGAAAATGGGATTAAATAGATTGAAAAAAATAAAAAAGAAAACGGGTTGTACTCCGGGAGTGCCGGTAAAAGTGAAAACATATAACCTGGATATAACATTTTATTTAACATTTTAGCATTTGTAATCCGCACTTTCATCTTTTCATCAACCCAATTTCCTCTTACTTTTTATTCGTCCTATAGAGTTAAACATTTTTTACCCATCACAAAAAAAGTGCACAACGCCGCTAAAAAAGTTTTCACTTAAAAATTAATATTTTTATTTTGCCAATCATCCTATTATGGCGTAGCATTATGGTTTCCGTCTTGCGAATTTTTATAGCATGGCATTACGGTTTTCGTCCTACGAATTTTCGGCGGCACGGTGACGGTAAACATCCCGCAGCCTGTCAACCTTATAAGCCAAATAATACATTAGCTAATATCTATTAATTACGACTAAAGCATTCCTTTTTTGCGCTGCATTCAGTTATTCTACTTATTGATATCCTTGGTGCATTGGTAGCATAGAATTCGAGTTCTCTAATCCTTCCTATACGGACTGCGCAATAGCCTCACAAATTTGGCCACACTTTAAAAAGAGACAAAGCGAATCTGTGGACTCTTTTCTCTCTCTATGAACGTCTGCCATATTGTTTGTTGATGTCAATTAAAACAAGTTAGAAAGAGGCAAAAGACGCCACACAATTTTGCATCGTCTTTGTCACACTCACACTATTGGTACCATTTTTTTTTCACATCTGACTAGAAAATGCGCTGTCCAGCTCTCTATGTCTATGACTCGTAGTCACTCATAATCCACTAAAACGCTAAATCCAATATGAAGCTAATATTCCATCTTATTATAGGACTAGGCCATTTTTTTAATAATAATATAAGCGTTTTGGACCGCCTGATTTTATAATAAAGAAATCCAGATTTATGTTTAAATAAAATGAAAACATTCTTAAACAATTTTCAAAAATCAAAAATCTGAAATATGAACGAATGTATGAAACATTTAGATTATTAAGATGGAGTTTGCGATTTATCTTTACATATAACAACCACGATGTTCATTTACATTCATAAATATGAAAGATAGTAGTGGTTTTGTGCACGGTAGTTACGTAATAAACCTTGTACGCTCTCTTGAGATTATGAAGGTAAGCTAAGATTATATCAGAGGTCATAATAAATCATAAGAAAGAACAAGCACAGTAAGAATTTTATAGTTGTATTAATAAGTTTTCTGAAATAGCTTGCAAAAACAATATGTCTATTTAGTTCTTAAAAAAATGTGTGTCATAGGTTATTATTATTGCTCGTAAAATCTCTTGTTGTCTGTTTTTCGGTTCATTTGACTTAAAAAAAATGTGAAATATGAGCATATTGTAGTGGTCCCAAGCCTTTAATAGAGAATTGTAGTAATCTGGACCCCACGACACGGTGTTGACATGCTAATTTAAGTTTTAAGAGAGCAGGTAAATTTAAGATGGAATTCATCAATAATAAATATAAATTAGATTAATCACCTTCGTAATTCATACCAATCGAATACTCCTTATAAATGGATAGAAACGAGATCAATGAAGTATGAAGTAAGTGAGTGGCCCGGGATGTCCTCACCGGTCTTCGATTAATATGTTTATACCTACGTCATAAGGCATAAATCGCGGTAGGATCCTAAAATCATGAACACAAAAATAATTGCTCGTTATATACGACCGATTCGTAAAGTAGCAGATAACCAGGAGGTTAAAATATTTGGAGAATATCGATTGATTATTCTCAGTTAATTGATATAAACGTTGTAGGGTGCGAGAGGGATGGTAGAGTAGGCTCCGCGCCGCTTTCGACGAGCATTCATTGCGTAAATTAATCGAAGCTGCATAATCGAGCCATGGAAAAAACGGAGGAGATAGATCAACAGATAAAGAATTAGTAGAATCGGTTTGGCCACTAAATGCGAACCACGTGCGTACACGTGGAAGTAAAATAAAGAAGAAATTGACTGGCGCCACGGTTTCTAGACACGCTACGTGTTCAGGCCGCGTCTATCGGGGGGGGAGGGGAGAACGGTTATAAGCGATAGGCGTCAGTTGCGGCACCCTTTTTCACTGTCGTCGTGCCGAGAGGCTGGCCGTGCTCGAGGTTCCTGAGGATGTGGGAAGGACAGGACGCACAGAGATTTGAAGAAATTTAATACCGGCGCCGTGCACGTTTCGCCTACATCAAATATCAGTAAGTGTCTTTTGCGAGAACTGAGGCTAGCAATGTCAACTTATTATTGATGGGTTTGTACTATGGGGCTTTGTGAGGGACTTCCTTTATACGATGGCGTAAGGACTGTGTAAGGGACCGTGTAAGATGCCACCTTGGTTAAAGTGAAGGGTTGGTTGGGGTAAATTGAAAGTGTTTGACTTTTTGGTTAGGATTTAGTCCGGGATTTTAGTTGTAAATTTGGAGTAAGTGGAGGAAAAAAACCCTTACTTATTAAAAATGCAGAGGTAATTTGTTGACATTGTTGGCTATGTACTCTCTAAGGAAAAGAGATCGCCGATTTCTGTAGGAAATTTAGTGGAGTAAAAGGTTCCTGCCGGGATCGGTGTCTTTTAACATGATGTTGTAAATTTTGTGATACCTTGTGGGAGGAAAACCCCGTAGTTAAGCTCTGATCTGATTAGATAGGAAATCGGTTAAGCTTAGGGTCAAGGCTAGGGTAAATCTGTGTATTCCTAGTAGTGCGTGTATGTGTATGAGTTTGGGTATCCTCACTGGATAAAACCCTATTCGAGTCCTTGGGCGGCGGCTACTCGCACTGATCTGACTCGGGGGTGAAGGGGCTTCCCAACCGGCTCGCTGGGGTAATCCTCGTGTGGCCCTTGTTGTGCATATATGTGTATAAGTGTATAATCCCTGTGTATTCCTAGTAGTGCGTGTATGTGTATGAGTTTGGGTATCCTCACTGGATTAAACCCTATTCGAGTCCTTGGGCGGCGGCTACTCGCACTGATCTGACTCGGAGGTGAAGGGGCTTCCCCAACCGGCTCGCTGGGGTAATCCTTGTGTGGCCCTTGCTGTGCATATATATGTTGAGTAGGTGATCCTAGTGTGAACCTTGTCTTGAATTCCTATTAAAGGAAACCCTACGCGATTTAGTAGACGCTCATTAAAGTTATACGAGATTGTTGCACGAAGTTGACTATTATGTTAATGATATCTTATGTTCACTATTTATTATCATAACAGTTTTGAATCCCAATGTCATGCGGCGTTGCGGTATGGGTGACCCCAAAGCAAGCAGACCCTTGGTAGATAGAGGTAGGTGAGGACGGGGCAATCACAGTAGGGGTTCTTCAAGCGGGGTCTGGCTTGTTATAAGATTAGGGAAGATTGGGGCTTGATGTTAGAGACATACTAGGATAACTGCAGGCTTCAGGAATCTAAGGGTGTGAGGGGGCTGATAAAACCTAGATCTGGGTTGGCTCCAGTTCCACCCTTCACCGGCGTCGAGTGGGGAAGCTGAACTGTTAGATTCCGTTTAGGTAATGGGTGGCTAAAATTTAACGTGGGATTTTTAACCCAATCTCCTTAAGGAATCCATAAATAAATAGTACCTCCACTCCACCCATTACTGCGACGGATAGATTTGGAAAGCTAAGTATTATTGTGTTCATATTTAAATATTTGTTTCCTGTGTAAAAAATAAACGTAAACCTCATATGTTTTTCAGGGCCGCGACATTAATCTAGCGAGTCTAATTTTTAATTAGACTATCTAATCTTTATTTTATTGCTTTATACTGTTTAATTTATGTTTTGACTGAGCCATTTAAGATAAATATGACAGAACTTCAACCTTGACCAAACTTTATTAACAGGCTATGAGGTGACATTAGTGGGTCAGGATTTGTTCTATTCTTCACCATGAATCACCCCGTTGAAGACGTATTAGTATAACCATACACAATTCTCTACTAACTGATGAGGCTCTGAATTGTTGTATGGAAAGCCGAAACGTTAAGTTCTAAACACTCAGAAAAGGGCTAACCCTTACTTGATCTGGCTAATGTGCCAGGTCCTGAGTGTGGTTATGTCTTCCTTACAATCCACCTTAAACATACTTATTGTGTGTCAAACTAGGTGTTCTGTCGCCTTAATTACTCTGATGAACAATTTACCACTTAACCATGTGCGTAATTGCACACCTATTTTATTATTTCTTGTGAACTTAGCTTGCACGGCATATGTTTCGGGCGAGTATAGCTTCTCCGGACTAGCGGCTATTTAAAACTTAAGGAGCCTCGGGTTCGAACCGACCGATCGTAGGTTATATTCAAATAATAACGAAATGGTCCCCTTAGTTCCGTAGTTAGTCATAGTAGTAAGGATAAATACATGGTCGCCTGGTTGTTTGCCACCTACGCGGCGTTATAAATGTAGGAGTAAGCGGGGAGCACTACTTACCTATCCTAAAGAACAGTTTAAGGCACAGTGCACGAAGGATAAAGGTTATCTATTAACTCAATTACTAAATGACAGGAAGGCGAAGCCACAAGGTAAGCTAGTTTGATTAAACCTATCTACGAGTCCGTCAGGAGTTGGTCGTTATATACCTTCCTTGTTAAAGGTTCCAAGACGTTAGTCAGATAATAGGTACGATACATTTGACAAACGCTTAAGGCCAGACGGTACCCTAGGCCCTTAAGGCTATTCAAATTCAAGTTATACATAATTAATTTTCAATATTCATTTTAGCGATCAAGTAGGAACAACCTAGTGTATAAGTTAGGCGAGCGTTAGGTTTTGTCTCAATTTTATAGTTTTGTTTTCATAAACTTTATATTCTAGTGTAGATAATCGCCATAGTTTGTAAACATAAACTCAATTTTAGATCTAATAACGAAATTCGTACTGACCGGGTCGCGAGATACTAAACCAAAACCGAACCAACGTAAATTAGTCGAAGGAAGGTCGAGTAACACGATTAGACTCTGTACCTGCGCAAAAGACTAAAATGTGAACTCTGCGCACCCACGTGACCACGAGACGCCAGCTGGGCACTTCGACGCACAGGCAAATGTACGAAAAGTCTGACCGTCTAGTCATTAATTGGACGAGGGGATAATTCGGTGGCGGGCCCAACAATTCTGAATAGAACAACTTACGAACCCTTAAGGAATGGTTGTATATGTGAATTTTCCTGGACGATTCCCAGTTAGGGTTACCCGTAGAAAACCTGGAAACTAGGATTAGTAAATTTAGATAGACTCTCATACTAAATTTGTTTGTGAATAGCGCCCCCTATAAGCCCTTCTCAACATCCCCAAGATTATTAGACAGCTAGCTAAGATATCGATCGACCGAGTAATTCTACGATTGTTACACAGATGGCGTGAGCCACAGTGGTAAAATAATAATCATGAATGTATGAGATATCCGGATACGGTTAGAACCATGTCATAACCTTATTCAAAGGTAGGCTGTAGTTGTATTTTAGGTCTACATTTACTTCTTATTTGTTAGTTTGTCTTTACGGCGGTTCTCCATATATTATTATAAGATAAGATTTGAAGAAAAGCTAGTAAGGATAGTGGTAGGCTCATTATATACTTAGATTGTCTATTTGTCTTGGGGTGGCTTCTCGAATACCATTACGACTTTATGGTTTCACATAGGGGTTGTTAACGGGTTATCAACCAATAATTATGCAACTACTAAACCAGTCGGCCCATCTGTGGTGCATTCTTAGTGTTATTAAGAGGGTTGTGTAATTTACGTAAGGGCCAGGCCGCGAGTATATTCGTGTGTTATCTATATATATATTCAATCTGTTTGTTACGGACGGACAGCAACAGTAACGTTGCACCGTCGACATACGCGCAAAAAATGAACTTTCAAAAAACTACGCAACTAGTTTTATCAAAACTCAAAGTTGCTAGTTCCTGAAAATGTCACGGCTTCTGTGGAGCTAACGGGGTATCTTCTCTTACACCCTGCTGGGTGATGAGGTGCGGGTGTCGGGGGAGGGGAATTTACCTCCCACCATGACCCGGGCAGAAGCTCAGGGGTGAAAATGTCACGGCTTCTGTGGAGCTACTGTCAGAACGTGACTTTTCGATTTTTTAGCAATACTGTAAAGTGAACCACATGTGTTTTCTGGTTCTCACGCATTCATTTCTAGACATAAATGTATGCCAATTATTTTTTTATACTATGCAAAACACAACTGACGTAGTAGTAAAATAAAAAATGTAAAAAGTCAAAATTTTTACTAAAAACAAATTTTGAAGCCTCATATTTATATGAAAATGAGCAGCCAATCAGAGCACAGACGAAAGTGGGAGAATGGCTCGGAACAAAAACACCATTGAAAAATATTAAATTAGAAAGTTCGAGGTAAAAATCTGGAAAATACCGGTTTGAACTGGTTATTGGGTTTCCAAAATAAAAACAACGTTCTCTGATTGGTCTAAAATAAATGATTTGAACATTTCCTCCTAGACCAAAAACTATAAAAGGAGACGCAATTTTCATACAGTATGCAGTGAAAGTTCAACAGTTCCAGGAAAATAAGTGAAGAAACCAACTGAAGAAAGAACAAGTTATATATATATGTCAAGAAAGAACCAACATTTTTATAACTCAAGATTACTTCAAGAAAGAAGTAACATTTTTATAAATCAAGAAAATTCGTAGAAGTTAAGTAAAATCAGTGAAGCGTTAATTAAAATAACGATTTTAAAGAAAGTGTTTGTAATTTATAGATAAGTGTTTGTAAATTATAATTTTGAAAAATGTTAAATGAGTTGTCCATATAAGTGTTAATTGCGTTTAAGGCAATTATAAGCTGTTGCAAGCAGAATCCAATTTGTTTCATTTTTTCAATTTTACAGTGGGCTTTTTCAGAGCCCACATTTCTATAAACCTACAGTCCACTAGCTCTGTCCGCAACAGTTTATTTGGTCCTTCGGTAGCCGGATCACAACCTGTGTAGATCCTTAGGTAATCCGTAAAGTTCCGAAGTTATAAGTAATTTAAAGTGAATTTTTATTTTTCTGAAAAAAGTGTTAATTTTAGAAAAGTGTAAAAACTGTATGAACCGTAAGTAAAGTGAAATTATTGACACTAAGTCTTTATTTTTGAGTGCTTAACTATTGTTTCGTGTATTTTTTATAACTCTGTGTGTCGTATTTGTTGGGGTCATTTTCGGTTTCAAATTACGTAAATTTTTGTAAAACGTTTAAATTCACGGGAGTCGTTGTGAAAACGTTAAAAATAAATCGTGGTGACCTACGTATACGTATTTCGGGCAATACGTGTACTAGTTATAAATTTAAAATTTTTAAATTTTTCCTGAAATTCAGTTTTTATAAATTTTCATAACTCTTCAGTTTTAAGTTTTGAAAAAGTCTTATACATGCGTGTTATACCGTGTATTCATTTTAAATTCACGTTTATGCACGTATTACTTATGATACGTGTACTAGTTATAATTTTTAAAATATTTTAATTTTCCTGAATTTCGAAATTTTTAAATTTTCATAACTTTTCAGTTTTAAATTTTTAAATTTTCAGTTTTCAATTTTGAAAACTTCTTGTACATGCGTGTTATCTCGTGTACTTATTTTGAATTTACGTTCGTGCACGTATTCCTTGCGGTACGTGTACTTTTAATAATAATTTTAATTTTTCGGAAAACTTGTGAAAATCCAAATCGTAATAATTTGAGCTCTTAGGCATATGGGAATTTCGTGTATATGCCTTAAATACATGGGTATACATTATTCCATGCAAAAATCGTTCTCTTTATTATTTGATTTTTTTCGAAAAAACCTAATTTTTAAAAATAATATTTTTTTTACTCCTGTGCAATCGGGAACTTCTTGTACATGTTTTATATGTATATGTGCTCGCATAATTGACGTGTACTAAAATTAGTACTTTAAATTTATTTTAAATTTTTGTAATTTTAAAAATAATAATTTTTAAAACTTATGTACCTACACACGCGCATTTCCGTGTGTACGTACTTGCGAGCGTCTATTTTAAAATTATTGTACGTATACATATGTGGTACGCCTTTGCGTACTTGTTATTATTACTTAAACATTCTTTTGAGTAATAATATTCTCACATCTATGTATACAAGTACTTCCGCGTGCCTATTTTAAATTTTGTACGTATACGTATGTTGTACAACTTATGTACTTTTATCTTATCACTTTAACTTTCTTTGAGGTGATATCATTTTTGGATCTATGTATACGTCTCTTGTAGGCACTTATATAAATTGATGTGCAACATACGTTGTGCAATTTATGTACTTCTTATCACTTCGATACTTTTTTGAGTGATAACATTTAAATTTACGTATACGTGTATTTGGTGTGGCTTTTTAAATTGATGTTGGTACGTATATCGTACAAGCCAGACCTTCTTATTGTTCAATATTTTTGTAACAATATTTTTTAAATTTTTGAACGTGTATGTATACATGTATTTTCGTGTAGCTATTTTCAATTAATGTGTACATAGCTACGCGTGCTTTGTGCGAGTTCACCACAAAGTTGTTCGAGTACAAAGAGTACTTCAATAGTTTTGAAGACTCAAAAATATTTTAAAATTGTATGTCTATACGCGCATTTCCGTGTGGTTATTTAATTGATGTGCGTATATGTGTTTGGTACAACTCGAGTACCTACTTACGATTGTTTTTTCAATATTCTTTGAAAAAACAATATTTTTGAATTTATTGTCTACGCGTACCTATTTCCGTGTGTTTATTTTAATTGATACGCGTACGCCTAGTTTGTACATTCGTGTACTTACTATTATTATTTCAACGATTTCAATAATAATTTTTGAATAACTTGTACTCTGTAAAATTTCGAGTACTTGTTTTAATTTTGAATACTGTGTGCATAAGTGTATTTAGTATTTTGGTGTGGCTATTTTTGAATAAGTGTATGTACGTATATTGTACGAGCCACGCCTTCTTAATTGTTTAAATAATTTTAAATTATTTAATCTGTGTACCTACGTACACCTTATTTTTAAATATATGTGTATACGTGACAAGCTCCGTAACACTTATTTTTATTTTAAATATTTGGGTTCTTTCTCCTGTTCTGAAACATTTTGCTTACGTGTTAGTACTAAGGTGTAACTCCATACAACTATCTGTTCTCATATTTGATATTTGTGCTCGTTTAAATTTTACTGTGTATGTGCATTTGTGTTCGTGTTGGGATTCAATTTTGTTGTGCTTATTTAAAAAATAAAAAAGTACAATGCCTAACACACGTAGCCAAAAAGCCGCGTCAAAGGCTGGCCACGATGAACGGGGGATTAACGTACCCGAGTCGGTACGTCCCACGACGGCGTCTAGCGCTGTCGGTGCTGCGTCGACGAGGACAGGATGCTCGTCGGCCAGCGTGCGTATACAGAGTGCGGAACTCGAAGCGTTGCAAAAAATTGCGGAGCTCCGTACGGAACGTTTGCAGTACGAAAGAGCGGTAGAAAAAAGACGTATAGAATCGGAAAATAAACGTATAGAAATAGAAAATAAACGTATGGAAGCGGCAAAAGAAAGTATGGAAGCTCAAGAAAATATTATTAAAAAGCGGCTTGAGCTTCAAATTTCTCAAATAAATGAAGACGATTCTTCTCAGGGAAGTATTGTTAAGTCCACTCTCACTGCATCGAGGGTTGAAAATTGGTTGACGGAAACCAACGATGACGTTGAAGCCAGCGTCGTCACGGCCAGGCAGGTGGCACGCGACGTCTCTCCCACACGGGGGGAGGGGAGCCCGGGGCGCCCAGGTATGGTGCCCAGGGAGCTCTCTACGTCAGGCGTCGCAGAGCATAAGGGTGCCACCAGCCGCTACGACCGTAGCATAATTGAGCGTAGCGAGGACCAGGGTCCCCTACGCTCGCACCACATTGTCAGGCGAGGGCCACCACAAAGCCCTCCACGCCGGCACACTAACAACCCACACAGGGAGGTCCAAGGCCCCCCACACCGGCGTCGCGTGGAAGTCCGCGGGGACATGGAAGGTCCTCTGCTCCCACGCACGCCACAGGCTGAGGATGACATCGGCCGCACTTTTGCACGTCGCGTGGATGCCGGCGGGGACCTGGAACGTCCTCGGCTCCCACGCACGCCACAGGCTGAGGATGACATCGGCCGCACACTCGCACGTCGCGTGGATACCGCCGGGGGCATGGAACGTCCTCGGCTCCCACGTACGTCACAGGCTGAGGATGACCTCGGCATCACTTTTGCACGTCGCGTGGATGCCGGCGGGGACCTGGAATGTCCTCTGCTCCCACGTACGACACAGGCTGAGGATGACATCAGTCAACGGCACCCGAGAGGGGGTGTATCGCCGAACAAGGAAGAGGGACATGCAGCGACACTGCAATCACCATATCCTTTATGGCACGCATCTGCTGGCAGAAACTACGGCAATCTTGAGCCGTACCATAATGAGATGGAGGAGGGGGAGCGACGTTACCGCTCCTCCTTTAGGACACCTGCCTATCAAAGAAGAAGAAGCCACAGTGGAAAAAAAGGAGGGGGGGGAGCGACATGACCGCTCCCTTCCAAGAAATGGAGAGGTGGAGCGACGTAACCGCTCCGCCTCAAGAAGAAGTGGCATAGGAGAATTAGCAGATGCGCTAAAAGACTTGGCCTCATCAAAACCGATACAACGACAAGTCTTCGAGCTTCCACCTTTCAGTGGCGCTCCTCACGAATGGCTGCCTTTCAAGGCAGCAGTCAGGGACTCTGCACGGCTTTATAAACTATCGCCAGCAGAGAACCTAGCAAGGCTTCGTTCTTGCCTACGCGGCGAAGCGCGTGAATCAGTGTCGGCGTTGCTTTACACCGCTGTCGACACCGACCGCATAATGAAGACGCTTGAACAGTCATATGGAAGGCCTGAGATCTTAATCGACAGATCACTGAGCGACCTTAAGCACTTACAACGCCCAGGGTCGGCAGCAACAGACCTCAACACTTTCGCTGTCAAGCTGCAGAACATAGTCTGCGTCCTTGCCAATATGGACCAACGACGATACTTGTACAACCCTATGCTTACGAGGGAGGTCCTCGACAAATTAAGTCCATTTTTGAAGTCACGATGGTGCGACTACGCATATGAGCACCAAACAGATGACCCAGAGATCGTTGTACTCTCAGAATTTTTGATGCATGAAGCCGATCGAGCTATCCGCTTCACGCTTCCACCAGCTACTTCATCGACGTTGCCGCAGACTAAGAATGGTTGGGCACCAAGCGGCGCGCCGAGAAGAAAACCCATGAAAGAAACAGCACGAGTCTATACTGCAACTACAGAAGAAAGGAGGCCACGTCAAAATGACAAAAGACCTCCACGTGCTGCAGCTCAGCAACGCAAAGAGCAGCCGCAATGTCCGCGCTGCGGGGCATCTCACACGCTCCCGCAATGCCCGGCATTTAAAAGATTGGCTGTTGATAAGCGCTGGGCTAGTGTAAAGGAAATACACATTTGTTTTTGCTGCCTACTAGAGAAGCATCCACGTCCACAATGCAGAGCCAAGCGATGTGACGTAAACAATTGTGGTCAAGCACACCACCGACTGCTACATGATGTGAACAGAGAGAAACGGACCTTCACACAAACCGTTCCAGCCTCTCAGAAAGAAGTTCCTATAGCAGTGACATCGGAAAGCAATGAAGCAGTGATGTCAACCAATACGGGGAACCGCCGCCGATCAGTTATGCTAAAGATTTGTCCAGTTACAATATCTGGTCCAAATGGCGCGGTGAACACCCATGCATTATTTGGCGAAGCTTCCACGGTCACGCTGATTGACAAAGATTTAGCGGACCAGCTGTCATCCGAAGGAAAGCCACATCCGTTCACAATACACGGTGTTGGCGCAAGTCAAAAGAAAGATGAAAGCCTGCGGGTCAACCTTAAGATCCGCGGGCGAAAGCAGAGGAGATACCATGAACTGCAAGCCAGAACCGTAAAGGGGCTACGCCTGATGGCACAAGCAGTTCCGTCCGAAGTCATCTCCTGTGCGCACCTGAGGGGTCTCGATGCTGCATGTTATGATGAAACGCAGCCGAAAATTTTGATCGGGGCTGACCACTGGCACTTGCTCGTATCCCAAGAGCTACGAATGGGTGCGCGCACTGAACCTGCTGCATCACGGACACCGCTTGGATGGGTGATCTATGGCTCACTTCCCCGCACCATAATGCGAGAAGGAGAACAAGTACTGCATGTCACGAATGTTGAAAATGAGTTTCGTGACCTCTCAGTTGATGAAGACCTACGTCTTGAAGAATTGGTCAAAGCCCATTATGATATCGATGCCCTAGGCGTGTCTAACATTAAAAAGATACGCCCAGAAGCGAAACGGGCTGTCGAGATTTTTAACTCTACCGCTCGCCATGAAAACCAGCGGTACGAAGTTGGGCTAACGTGGCGTCAAGATAACGTAAGGATGCCACCTAGCTATAATACAGCGCTGCAACGTCTCAGAAACTCAGAAAGAAAAATGGATCGGGATCCCGCTTACAAAATACAGTACACCGAGCAAATAGAAAACTTGCTCAAGAAAGGTTACGCTGAACCAGTGATGGGCGAGATTCAAAGCGAGATCGAGTGGTACCTGCCTCACTTTGGCGTACGGAACCCGAATAAACCCGAAAAGATCCGTCTTGTGTTTGACGCAGCTGCTAAAGCTTGCGGAGTCTGCCTCAATGACGAATTATTAGAAGGGCCAGACCTTCTGCAAGCACTGCCGGGAATACTTTTCCGATTCAGGGAAAAGCCGATCGCCGTAACTGCAGACATAGAAGAAATGTTTCTGCAGATAAAGATAAGGCCAGATGATCGCCCGGCTCAAATGTTCTTATGGAGGGGTGAAGATAGAAAGAACGCCCCTCAGAAATATGTCATGACGTCGTTAATATTTGGAGCGTCATGTTCACCATTTCTGGCGCACAGCGTAAGAAATAAAAACGCTATGGACTGCGCCGCAAAGTATCCCGAAGCAGCAAAAGCGATCCAAAGTAGCTTCTATATGGACGACTACCTGGACAGCTTCGACAATATTGAGAAATCAAAACAGATGGTTGCTGACGTCATAAAAGTACAACAGCAAGCAAGTTTCAATATAAGGAGTTTGAATTCAAACCGTGAAGATGTGCTAGAAAACTTACCTAAAGAGAAAAAAGCACACGTGTCGGACGTACGACTTGGAGCTCGTGAAGACCACATTGACAAGACGTTGGGTCTGCTGTGGAGCACTAACAAAGATGAATTGGGTTTCAGTACCAAGATGGTTCGCGTACCAGAAGCAGTACGCCGAAGGCACCGTACGCCGACTAAAAGAGAAGCTCTCAGCGCCGTAATGTCAATATACGACCCACTGGGACTTGTCAGTCAATTCACCATCACCGCAAAAATAATATTGCAGCAATTATGGCGACAGAAGCTCGGGTGGGACCAAACCCTGCCAGAAAAAGAAGCGAGCGACTTCGCAAGATGGATAGAATTATTGGACAGCGCGGCCGCATTAAGAATCCCGCGCTGTTATGATTTGGATGCAGGCTCTATTATAAAACGAGAGCTGCACGTATTTTGTGACGCCAGCGAAGAGGCCTACTCAGCGGCAGCTTACTGGCGAAACATACACAAAGATGGCAGCATACGAATAAGTCTGATCGCTGCCAAAGCCAAGGTCGCGCCGTTGAAGGTACAGACAATACCCCGCCTAGAATTACAGGCGGCGGTGATTGGAGCGCGACTAGTAGAATCAATTAAAAAAGGGCACCGCATAGAAATAGCAGACGTCACATATTGGTCTGACTCTAGCACAGTGCTGCAATGGATACGAGGTGACGCAAAGAAGTACACCCCATTCGTATCACATCGACTCGGAGAGATAGCTGAACTAACACAGCCCGAGGATTGGAGATGGGTGCCTACACAACTGAATGTAGCTGATGATGCAACGCGTGCGTGCTACCAACCTATTAGCGCGCACGACCGATGGTTCTGCGGGCCAGACTTTCTTCACGAACACGAAGCCGTACGACTTCTCTGAAAGAAGCGACGCAGACGATGAGCACGTCACCCATACTAGCCACAAACCCACAAATTGGCTACCGGATCTCGAGCGCTTCTCAAATTACGAGCGCCTGATCCGGACAGTAGCAAATGTACTACTATTTATCGAGAAGCTGAAGAAAAAGGAACAGCAGCTCGAACTCCGCCATATTGAAAAAGCGGAACAACTTCTCATACAACAAGCGCAGCAAGATTGTTTTGGTGAAGACATCTATGTGCGCCTTGAGAAAGGAGAAGCACCTCAGAGGTCCAGCAGACTATTTAAACTGGACCCTGTATATGAAGATGGGTTGCTACGTGTACGCGGCCGCATTAACGCCGCACACGTCCCGACTGACATCAAGCGACCAATCATATTGGACGGTCGCCATCAATTCACCAGACTGCTCGTGATGAAGGAGCATCGAACCGCACTCCACGCCAACAATGAACGCGTGGTGAATGAGCTGCGCCAGAGATATTGGGTGCTACAGCTGCGGCAAACGGTGCGAGCAGTTGCCAGTAAATGTATGTTGTGTCGAATCCGCAAATCACTGCCATCGACACCAACCGTGGGAGATCTGCCACTTGCACGTCTCGATGCCTATCAGCGGCCCTTCACCAATTGTGGGGTTGACTGTTTCGGCCCAATGATAATAAAAATTGGAAGAAGAAGAGAGAAACGTTGGGGTATGTTATTCACATGCCTCAGTACACGAGCTGTACACATTGAGTTGGTTGCGAGTCTATCAACCGACTCGGCCATCATGGCCATTAGAAGAATGGCAGCCAGACGAGGATGGCCTCGGGTAATGTGGTCAGACAATGGGACCAATTTCCGTGGGTCTGACGCCGAGTTAAGAGAAGCGTACAAAGAGTGGGCCCCGCAACTAAAAGAATATGGCTTGACCCACCGATTGGATTGGCGCTTTATCCCACCCGGAGCACCCCACATGGGAGGATCTTGGGAAAGAATGGTGCGATCGATAAAAATCGCACTGACAGCAACTTTAAATGAAAAGGTGACGACAGAAGAGACTCTGCTCACACTACTGCATGAAGCAGAGCACTCCGTTAACAGTCGGCCACTGACCAGTGTCTCAGTTGATCCAGCTGATCCAGAGGCACTTACACCGAACCACTTCATATTCGGAACATCATCAGGCTTAACAATGACTGGCGAAACAGAAAAGGATGAACGCCGGCAATGGAGAGCAACACAAGCGCTGGCGGATGGATTTTGGAAACGCTGGTTGCAAGAGTACCTCCCGACTTTGGTGCCAAGAGGGCAATCAGATGACCATGCGCAGCCATTGAAACAGGGAGACTTGGTTGTGGTAATCGACCCGACCCTACCACGTAACGTGTGGCCAAGGGGGGTTGTAGAAGAAATACAGCCGGGCCCTGATGGTAAAGTACGTTCTGCGAATATCAGAACGAAGGGAGGTGTATTAAGACGCCGCCCCGCAAGTCGACTAGCCGTCCTGCAGTGTACCAAGGAGGCTTCGACAAGCTGCGCCGAGGGGAGTGTTACGGACGGACAGCAACAGTAACGTTGCACCGTCGACATACGCGCAAAAAATGAACTTTCAAAAAACTACGCAACTAGTTTTATCAAAACTCAAAGTTGCTAGTTCCTGAAAATGTCACGGCTTCTGTGGAGCTACTGTCAGAACGTGACTTTTCGATTTTTTAGCAATACTGTAAAGTGAACCACATGTGTTTTTTGGTTCTCACGCATTCATTTCTAGACATAAATGTATGCCAATTATTTTTTTATACTATGCAAAACACAACTGACGTAGTAGTAAAATAAAAAATGTAAAAAGTCAAAATTTTTACTAAAAACAAATTTTGAAGCCTCATATTTATATGAAAATGAGCAGCCAATCAGAGCACAGACGAAAGTGGGAGAATGGCTCGGAACAAAAACACCATTGAAAAATATTAAATTAGAAAGTTCGAGGTAAAAATCTGGAAAATACCGGTTTGAACTGGTTATTGGGTTTCCAAAATAAAAACAACGTTCTCTGATTGGTCTAAAATAAATGATTTGAACATTTCCTCCTAGACCAAAAACTATAAAAGGAGACGCAATTTTCATACAGTATGCAGTGAAAGTTCAACAGTTCCAGGAAAATAAGTGAAGAAACCAACTGAAGAAAGAACAAGTTATATATATATGTCAAGAAAGAACCAACATTTTTATAACTCAAGATTACTTCAAGAAAGAAGTAACATTTTTATAAATCAAGAAAATTCGTAGAAGTTAAGTAAAATCAGTGAAGCGTTAATTAAAATAACGATTTTAAAGAAAGTGTTTGTAATTTATAGATAAGTGTTTGTAAATTATAATTTTGAAAAATGTTAAATGAGTTGTCCATATAAGTGTTAATTGCGTTTAAGGCAATTATAAGCTGTTGCAAGCAGAATCCAATTTGTTTCATTTTTTCAATTTTACAGTGGGCTTTTTCAGAGCCCACATTTCTATAAACCTACAGTCCACTAGCTCTGTCCGCAACACTGTTAGTTCATCCGTATGGTGACTTTTCATATTATATTACAGTTTTATAACTTCGCTTAAGGGATCGACAGCTAGTCGGCTAATAATTTATCTATGTACTTAATAGGTCCGCTTGTCTCCCTAATGCCTTATATATGTTGTTATTAGTTCCGACCTTCACTTAAGCGCAAGCTAGAGAACTGGTGACAGGTTAGTTGTGTAGGTTATAGGTTAATTAAGGGATCAATAGCGTATCTGCTAATAATTTATTTAGTTATTAAATAGGTCTGTCTGTCTCTTAAATGATTTCGTTATATTATAAGTGTATAACTTTAGTTAAGGGGAAGCCAGTGAGTTTATTAGTGGTTAGTACTTTCATATGTCTAAGGGTTCCACTTTAGTTAAGGGGAAGCCAGTGAGTTTATTAGTGGTTAGTACTTTCATATGTCTAAGGGTTCTTCCTTTTAAGGTGATTTTCCTACAGTACTATGAGGTCACAAGTTTACTTAAGGGCAAGATAACTAGTGTATCGATGGACTACTTACCGTTTAAGAGTTCTCCTTTGAGGCGACTTCATACATTACTATAGGATTACGACTTCACTTAAGGGGTATGCGGTCTTAGTCGTTATAACTTTAAGGCCTATCGTGTTCGAGGGCCAACCGTGTCATTACGAGACATGTTCGGAGCTGTAAGATGGGTAGCTAGGCTGGTGAATAGGGTGACTTAGGCTAGGGTACTTCGACTACGTTAGGATAATAAATCGCATATATTTTAATCTGAAACTCGCATTTAGTAATTTAAATTCTGGTCTAATGCTAATCAGGACTTAGTGGTTCTGCGGTTAAGGATTAGTTATAGGCCATTGCTTTAATGTAGGTATAATGTAAAATTAGGGTTTTGGTTTTGTTCTTTCACACCTGGGACCGATTGAATCCATACCTCTTAGGATCTGGGGTTATTATCGGTCACAACGAGGGGTCCAAATAGACGATTACGCCATTAGACGATCACAGCCAAATAATAATATTAATTCTCTGCATAGCTTTCTTTAATAATAACATTAATAACGGTTACAAAATATCATTAATGTTTAATAATAATAAAGGCAACAGTAATATGTTAGGATTACGTGCGCCATCACGTATTCAAATTGGCGAGTATGTCAGTATACTCCACGTGAGTTCAAATTTAAATAATATTATTATTATTATTATTAAGGGGGGGTGTCTACATTATGTGTTGCCGTTACCAGGATAGGATATAGAACTAAAATAGGCTTGTAAAAGCCTACATTTTGTTGTCGTACAACGGATGGGAGGTCATTAAAATGGATTTGAGTTGGTGACTGGTGTGACAGAATAGAACCAATAAGCAAGATATAAATCTTGTTTAGAAGGCATTTTGTAGTTGTTTGTTACTTAAGCTTAGTTATAGACACGTACTTTAATATAGCATATTAGGGAATTGTAGGGCAAGTTTAGGATAAAACCATGTTAAATTAGTGTAAAAGGATGTTTTTATTTAGTTAGGTTGTACAGTTCATCTATCTAGGTACTAGTATAGTAAGAGATATTCTGTGACTTAGGCTTAGATATAGGAAGGCATTACTAGTAATATGTAGACATAAAATTACGGCTAATACGCAAAATTACAATTACATTTATAGAATGGTAGGTAGGGGTATGTGTATGATCTAATAACCTTATTTTTAAATACATACTCGTATATCTAAATCATCCGAAACCTAGGGAACGGTATTCGTAAAATAAATCTTACTAGTCTCGTTCAATCTGGACTTCTATGTGGTAGTACCTATATGCATATTGTCATAACATAGGCTTAGGAAAATGTTTAAAAACTAGATTCGAATAAATTTATTAATGGATAGCACTATTCAAATATTATGGACCTTAGTTTAATGTTGTGAGTACGGGTTGAATGAGATTGTGAGTGCTGGTTTGTACGTATACGTGTGCGTAAGTAGATGTGGACGGGTGTATAATTTCGCAGTAGTGCTATGGACAGATTTCGAAACTTTGTGATGGCTAATTGAAAGAGAGGAGGAGCTAGCCGTATTGTATTGACTGTGGTGGTCGAGCGCGAGGGGTATTATTGTATAGACGTAGGTTAGATATCGGTATATTTGGCGTGTCCTTAATGAATTTTCCATATGCGTAGAATTATTTGCCAGAAGGGGGACACTGTGAAATAAGAGTCTAATATGCTCGGGGAGGGAAAGGACATAAGAAAATAACGAGCATTTAAGAGGGCCCAACGCGCATATACCTTTGTTTTATGGGTGTGGAGCGGGAGTCGATATTGTTGGTTTCAAATAGAGCTCATTTTCCAGTGGCGTAAATATACTATACGTAGACATACCACTTAGCGTAAAAGGGGGGGAGGGAATATTTAATTACAGTTACATCGCATGCGATATAAAATTTAAATTACAGCATTTTTCTAGCTTTGAAGTTACTTAACATGTCATGAAATAAATTGTGTTCTCGCTACGTTTTGGACAGAAACCGTAAACCAAATACAGTAATCTGCTGGTCAAAGAATGTAGAAGGCCATGTTATTTTCAGTTTGGAACTTGCCATAGAACAGTGGAATCGATTTTAAAGCCGAGCAGAAAACTGTACATTGAAGTAGAGTGCAGCCTTAATGTATCACCTTACTATTGAAGAATTAGAGTGAGCTAATTTATGATTAGGGAATGCATTAAAAGGCGGGATAGCGAGCATTTGGAATGCTAATGCCGAAGTAAGGTCATAAAGTCACTAAGATATTAGCTGAAAGAGGCCTCATCCATCTCATTTTTTTTATTTTATACTAGGTAGCGCCGACTTAGTAAGTTGGGATCATCCCCATGAGCCATTTAGTAACTGTGTATATGTATAATTATCGGTTTATAGGTTCTAGTTAAAAGGTTACTCCAAAGTACGAACGTCTAATAACTGTTTCACTTGGCGGTAACGTCTGTTAAGCCCTTAGACTCGGTGAACTTCTTCCAACGAGAAGATTCATGACTGGTAGAAGGTAATCTTAACAAAGTAAACAGTAGATGTTAAAACGACTATATGTACTTTGTGAGTTGTTAGTTTAGTAATATACTTTTGTAAAAGGAAAATTTATAACAAATAAAATAAATTGGGGAAGAAAGGATGTCCGCTCGAGCGGGGATTTGTACTCGGGGTTTCTCGGGGTCTTGGGGCGAGCGTGAGGTGTTTGGCCGACGGAACTGTCTGAGTTGATTCTGTGCGATCGAATGTAAACGTTAGGTAGAGACCTTTGGTTAGACCATCTTTTATAGATTCGTTGCTACCGTTCACGGGCTATTAGATTCAAATTTTAGGGTACTTTGGCTCATGTTTTGTTTGCCAAATTATATTACATTTTGATTGTCGATGAATATTTTATTTCTAGGCGGACCGGAAGTGTCAAACGGTATTAACCTATTGTGGTACCATTTATGAAAGTGATAGATTGACAGTGTGGAGATACTCAGGTGTAAACGAGAAGTGCACTTATGTATATTTATATATACAAATCGGATTAGGGAATTTAACGTATTTAAAGGTAAGGTAGGATGGTGGAGGGTATTAGGTAATGTTCGGGTCGGCTATGCCTGTTAACATGTTCTTTTTAAACTTAATAGGTTATTGTTAAGAGGTTATATCTGTTCAAAGGGGTTCTGTCGACTGGGCGATATGTGGCAATTGAGAAATGAGGTTGATGTCTTAAGATTAGAAGCATTGGCGTAGGTCAGAGACCGGTTTTGTTAGTGTAGTCATGTTAAGGGCAGTTAGAAATAAAATGTACATTACGAGGGGGGAGGGTACCACAGGATAAATTGCTAAGTTGTTAGGGGAGGAGTCAAGATAATAAATGTTTATTAAACTGCATTAACGTTTATTCAGAATTAGGATTCGCATGAAATATATATATTAAGATATATAAATTAGGTTCAGCGTAAGATGGGAAGTGAGCTAGACCGTGGATAAATACCTACCTGCCTGCTATGTAGATGTGAAACTAGGGCAAAATTATTAAACTCAGCCGAGTAGGACAAGGTTATTATTTAATTTGGTACGAGGAACAAATGAAATGGAATTAGATTTTTATACATGGTTAGTGTAGCCCTGCGATGTTTGCCGTGTGTAGTTGCAGGGGGTCATACTGTTTAGGCGGGGCTGGTTCCTGAACGACCGTGGGCGGCGCACGTCTGTATATATGTATAGATATATATGGGTATGCATACGTGTGTATATGTTTTGGAGTTGGAGTCGGGCCCTGCCTATTGGTGGGTGAGTCAGGTTCTTAGCTGAGAGATATATATGGGTGTGTGTAAGTATGTATATGTTTCGGAGTTGAGGTCGGGCCCTGCCTGTTGGTGGGTGAGTCTGGCTCTTAGTTGAAGGATATATATAGAGGGGTGCGTACGTGTATACATGTTTCGGGTTTAAGGTTAGGCCTTGCCTAATGGTGGATAAGTCAGGCTCTTAGTTGAAGGATATATATATAGGGATGCGTACGTGTGTACATGTTTCGGAGTTAGGGTTAGGCCTTGCCTAATGGTGGGTGAGTCAGGTTCTTAGCAGAAGGATACATGTATGGGTATGCATACGTGTGTATATGGTTAGGGGTTAAGGTCGGGCCCTGCCTATTGGTGGGTGAGCCAGGTTCTTAGCTGAAGGGTATGTATATGGGTATGCATATGTGTATATGTTTCGGAGTTGAGGTCGGGCCCTGTCTGTTGGTGGGTGAGTCAGGCTCTTAGTTGAAGGGTATATATAGAGGGGTGCGTACGTGTGTACATGTTTCGGAGTTAGGGTTAGGCCTTGCCTAATGGTGGGTGAGTCAGGTTCTTAGCAGAAGGATACATGTATGGGTATGCATACGTGTGTATATGGTTAGGGGTTAAGGTCGGGCCCTGCCTATTGGTGGGTGAGCCAGGTTCTTAGCTGAAGGGTATGTATATGGGTATGCATATGTGTATATGTTTCGGAGTTGAGGTCGGGCCCTGTCTGTTGGTG
Source organism: Apoda limacodes (assembly GCA_946406115.1). Taxonomy (NCBI): domain Eukaryota; kingdom Metazoa; phylum Arthropoda; class Insecta; order Lepidoptera; family Limacodidae; genus Apoda; species Apoda limacodes. The sequence continues at coordinate 36,352,794 of OX291541.1, read as the reverse complement.
GGTGAGTCAGGCTCTTAGTTGAAGGGTATATATAGAGGGGTGCGTTCGTGTGTACATGTTTCGGAGTTAGGGTTAGGCCTTGCCTAATGGTGGGTGAGTCAGGTTCTTAGCAGAAGGGTACATGTATGGGTATGCATACGTGTGTATATGGTTAGGGGTTAAGGTCGGGCCCTGCCTATTGGTGGGTGAGCCAGGTTCTTAGCTGAAGGGTATGTATATGGGTATGCATATATGTATATGTGTCGGAGTTGAGGTCGGGCCCTGCCTAACGGTGAGGAAGTCCGGGTTTCTTTTTTAAGGGGAGGAGGGGGATGCGTTTAGGCCACTCTAACATCAGCGTTATTTTACAAGTTTCGACATTGCATGAACGTTTCTTACATTTGCTGATAACAATTTAATGATTTTGCTTGAATTATATCTATCATAATTACCTACATCTAATAAAGGACAAACTCAACTGTTTGTTTCCAAACGTCGTCGCCATATTCAAACTACTATATCTATCACAATTACCTACGGCTAAAAAAAAAAAAAAAATGGACAAACTCAACTGTTTGCTTCCGAACGTCATCAAATGAACAAACCCAATTTTTGGCGTCCAAACATCATCGCCATATTCAGACTACAATATCCATCACAATTACCTACATCTAATAATGGACAAACTCAACTGTTTGTTTCCAAACGTCGTCGCCATATTCCAACTACTATATCTATCACAATTACCTACGGCTAAAAAAAAAAAAAAATGGACAAACTCAACTGGTTGCTTCCGAACGTCATCAAATGAACAAACCCAATTTTTGGCGTCCAAACATCATCGCCATATTCAAACTACTATATCTATCACAATAAAATTACCTACGGCTAAAAAATGGACACACTCAACTGTTTGCTTCCGAACGTCATCAAATGAACAAACCCAAATTTTGGCGTCCAAACATCATCGCCATATTCAGACTACAATATCCATCACAATTACCTACATCTAATAATGGACAAACTCAACTGTTTGTTTCCAAACGTCGTCGCCCTATTCCAACTACTATATCTATCATGATTATCTACGACTAAAAATGGACAAACTCAACTGTTTGCTTCCAATCATATTTCCCTTCTTCGATCTACTATGTTCTTCATAACTATCCATTATATCTGGTGTTTCCTATCGTAGCGTTGCAGGGGACTGACTTTGTTTCGACAGGGTGGGTCCCTGAGTAGTCGCTGGCTGAGGTTGAGTGAGACCAGTGGTCCTTGACTGAAGCTGTGTTCGTCATAGTTATTTGCTGCATTTGAGTAAAGCACGATCTTAAGCACTATAATTTCTTTTAATCTCTTACGTTCTATTTCAAGTAATTATTATGACGTGTCATTCATTATTATTAGGAGGCTCTTAGGTGGTGATCGTAGCTTTTTGGGTACAGCGCTTTAAACCATAAATTAAGTTAGATTAATGAATAAAACAAGTTGGATTAGTGATCGTCTGGGTACGGTGCTATATTGGGATATTCGCTAATATCTCAATGAAAGGAGACTTTGAACGATGAGATAACCTTGGGGTTGAGGGTGATCATAGGATGGGAGTTGTCCTTTAAGTATGATTTGTTAGAAATCAGTGGTGTCGAGAGACCGATATAAACTTAGGTGCTGAGACCAGTTTTAATAGGGTGAATGTATGGTTATGTTTTAGGGTGAACTAAGTTGATGTTACGGCGGGGGAATGGAAGGAAAACCATCGATCATAAGCGAGAGGGAGTTGGAGGAAATGAAGGATAAGCCTAGGACTGAATGGGTAAAGTGCAGTAAAACGAAGGATGATCCTTATGAGAAGACACATTGAAAGGAACTATTTCAGTCAGGGAATTTGATGGAAGCGCGTAGAAATTATAACTCAAATGCGAGGGTGAAGTGGGTGGAGAAGTATTCATTATTGTATAAGGGCTCTTGTGTATTAGTCGCGATACCGCTCCCGAAGGAGATTACGGGAAATTTCGATGCGATTTCTATTTTACTGACGGTGGGGCTAGGATTGGATTTAGGCTAATATAAGGTTTATTAGGTTTAAGTTAACATTAGGGTTATTAGGCTTAGGTTAATATAAGGTTTATTAGGTTTAGGTTAACATTAGGGTTATTAGGCTTAGGTTAATATAAGGTTTATTAGGTTTAGGTAAACATGAGGCTTATTAGGCTTAGGTTACAGATATGTTTAGGAGGTCTAGTTTAACATGAGGTTTATAGTGTTTAGGTTAACATAAGGTTTATTAGTTTTAGGTGAACATGAGGATTATTAGGTTTAGGTTACGGATATGTTTGGGAAGCCTAGGTCAACATGAGGTTTGTTGGATTTAGGTTTATGTAGGGATTTTTAGGTTAAGGTTAGCGTTATGGTTGAATTAAGGTTAGATTAAGTCTCGAGTAATTTATATGTCATTATTGAACTAGGTTCGAGTTGTAAGTCGAGGTCTTAAAAACTTAGGTGTAGAGATCCAGTGGTTAATTAAGAAACAAGTCACAACTGATAAGTGTACATTTATGACTTGTTGGGGAGGATTGTAGTGGTCCCAAGCCTTTAATAGAGAATTGTAGTAATCTGGACCCCACGACACGGTGTTGACATGCTAATTTAAGTTTTAAGAGAGCAGGTAAATTTAAGATGGAATTCATCAATAATAAATATAAATTAGATTAATCACCTTCGTAATTCATACCAATCGAATACTCCTTATAAATGGATAGAAACGAGATCAATGAAGTATGAAGTAAGTGAGTGGCCCGGGATGTCCTCACCGGTCTTCGATTAATATGTTTATACCTACGTCATAAGGCATAAATCGCGGTAGGATCCTAAAATCATGAACACAAAAATAATTGCTCGTTATATACGACCGATTCGTAAAGTAGCAGATAACCAGGAGGTTAAAATATTTGGAGAATATCGATTGATTATTCTCAGTTAATTGATATAAACGTTGTAGGGTGCGAGAGGGATGGTAGAGTAGGCTCCGCGCCGCTTTCGACGAGCATTCATTGCGTAAATTAATCGAAGCTGCATAATCGAGCCATGGAAAAAACGGAGGAGATAGATCAACAGATAAAGAATTAGTAGAATCGGTTTGGCCACTAAATGCGAACCACGTGCGTACACGTGGAAGTAAAATAAAGAAGAAATTGACTGGCGCCACGGTTTCTAGACACGCTACGTGTTCAGGCCGCGTCTATCGGGGGGGGAGGGGAGAACGGTTATAAGCGATAGGCGTCAGTTGCGGTACCCTTTTTCACTGTCGTCGTGCCGAGAGGCTGGCCGTGCTCGAGGTTCCTGAGGATGTGGGAAGGACAGGACGCACAGAGATTTGAAGAAATTTAATACCGGCGCCGTGCACGTTTCGCCTACATCAAATATCAGTAAGTGTCTTTTGCGAGAACTGAGGCTAGCAATGTCAACTTATTATTGATGGGTTTGTACTATGGGGCTTTGTGAGGGACTTCCTTTATACGATGGCGTAAGGACTGTGTAAGGGACCGTGTAAGATGCCACCTTGGTTAAAGTGAAGGGTTGGTTGGGGTAAATTGAAAGTGTTTGACTTTTTGGTTAGGATTTAGTCCGGGATTTTAGTTGTAAATTTGGAGTAAGTGGAGGAAAAAAACCCTTACTTATTAAAAATGCAGAGGTAATTTGTTGACATTGTTGGCTATGTACTCTCTAAGGAAAAGAGATCGCCGATTTCTGTAGGAAATTTAGTGGAGTAAAAGGTTCCTGCCGGGATCGGTGTCTTTTAACATGATGTTGTAAATTTTGTGATACCTTGTGGGAGGAAAACCCCGTAGTTAAGCTCTGATCTGATTAGATAGGAAATCGGTTAAGCTTAGGGTCAAGGCTAGGGTAAATCTGTGTATTCCTAGTAGTGCGTGTATGTGTATGAGTTTGGGTATCCTCACTGGATAAAACCCTATTCGAGTCCTTGGGCGGCGGCTACTCGCACTGATCTGACTCGGGGGTGAAGGGGCTTCCCCAACCGGCTCGCTGGGGTAATCCTCGTGTGGCCCTTGCTGTGCATATATGTGTATAAGTGTATAATCCCTGTGTATTCCTAGTAGTGCGTGTATGTGTATGAGTTTGGGTATCCTCACTGGATAAAACCCTATTCGAGTCCTTGGGCGGCGGCTACTCGCACTGATCTGACTCGGGGGTGAAGGGGCTTCCCCAACCGGCTCGCTGGGGTAATCCTCGTGTGGCCCTTGTTGTGCATATATGTGTATAAGTGTATAATCCCTGTGTATTCCTAGTAGTGCGTGTATGTGTATGAGTTTGGGTATCCTCACTGGATAAAACCCTATTCGAGTCCTTGGGCGGCGGCTACTCGCACTGATCTGACTCGGAGGTGAAGGGGCTTCCCCAACCGGCTCGCTGGGGTAATCCTTGTGTGGCCCTTGCTGTGCATATATATGTTGAGTAGGTGATCCTAGTGTGAACCTTGTCTTGAATTCCTATTAAAGGAAACCCTACGCGATTTAGTAGACGCTCATTAAAGTTATACGAGATTGTTGCACGAAGTTGACTATTATGTTAATGATATCTTATGTTCACTATTTATTATCATAACAGTTTTGAATCCCAATGTCATGCGGCGTTGCGGTATGGGTGACCCCAAAGCAAGCAGACCCTTGGTAGATAGAGGTAGGTGAGGACGGGGCAATCACAGTAGGGGTTCTTCAAGCGGGGTCTGGCTTGTTATAAGATTAGGGAAGATTGGGGCTTGATGTTAGAGACATACTAGGATAACTGCAGGCTTCAGGAATCTAAGGGTGTGAGGGGGCTGATAAAACCTAGATCTGGGTTGGCTCCAGTTCCACCCTTCACCGGCGTCGAGTGGGGAAGCTGAACTGTTAGATTCCGTTTAGGTAATGGGTGGCTAAAATTTAACGTGGGATTTTTAACCCAATCTCCTTAAGGAATCCATAAATAAATAGTACCTCCACTCCACCCATTACTGCGACGGATAGATTTGGAAAGCTAAGTATTATTGTGTTCATATTTAAATATTTGTTTCCTGTGTAAAAAATAAACGTAAACCTCATATGTTTTTCAGGGCCGCGACATTAATCTAGCGAGTCTAATTTTTAATTAGACTATCTAATCTTTATTTTATTGCTTTATACTGTTTAATTTATGTTTTGACTGAGCCATTTAAGATAAATATGACAGAACTTCAACCTTGACCAAACTTTATTAACAGGCTATGAGGTGACATTAGTGGGTCAGGATTTGTTCTATTCTTCACCATGAATCACCCCGTTGAAGACGTATTAGTATAACCATACACAATTCTCTACTAACTGATGAGGCTCTGAATTGTTGTATGGAAAGCCGAAACGTTAAGTTCTAAACACTCAGAAAAGGGCTAACCCTTACTTGATCTGGCTAATGTGCCAGGTCCTGAGTGCGGTTATGTCTTCCTTACAATCCACCTTCAACATACTTATTGTGTGTCAAACTAGGTGTTCTGTCGCCTTAATTACTCTGATGAACAATTTACCACTTAACCATGTGCGTAATTGCACACCTATTTTATTATTTCTTGTGAACTTAGCTTGCACGGCATATGTTTCGGGCGAGTATAGCTTCTCCGGACTAGCGGCTATTTAAACTTAAGAAGCCTCGGGTTCGAACCGACCGATCGTAGGTTATATTCAAATAATAACGAAATGGTCCCCTTAGTTCCGTAGTTAGTCATAGTAGTAAGGATAAATACATGGTCGCCTGGTTGTTTGCCACCTACGCGGCGTTATAAATGTAGGAGTAAGCGGGGAGCACTACTTACCTATCCTAAAGAACAGTTTAAGGCACAGTGCACGAAGGATAAAGGTTATCTATTAACTCAATTACTAAATGACAGGAAGGCGAAGCCACAAGGTAAGCTAGTTTGATTAAACCTATCTACGAGTCCGTCAGGAGTTGGTCGTTATATACCTTCCTTGTTAAAGGTTCCAAGACGTTAGTCAGATAATAGGTACGATACATTTGACAAACGCTTAAGGCCAGACGGTACCCTAGGCCCTTAAGGCTATTCAAATTCAAGTTATACATAATTAATTTTCAATATTCATTTTAGCGATCAAGTAGGAACAACCTAGTGTATAAGTTAGGCGAGCGTTAGGTTTTGTCTCAATTTTATAGTTTTGTTTTCATAAACTTTATATTCTAGTGTAGATAATCGCCATAGTTTGTAAACATAAACTCAATTTTAGATCTAATAACGAAATTCGTACTGACCGGGTCGCGAGATACTAAACCAAAACCGAACCAACGTAAATTAGTCGAAGGAAGGTCGAGTAACACGATTAGACTCTGTACCTGCGCAAAAGACTAAAATGTGAACTCTGCGCACCCACGTGACCACGAGACGCCAGCTGGGCACTTCGACGCACAGGCAAATGTACGAAAAGTCTGACCGTCTAGTCATTAATTGGACGAGGGGATAATTCGGTGGCGGGCCCAACAATTCTGAATAGAACAACTTACGAACCCTTAAGGAATGGTTGTATATGTGAATTTTCCTGGACGATTCCCAGTTAGGGTTACCCGTAGAAAACCTGGAAACTAGGATTAGTAAATTTAGATAGACTCTCATACTAAATTTTTTTGTGAATAGCGCCCCCTATAAGCCCTTCTCAACATCCCCAAGATTATTAGACAGCTAGCTAAGATATCGATCGACCGAGTTACATACCGAGATCTACGATTGTTACACAGATGGCGTGAGCCACAGTGGTAAAATAATAATCATGAATGTATGAGGATTTCCGGATACGGTTAGAACCATGTCATAACCTTATTCAAAGGTAGGCTGTAGTTGTATTTTAGGTCTACATTTACTTCTTATTTGTTAGTTTGTCTTTACGGCGGTTCTCCATATATTATTATAAAATAAGATTTGAAGAGAAGCTAGTAAGGATAGTGGTAGGCTCATTATATACTAAGATTGTCTATTTGTCTTGGGGTGGCTTCTCGAATACCATTACGACTTTATGGTTTCACATAGGGGTTGTTAACGGGTTATCAACCAATAATTATGCAACTACTAAACCAGTCGGCCCATCTGTGGTGCATTCTTAGTGTTATTAAGAGGGTTGTGTAATTTACGTAAGGGCCAGGCCGCGAGTATATTCGTGTGTTATCTATATATATATTCAATCTGTTAGTTCATCCGTATGGTGACTTTTCATATTATATTACAGTTTTATAACTTCGCTTAAGGGATCGACAGCTAGTCGGCTAATAATTTATCTATGTACTTAATAGGTCCGCTTGTCTCCCTAATGCCTTATATATGTTGTTATTAGTTCCGACCTTCACTTAAGCGCAAGCTAGAGAACTGGTGACAGGTTAGTTGTGTAGGTTATAGGTTAATTAAGGGATCAATAGCGTATCTGCTAATAATTTATTTAGTTATTAAATAGGTCTGTCTGTCTCTTAAATGATTTCGTTATATTATAAGTGTATAACTTTAGTTAAGGGGAAGCCAGTGAGTTTATTAGTGGTTAGTACTTTCATATGTCTAAGGGTTCCACTTTAGTTAAGGGGAAGCCAGTGAGTTTATTAGTGGTTAGTACTTTCATATGTCTAAGGGTTCTTCCTTTTAAGGTGATTTTCCTACAGTACTATGAGGTCACAAGTTTACTTAAGGGCAAGATAACTAGTGTATCGATGGACTACTTACCGTTTAAGAGTTCTCCTTTGAGGCGACTTCATACATTACTATAGGATTACGACTTCACTTAAGGGGTATGCGGTCTTAGTCGTTATAACTTTAAGGCCTATCGTGTTCGAGGGCCAACCGTGTCATTACGAGACATGTTCGGAGCTGTAAGGAGGTAGCTAGGCTGGTGAATAGGGTGACTTAGGCTAGGGTACTTCGACTACGTTAGGATAATAAATCGCATATATTTTAATCTGAAACTCGCATTTAGTAATTTAAATTCTGGTCTAATGCTAATCAGGACTTAGTGGTTCTGCGGTTAAGGATTATTATTATTATTATTATTATTATTATTATTATTATTATTATTATTATTATTATTATTATTATTATTATTATTATTATTATTATTATTATTATTATTATTATTATTATTATTATACTTTATTGCATCAACATAAAAAAATTACAAACAAAACATATTTACAAATAGAGAAAAACAAAAGGCGGTCTTATCGCTTTAAAGCGATCTCTTCCAGACAACCTTTGGGTAGAGGAAATAATAAAGTTAAACAAAGTATAGTAGGTGTGTTTCGATACAGTTATTAAGAAGTATATATAAATTACAATAATGCATATAAAATAAATAATTACACATAAATAACATATATGAATAATGTATGTATAAATATACATAAATAGAAGTACATATATAAATACACATGTATAATAAATATAATTATAATAGTACTACGTATAAGTAAATATATATAAACAAATATAGGTAGTGATGTTATTTTAGTTCTTCAAGTAATGAGCAATAATAAGATTTTTAAATATTGCCTTCGATTTTGCTCTTTTTATTTCTAAAGGTAAAGCGTTCCATAATCTAACAGCCTTTACAGTAAAAGAATCATTATAAAATTGTGAGGAATGCAAAGGAATTTTTAGCATCCAGCGTGTAGTCTCTCGAAGAGAAGTATTTTCGATAAAATTAAAACGTTTCTTTAAGTATACTGGTGTGTTTGGATTGAACAGGACGTTATATAGAAGAAAGAGAACATGAGCATCCCGGCGAAGTCGAATTGGGAGCCACTTGAGCTTTGATCTGAATTCGGAAATATGGTCGTACTTACGTAGACCAAATATGAGTCTAATGCAGAAGTTTTGAAGTCGCTCAAGTTTATTAAGCTGCTCCTCGGTAAGGTCAATATAACTAGCATCAGCATAATCGAGAATAGGCAGAAGAAGAGATTTCGCAAGAGCAATTTTAGTGGGAATTGGTAAAAAATTGCGCAATCTGCCTAAAGATTTAGCTGAAGCAAATATTTTCTTGCTAACTTCCTTTATTTGCGAACCCCAAGATAGTGTTCGATCGATAAATATACCCAGGTTTTTAACTGTATCTTTGTAAGGGATAGAAACTCCGTTCACAGTTACTAATGGGAGTTCGTTCCAGTCAATATTGGATATAAGTCTCGAACTGCCTATGATGATTGCTTGTGTTTTCGTAGGATTAACAATGAGGCCATAGGATTCACTCCATTTAACAATTTGATCAAGGTCTCGATTAATTATTGAGATAGCGTTTGTCAATTCACTAATAGGAGTTTGTGTGTAAATCTGAAGATCGTCTGCATAGAGATGGTAGAGAGAAGATAATTGAGATGTTATAGAATTAATGAAAATAGCAAACAGGAGAGGAGACAAAACGCCACCTTGCGGAACACCAGCGGCTGTGTTGCACCAGTCAGATAGAGTATCATCGACTTTTATGCGCTGCCGGCGTCCACGCAAGTAACTATGAAACCAATCGATAACGATTGGAGAAATGTTAAGAGAACTAAGAATGAGTAGCAGAATGTCCAGATCCACGGTGTTAAAAGCGTTGCTAAAATCTAAGAGTGTCAGAACCGTGACCTCTTTATTTTCCATGCCGAAACGTATATCGTCAGTTATTTTGACAAGTGCAGTAGTCGTACTATGACCGGGACGGAAACCAGATTGTAAGGGACTTAAAAGGTTGTTTCTTGTAAGAAAATGGGACAACTGTTGATATACAAGCCGTTCCAAAACTTTTGACAAGAAAGGAAGAATGGATATAGGACGAAAATCAGAAAAGGAGGATGGATTATATTTCTTTGGTAAGGGAATTACATTAGCATCCTTCCAGGATTCAGGAAAAACACCTGTGGAAATGGAATGATTCAGGATATTGGTAATGACAGGAGTTATAATATCAAGGATGGGAACGATCATATTACGACTAATGCAATCTTCACCGACAGCATTGGATGAAATGGCGAGTATGTTCTTCTTAACATCGCAATCAGAAAATCGATTAAGAAAAAAAGGAGGAAAGTCAGTAGTTGGCAATGAAGAAAGTGAGTTTAATGTTTTATTTTTTTTGTTGCTGTCAAAGTCAACGTTAGAAATAAAGTGTTGATTAAGGAGATTGATATCAGTATTATTTGAAATGGAAGGAAGTTTCGTTTTCCCAACTCCTAACGACTTAAGAAATTTCCAGACTTTTGCTGGATCACCGTTTTCAACGGATTTGTGAATATGGCGTCTTTGTGCATCTCTACACATCCTATTGCAGCGATTCCTCAAGAGTGTGTATTTTGTACGATTACTGTCGCTAGGATTAACCTTGTATTTGGCCTTGGCACGATTTCGTTTCGTCATCAAAGATTTTATTTCGTCCGTAAGCCAGGGTGCCGGAACATGTTTGATTTTAACGGTATGTATAGGAGCATGAATGTTATACAAATCGATAATAAATGAGTTAAATAATCTTATTTTTTCATCAACAGTAGGCGCATTAATGACCATAGACCAATCGATGTTGCAAGCATCATCAGACAGGAGTTTAATATCCATCCCACTAAAATTGCGTTGCTGAAGCATTCTCGATTTGTATTTGGGAGGACAAATCTTGTATGATAAGTAAACCAAGTCATGGTATGAAAAAGCGTCAGCAGCGCACTGACCATGTTTAAAAACGTGTGTGGGAGAAGAAACTATCATTAAGTCCAGTAAAGAAGGAGTGCTATTGGGAAAAAAGTGTGTAGCAGTGAGAGGTAATATGTGCAAGTTGCATCCATCCACCACTGTCCTTAGTTGATGAGCACGGCTGTTATTTTTTAACAGACAAGTGTTGAAGTCACCCATAATAATAGTGTGGTTGTATTGAGGTGTTAGGGTTTCTAGGATATTTTCAAAATTAGAGAAGTAGTTACTATGAAGATTAGGACTATAGTGTACGCCGAGTAGAATTTTCGTATTAGAAATAACTATTTCGATAAAAAGGTACTCAGCAGTATTCAAAGAGGAAACTTGAGGAGACGTCGCAATAATAGAATATGGAATATGGGAACGGAGATAAATAGCTACCCCACCACCACCTCTGTCTTTTCTATCGTTACGTATTAACTGAAAACCAGGTAAGGAATAAGAAGTAGAAGGTAGACAGGGTTTCAGCCACGATTCTGACACAAGGATGGCATGAATATCTTTGTTATCAAAGGATGCTAGCATATCAGAGTAATGAGCTGGGATACTCTGGGCGTTGAAGTGAACGACATTAAAATTTTTCAGTGAATCTGAGAAGGTTGAAGTCAAGGTTGCGCTGAGAGAAGCAGTAAAACTTTGGAAACTAATGTCACTGTTCAATCCATCTGAAGAACAGGACAAAAAATCATCACTATTATAATCATCATCAACACCTATGTTATACATATATTTAAATATAAACAATATTATATAAATACTAAATACACAATATACTTAACCAACAATAAAATATATAAACAAGGCGTATAACTAAATACTCTACCTGCCAGCTGTCTAAAGAAAGAAAATTATTAGAAGTACCTACACTCATTCTTACAAAACAATAAAGCAACAAACAAGTACCTACACTCAATCTTACAAAAAATAAAGTAACAAAAACATACGGCTGAATAGTGTGTATCCAGACCGCAAAAAAAAAAAAAAATGAAATGTCAATTAAAAAAGATAACAAAACAGAAAATAACCTGACTAATACAAAACATTTTTAAAAACGAAGGTAATCTTACATTAAAAGTGATATGTTCGTGTAGTGAAAAATTGAGTGACGTGCGACCAGTTATTTGCCAACGTCATTGCAATGAGTTTCGTGACTTGCACTAGAGACAGCGACACCGGCTATTTTTTGGTTGTCCTCCTCGACTTATTAGCTTTCGTCTCCATGGAAGCTGCAGCAACAGAGGTCACGGATGTCACTGTAGTAGATGTGGTCTCAGTGGAGATCAGGTCGACTTCATCACAACTGATAACACTGTGCCGCTTACCGTCAGGCGTTAGGATAACAATAGAACCTCCTCGAGTCCAACATTTGGTTACACCGAAGCGTTCTCGGGCAGCCATAAACGCCTCATGCCGACACTTTGTGAGGAATTCGGATAAAGTTATGCCGGTACTCCGTAAACCAGTTTTGGCAAACCACAACCTATCACGAACTGATATTTCATGAAATTTTACCAAAATAGGCCTTGGTTTTTCCTTTGAAGCCTTTCCCATGCGATAACAGTGGCTTATCGAATCTTTGTTGAAAGAAGATATTTTTAAGTGTTCCACTGCAATTTTTGTAACAGACACAACAGTGTCTTCAGACTTATTTTCGGGAACACCATGCACTAGAAGAATTTTGCGGCGACTCCTCATTTCAATTCTGTCAACTTCCTTGGCCAAGTGTTGTGCTTGTGTATGCAAATTATTAAGAGAAAACAGAACAAAGGTTTTAAAGCTAGCGAAGTTAGCGGCCAGATCTGAAGATGGAGCTGGGTTTTCTCTGAGCTCAGCTTGGAATTGTGCCATTTGTGTAGTAAACATTTTTGCCATGTCAGATATAGATTGCTTGATGGATTCCATTGTACAAATAATATTTAGTTGATACCTTCAAACAACTTGTAGTGCAGCGAAGAGTGCTTGGTAACTGGAGATAATAACAGCTGGTGGGTACAGTATCTCAATCTTGCATATTATGTAGAAAAAAATGTGAATAAATGTGTAAATAAATTTATATTAAATAATTTGTAAAAACAGTTGTACACCCTACCCACTTTTTTTTTTTTTTCGTTCGTTCGTTTCGTTCGATTAGTTATAGGCCATTGCTTTAATGTAGGTATAATGTAAAATTAGGGTTTTGGTTTTGTTCTTTCACACCTGGGACCGATTGAATCCATACCTCTTAGGATCTGGGGTTATTATCGGTCACAACGAGGGGTCTAAATAGACGATTACGCCATTAGACGATCACAGCCAAATAATAATATTAATTCTCTGCATAGCTTTCTTTAATAATAACATTAATAACGGTTACAAAATATCATTAATGTTTAATAATAATAAAGGCAACAGTAATATGTTAGGATTACGTGCGCCATCACGTATTCAAATTGGCGAGTATGTCAGTATACTCCACGTGAGTTCAAATTTAAATAATATTATTATTATTATTAAGGGGGGGTGTCTACAATATACGAATGACAACGGAGTTGCCGTAAGAAACCTACGCCGACAACCAAATTTAGGGCGGGCGAAGCAAGTTTATAATAAACTAGCTTTTTCTCGCGGTTCCACCCGCGTAAATTTGGTTATCGGATCAGGATTTCAACGGCAACTCCGTTGTCGTTCGTATATGCTTATATTTCAATTTTTTTGCAGTCGTTAACTAATTTGTAAATATTTCAGTGGAACTTTCCCGCAGACGCTTAGGTTGTGAAATGATTTCCCTGTCAAGGTTTCCTCTAAGGATATGGTGTTCTTCGACAAAGAAGTTATGAGATTTTTGAAACATCGGCAACGCGCGGGTGATGGTCCTGGTGTTACATTGATCCATAGGCCACAGTGACCGCTTACCATCAGGCGGACCTTTTTGCCCCTTTAATAGTATAAAAAAAACCAATATTAGTAACAAAGAGGATACCAACTTTTTATATATATATACACACTTTATATACAAAATTAATTAAATATTTATTCAAAGACCGAATAGCAATTAGTTAATACTGAATTACATTCAGTGTTTTAATTAAAACCATATTTTTAGACGGTAGCTTAAATTGTTGGTAGAAACAAAATTTTATTTGCAATAAAAGGGACCTGAAATAAAATGTAAAGGTAATAAATATGGTCGAGTTTAAATTAATGTGGCTAAGTCCGCAATAGAAGCCATACGGATAATACTAAAAATAATAACATTTTTTTTTTCTATATCTTATTTATCCTTTTTTAAACACCAATTTCATAGTTTGAATCTTTAAGCTGGAATACTATTTCGATAGAACGAATTGACTAATAATGCGTGGGTAAAGGCTAATATTAAAAAAAAATCATCATTTTGTTATCGTTTTTAGGGTTTGGTTAAAAAGGGAAAAAGCAAAATTAAAAAATTTAGAAAATATCCTCGATGGATGTGATCGAGAAAAGATTAATTTTTTTTTGTTTATCCCCTGACTAAAAGAAATTAGGTAAAAGTAATAAAAAATCTATAAAAATCCGTCGGGGCTGCCCTTTGACAGTATTATTATATTAACACTACACCTGCATTGAGATAACCTTTATACCTTTCTAAAAGAACAGTTGTAAGACTGTCTTTGCAGAGATGCTTTATGTCTTTTCTTGCTCAGCGGGTTGCACAGAACATTTTCTTATATATACGACAGAACGAAAAACCTATATAACGCACAGTTTCGAATAGCACCATCTGTGGTAATATACGTGAACTATATTTTCTAATAACTTTAAGTGTTCCAAAAATGTTACTAGCCACTTGAATTTTATTTTCAATTTAGTATGCGTGGTAAAATTGTTTTATTGTCCTTGTAGGTGAAGTATAAAGCCCTCTGTTTCACTCGGAGTAAAACGCGATTATTTATTCTCTGCTAAGGGGCCTAAAACTACAACCTCCATAGTAATAAGTTACTTTCGCCCCACGGTGAACAATGTACTATTACGAACACAATACCCAATGTTATTTCAATTAGTCACTCATGAAACTGCAAAATTTTAGTTTTTCAGGACAGCGAATGGCAAACCCGACGTATTATCTCTCGTACGCTGATTGCCTGACAATTTTAGCTTTCTGCAAGACCGGTTAAGACACGATCGTTTTTTGACACCGGTAGTTACTCGCCGGTTAGGAAAAAACATTCCATACCAGCATGGACTGTCTCAGTGACTGCGGCTGCGCAGACGTCAGGATCTTCTGAGCTTAAGCAAAGCTGCCTCCACGGGCACGATGCATAAAATTCAAATCACGCTAAAGTTGTTCCTGTGCGTATTTTTCTGGAAATAACTGGATGTGTTTATCTGTTATGTGTTAATCCAGGATATGTGCTATCTACATTGTATACCAGGTAACCTCCTCGACAGTCGGATTCTCACAGGATCTCTGCAGGATACGTCCTGGAAGAACGGTGATGTTGGCCGGTGTACCCGCATTGGTCGAGTAATTTGCCTTCAATTGCGCACCAACGGCTAATAACCTGGACGGTCCTCCAGTCCAAGGTGCGGGTGGTAGGTTGTGGTGGGAATGGGGTGTCTGTTCTTCCTCCTTTTTTACGGCCGAGGTGGAAGAGTTGTGTTGGCGTTACGTTGCCACTCAGTCTGTCCACCACGGTCTTGGCACAGGTCAGTCTGGATATAGGTGAGTGTCAGAAGCAGGCTACCACTTATTCTGCCCACAACGATCGGATCATGGCCGCGGTGGAAGAGTTGAGTTGGTGTTCCGAATGTAGTAAGCAACAGATCGAGCCGGCCTCACTGGAGTTTAGGGTAACGCTGCTGCCGCCATAAAGCTGCAAGAAGGAATACCGTTAGTTTTAGCTGGTAAGAGTTAGACATAGCTCGTGCGCTCTCCTCGCAGCGCATGGTGGCACAAAAAAAAGGGTGTAAGCTATCTCCATTACAAATTTTATCAAAATCCGACGCACCGTGAAGAAGTAACAAACACAATCTTTCGTATTTATTATATTATTTATAAGTTTTTTATTTCGTATTTATAAGTTTAATTTAGAAGAATGTAATTAATATTTACAAATAGAAAAAACCGCCCAATTTGAGTTGGCTAGTTCTATTCAACCACGGAATTTACGAGCCCGGCTCGCACTTGACTGATTTTTATCATTTGTACTACAGACTTTACAATTCTTACATAGTCTGTGAAAATTTTAGGCTTCTACCTATCTCGTTCTGTAAGATAAAGCCCTTCGACGATCAAATGGACGAACGGACAGCGTAGGCTTAATAATAGAGCTCCATTAGCACTTTTTCGGTACGGAACCCTGAAAAATAGTAATGATGGCAGTCTGACATCAACTAACCCCTAATATTTATTGCTTCTTCACGCAATGTGACGCTTCATTTAAGTTACTGCCCATTTTTTTGTGTACGTTTTATTTCCACATTTTTTGGTCACTGTGTCAGAAATTTATTACGGCAATTTACTGTAAGGATCACATAAGATTTTGGTATAGTTTGTTACATTTTCCAATCTGTACCAAACTTGACTGCACTTATAATATGATAAAGAGGATAGATTTGATTTTTGTTTTTTTTTTGTAATGGACATACTTTACATCGAACCTTATGATGGCATTACTTAACCGATTTTTTAAATTCTTCCACCTTTAGAAAGCTACATTATCAGCGAACCAGTCAAGTGTGAATTGGCGGCTCAGAGAGGAACCCAAGCAAAACAACGCTTGCAGGGCCGACTAGTACTTTACTCGTAGAGCTGTTTTATCGGCAGTGATAACAAATTCAGTAATAACTTCTGGGTTAATAAGTGATATATTTTCGATAAAGAAAAGTGTCAGAAAGGAATAGAAAAATCCTTTAAGTTGTTTATGCATTATTGTTTAACACTTTTTCATTTATATTATTAGCAGATAAAGTTATAATTTAGTTGTCTATATGTTAACAGAAGCATAATATATAAAGTGACGGTTTTATTCCTTTATAACGATATATTCTTGATATCATTAAATCATATAACAATGAAGAGTATCCTGATCTTTTTATCAAAAAATAAATAAAATATGCTATTAATATTTAATGCAAAATGTATTAAATAAAATTTTACAGGTAAATATTATATATAACAATTAGATAGTGATAAACTACAAATAAAAATGGAATAACTACCAAATTAGTACAAAAAAATGTTATTTAGTTTAAAGTTTTACTTATCCATAGGCTAAAACTGCCTACGGATCTGGGTCCGCGTGTGGACTATAGCCCAAATCATTCTCGATGAAGGTAGGCCGTACCTCAACAGTAGTGCGTATGAGGCTGATAAATAATAACACTTCAAATTGTCAAAAAATAATATTATAATACTATTTAATGTAAATACATTCATAAGTTGTATCTAAAATTCTTGATTATTCTTAGCTGCGCTGAGATTCTGCTCTAGAATATTTCGCTCCGTTTTGAATTTAAAATAGAACCTTGACATAAAATAGTAACTTTGACATAAATTTACTATTTTCGTTACTAATTACGTTGATGTTTTAAAAATACTGAAAATGAATTGCATGTTTTAAAAAATAAACTTATTACCTGCATTCAGAGATCTTCTTACAAGATTTTTGTTATAAATATAAAGCAACTTTCAGTCATCGCGTTTGATAAATCCGACAATATTGGATGTCTTGGTGCTGCCACAAACTGATTGGTTGTGCAGCAGCCGACAAGCTATATGAGACGACACAGCCTAGTCAAGTGCGCTCGTCCCCCGTCTCGTCTTGCACCTTACCTCGCGATTGCTCTGTCTTGACATCTTCGATGGCTGACTGAATAAAGCATTGTGGAAAAGAAAAAGAATGTAACATGGAAAGACATCGCATCGCCTGCACGAGCGCTTTCTCGACGTTTTAACGCTTGACAATTTTCTATATTTGCTGACAAACCAAAACTCTCGACGTAAAAATCGCCCAAATGCATATTCTGCCTGTACCATTTTCCTTAGAAACTGGTCAATTGCTTGTCGCTGTTTTAGGGTTCTGTAGTAGTCACTTCGTAGAATGTAACTATAAAAAAAATGTATGTATGGATATCTTTACGGTTTAAATACTCAGAAGGACGTTAAAAATCTGTATTAATCTTCACATCATAATGTGTTAGACTGTTAATTTAGGTCTGCATATCTTCAACAACCACTTTTGGCCTGCGTGTCTTTAACAACCACTTTAGGCCTGCGTGACGGCCTACTTTGGATGCAGTGTATTGAGACTAAGGAAAGGAGGTTTTATACGTCCTTTGAATCGTAAATCACCATATTTAGGATAAAGGTAATGTGAAAATTGAAGATCAGAGACAGAATAATAAAACCGTCTTTGCCAGCTCATGACGAACGAATATGTAAATCTGAATTGAAAAGGGGGTAATCAGGAATGTATATATCTAAAAAATCACGTACTACATATTTTACATAGAATTTTTTTTTATTAAACGTACTTATTTTAATAATTATTATAATATCAGTCTGATTCATTTTTATCAGTACTTTTTTTACCTTTTTTTTGGCCACTTCATATTACAAATTCATATAATTAACGTAATGTATATATGACAAGTGCCAGATGTCTGCTGAGTGTCATTGCACTTTTTGCGATTTTTTTATAAAAAGCAATTAAAAAAACTTTAAAAATAGAAAAATAACAGCCATGCAATTTTTGTAGAGATTGTTTTTTAAGGAAATGACAAGAAGTAAGAAACATTTTATTGAATTTTTTATTTCTAATTATTTTATTTATCACCGGCAGTTCGAATTCCAAAAACTTTGGGCAGTTAATTTTAATTTTAAGATACTTATAGCATTACACTTTAAGAAAAATAATGTTAATAATATTTATTTATGTACTTTTATTCCTATTTGCTAAGAGCTCAAATATTTCTAGGAATTAGCTTGAAAGTAGTTGCTTTCCTACCAAAAGTATACTTTTTAAATAGTTATTATAACATTGCCTACTGTAACAAGGTGATCAGTTACTTGAAAAGTCCTAGAAGACCATAATTGCAATAGAGATCAAAGTTTGGTAGGTCGACACGTCTGTTCACCGAAAAAAAAGGGGTAACGGGCTACTGAGCTCGAGGGCGAAGTAGATTGAGGGCGAGTTGATCCCTGCACCGCTTTGTCCTACCAGTAAATTAGTCCAAGAGCGAATTAGTCCATATGCGTATATTGGCTATAACCGAGTTTAAATGAACTACAGCTACAGCTATAGCTTCATGAGTATAATGAAGGAGTTGACGTAAGAATCCCACGCCGTTAACCAAATTTAGTGCGAGTGGAGCCGCTTTTGATAAAATAAAGAAGACATTAAAATGTTTGTCTATAATGTGCTCAAATTTGTACAAGTATCTATCTATGATGTGCTAATATTAGTACAAGTATATGTAAAAGGCTGATTTTTGTACAAGTGTCTATAAAACGCTCATATTTACAAAGTATTTATATACGTTCATATTTACACAATTATTTATAATACGCTTATATTAGTACAAGTATCTGTAATATGCTAATTTTAGTACAAGTATCTATAATACGCTCATACTTATACAAGTATCTGTAATATGCTAATTTTTGTACAAGTTTCTATAATACGCTCATACTTGTACAAGTATCTGTCTATAACTGGGCGCAGACAGTTTCATTATCATTTAAGTAAGTGACTCTAACACTCACTCCTTTTGTTGAAGCTTCGTTCCTTTCTGCTACAATTACCTCTGAAATATTTTCTTTTGTTACTAAATTGTGATATTTCTGCTCAATTTATTTTGCACTTTGTCACTTCAGATCTCCATTCAAAAATAATGGTAATGACTAGGCAATTTTGTGGAATATTTTTGGTAATAAATCCTTTTTTAGTAAAATTATTTAGGTGCTTATTATTATTGTTAGATGTATTTTTATTGCTGTTATAAAAACAAATACTAAAAAGCAGAATAAAACAAATATTTAAGGGGGCTCCAATACAACAAACATGATTTTTTTGCTTGTTTTTGCTTGATATTGATAACAACAACAGGTAGACGCTTGAAATATTCACAGGATATTTTGTTACATATTCAATATTAAAATAAATTAAAATAAAACAAAATATTTAAACAGGGCTCCCATACTACAAACGTGTTTATTTTGCTGGTACGGTATAATGGTACAGAACCCTTAAAGCGCGAGTCCGACTCGCACTTGGCCCTTTTTTTTTTCTACACAACACATATTCTGTGACTAAAAAAATCACTAAGTATTTAAATGATATAAGGATATATTTTTTATGGTAAACAGGCTTTTCGTGCAGAAATCATTTCAATCACCGCGGGAATATTACTGAAACTCTTTCATAACACGAAATATAAACTTATTTCACGTTATTCGCCGTTGTTTGTAAAAAAAATCTATTACAGTAGGAACTCCATTTGAGATAAAACCTATCTAATGCCGTTTTATCGTCGCTCTAAGGATCAGCTCATACCGAGACACGACGCCGCGCGGTGCATCCCAACGTCGATCGAGTTAAACCTAACCAACCTAAAGCCGCGTCACGTCACGCCTCGGTGTGAGCTGACCCTAATTATCTATGAATTGAAATCGGGTTACCTACCTACTTACCTACTTAATGGAGATAAAAAGTATACTGTGTTCTCCATCTCTAGAGCTACCTATATCTGTGCTTACGATAAAACCAATTAATGCTACGTTATAATGTAAGGAAAAAAAAGGATCGATTATACTTGTAGTTATTCTGTGTACTTTTCAGCGTCTATGTTGCAGCCGCCATTTTTCTTTCAGCTTCATTTGTAAATAATACTTTGATCTAAAACCTTAACTTATTTATTTAGCATATAATATAGCTTATGTTACTTTCAGGTGTGTGTACCTACCTTTCCATAAGTTAAGAGTTTTTTGGAATCGATTCAGTAGTTTCAGGTTAAGTCTAACAAATAATGGGAAAGGTGTACAATTTCCCATTATTTGTTAGACTTAACATGAATAGATGATCCCCTTAAGTGAATATGCTTCATACTTGAACAATATTTAACCTTATGCAGACGTAGAAATGTTTGTCTATAGAAAATTTACTGTCATACTCAAAATTTGTAACTTATAGATATTTCATAATAATATTTCAGTATTTTTAAACTCTTGTCAAAAATTAAATGAAAAAATAATCCCTAGGTTGCGGGCAAGATGATTTGCTAAAATCAAATGGACATAACGAATTTCTAAAAGTCAATAATTAATTTATTTAAATTTTTATTGATTAATTAATCCATCTGATCTAGCGAAACATATTATATATAGACAAACAAATATAAGTCTTGATTAGTAAGAAAAATTAAATTTGACTGTTAAATTTTTTATTTACTACATTAATAGCTTTACTACTACTAACTACTTTTTATCATTGTATTCTTTACCATTCATATTTTTTTTAATATACGTAGTTATTTCTTTATAAAAACAAAAAAACTTTTAAATAAAAGTATTTCTAATTAATATTATATATTTAAAATTTAGTTGCATGAAGATTTGAGGATGATAACGTTCAAGATACTTGAAAGTCATGCCCCGTTGAATCCTGTCCTTGTTAATAAATAAATAAACGAAAATAATCATAAATTAACTTAGCCATTACAGTCGGTGGTGGCCTAGAGAGTAGGTGGTAGCCTTGGGGTTTCGGTTTTGCATTGCAGTGGTGTAGGTTCGAGCCCGGTGTCAGTCGACCAATCAGTCTTTTCTTTTATTTCTCAAGTATATTAATTATTTACTCCACTGTCTCTTCGGTGAAGGAAAACATCGCCCCGTCCGCGTGTGGACTGTGGCCCAAATCACCCTCAGTGAGGATAGGCTGTTTCTCAACAGTGGTAATGTATAACGCTGATAAGGATAAAAGGAACACAGGCTTATTCTCAAAGAAAGAATGCGTAGGTCAGAGAAAGTTGGCTTAGACCATAACTAAAATACTTTAATTTATTTCAGCTTTTAATAACGTCACACGAAAAATAAAAAATAACTGCTGAATTATTTTGAAATGTTAACAAGAAACGAAACAGTAACGGGAAAAATAGGTTATGTTATTTTCGTGTTTTGTTATGTTACAAACAATACAGTCGTGTTTTGTTCTCGTTTTAGATAAAATGTAAATACGCTCACAAAACTACCCCCTCATGTGTTTTTAAACATCCTCCAGGCTCTAAACAGAAATGTGAAAGGTCATCATACAAAATGGGTTTCTTTATATCTTAAGAAACAATAAGATATGATGCCTCTTGAATGTCGAAAGAGAAATAAGAAGCTACAAGAAAACATTTTTATATTATTGTTTTATTGTTAATCTGAAAGTGCTTTCCCTAAAAAAAAAACCGGTGAAGTATGAGTCTGGCTCGTGCACCGAGGGTTCCGTGCAAACTTTTATATGTTGTTGTATATTATTGAAAATATTTTTATTATATGATGTTACTAAAAATTTACGGTTTTCGCAATTTTTCCTTTATCTTTACTATAAGACGTTGCTTCGTACCAAATTCCAAGATTCTGGATTCACGGGAAGTACCCTGTAGGTTTTGATCTCTTTGCGAGTTTCGAAAATTTGCGGAAATTTGCGGCATACACAGCTGTATCTTTTGATTGCGTTGGTTTAGAAGTTTAATTTTTCTACAGCACTAAGGGACAGTAGACTTGAGTATTTGATATAAATTTTAGCTTGATACCTCCTCGCGTTCCTGAGAAAAAGGGTCTTGACAGACGGATGGACGGACAGATGGACGGACGGACGGAGGGACGGACAACAAAGTGATCCTATAAGGGTTCCGTTTTTTCCCTTCGAGGGACGGAACTCTAAAAACCGGTGAAGTACGAGTGTGGCTCGCACGCCAAATATTGCGTATGTTATAAAAGTAAATAAAATTATTTTGGCCATCAAAACTTAATAAAGTAAGTATTCATAGCATTTGCTTTTCAGAATTATAATAATATTAAAATCATTTAGTTCGACCAACATAGATCATTTTGTTAGTAAGTTCAGAAATTTATGTAAATATTGACAGTTTAACTACAGATTGAAATTACAAAAAAAAAGATAAGAATTACAAAAATTTAAAAATTACAAAGAATAACACATAAAGTAAAAGAGTGTAAGCGAAACTCATCGAGCTAACACAATTTTTTTTTTGTTTTTTTTATACCACTAAGGTGGCAAACAAGCTTACGGCCCGCCTGATGGTAAGCGGTCACCGTAGCATAAGGACGCTTGCAACACCAGGGGTATCACTAGCGCGTTGCCGAACCTTCAGAAATCTTATAACTTCTTACTTGAAGAACCCCATACTGTAGTCCTTGCAGAAAACCTTGGCAGGGAGCTCATTCCACAACTTAAGCGTTCGCGGGAGGAAGTTTCTCTGAAACCGCACTGTACGCGACCATTTAGGTTCTATAGTGTCAGAATGAATTCCCTGCCGATGGCGAGCGGTGCGATGGTAGAAAGTAGCCGTGGGCATCATTTCGAACAATTCCTCAGAACACAACCCATTGTACAAGCGGTAGAACACACACAGTGAGGCAAAGTCTCTCCTCAGACTTAAGGGCTCGATACCGCAAGTGAGTTTGGAATCGTCGACAATTCTCACAGCCCGTCGTTGAACCGAGTCAAAAGGGCCAAGCTAGTATCCGGGTGCACCTGCCCAGAGATGGCAGCAGTACTCCATATGGGGCCGAACTTGCGACTTGTAAAGTAACAACCTTTGCCCCGACGTGAAGTACTGCTTCGCTCTGTTGAGTACATCAAGTTTTTTGGCGCCAGCTACACCTTATCTTGTAAATGGTCTCGGAATTGAACATCGCTGGAGATGTTGACACCAAGGATCCCAATGCTCTTGGAGATGGAGAGGGGAGTGTTCTGGAATTGTGGGCTTACAGTGAATGGAGTTTTCTTAGCGGTAAACGCGCACACTTGTGTCTTTGTAGGGTTGAATCGGACCAAGTTTACCCGTCCCCAGTCAGACCTGGGACACTGTGGTCTCGATTTGAGACACATGTTCTCCGCGGTTTTCCTCCACAACGGAACGAGGGATGTTTGCACGACCCGTGTAAAAAGCGTCTCCAGTACTGTCATCTGCATAGCAATGTATGTTGTTGATGTCCAACATGTCATTGATATGCAGTAGAAACAGAGTAGGAGACAGCACAGAGCCTTGCGGGACATTAGCATTAGGCTATATGCTATATGTCAATGCCTCTCCCTGACTCTCAATTGCTAGTGCCCATCGGTGTGTGAGATACACTAGAAGGTCACCAGTCGAGCGACCGTGGCGAAAGCCATATTGACGGTCACTGACCAGATCGTGTACTTCTAGGTATCTTAGAAGCTGTGTGTTGATCACACGCTTCATCACCTTAGAGAGGAGAGGGGTAATAGCGATAGGCCTCTAATTCGATGGATCTGATCTATTGCCCTGTTTGGGCACCGAGTGCCTTCCATGAAGACGGAAATTGCCTAGTGTGGTAGGAAAGCGCGAAGAGGCGCGTGAGTACAGGACATAACTCAGGAGCACACTGCTTAAGCACCACTGCTGGTATACCGTCTGGCCCACTCTACTTATGAACGTCTAGAGAAAGCAACGCCCGCCTGACCTCCCGCTGCGTTATGGCGATTTCCGGCATGGTCTTACCGCACCTCGGTATAGTAGGTGGTACAGCGCCTTCATCGTTCATATTCGAGTTCGAGGCAAAGAGACTGCCCAGTAGATCGGCTTTCTCTTTAGCACTATGGGCCAAGTCACCATCGCTCTTTCGCAGTGGTGGTAACGTCGACTGCCAAAAGTTCCCTTCGTCAGCTTTGACAAGCGACCAGAAAGCACGACTCCCAGAAGGGTAGCTTGCAAGTCGCCCACCTATTTTGCCGATGAATTGGAATTTTGCTCTGGCAGTTGCTTTCTTACTGAACCTCGAAGCAGCATTTAATTTGCGTTTTAACTCAGAAATATTCGGATCCTTATTATAACGAGCCGTGGTCCAAGCCTCATATGCATTTTGCTTAAGAATTTTAGCTTTTCTGCAAGACCTATTAAACCACGGTCGTTTGTTGACGCCGGCAGCTACTTGCGGGTTAGGAATATAGCATTCCATACCAGCAAGGATTGTCTCAATGACTGCGGCTGCGCAGACGTCAGGATCTTCTGAGTTAAAGCAGATCTGCCTCCACGGGTACGATGCGTAAAATCCTCGCAATCCATCCCAGTCTGCCGACTTATAGTGCCACACACACATACGCCAATTAGTTGGCCCAGAAAGATCGGGTTGTGTGTATGACACTTGAGTCCGAACGAGACAGTGGTCCGAGGAGCCAAGAGGCGCATCCACTGAGACGGAGTATCCGTCCGGACGAGTAGTCAGCAGAAGGTCCAGTAAGGTATTCTCGTTGGAGAAAGTACCAGCTGAGAGAATCCATAGGTCAGAGCAAATTCATGAGCAGATATCCTAGCATAGTTATTGGTTCGAGAACTGAGCGATGGTGGGCGTTAAAGTCTCCCAAAAAAACTAGTTCTGGTATGGGATATTGCTCTAGAACTTGGTCAGTCGTCAAACTCAGGTGCGTGAAGAGTCGAGTTACGTCCGTGTCACCGCTATGAGACCTGTATAGGCACGCGTAGATACGAGTGTGGCCGCCGTAATCTACGCGCACCCACAATATCGACAGGTCCCTGTGGCTATGAAGGCGGTGACAGCAGATATCCTCCCGGACGAACATACATACACCGGCACGACTCATAAAATTGTGTTCGAGTTTGTAGCCGGGATAGTGAAGGTACGATGTGTCTTATTCTCGTATTTAAATGAATACAGCAACAAATTAAATACTGGCAGTCAAATCTGTGATCATTTTCAAGATGCTGTTGGTTGAGGCCCGTACTCTACGAACAAAAGATGTGCATCCCTTTCGCATAATGGTGTAGAAGCAATACCACGTACTTCCGCAAACATTCTTGACGCACTGCTATATCGGGCCACTGCCATCAGAATCCTAAACGCATTACCAGTATTATATTGAATCCGCAGAGAGGTATATTGCCTTTGAGTGTTAATGTCCCACAGGCTGCTTGTGTAGAATGCAGTGCAGAAAACTCTGAAAAGTGTAATCTTTACCTGATTTGTACAATGAGCGCATCTTCAGGCAATTATGTTAGTTCTTATAATCAATATCATCGTCGTCTTTAAGTTCAGACGTCACCTAATGCCCAAGGTATTTAAATTGTGGTACGATCTTCAGTGCTACGCCGTTTAGTTTTATGGGTGGAACATCTGGTAGCCGTTTATTTTTGACCTTACAAAACCATACATTCACTCTTATTTTCATTATATTTTAAGCCATTCATAAGAGCAAATAAATAACATTTTTCCTATCACACATACAGAGGCACTCAGCAGCACCATGTCGTCCGCATAGCTAATATTATGGACACATACAACATCAACATGACAGTCTACACAAGCACTGCTGAGTGCATTTATATACAAGTTAAAAAGCTTGGGCAAGGTTAGTCCCCCCTGCCTCACCACGTATTCTAACCTGCATGACTTAGAAAACGCCCTTCTTATTACATTCAATTGATTTTGAAACCAAAATATTTATAAGTTCTATAGGTAAACCCAAATCTTTAAGTTTTTCACAAAATGTCGTAACACACCAGATCAAAAGCCCCAGACAGATCCAAATAACTGGTCTATACATGCGTTTGGCTATCAGTATAGTACTTGATAGTCTGCTTAAAGACTAGAACGACTAGAAAGACTAAAATTGCACTTTCAGTCAATAAGCCTGGCCTAAAACCAAATTGATTTTCATGCAATCCTAAATACTGGTTAATATAAGTACCAAGCAGACTATTAAGCACCTTAGCGAATACAGTAGCCAGCGAGATTGGTCTATAATTATTTTTGTTCCCCACGTCTCCCGTTTTATTTTTCACGATCCGCAAAACCACAGTTTTTATAATTCCAGTAGGTAGGTATATGAGTGTCCCACACAGAATGTGTACAGCATCACGAGAACTTTTATGTGCCCAAATGTGGGCGGGCCTGCTGAAGATGTTCAATACTGAGACCATCGTGACAAGGAGATTTGCCTCTTGACATAGATTTTGTAACTCTATTGACATCTTTAGCCATATATCTAGTACACTCCTGCTAAGATGACTCTATAGTTAAGAAAGCTTAAAAAAAATTTGCTATACAACTGTGATCGCTAATACCTTCGTCATTTACAGACAAGTTCGGCTTGCTTTTAAGCTTATTAGTCGACTTCCAAAAACTTTCAAAATATCGTTTAGTGGTGTACCGTGATAATATCTAACTTGATTGGCTCTTCGTGTCTCTAACACCCTTTTTAACGTGACTTAAAGATTCTTCTACTCTCTGATATTTCATCAAACACTTCACCGGCTCTCGGTTTGCCATACCGTAACTCCAGCAAATCTTGGAGCTTAAACTTTTTAAAGCAGTGGCAACCTTTTTA
Organism: Apoda limacodes; assembly: GCA_946406115.1. Classification (NCBI taxonomy): domain Eukaryota; kingdom Metazoa; phylum Arthropoda; class Insecta; order Lepidoptera; family Limacodidae; genus Apoda; species Apoda limacodes. Next base: position 36,325,527 of record OX291541.1, on the reverse strand, counting down.
AGGTATACATGCATAATTAAGTTTGCATGCAAAAAAAGTTTTTTTATTTATGTCTATCATCACGGTTTTTATTCCTAGAAGGGGTCAACTAGTTGCTATACACCTACAATATAATGCGTGGGACAGTCTTTTTTCAGCAACCACTTTAGACCTGCGTGACAGTGGTGGTGTGCCTATCACCGCAACAAAATGTAATATCTTCTTATCACAGGCCTCAATAAATACATGCATACAGTCCTCAATTGTGTGCGCAGCAGCTAAGTGGTATTTTAACAAAGCATTTCTTAAATAGTTTTTAAATTAATTATTAAAGATAATATTATAAGAAAATACTATTATAAGTTGAATCTACTGTTATGGACACTCTTTTTGAAAAAATCTCTTGTCTAACAACAAACATTCGATATTAACTTTAATATTTAATTGAATATTTTTGAAGTGAAAATTTTAAGCGTCGTTGTGCACTTTTTTTGCTATGGGTAAAAAATTTTAAACTCGCGTCAGGTCACGGGTCCTGATCGAAAATTCATATAAAATTCGTAAGACGGAACTCGCGTCAGATTTATTTACTAATGTAGTTCTTGTGTTGGGTAAAAAATGAGAAACTCGCGTTAGACTGATCGTCAGACGGAAACTATAATGCCACGCCATAAAAATACGCAAGACGGAAACCATAATGCCACGCCTATTATAATTTTTATTTTTCGTATATGGCGATTATGAGTAGTACAGGGAGGTTGGATATGGGATTTTAATTCTATAACAGATTGAGATGTCAAATATACTACGTCAAAAAAGTAAATAAACAAACATTTATTTCTTGACAATGTCAAAGACATGTCTTGTGACATAATATTTGAGTGTTAATTTGTGACCGGTTCTGTACTATTAAATATGACGTATGAGTTGTCTTGTAACATATTTGAATGTTAAGCGCGAATCGTGTGTGAAGGTTTTCACTACTGCCGGCACTCCCGGAGTGCAACTTGTTTTTTTTATTATGACAACTCGTAATTAAATGAATTTTAATAATTGCTCATCTTTTGACGGACAAACAAACTTTTGCATTTATAATATTTATTGGATTAAAGGTGTTCAATTTTTATTAACTGCATTTTATTAACATATCTGTTTTCCCGTAACTGCATTGAAAAACGCTGTGTGACACACGGGTGTAAAGGTTATTGCAATTCTCGATGATGATTAAAACCAAGCTATTGTTCGCCCTCATATTATCACCATACAATACACAACTTAAAAAGACAACCCTAATGAAAACAAAAGCCAAACAACTTAATGTTGGGAAGGTATTATATTATTATTCATAAATTGTTTTAACAATTTGAACTGAAGGGAACTGTAAAGGATAAGCCCCATTAAGTTATTCTGATACTTCAACAAAACTGATAGCGAAAGCGACCCTCAACTGTTTTAGCTTAACAATTTTCTAGTAAATATTATTATTTAGTGACAATTTACTGAGCAAATCAGACGATTTCAAGTGGTAATAAGCATTGTATAAGTCTAAAGTTGACTATGCACTACTGTGATGCACGACTGTATGTGTCTATATCGATAGATATTTTAACACGACAAGGAAATAAATAGGATAATAAAAAACTAAAAAAGGAGAAACTTATTTTTTTGTCGATTCATTGCATGCATTGTATCAAATATAGAAATATAAAAAAAATCACTTTGTCAGTTATTTGGATTCTATGAGATAAATAAGTAAAGTAAAATTTGCAAGGTTACTTTTTTCGATTATCTTTATTCATCGTGTGTATTATATATTGCTTAATAAATTTTAAAAAGTAACTGTATACCAAATATTTTTTGTTGTATAAAAGTATGTTATAAGATATTTTTTTATTATTATGTTATAGTTTACCGTCATAGATATAGAATCACATCTATGATATCGGTATTCATAGATGTTTAATGAGTGGCGGCGCAGTTGTTCCGAGCAGCAGCAAAATCTGGATTTGGCGCCAAAAGAATTTTCATTTTTTGACAAACTAAACCAATAATTTTCTTATATTATCGAAAAGTTTGAGAAACAAAATAAGAATAGACTTGTCTGGCTGAGGTACAGAAGTAAATTTAACTCCACCGGACATATTACAAGAAATAGGTTCTTACTTAGTAATTTTTATTTTCAATTTCCTCTTTTATTTCACCAATATCATGAGTGTAGATTAAGTAGAGTATGAAACTGCATATAACTAGGTATTAAAATACTCGTGTAATACCGTTATGGAACTTGTCTCTGGCTCGTCCCATATATCCACACTCGTTTCAAAAACACAGTTTCAAAAATTACTATTATCTACGCTTTAACTGTAAAATCCAAGTAACGAACCAAAAAAATGTTCTTTCATTGCATACTTTATACACATTATTCTTTAATTTAAAAAAACAGTTACTTTGACATGTTTTATTGTATAAAAGTATATTATTATTAATAATAATAATAAGAAAAAAATATAATTATTATTATTAATAATAATAATAATAATAATAATTTCGTTTATTTGGTCTCAAAAAGTTTAAATAATAAATACAATATAGCATGTACACAGAGTTAAAATTTTACTTTGTGAGACTCTGGAGTCCGAACTAGGTTTGCACCTGTAATTTTAGATCACCAGGCCTCTACCACCGATAATACACAAAGTTAATAAAACTCAAATAACATATTTACAATAATATTAATACACCGATGTAGCTTAATATAACGTTAATATTTAGTGATTAAAATTTAATTTTTGAAAAGTAGGTATGAGTTGAGAGTATGTTGGAGTAAATGTACGTATATGACATTGTGTGTGTGTGTGAGGGTGTGAGGGTGTGTGTGATGTTGTGAGTGTGTATAATTAAGATGAGGTACAGGTTATTGTAAGGTAATTGGGTTCTTTATATCATTTATTTCACTATTATATCATTAGTAAAAGCTTTTCAGTTTCATCATAGTTTAGGTTTTGCAACCATTTAGAAACAGCATTCTTGCATTCATATTTCGTTAATGAGTAGATATTTAGATTATAATTTAGTTTATTGTTAAGAAAGGGACCAAGAAAACAGAAGAATTTGTGTGAAAATTTTGTGCGGAAATTTCTAGGAGTGCATATTTTGAGTTTACGTCGCCGTAAGTTTATAAGTAGCTCGGGGTTGAATGTTAAATTAGAGTGTTGTTTGAGTATGGTGTAAAGTATAAATAACTGGCGTACTGTTAATAAGTTGTAAGACTTATAAAGGTCGTGTGTAGGATAATAAAATGGTAGGAAGGCGCTAACTTTCAGCATAGCTCTTATCATAGCAGTTTTGGATGCTCCGCCCCAGGATGTAATACAATAGATAAGTATAGATTGACATAGCGTAAAATAGACAGATCTAACGATTTTGGGTTGAGCCACACGTCAAAGAGTGCTAAATATGTATATAAGTTTACGAACTCTAGCCGAAAGTAAATCTACGTGTGGCTAAAAGCTTAGTCTATGGTCTAGGGTAACTCACAAGTATTTTATGTTATTTACATTCTCTAGGATAGGGCAAGCACATTTGCTGGTATTTAAGAGAGTACAAGAGTGAGCGATAAGTGAATTGATTGACGTATGTGGCTGAGTGTTATATACTAATGAAAAGGCTAAGGTTTTGGATTTTTCAGCTTTCAATGTGAGACAGTTATTATATAACCATTTAGTAACTTTTTTACTAAAATCTACTACAAAATCAGTTAGTTCATGTACAGCGTCATTTGTTGACTTACCTTGTCGAAACCCAAATTGAGATGGTGATAACAAGTTGTTAACTTCGAGGTATTTGGTAATTCTTGAGTTAAGTAGCTTTTCTATTATTTTTGATAGGGTCGGGAGGATAGAGATGGGCCTATAGTTGTCGACACAGACTCGATCTCCACTTTTGTGAATAAGGTGAATTAAGGATGATTATTATAGTATAGTTTACCGTCATAGTTAAAGAATTGCATCTATGATGCCGGTATTCATAGATATGTAATCTGTGGCGGCGCAACTATTCCGGGGTGCGTTCGACAAGGTTGTGTTACGAACAATTCGCGTTGCTACACTTACCCACGTAATTCCGAACGACGTTTTGGATGATCTGTCAGTGTTATTACTGTTTTTGTACAATTGCTGAATTTGACACGAATTTTGGATTTTGCTGTAGTTATTTGTTATTTTTGCGTTATATTAGTGTTTTTGTTAATTCTTCTTATATGTTTGTCAAATTTTTAATTGTATATTTTTATTATTTTCCTATTATTATGTTCATGTTCATGGATATGAGACAAACAAGGCGACAAAGAAGATAGGTAGTCTTTTGATTCGAGAGTATAAGTTCTGTTGTCGACATTTTGAAAGTTAGATAAAACAAGGTGATTGTCATAGATAAGAGTTATATAAAAACAACGAAATAGATATATATCACAGACTGTGTTTATATTTAGTTTGATTATACTTTTAATTGGGCACTCACAATAATTCTTTTCACTAGTTGAGAGTTTGTTATTCGTAAACAAAACTTATTTTACATGCAAACGTTAATTTGAAATATGCAATACATGAGAAACCTGTTCGTGTTAGTATTGTCGGTGTTAGCACCGGTGTCGCAAACCTTGGAATTTCCGAACGGCTCTGTGTTGCACCTCTGAGTTAATTCCGAACGAGATAGTGTCGTAACACCAACACCGGGGTTCGTAACATTGACTTCTCGAACGCACCCCTGAGCAGCAAATAACCTCATTTGACGAACTACATCAATAATAATCTCATGTACAGAGGTAAATTTGCTATATATAAACATAACGGCTATACAGTCATGGTTCAACTTTGTAGTCTCTATTTATATTTTAATTTAAGATATTTTGGAAATAATACCTACTTAGCTTTAAGTTGTTTTTATGATATAATAGTTTTGTTAGTTCTGGTTACCACAGAAGGGTTGCTAATTGGTTGAGGCCAAAGCACTTTATGTTTTATAACAATGAAGTTTTATTTAGGTTTGGTTTTATAATTTAGTGTGTTAATCTCTTGATTCTGTTTTGTATAAGAAGTATACATATATATTTTATTTATATCTTTATTAATATTTATGACTTGAAGTGACAGTGAAAATGATAACCACAGTGATCAAGATCACTTTCTCTCTTTTTCTTCTGATGGGTTGAATAGTAACGGTAGCTTTCTAAGTTTACCTGATTCCCTTTGTACATCCCTTAATTCTGGTTTCTCAGATCTCTTCACATAAATGCTCAAAGCATTCCGGCTCATTATCCTGACATGCTTGTGGCTTTTAGTAATACTAGTATGCATGCCATTCTTGTCTCTGAATCCTGGCTAAAACCTTCCCTACCTTCTACTTCGTACTCTTTACCAGTATTCCAAATTATTCGTAATGACCGAATTGGTCGTGGTGGAGGTTGGGTTGCCATATATCTTCGGTCCGATATTCCCTTTTCAGTACTCAACATGTCATTTCAACCATCTGCTGTTAGAAACTGAACTGAAATTAGAGTGCTTCAAAAAAAACATAATAATGCTAAAGCAAAATTCAAAAGAGAGCCTACAGAGGAGAATCTTGCTAAATATAAACGTCTTCGAAATCGCTGCCGTACGATGTGTAGGGACGCACAACGACGCCATATCCATAGTTCCGTTGAAAACGGGGATCCAGCTAAAATCTGGAAGTTTCTTAAGTCACTAGGAGTTGGCAAAACACAGTCATCATCCTCAGCTAATAATTTAAACTTAAATGAACTCAATCAACATTTTACTTCCGTAGCTGCTTTTGATAGCAGTAAAAAAGCTAGCACGCTTAATAATCTTTCTTCAAATCCAACTCCTGACTTCTATCCTTTTAATTTTCATCAAATTACTGATTGTGATTTTAGGAAGTGTGTTTTGGCTATATCATCCAGTGCTGTTGGTAGCGATTGCATTAGCCATACTATGATTGTCCCTATCCTTGACATGACTCCTATCACTCATATCCTCAATTCTTCCATTACCTCAGGTATTTTTCCCAATGCTTGGAAAAATGCACACGTCATACCATTGCCCAAGAAAATTATAACATCTGCTGTTTCTGATTTCCGTCCAATTTCGATACTACCATTTCTATCCAAAGTTCTCGAACGGTTGGTAAATCAGCAGCTTAGCCTTTTTATGGCTAAAAATAATTTGTTAAATTACAATCAGGATTTCTTCTAGGCATAGTACGGTTACAACACTTGCTAAGGTTACTGATGATATTCGCTTAAGTATGGATACCAAACGAGTTACAATTCTTTCACTCTTAGATTTTAGCAATGCTTTCAATTCAGTAGACTTTGAGTTCTTGTTGGGCATTCTACACTCTCTTAACATATCTCCAACAGTAATTAACTGGTTTCGTAGTTACTTGTGCCGCCGCCGGCAGCGCATCCAATTTGATAATTCCTTTTCTGACTGGTGCAACATTACTGCCGGCGTACCACAAGGTGGTGTGTTGTCCCCGCTCCTGTTAGCACTTTTCATTAATACAATCACTCTAAAGATTTCTTCTCCCTACCACCTTTATGCAGACGACCTTCAAATTTATGCAAGTGGACCTGTTGACCACCTTAACAATGTTATCAAGTCATTAAATTATGACCTTGAAAATACTGTGGAATGGTGCGAGTATTATGGTCTTAGAATTAATCCCTTATCCTCATCACAAGCCATAATTATTGGGAGTCCAAATCTTACGTCCTGGGTTAACTGGAATTACTTGCCACAAATTGAAATTAATGGAATTCCAATTTCATACAGCGACAAAGTTAAAAATCTTGGAGTCTTAGTAGACAATAATTTGACTTGGATTCCACAAGTAAAAGAAATTAGCCGATTTTTTTTGCCTCAGTTGGATTCCTACGACGTCTACGTAGTCTTCTATCGGTTCCCACTAAAATTTTGCTTGCACAATCTTTGCTTCTTCCTGTCCTCGAATATGCTGACGCTTGCTGTACTAATCTTACAGAGAAGCAACTTGACAAACTTGAGAGGCTTCAAAATCTTTGTATTCGGTTTATATTTGGACTCCGCAAATATGACCACATTTTTAAATTTCGTACTGAACTCAAGTGGCTCCCAATCCACTTTTGCCGGAATGTTCATGTTTTAAGTCTTTTATACAACGTGCTATTCAATCCATCAACCCCAATCTACCTAAAGGAGCGATTTCAGTTTATTAGCTCTTCTACTGTAACTCTCCGCTCCTCTACTAGCCTCATATTAAAAATACCCAGTCAAAGTACCAATTTTTATAGTTTATCGTTTACTGTTTGTGCAACAAAATTATGGAACTCTCTACCTTTATCTATCAGGCGCTCACAATCCGCTGACAATTTTTAAAAACTGGTTCAAATCCACTATCTTAACTCCAATTTATAAATTCTGTCTTGCTATTAATACTCTAGTTCAATTTGAATATCCTTACAATAATGTAATATAGGTATGTATGTATATAGTTATATATATATATTTTATTTATATACACGTATATTTAAGTATGTTTATGTAACTATATGTATGTTTATGTATATATTTATTTTATACAGTTATATAAGTATTTAGTATTATTTTCTCTTTGTAACTTTTCTCCTCCTGTGACACCTACTTATCTTGCTTCTATTTATATAACTTGTAACTTAAGGTTGCCTGTAAGAGATCGCTTTATAGCGATAAGTAATAAGATAAGTATAAGATTTTATGAATGTTTAGTTTTAAATTATTTGGTGTACAATAAAAGTATATTCTATTCTAAATTTAACTCCACCGGATATATTAAATGCAGTAACCAAATTAGTTTCTTGACTAGTATTTCATTTTCTCTTTTTTCTTTTACTTTACTAATATCATGAGCGTAGGTAAAGTAGTGTATGGAACTGCATATAACTAGATAATAAAACATTCGTGTATAATACCCCTTATTATATAAAGTTTTATAAACTACCAGTATAGGTTAGATTTTTTGATATTTTTTTTTTCAAATTTTTGACAGTACATGAAGAAATTAGTAAAAAAGATAAATTATTTATCGTTTCTATCAAATCTTGTTTTGTAATTTAAAAATTTCAAGACTGCTATTTTAACTAGATACATACCCATTCGTGTTATTTTGTCTTGGGAAATGAAAGGCCTTATTTAATTTAGTTACGTAATTAATTAATGAGAATTAATGAGCTCGTTACTTCTCACTCTTATTTATTTTCATAGGTATGCATTTTGTTGGTTTTTGCTGGTTATTTACTTAATTTAAAACTCATCCGAAAGCAGGGATTTCTAACAAATAAGAAGTGAATGTTATGCATATATTTATTATCTTAGCATGCAAGATTAAAGAATTAGAAACTTATGCTTCTTATTTAATTATTAAATAAAAAGTGACAATATAAGTATATATATGTGAGGTGACAATATAAGTATATATATGTGAAAAAAGACACATTAGTCGCGGATATTTTAGTTTTATTTACTGAAAAATATATACTTACAGTGGTATATACTTATCATAAAACTGAACTATCTGTGACCAATATGTCTTTTTCAATATATAACTATAGCCAAATCTCAGTCATTGCCGAAGCCCTATACAGCTAGCAGTAGCAAACTTCCTTACTATAATCAAAAAGTTGTTACAGCAATTTCACAGCGGTAACCAAATTAAGCGTAGTTCAAGCCGCTGGCCAAATCTGGTAATAAGCAAAAGTAATGCTGTAGGGAATGAAAACACATTATATCCTTCTTATCATTGGTTTTGACGTAAGAAGTGGTGATCACAAGCAAGACTCTATATCGTTTTCACATAAACCCAAACTACCGATAAGATTTTTATTGCCTTGATTGGGATTAGGATGGGAATTAATTCCCACCGCAATCCTATTTCAATGGATAAAAATAAATAAATTAGTAATGTTTTATTAGCAATTTTATTATTAGTATTTTTCTAACAAAAATACAAGGAAAGTATAAATAGTACTACAGCAATGACGATATTGATTTTGCCGATCAAACATCTAAACAGCAATATTCATTCATATGATTTTCTAATAAAAGCTATTTATTGGAAATGGCTGCCATTATTTAATGCAGCAAAGTTATACCAGAGTCGTAAAGTAGCTGGCAGTTGCTGTTGACACAGCGTTAGTGGTCACTGTTTACGTAATTTGGGATGACAGACAAGTAAAGTTTGCCACGCAGATCTCTAGGGCCTTCTGGCCCGCCCTAGATAAGTGACAGTTAACAACCTCGTTCACGATATTTAATTAGAAAATATAAGGTGATATTAGGTTTTATTAATTATATATTAATACATAATCCTCACTGATAATCAGTGCTGTGGCTTACTGCTGCAGATTTATACTGAGTGAGATCCTTGTTGGCTTAGCGCAACAAAAGAGTATTAGTAGAGTAGTATTGTATTGTTGAATAAATTATTTCTTTTCTTTCTTTTCTTCTCTAATAAATGCATGTTTTTTTTTCTCATTTACACCACCAAGGTGGCAAACATGCTTACGGTTCACCTGATGTTGAATGAAGCCTATGGACGTTTGTGACAACATAAGCGTGTTGCAAACCTTTTAAAAATTATATCACCCCGTTCTTCAAAAACCGTTCACTTAAGTCAGTGAAAACCTTCATGTAAACTCTACTCATCCGTAATTCAAACAAATATCATTAAATCAGTTTTTTCCCTCATTCGCTACAAATATAGAATTAATTAGGCCTCAAGACCTCACAATAGTCTTGCAGGACATCAGCTTTAATATTCAGGGTATGCAAGCAACTAGTGCAAGCTGCGGCTCGTTTGCATGCATCTGCCGAACAAAAACCCATCCATTTCCATAAACACTCGGGCAGTTCATAAGATGGCAACTTAGATATTTGACCTAAGTGCTCAACCCAATTGCAAGCCTTCGCTATATCTAGGCTACATACTAACGCCTCTCATTGTGTTCATATGAGCTACATTAGAACATTGGTAACGAACACAATTTTATAGAGGACCATATTTATTGTGGCATAGCATCGTAGCGGGCAAAATCTAAATGAAACAGTAATTTTTATTTTCTATTGTGATTTATTTATCACACTAATATTATAAAGGCGAAAGTTTGTGAGTGTTTTTGTATTTTTGTTACTTCTTCACGCTCAAACGGTTTTAATTGTACCAATTAGTTGTAATTTGGTATGGATGTAGCTAACAGCCTGGATTAACACATAGGCTACTTTTTATCCCTAAAAATTCAAAAGTTCCCGCGGTAATTACTATGAACGTATCGAGTTTGAACGAACTATAGCTGCAGTTTTGATAATTAGACAGTTTAATAATCAAAGATCTGGTGAAAAATCTGGTGGTGGCCAAGTGGTAACTGTATCTGGCTCCTATTCTGAGGGGCGGAGGTTCAAATCCGGCGTGTACCAATGTTTTATCAGCTCAGCTAAGTGTACTCAGCTAGGTGATCACTTTAAATAGAACAATAGGTGGTAACTAATATTGTAACCTGGAACCAGAGATTTTGGGGGCGAGATGGATCGACTCTCTCTTTATTTGAGTCATTGTGCTAGTTCCAATGCCCGTAACCCATGGGGATTTATATATGTATTATTGTGTGTGATGACGCCGTCAGTTGTAAGCTGGAAACGTCCGTCCGTCTCGATTGGCCAATCAATTTATATAATGATCATGTCTTTTAAGGTACCTTTTATTTATAATAAGAAGAAAAGGTACCTTGAAATAAATGATCATTTATATGATATGAAGAATTTATTCGGGTTTAGTTTTTGGCTATTTGGCTACACATTTCGCATTTATGTGTGTATAATTACTTCATCAAAATTTGCTCAGCGGTTTAACCTGAAATTCTTATTAACCCTATCTGCGCTGAACGTACTCACACTTGACGATTATGTAAGAAGTTATATGTCTAATTGACATAATATAAAAAGTAGCTCAGCTAAATTCTTAGTTTTAGCTAGTTTTAGCTAAATTCCTATTAACCCTCTGATAATCCAACTACTTAAAGTTTTTAAGTAGCCTATGTCCTTCCCCAAGTGGGAAATATCACATTGCATATGCACATAAATATTTTGCTATCTTTCTTTACATTACATTTCGTTTCATTTACATTGCAAAACTTCATAAAGATTGGTTCAGCCGCGAAAATGTAACAAACAAACAGCACCACTTTGAAATTTATAACACCTATTATTTTAGGTAAAGTTTTGTAACAAGAATAATAACAGATAAATTATCGGTTGAAAAGGTAAAGGAAAAAGCATAAACCAGTTTTATAATTAATGATAAAAATTTAACACGTTTTATGTCGAATGGCTAAGCTTTTTAAAATCTGCTGTAAACGATCCGTCGTCGTGACATTGCGAACAATAAGGAACAAAAATATAATCCAGACAAAAACATAATATTGTAAACAGACATAAATATGAGTTTGTTCGTTTGGCCTTTATTCATGTCGCAACGGAGCAATCAATTTTGAGCAATTGGCACATAGATAGGTGGAAAGTCGGAGAAGGACATATGGTATAACCATGGATTTTATGCAAGAAAATCCAAAAGATCTTGCAGGAATAACTATAACCAAATTCCACGTCAGAAAACTATAGCTTCATCTATAGCTTATTATAGAAAACTGTCCGAATGTAATCATAAGTAAGATTACTTATTTTTATGCTATAATGAAGATGTTCCCGTAAAAATACCACACCGTAATCCGAATTTAAAGCTATAAGTCCATTATAAATACATAAATTCAAAATTGACCTTGTCCTAGAATGTACCGAAGTTTTATAATCATAGTCAATTACTTACTTTAACTTAAAAAGGTGATTCTATTTTAAAAGACAAAACAAGGCAAATAAATACAAAGTCTAAAACAGAAGGCTCAGATTTTTTAATTACAGTTTAATTAGAATATTAGAGTAACGTTTAATTACGACATGACATAAAAGTTTAACTTTTTTGCTTGTTTCGTCATGTATCCTCTAAAACCATTATAAGCTTAGAAAAGAATGACGTACAGAGGTTGCTTGAATCTCTGCAAATGAAATATAGTCTGTGATTTTGGTTTCTAAACAAAAGAAAGTCATGATGAATTCCAATAAAATAAAAAGAGTCAAAGTCAAAGGCATCCAATATTTTTTAAGATATCAGATTAACAATAAACGTAAGACTAAGTAAGTAAATAAGTATAGACTCAATGTTCAACAATATTTAGGAACACTTTAATTGGCAATAATGTCAAATTGCTACTTATGATCTCAGTCCCTGTATTGAATAAATTGGAACTTTAATTAAGAACACAGTAGGAATGTTAATGTTAAACTAAATTATTAATGTGATCAGTAAGAAACAAAAGGAACAATGTGTAAATTTTTTTTAAAGCTTTGGCTTTGTGGAAAATTCTTTTAAGTAACTGAAAAATTGATTGATTAGTTTACAGTTATAATCAAAACTCGGATAGGCTTTTGGCAATACTATTTTTATAAATCAGAGAAACTTTAACCGAAAAACATTATACATATCTTGGAACTAAACTAAGAAATGTTTTAAGGTTTTATGTATTCAGTGTCCTTTATTATGCTCTTTATTTATTGTGAAAATAAGATATTTTATTAGTTACTTAATAGACCTTTATTATAACATCATATTAAATTACTTTTACTTTCTGTTATAATTTCACTAAGAATTCAAATAAAATAAAATTATTTTAGCCTAGTTAGTAGTGTAGACGACTACTGCGCAGAGGGTATGGGTTCGATTCTCGATCCATGACGCAAGCTTTTCTTACTTTGCCAGACAGCGCTTTGTGTAATGTCCAAAAATATTTAGTATTATTATTATACTCTTTATTTATTTCTATTCTTAAGTTAGGTTTTTTATATATTGAATATAATAGTAAAATAAAAATACAAAAAAATACAAAATTTAAACACATTAAAAAAAAACCTAACCTAGGGTTCCGCCGGCGGCGGGGTGGGGCCTAAGCTACCGGTGGTTAGGGCGACAGAGAAAGAAACCTCCTTACTATTCGCGCAGTGTCCAGGAGTACCGCCTTCTGTAACTGACCCTTGACCCAGCTATCTAGCGAGAGTTTCTTAAGCTGTTGGTCGAGACTCTTCGCTATAAGACCGTTCGCAGAAACGACTATCGGGACAATAATCGTCGCATTAAAATCCCATATGGCGGTTACCTCGTGTGCTAGGTCAGGGTTTTTATTTTTATAATTATTAGTACATGATAATAAATTACACTACCGTAATAATTTCCAAATTCACTTGTATTACTGAAGAGAGAATAATCTATACTATAATAATATAATACAGTTAAAGTTCTTTTTGTTTCAACGCGCTTATTATATATATATTACCAGTCAATTTGCTTTTGATAGCTCAATTATTGACCAAGGTTATAGGCTACCTAACATCACTCTACGAATTTTAGGAGCCGAGAAAAAAAAAACATAAAAAAAATAGTGCAAAAACGAAGTAGTGTGGTCGAGTGATGCACAGGAGTCCCCGGGGGTTGGCAGCAACGAAAAGGGTAGAACAACGTCTGCCAGGCCAGCTAGAACGTTAATGAAATTAAAATAACGCGGCACAGCTGGAATTGACATAAAAATATATCAATAAGCATTTCATTAAAGTTATAACAACTAAAAAAAGTAAAATTTAGACGTTACATATTTAATGAAGTTGATTTGAATAAAGTTAACTAAAACATAACTGTCTGTCTGGTCCAAAGTTTTAAATTTATTAACTACTAGACTTTGCCAGCGGCTCTGCCCGCCCTTAATTCGGTAAACGGCGTGGAACTCCCTAGTTAATTAATTAGTTATACCAATGAATTGCTATAACGTTCTATAGGTGCAGCAATAGTTCGTTTAACTCTGATATAGTTATTCCCGCAGACACTTTTGAATTTTTAGGAATAAAAAGTAGGCTATATGCTATTCCAGGACCTAACCTATATGTATGCCAAGTTTTATCCCGATCCGTTTATAATATTAGTAGGATTTATAAATAGTCCATTTGACTCCTTGTGTCGAGTTAACCTACTTTACCTTTTATTTTCATCAAATACCATCAAGTCACTAAATACTTCTTCTTATCTACTTTAATGAAGTTAAATGAAAAAGTTTAGCGATTTCTTGTGTCTTATATAACTTTTGTAATAAATTGGCTTTTATGTTTTCATGTAATTTCGCAAGTTTAAGTAAAAAACCTTGTTTTTATAAATACATATTTTCTTATTATAATGAGTATATTTCTTAGGAGTAATTACTTGATTTAACATTTAGGAGGGTAAGTAATTTAAACCTTTATACTTAAAAACTATAAAAATATTTTTAGGGTTCCGTACCCGAAGGGTAATCAGCGGAACCCTATAACTAACACTCCGCTGTCCGTCCGTCTGTCACCAGGCTGTATCTCACGAACCGTGATAGTTAGACAGTTAAAATTTTTACAGAAGATGTATTGCTGTTGTCGAATATATAACAACAAGTACTAAAAAACAGAAAAAAATAATTAAATAAGGGGGCTCCGGTACAACAAACGTGATATTTTTGCTCGATTTTGCTCGATATTGGTAACGGCTACAGGTAGACGCTTAACATATTCACAGAATATTTATTTACATAGTCACTTTTAAAATAAATAATTATATAAAAATAAAACAAATATTTAAGGGCGAAATTTTTTACAACAAACGTGATTTTTTTTTCCGTTTTTATAGACAATGGTACGGAACCCTTTGTGCGCGAGTACGACTCGCACTTGTCCGATTTTCATTGTTGGTTATTGGACATTGTCGGCAACTTCGATTTACGTTAACATGTATGTAGCAAAATTTATCGAAACTGTTTTCACAATTACTAGGCATAATTAGTAAAAATTATATCTTTTAAGCTTCCGGCTACATCAAATTTAGCATAAATCAGCACTGAAAGCTAATAATCAGATCTATGTTCTAAAATTAGATTCAGGAAATATAATTAATTAAATATTTACTATAATTTCATGTAAAAGGCAATTTTAATATAGGCTCATTTATTAGACTTTTTGTATGCTATTTGAAAGGAAACTTATAGACGCTGTTTTCTTTGAAATTGTAGAACGTACCTAAATAACAACAATTTTATTTTTATTTGAAAACTAAAATATTTACAGAAATTCTAGACCACCACAATATAATACAGACCCTCGCAATAACTTACCACCTGCAGGGTTGAACAAGCCTTCAGACTTTATGGCTCTGGCCGACATGTGGCGCTCCATTAAAGCTCCTACCCAATTTTTGTCAAGGTTTTATGATCGCCAGGCTGGCCAATCTGACGGAATTTACTATCGGCATTCAGAAAAAATGTTATATAACATACTAATAAAAGAAAAACAGATTTAGACAATTGGTAACTTTAACTTATTTCTATTTACGAAGGAAACTATATCGTGAAAGTTAAACAGATTATGTAGGAAACCTTAATTTGACTCATATTTTTAAGATTTTTGTATCAGAGTAAATTTTAAAATGAAATTATTTAAAGAAACGGGGTAACGAAATAGATTCTGTCATCATATTTATATAGAACAGCAAAGGGAATTTAAATAATGCAAATCTCAAAAAAATTGACACTTAAATGTCAAAAAATAATTTTGAAGATATATATATAATATAATAAGTCTTTTGGTTAACGAAATATAGTTATAAAAATTAAATATAACTTATTATTTTTTTATAATAATCAATTTAAGTTTACTTAACGTCCCGCAAATTTGCACATTCAAGTCGATAATTTGTTTTTCAGGCGACCTGTTTACCGATAACTCTTCTTGAAATGCTATTTACAAATTGTAAAGGCGGCCGTATTAAATTACATCATTAATGAAAAATTAAACTTAAAAACATTTACAAACAATAAAAACGATTAAGAAATAGATTTTGACTATTTATAAATTTTTCAATACATAAATATTTTTGAAATACTTTGAAATGGTTCCCGAAATGGTATAAGACAGGCAACTTTGACAGTTAAGCCATGCCCTTTTTTACTAGAAGAGCTGCTCATGTGGTCCTCGCGAGAAAGCTCGTATGAAAAAAAGAAAAGGCAAATCTGATAAAATTTTTCGGAGGTATATGCTAAATTAAATATATATAAATAACTAAAGCTAGACCTTAAATCTTGGGCTACAGAACTTCTAAATACCCGCGATCTTTACTATAAAACATTAATTACTCGTAAAGACGTTAAGGTTTCGCAATGCTATCGTAAAATTTATATAAGAAGGCGTTAAAAATAATTTTGGTACTATAGCACGGACGCTAAGCCGGAAGAATTTCGTTCAATGACCGGTCACTATTTGTCTCTGTTGTACGCGCATACTTATTTGCTGTCGCACTCGAACAGATGCGATGACCTCTGTCATAGATAAATAAATATGCGCCTGCAACAGAGACAAATAGTGACCGGTCATTGAACGAAATTCT
The DNA here is from genome assembly GCA_946406115.1 of Apoda limacodes. Classification (NCBI taxonomy): domain Eukaryota; kingdom Metazoa; phylum Arthropoda; class Insecta; order Lepidoptera; family Limacodidae; genus Apoda; species Apoda limacodes. The sequence continues at coordinate 36,308,982 of OX291541.1, read as the reverse complement.
TCCTGCTTAGCGTCCGTGCTATATTAGGATGTAGTGTAAGTTTAATAATTTACGAAAGATTGAATCTGTAGCTCTACAGATCATGTAGGAATACTCACAAAGCTGTGATGTTACCTTTTAAATATTAAGAAAAATATTTTTAATCTATTCAAGAAGCTTTTTAAAATAACATCCACAGAAAACAAACCTAAAAAGTAAAATATAGAAAGAAAGAATAAAATTTCATTCAGTTTCATGTATCGCAAAATGAGTAAATTGAATTACTAAGATTATTCAGTTTTAGGTCAACATGATAAAACAAAATTATAAAAATAAGTCTGGAACTTATCTCGTTTACAAACAGACAGACAGCAGAGTGACGGCAATAAAGTCTGTAAATTATTCCGTTTAGAAACAGACAGACAACAGACAGACAGTTATAGGCTTCTGTTTTACACTTTGGTTACGGAACCCCAAGAACCTATCAACATTGAAAATATTCATCGTGCTAAAACTACGATATAATAAAAGTTTGGCAAAAAACAAATTACGACGTTATATCCAATATTGTAAAAGCTGAAAAGCTGTAAAAGTATTTTAACGCAGCGAGGAAAAAGTTATCAGAAAGCTTTCAACGTGAAATATTATACCATTTTAAATGTTTTTATTAGTTTTATTTAAACTTTTGATCTCTTTTGTAATAATATGATTTACGTTTTTTTTTTATAAATCTGTAAAATTTATATCAACAACTTAATTTCTAAATGTAATTTACGCCGAGAAGATCCTTTGATATGCGCCAACTAAGTACTTTTAAGTCCAAGAAACAGTACGTCCAATAAAATATTCTTTTTTTTATAAAACCTGCTGTTCAATAAAGTATATTCATTCATTAATTTATTTAACACCTTTACAGAAATACGAAAGAATAATAAAAATTCATAATGTGTATGCCTTACAAGACGATGCAAATATGTATAACTAGCTTATTTCCGCGGCTTCGCCTGCGCTAAATTCGTTAACTTTCTATAGTAACCTTTGCCTGTTCCCAAGGTGCAAGCTATATCACCTTGTGAAATTTCATCAAAATCGGATAATCGGTAATAAGTACATTAGTGTGGATTGTCATTTACCACAAAATTTTTATTTGCAACGTTATAATTAACAACTTGTGTTATTTTGATTGATAGTTTAATTTGTTTATATGATGTGATTGTTTGCATCTTTACGTGTTAGCGCATCACGATCGATATATGTTAAGGTTTTCTTCTGTTTTGATGTTTAAGAATAAACTAAACATATTTCTATCTTACAAAAACAACGACCTTTACTTCAACAAAGGTTAGCTGTAGATATTATATTCATAAGCCATTAATATTTATGTCTCTGAATTGCTCATAATGTTCATCCATGAGTGAGTATTTGTCTGGACCTGGACGCAGACATCTTTTTCCATAATTTAAGTAACGGCAACACTCATACCTATTGACCAAAGTCTCGGTCATTCTGCTAAAATTGACTCACAAATATATTTTTTACTAACTAAAGTATCATATTTGTCCACAATTTATTTTCTCATTTTCATTCTAAAATAATGTGTGTGACTGTAACTACTTGCTAGTTTGGCATTCTTTAAAGAAATATGTGTGACAATATAGACGTATAGAAGTCTAAAATAACAATGCTTTATCTACTTGGTAGTTCGGCATTTTTTAAAGAAACTTGTTTGACAATATATACGTTCACATGTCTAAAATAACACTGCTTTATATGCTCTGCAGTTGGCAATTTTTAAAGAAATATGTGTCCACCTGTCCGACCATGTGTTCCAAAACAGCAAGTTGTACACTTCGGAGTATTGCATATGGGTATGTGTGCACGTTTGTGAGATGCGCCCTCTCGCATTTGGAGCCTCTCTGGCGCTGGGCCTCTGGCGCTGGGCGGCCGATGGTGGATTGCAGCGGGTTATTAATACTGTATTTATTATATTATTATACTTGTACCTATGTTAGTTAATACATATATGTACATTTTTTCTAGTAGTATAAATTTTTGATATACTGTTTTTGTTTCATGTATATTTATGTGTGTATGTATTTATATATATTTATTAAGTAATATTATTGTAAGAAATTTGATAATTTAGTAAATGATTTCGACCTTCCAACCTTGTTCTCTTATCTAAATATTTTGAAAAGCAACTATAAATCAGTTTTAAGTTCAGAGTACGTGTGTTCACCCTGTGACGTTAGATGTAAACTTGTGTGTGTAAATCTCGATATGAATCGGATTTATATTTTGTTCCTTTACTACACACATTGTAACTAATACAATCGAAGTTTTATTGGAGTTGATTGAGAGTGTCATGCTCTCTCAAAGTGTCTCTGCGTTGGTGGCATGTGCGTCGGGTCGTTACGTTCCCTAAAAAAACATGTGAACGGGTGCCGCCTGTGGAGGCTGGTCTGCTCTTGCAAACTTCTTTGTATTCTTAGTATTCGGTAATCGGTGTAGGATTTCAACGGCAACTCCTCAATTATGGGAGGGAAAAAAAACGGATAATACTTGACGTTTTCAAGTAGCTTTGGCCCTTTACGGGACTCAAACTATGTGCTAGCCAAATTTTATCCTGATCTGTACAGGAGTTTCAGCGTGAAGAGGTAACAGACAGATTTACTGTCGCATTTATAATATTTATTATTATATTATATTCATGGATAGTATGGATGGTTTTAAGTTTATGTAAGTGTACGTACATATGATTTTGCAAAAATATAATTATGATGGCGCTGATGCCACTAGTACTATTAAATATCGGAATACTCTTAAATATCTGAATTCCTTCACTCTATTTGATGCTTCACATGGTGCGCCCGCTATGCTAAACAAAAACAAAAAAAATATTGACATGTATGACTTTGTTTTTAGTAGCTTACTAACGTATATATATTAGCTAATAAGTGTTTCGGTACATATTGTATACTCTTTAGCTAATTATAAAAGTATTGTATTATTACTTTAAATAGAACTTCTTGCCAGCTCTTTTTGGCAGAAATTAACATTGTATACATTGTATTGACGATTCAAAAGTGTTCTTAGAAACCTATTTGAATAAAGTTTGATTTGATGGATTTGATTTGATTATTTTATAAGTTATATTGGAACGAAGTTCCTTATGGAGCATTACATACTAACTTATTATATATTACTTAATTTGGTTATCGGCAAAGTAGCATTTGTCCTTCTCCGTATCTTAACTGTCTGTGTTCAAAATTTAATTGGATGCTCCGTTTCAGCAGGATTGACTAACAGACGTTATAGTTATTCCCACGGAAACCTTTGAATTTTCCGAGATGAGAAATAGACTATGTCCTTCCCCGGGACTCAACTATCTCCATACCAATTTTTATTTAAATCTGTTCATCGGTTTAAGCGTGAAGAGGTAACAGACAGACAGATAAGTAGTCGGACAGACAAAATTACTTTCGCATTTATAATATTAGTATGGGTTAATGGGATAGCTGGTTAATAAATTTTGTCAGCGGCTCTGCCCGCCCTTAAATTAATTATCTGCGTGGAACACCTTAATTAACTCTTTAATTATACTAAGAAAGTTTGCTGCAGCTATAGTTCGTTTAAGCTCGGCTGTAGTTATTTGTTCGTTAATCTAGGGTGTCAGCTACCTTCTTACTAAATTTTATTAAAATTGGTCCAGCTGTTTGAGGTTGAAGACGTAACAAACACACTCACAAACCCGGGGACGTCGGCGTCGTGTTAGGGAGGTGGCCCTGTTAGGGCTAACGGCTAGGGATTACGGCTATCCGGATAGCGAGATCATCGTCTGGGGCCGTTAGTACGTGCCGAGGCCGCCTAAAAATAGTTTTTCGACCGTGCTGAGGTCGGTCGGGGGATGAAGTTTTGTAATGAGTTCAATAATTAAGTACTTAATCACAAGAAAATTATGTATGTAAGTTTAATTAACTTTTTACTAGTGTGACATCAACTGCTCAAGTTACGAGAGAAGCCATCAAGAGAAGTCACTAAGGTAATAGTTTTTAATATATAAATTTTAAAAAAAACGATTACCTCATTGACTTCTCGCTTATGGGTTGGGGCTTAGTTTGATATATAAATAACAAAGCCGCTCATAGACCCTATAATCTATCTTAAAGACTTATGATTACTGTATACATTTACTCTGAAATATACTGTATATATCTGTCGAAATTGGTAGCGACATTATAAGCCTCAAGATCGCAGTTTTAAATTCCATTCAATTTTTACTTAGATATTTATACAAAATAACAGATATCGCATATATTAATCAAATGAAGGGCATACAATTTACACATTAGAAACATGGTGCGAAATCCGTAACGTCCACGTCCTTGCATCTTATATTAAATTCATAAATTTAGTAGCTTACTTGGAATCAAGTCAAGCTTGTAATATAGACATCAAATGGAAACCTCCAGATCACGCTTTTTACACAGATAATTATAATAATAATAAATTTATTTACTAAGATTATGTACATACAAGAAAATCTATCTATACTAATATTATAAACAGGTGGCAGTTCAAATAAGTATTCACTGTATAATGTTATTGCATAATAATTTGAACTGCCAATGCTTAATATAGGAATAATAGTCATTTAGTACCAAAGACGTTGATTTTTTTGCAAGAGTTCAAATTAAGATACCCTTTATGGAAGTTAGACCTAGATCCTTAAAACGTAGATGCATTTTAATATAGGATTTTGTCCCTTAGCTGTAGTATCATTTACAATTATTTTTGTTTGTAACAAAGCAGTCCAAATGTTACCATGTCGGTCTACACAACTTCTTTTACAAGCTTTAAGCATTCGCTGTATCAAGCATGGACATACAATAGCTTTGATTTTACCCAAAATAAATTTAACGTTATAACGCTGTAGCCATATACCTAACACTTAAATCATGGTGGCTATGTTGTAACAACAAAAGCGTTATGCTAATATTAGAAACCTTGACAGATTAATTTAACACAGGCGCTAGTTACAGTACACTTAAAAGCTGTCGACCAGTTTTATCCCTCTCAAAAATATGATATTTAAAATATCTGTATTTTCAGTATTAAAATGTTGCTAAAATCTATAATTTTATCAAAATAACTGTCCCCTGTAAACTGTAAATTCGTGTTAAAATATTACAGCAAATTATTTTACAATAATTAGATATCATTTTTATATTTGTTTTTAAAAAACTATAACTATTTAAGGTTAATAGGACACAATTAAAATAGTAAATATAAACTTTGGTTTAGCCAAAACTTAAAGTGGTTGTTAAAAAAAAAAGCTGAGACACACATTTTAATGTGACAGTGTATAAAAAAGCACTGTGTGCCCACTGATTACTCCATTTAAAAGATTAAAATCTTTATTTTATTCAAATAAAATAAATAACTTAATTAAAACTTTAAACACAGGCGCATATCTATCATCAGATACCAAACATTTGTACACGTCTTAAAGCTTTTAGTCTCAAATCCTAACAAGATAGAAATAGTAAGGTACGATTCTAATGAGAATCTCTTTTTATAAGTTATTAAAAACTATAGAATAAAAGACTAAAAGTGGGCTCTTAAACTTTATCTAAAGTAGCTATATTAATTTTAGAAAAAAGTGGCACTAATATTTAAACACTGTATAGCTCACAGCACACAATACGCATTCAAGTCTATATTTCATATGAGTGTCGTGTCGATTCCATATTTACTGTATTTGTCTTAGGGAGAGATACGAAGTATAATTATGAGTCGAACAAACCTACCTTGTGAAGTTTGATATCTAATTATACAATTTCAGCATGTAAACTGTAATCGTCTTCGGTCAAGACACTCTTATAATTAGATATCAAACTTCACAAGGTAAGTTTGTTTGATTCTTAAATATATTATTCTGTAAAGCAAAGTTGTCCGGTATTATAAAGTGGCTCACGGTCTTGTTAACAAACAACGTTAGTTAATTTGACATCGGTTACCCTAGTTATGGATAACTAGTTAAGTTTATTAAGCAAAAGTGGGTCTCTTGACTATTGTTCGCGACTCGTTGAGCAGTTGATGTCATACTATGTAGTAGAAAGTTTATGAAACGTAAATACATCAGTGACTGGTGATGAAGTACTTATTAATTTATCTCTTTACAAAAAATACCTAACCAACTATCAAGAAGATAAAGCATTATTAATTTATAATTCTATAATATTATATTGTCACACACATCACATCACCCATGATAATCGCTTATTGCTAATATTGCTGAATAGTAAAGGAAAAACAAATACGTGTTTTTACCTATTGGTGAAGAGAGAGCTCTGGTTTACATTAATATCTACTTTGATGAACAAGTAATACATAAGTTAAAATTTTTACTCCAGTATCCATATACCAGTATGTCAAATTTATTAATGTATATACGAATATGTCACTTCATTAGTATATATACGATAATGTCATTTCATTAATAGATTTACTAGTATGTCATTTTCTTAATACCCTTACGAGTATCACGTTTATTTTAATCCTTCTTCTCGAAAAGAAAGTGAGTGATGATCTCTTGTTGCTAATATTATAATAAGCTAAAAAAAACCTATTGGTAAGGAGATAGCTGAGGGTTGCTTTAATATTTATTTTGATGAACGTAATATGAAAATTAAGTTTTTTACTTCAGTATCCGTATGATAGGTATGTCATTTTATTCTTACATATAATAGTATGTCTCCTCATTAATACTCATAAGAGTATTTCCTTTCATTTATGCATAAAGTAGTATGCCATTTCATTTATACATATACTAGTATGTCATATCATTACTACATATATGATTATGTCATTTCGTTGATAGATTTACGAGTATGTCATTTTCGGAATGCTTTCTACGTGTATCACGTCAATTTGAACCCGTCTTCTCGAAAACAAAAGTAGATTATGATCTCTTGTTCCTAATATTGCTGAGTGAGAAAAGGAAAAAAAATGCGTGTTTTCACCTATTTGTAAAGAGCAAGCTGAGGGTTGCTTAGCTATCTACTTTGTTAAACAAGTAATAATAAAGTATGTCGTTTCATTAATACATACGAGTGTGTCACTAGATTAATACTACCCAGTACGTCATATCATTAATACAAATTTAGAACGTTTTTATAAAGATCTATTATAAAAGTGATATCAAATACGAAATATTTATTAGGTGAGAAATAAACTAACAAACTGCATGATATATTTGTAACGTGACTGCTAAAGTTAAATCGTCCCTGGCATTTGCTCTAATAGTATTCGTCGGATGCTTCATGCCGGATGTTCCCTACATAACACGCCTGCGTTTGTAACCAAGTATATTATATCAATGTTTGTAACAAACCAGCGCCTTATGCCTTCTTATGGCGAGCTAAAAATAAAGTTGTTCAGGTGATCCTTTTCAGTATCTCCAAGAACTCAACTTTTTTGACCAACAGGTAAAATTTTACTATCCAGAATGAGGTAATGGTCGAACAGTTTTTTTTCATTATTGTATAACAAAGAAAATGAAAAGTTTTCAAACGCGAGAGCCCGATATCTAAAACGCAAATACAGACATTATTACCTGTATATTGTTTTTTTTTTAACTCGTTTAACGCTTAGATTTTTCTTAACTCGTTATGAACGTCAAAATATGCAAGTTTTTACTGACGCCTCACAAATCTTTATTTGCTTAAGTAAAACTTATTGATATATAAATATGACGGTTTTAAATTTAAATAACACAGCTATTGCTGCAGGTACTCGCCCCTATTTTTCGACAATTGAGTTATATTGCCTTGAGGAAAGTAAAATTTACAAAGAAAAAGCCCGTAGGAGTAATTAAGGTCTTACCACCCGCCTTGCCTGCACGTAATGACACAGTTTACGAGTAGGTAAGTGTGATGTGATGAAAATGTATTAAACGCCCAATATATTTATTGTTCTTAATTGGAAGTTGTCAAAGATAACAAAACTAAACCAAGAATGCAACGTAAGATAATGACGCTTGGGACTAATATTATTCACAAATTGCTTAATAAATTGAACTTTAGGGAAAATTGGAGAAGGATCCTTCCGGTTAAGCCGTTTAATACTTTAGAAGTTATTTCATTTAATCTAAAGTTCACTAAAACTGATTATTAAATCGACCCACATTTTGTAAAGCTAAAATAGTTAAGCTTTACAAATTTATAAAGAATGAAAATTGAGTAAATCATTTCAATTTGTTGAATTGTTGTAACTAATCCCCCAAAAGAAAAAGATATGCTACCTACCTCCAAACGCACACCTAACTAACTAACACTTCTAGACCTACCTAACTTACCAGTATGGAAATAGAAGATTATAAGATAATAATATGAACATGAAACTTGAAAATTGAAGTATAAAGGTTTCGAACGTTTGGCTATGTGATCGTCTAAGTGGTAGGACCTAATTGTGTAACGTAGACCGCAGGTTCATTAAGAGAAAGACTGAAACACCGTTCTAGTAATGAAAATAGTATCCTCTACCCCTATGCACTTTATATTTTTCTGAAAACATAAAAAGGCGGGAAGCTCCACCCATCACTTCCCACGGTACGTGTCCAAACCGAGGCTAACTTAGCGCACATCCCCCGAATGAGTAGAGGTGTGAACTCATAAATGGTATAAACATTAAATTATCGTTGCAGCCGAAGCTGAAGACCGAAGTCTAAATATGTAGTTTCAGGAACAAATCCTTGTGCGTGCATAGCACAAACACTCAGCCTTAGGCCAAAGAGTGTGACATCCATTCGCACAGACACAGCCATGACATTGTCAAGAGAGCACGCCTCGTGTTAAGCACACTCCGAAGAGCAGGACGCAATAAACCCCACTGAACCAGTTGTGTAGTAGGTAATAATTATAATGTACCAATGGAACAGCCATGGAATTTACCAAGAGGGCACGCCCCATGCTTAACACAGTCCGAAGAGCAAGACGCAATAAGCCCCACTGCATCCATGTAACTTCAGTCGTAGATTATAAATGATATATTTCGGTTTTCAAGCCGGTGTCCACACCATACATGATCAAGGATTCATAAACAGGTTAAATGTATAGGTATATTATCAGTTCAAGTACGAAGAATTATAGTTTATTTGATCGATTAACGATAGAATAAGTGTGAGTTAGATTATTTATGTAATATTCAGTATCGCAGCTTATCGGGAATTTAGTCGCGAGCCAAATATGATTCCATGAGTTGTTACCAGTCGCGAAGGTACAGTGAAGTATCACTGTCGCCTTCGCGTAATCAGCGTCCGACTCCCCACAACTTGGCAACGGTTTACGTGTCAATTTAAATAAAACAACAATTGCCGTCTTTCGCAGTTTTTCGACTCTGACAGAAAGCTCGGGGCAAGGACCTTTACCCTTCTACACTGTGTAATCTGTTGTCGTCGTTGAAGTCGCTCGGCACTGAACTTACATTCCCACTGAACCCAATCAAACGGATCGACACGTTACGCGAGAGATGTTTAAACCGTCTGTGAGCTCAGCCGATGAAACTTGAAGCCACTAACGAATGAAATCGATCAACATTCTGAGAGATCAGTAGGCTTCCGATCCCCGGGCATGCCTCCATCATCTCCTTGTCTCGTCTGTACTTTACTCAGGCGAGGTCTTTTTACCTGTATTGTATAGCAGCAGTATAAGCAATCAAACATAAGAAGCAACATCCATCACTAATTCAAGCAAAAGAGTTACATTCCAATATTCAGGTCACTACAACACTGCCACCTTTTATAAGTCATCAGAAAGGTACTAAATCCCTCTCATATTAGAATGTATTCACTCAGTAGTACATTGCATTTTATATCAATTTATCGCATTTTGCATATGCCCACCTCATACGCTTTCTTTATATATTGTGGCACCTCGACGCTCGCCGCTGCCTATGTATGTAAACTTATGCTGTCCCGGGTGTTCTAGTAATGAAATTTATTTTATTTTCGAATTTAGGTTTTTAACTACATAAATGTGTTAAGCCCGTCGTTTGAAAGTCTACAAAAATATTAAAGACCTCCCCGCCACAATCCTGGCTAACTTTTTCTAAGTCCTCGATTTTTCACGATCCTATTAAATTATTATTTTGATCATTATGTTAATTTTATATAACAATTTTATTTTGTATACATATATTTTTTTTTTTTTATTTATATAATTTAATATAATTTTATTTTTATAAAATTTAATATTATAAAGGACGAAGATGGCTTGGTAGACGGGTAGGCTTGGAAGATGGGTACAATGTATTGTGTAATATGTGTAGTAAAATGCTTTTACTGACTTTCAAGTAATTTTCATATACCACTGAATTTTTAACCCCAAGACATTAATCTTCTGAATTATATCTACACATAGGAAATTCACCAAAGAATCAAAGTCACAACACAACATATTTCGAACTAAGCATGAGTTGTGCTTCCAAAAATAAAAACCAGGACTTAAAGGTATTTTCCAAAAAGTTTTTGCGCTTCAGTCAGTTTAACACGGACATACTACTCGTACTATCATTTAAAGTTTTTATTACCCTGGTATTTGGAGTATGGTCTTGCATGTAATGAAATAGAATACGTTTTGACATCCCTGACTTAAAAATAGAGTAATATTTAGATTTACGTCTGTGGTAATTTTGCTTTTAGCTTTATAGTCAACTTTATCTATAAAATTGTACCATGCCGTATTTTCTTTGTACCCATACTTAAATCACAGACTTTATGTATTTACACCCAATATGAATAGCTAGTACCTACGATAGATAATATGTACCTGGTTCTTCTTCTGGTCTTGATAAAATAACTATTTTCAAGTCTAATACCCTCTCCAGACTTACGGCGAGAAGTCTCTGCGAGAAAGCTTGCCAAGTCGCTTTTAAGAATCTGGCTCGGGAAAATTGCCTTCGTAAACTGGAAAATCAGTCATAAGTACACACTACTTTTTATTATACTTCTCGTCGCTGTCGAATACCTATATTTCCGTTTCGTGACATTTTTACTTGATTTTATTTAACTCACAATGCTTCCTTTTTCCTTTTTATTTTTCCTTCCATCTTGTGGTGGAATATTGCAAGCTTAATTAAACATACTTCCAATTATTACCCTTCGATGAAATGTTGCATACGTACTAAGCTCGGATGACAATACAATATTCCATAGTTACTTTGACCAGGGTACCTACTTTGTAGGGGTACAACCTAGAGGTGGAGGTGAAAAATTTAAGAATCTTCAAATGGGTATCCGGGTGTTTTGAGTGTTGCAGATCATAATTTTAATGTTCATTTTGATGTTATCATCTCTTGGCATATGCAGGAAGTGCCCCTGAAGGTGGACATTTGGGTGGAATGTGAAAAATTGAGTGAAAATTTAATTACTAATTTATATTGAAGATTATATCGTTCTCCAAGTTCTCATCACCCAACTTATGAAACATGGGCAATAAACAATAAAAAATCAATTAAATTATCCCTAAAAAGTATAAAATAAAAAAAAGTTAAAAAAGATTTTTTTAAAAACTTGCTTTTCTTAAAACATTAGAATCATATAAAAATTCAATGTAACCAAAAATTATACTAAAATGTAAAAAATATTTTTCAAAATGAATATAATTTTTTTTATATCCACGTGCGACTGCAAGAAAAGCAAGGCGTGCGTACTTACATATAATCACTTGATAAAATCTCAATTAATATCCACTAAAACTCTAGCACGTCAAAAATTCGTGTGTAGCACCGGATGGGCACTCTGTGCATACATTTTGTCACGAGAAATTTTCTTACAGTGTGCGGGGTCTAGTACAAAATGTATATACGGAGTGCGCGTCCGACGCACGCGAGAATTTTTCCATCGGAAATTTCTCGTACTCTGCGGTCAGCCTCAAACTCTCCCACACTTGTGAGTAACCGAAAGTAACTCTGTCTGTTACCTCTTTACGCTTAAACCGCTGTACCAATTAAGAAGAAATTTAGCTTGGAGATTGTTTTAGTCCCGAGAAAGGACATAGGCTTCTTGAAAGTGTGAGTCGGTTTTTTTTCTATAAGTGAGGAGTTGTCGATGAAATCCAACACCGATAACCGAATTTCTATGGGAAAGTTCTCGTAGTATGCGGCCGGCCTGAAACATTCATCCCGACGGCTTGGGCCGCGTATCTTACCCAGCGACATGCTTAAGGAGAGCCCCCAACGCGCATAAATATACAATGTTCATCTCACAGGGAGCTCATTTTTCTGTGGCAAAACTATATTATAAATAGGACAACGACTTTGCGTAAAAAGTGGTAAATAATTAATTACAGATATATCACATAAGATATAAAAATTCTATTACAGTTACTTTTTAGTTGATAAGGAGTTATGACTAAAAAATAGAAAAACGAGAGGTTCGGCTGTTATTTTTTGAAGCGATGTTTTAACAGATATCTTAAGACAAATACAGTAACGAACCAGTTGAAGAATGTAAAAAGTCGTGTTATTTTTTTCGAGTCTGAAACTTGCAATAGGACAGAGGAGACGATTTTAAAAACGAGCAGAAAACTGTACATTCGAGTAGGGCGCCGCCTTAAATGGAGTGACGTGTTGTTCTGAAACCACCGGGCTTTGGTCTGTAGACACCTTAAAAGTAAGTATGTACTCATTATGTTGTTACTCATAAAAGCTAATACTTGCACAATTTTTTCCACATCATGTTCTTGGTTGACTGGTAGAAAATGTTTATAGCATTAAGTCCGCCAGTTGTTGAGCAATAAATAGATCATAGTCAAATGAAAATAATTATTTGAAATAAGCCATTATTATTTTATATCAAGAACATCTGACATTATTAGATAAAGAAAACTTGGTCGAGACTTTTAAAGTAGCTGTCAGTTGTTGTCAACTCAGCGTTAGTTATTGCTCGTGTCCCTGGTTATGGACGACAAGTTAAGTTTGTTATGCAGAAGTGGGTCTGTTCGAGGAAATCCGTTAAGTTCATAACTTGTTTATCATTTAAAATCGAAAAATATCATCCGAGCTGGTGACTGTTAATTTGAAATGCTATGAATAAAATGTTTTTTTTACATATTTAGTACTTTTTGTACAAAATACACGTTTTTTATTTTTTTATTTTATTGACATTACCTTATCAGCCTCATACGTGCCTACTAATGGGGCACAGTCTACCCTCACCTTATTTGGGCGGCGATTTGCGCCATAGTCTACACGCGGGCCCAGTGCGGATTTTGGTATCGTATGCAGGTTTACCTCGCGATGTTTTCCTTTACCGAATTCACGATAGTAAAAATATTTCGAGTTTTTAACTTAACTTGTAATATAAACCTGCTTCTTTCGGAATGACATGATTCCAGTTCAATGGGCAAGGTTTTGTTTTATTTGCGAATGTCAAGATATACAAATGGCCGTGTTTTTTGATTGCGTTGACTTGAAAGATTGTCACGGGACCGTAAATCTAATTTGTTGTAAATTGATATTAATAAACTCTACACCTGAGAAAAACCGTATTAAGTGCGGTTATAGTGACCAAAGATAGAAAGAAATAGAACGTAATTTTTATGTTTTTTTTGTTCCGTCCCAAAAAAAAGCTTCGTAAAATTCTTTTTTTTCTTTGTTTGTTTGTATTGTTTTCTAATTACTTACGCTATTACAGTTACACGTATTTTAGAACATTTTTTACTGATCACCTATTAAAGTTAAAAATATTTGTGTCAGGGAGATGGACAGATAGTCAGACAGGCTTACAGATGAAGTAAACTTAGAAAAGAACCCCCCCCCTTGATAACATTTTGATATAAAGAACCTTAGAAGTACATAAAAAAAAAACGCTAATATTACAGTTTTATTTTCCGTTGCTACGTTACCTTAAACAACGTAATATTTTTCTTTACCCATATAAATTTTTGCATTAGTAAGCCCTTAATCCCCATATAGCCGGTGGCAGGGTTCCAAGCTAGCTAGAGCCTTGAATACCTAACAAGCGGCCCAAAGCGTTGTTTGACGTAAAATTATCTCCTGCAATAACAATCTGAAAAAACCGGGTAAGTGCTAGTCGGATTCGTGCAGTGACGGTTCCGTACCACCACAGAATAAACAAGCCCGACTCGCACTGCATCAGTTAGTTGTTGTTTTACTATAAAGCTTACACAATAATAAATGTATTTATTGCTTGTAGGTATTACTGTTTTTACAATAGAGCAATAACAAATAAAAAATGTTTCTTGTATGGAGAATCCCTTAAATTTCTACTTTTAGTTTTTTTTTAGTCATAAGGAAATCCGCTTTTAGACCATTTTCAAGCTTCTATTTACTTCTATTTAAAATGTAGAGCCCTTCAAAAGTTGAACAGATAGACAGTGTAGCGTTAGTAATAGGGCTCCGTTGGCACACTGTCCGTTGGTACGGAACCCTAAAATCTAATCAAATGAAATAGAAAAAAAAATAAAAAAAAACTTTTTTAAAATTAGTGTAAGTTAAAAATAATGCATACATTGCATAGAATATGCATAAAACTTTCCTTATGTGACGTAGAGCTCCACTAAGAATGGTCACTTAAACTCTTTAAGGGGCGGGGCAGCCAAATCTGGCTATCGGTAATCGAAGGGAATCACCTTATCGCAAATTGTCCTTAAGGCTGCGCCCTACTCAAATGTGCAGTTTTCTACTCGTTATATAAATCGATTTAACTCTCCTATTGCAAATTGAAGACTGGAAAAAGAAGCCTTTATCCTTTAAACATTCTTTCATCCGGAACTTATAAAACAGTAGCAGTAAATTTCTAGAACTTACTGTATTTGTTTTAAGATATTTAAGGTTACTGATTTATAAATTGCAATCCGGCCCCATATGGAGTACTGCTGCCACCTCTAGGTGGTAGTACTCGAATACACCAACTTAACCCGTTTGACTTGGTTAAACGACGAGCTGTGAGAACGATTGACGATTCCAAACTCGCAAGCCGTATCGAACCCTTAAGTTTGAGTACAGACTTTGCCTCCTTGTGTGTGTGTTCTACCGCTTGTATAGATATATTGTTAGAAATGATGCTTAGTGCTACTTTCTACCATCGCACCGCTCACCATCAGCAGTGCATTCATCCTCACACCGTAGAACCTAAATAATCACAGAAACTATCTCTCGCAAACGTTTAGGTTGTGGAATGAGTTCCCTTCCAAGGTTTTCTCTAAGAACAACAGTATGGGGTTCTTTCAGAAAGAAGTTATTAGATTTTTGGAGGGTCGGCAATTCGCGATTGATGCCCAAGGTGTTGCTAGCGTCCATAGGCTGTGGGAACCCCTTACTACTAGGCCGATCGCAAGCTAGTGGGATATAAAAAGCAAATTGTTATAATATCGCTTTAAAAAAATAAGGGAGAACCCCTCGTTTTTCTATTTTTAATCCATAAGTCCTTGTCAATTAGTACCGGCAACATAATTTATTCCATGAAATGTTTATGCCCAAAAGTAAAACGTATATGCGCATTGGGAGCCCTCTTAAATGCTTAATCATGAAACATAATAAGTAATTTAAATTGCTTTAGCGTTCGTAATATTGTTTAACAAAAATTGATGTTATTTTATGTGTAAATACATCTTTTATGATTTGTAATATAACCAAAACAAATTTCCATTACCCAGTTTCATCTCAAAGGTCCGTAAGCCGTAAGTAAGCCACAAAAAATACATTACGGAAAGTATTTTGAATATTGCAACGAAAATAGAACAACGTTTTTATAAAGAAAGATATTATGAATGACAGGAAAGAAATATTTTCAAGGTTATGTCTTTAATAGCCTGATTAAAATCCCATCAAATATTCCTGGGACTGGGACATATTTCAAAACAGAGCTTAAGCAGCTTTCCGTAAAATTTAGTTTCAGACGACCAACTTTTCATCATATCAGCTCATTTTGTTCATAAGCCTCCTCCATATCGCAATCCTTCCTTCCACCTACAGCATGCAGCTACTACCAGCCACCTTGTTCAGGTCATTGATCCATCGAGTTGGGGGGAGTTTTACGTTTCGCTTTCCGATACGCAGTTACCACTCTAAAACATCTCGTCTAAGACTGACAGTCTTACGTCAGACATGGCCTGGAGTTCCAGTTCAGCCCACCACCTTTTCAGCTTTTTGTTTCAACGAGATGTAATGTATCTACACTACCTATGAATATCATGGGCACTTTTACCTCAATTAAATATATCATCTACGAAACTTTTTTTAAAAGAATTTAAATCTTTTATTTAACAAAATAAAGTTTAAATTCTTAAAAAATAAAAAAAAATTACACTAGAATAAAACTGTATTTATGGAGGTTCATTTTTATTTCAAATTTTTTTTTTATTATTATTTATTATGGATACCAGACAACGAATACAAACACATATAGTACCTATATTACTTCTTTTCTGTTAATACTGACATATCATACATAAATGCACCAAGACTCAAGACAAATACAAATGTTTATCACATAAATGTTTGTCCAGTGCGGGGATCGAACCCACTCCCTCTGCACAGCATCCGGACACACTACCAACTAGACTGCGAAAGTGTCAACACTTTTCTATGTAAAACAATGATGATTATGAGATATTAATGTTAATGTTGAAATGTGTATAAAAATATATTTAGTTAAGCTTATAAACTTAGTTAATAAAAAATAGTCAAAATTTAGGAGATAAAATTAAAATGTATTTTTCGTTGCAAGTTGGCGACTTTTATTGCAATTTCTACTGTAATGTGCCAAGATCATTGTAATTATTTTCGTAAGTGAAGTAAGTGAAAATAACATACAAAATGTAATCTACATAAATCAAATATCCATAAGTATTTACCTAACTTCGGAGGCTGAGTGTAGTCTTTAATAAAAGAAAGTTACGAAATTACTTCATATGGAAGCACAAAGGCCTCCCAGTTCGTTACGAAAGTTATAAAAGACATAAAAGAAATGGCCAAACTTTTTTATTTTCCTTCATTAAACTGGGTAGGAGGAACTATTTGTAACAGTGATTGGCCTTTTATGATACTCGTCAATATATAGGAATTATAAATATATAATTCATTCATTTTTCATCACACTTATGCAGGCAAAGCGGGTGCTACGACCATAATTACTCCCACGGGCTTTCTTTTTGTAAATTTTTCGTTTTTCAAAGTAAAGCACGCGGTGTAAAAAATAATAGACCACATAACAATTTAAAATTAATCTACATACTTCTAACATTGATTTAATTCAAAAGGTTATTTCTAGTGAATTAGAAGCTTTTGCGACCTTTATAACCGATCCTTTATTTTTTGACTCGCCACGCTGGTGGTGTAGCCGGTCTTAATCAGACTAGTATTCAATAAGACTATTTCTACAAATTGGATTAGTTAAATAGTTTTAGGCACAATCCAATTCTGTGAACTTGTGGTGGAATCAGATAACTTTCAAAGTTCTAATACGGATTAGGCGACGATATAGTACCCTTGGTTTGGCGATTGATGATTCAACAGGATTGACCTTTGATGTTCTAAGTTTTTTTTAACTTTGAAAAGTACCGTAAATTTGGTTATACTTACCAACTGCAAATGTGTAGAACTTGCTTGTCTTGTCCCTTTCTAACAAAGGTAAAAATTTTTTTTAATAGAAATGAGATTTAAAAATATAAAAGTTGGGTTCTAGAGCAAGTGTGGTGTCACGTGAACGGGCTTTTTTTGCACATTTCAAAATTTTTTAGAATTTTATGTGCTATTGTTTTTGACCCATTGACAAAAATTAAAAAAAAAAATTATAATTTAACGTTCGTCGTTTCAGCTGTGTTCTACTGCTGATTGTAGGCCTCCCCCATATGTCTCCACAATGGCTGGTCCTAAGCCGTTTGCGACCATCGGCTATTATACTATCGGCATACGGCTCAATTTGCTGATGATAACACGCTCGTTGTGGCTGACACTGACTGACTGACTGAAAAAGCGTAAAAACAAATGCAAAACAACTTCGATCGAGTGTGTAAGTGGGCCCACGGTGTCAGGCCAGTAATTAATGCTCAAAAAACCAGAGCTATGCATGTCCATTCTAACCAAAACAAAACCAGTTCCACCCCCAGCATCGTGGCCCATTCTCACGATTGTCTGCATAATCTTGGTAATTGTACTTGCGTTAACTTTTAATTTGTAACTAGCCGAAAGTATATTAGGCTGCATATAGATAATAGACTAAACTGGAGTACACATATTAACACCATGTTTGACATTGTTGTAAATAGCTCTGTAGCATCGTAATTCATAGTAAGGTAGGTTAACACAGTAATTTGTATTCATATATTTGCATTTAGACTTCATATGACGTACTTTAAAAATTGTAACAAAAGTGCAAAATGACTACATCCACAGTAAGTAGACAACTCGTGGTGATATGTGCGATGTAATTTTGTCTCGGGTAATTTTACAAAAATTACATAATGCATGTACTATAATGTGTCTAAATCAGTATTATTTCTGTATATACATACACTGAAAATATATGTAAAACTTATAAGCATAAAACATAGCTTTTGCTTTATGTATAATAGGTTTCGTAGAAAAAAATACCATTTTTGTACTTTTACAACTTTTTATATTTTATATACCAAACAACAAAGCAGCAATCGAGCCTTGGGTCTTTCAAGATAAGCCGAAGCCAATCAAAGTGGCGCGCGTGCAAAATGCCTCTAAGCTGATTATTGCTTCTTTTTTTAATAAAACTGGACAAGTGGCCTACTGTTGCTTTAGAGAATCGTTGTACAGTGAATAGTGATTGGTACACGACCAAAATAACCGTAAACGCCGTATCATCTTACACCACGATAATGCCAGTCCCAAGTACTGACCACGGGCGACGTTGCTTAACTTCGTCGTTTCCGATAGATGAATGTGACTGGTCCACGAGCTTCTTTTTCGATAGACAAATTCGATATTCAGAAACAGATTAGTCTAAACTTATCTTCATACACCGGCCACTTGGCTCTTGGAGTATTCAAGCCGCCATACGGCCTTTGACGTGGTTCACTGACTGCTATCATATTGTGACAATAACCAGGACCAACGGTATGACGTGCCCCCCAAAGTATGAAGAAGCTCACATCAACACAAACAAATAAATAGGGTATTTAGAACCGGTACTGATTTAAAGGATAGAAATAGGAATTTTCGGTGCTGGCTTTCAACAAAATTGGGAATTCGCGATCACCCACTAATGGCACCGGCCATGCCTGACGGTGCTGGCTGACTGAGTTGCCATGAGTTTCTTATTATTTCTTATACTTATGTTAAATACTATCTTGGCATATTTTGGTTCGCCTCATTTATGTGCTATAAATTACTAGAGGAAATACTTTAAGCGTTGGCAAGAGAAATTTAGATTATTATAAATTGAATGAGAGCAGCTGATTCAGGTATTTTATTATAAGAAGATATTTCACATTAATGTCAGAGGCAGGAAATTTATCTTTACGTAATTCACGTAGATCGCTTATTGGCTGTCGTGTTCAGCGTCAAGATAACATGATTTATGTCGCACGCCTAATTAATTTTGTAGACCCGCACGTCTTCAGCAATTTTTGGGACGCGTTATCATTTTAATATTCTCAAATACTTTGACCCAAAACTGTGTTCTACTTACAGAATTACAGGCTGCTTCATGTGTTTTTTATATGACAGCAGACGCTAAGTCAAAGTCATCGTTATGTCAAATGGCCACTAACTTGACAAACGTCCGCCAATTCACACTTTGTTAGCACGTTAGACTATGGCCTTAGCATCCTTCTTCAAGGGCTTTGTCCTTGCCTTGGTTTCTACTAATTATTTTATATTTTAGTCTCGAAAATGAGATGGTCTGTTCCATAATAAAAACTCACACCACAAAATCACTACTGAAAACAATGAAAGTGGCTTTGCTATTATCAATACCACGAAAACGTAGCAAATGTTAACAGTTAATAGTACATTGTGTATTAAGGGTGGTGAGGAGAAAATAACTGAGAGGCTATCTCGAAGCCGAAGGTTGAAGGCTTAAATGACCCGAAATTGTAATTCCTGAACCGTGCGTGTTACACACAATGTTTTTATCACATTTGCGAGTAAAAAAATAAAAAATTTAGGTGAAAAAATAAATAAACTCACCAAAACACAATTGGAACGACAATAATATACACACATATATATATAAATATACAAAGCAACCGCGAGATATTAAGAGAATTTATAAAATCTAAAATATTTATTATATTATAATTATAAAAAGTTTTGGCTGAAGTTAAAACTTGTAAATACGCCTGCTTCACCTAGAAAAAGTAAATTTACAAAGGAATAGCCCGTGGGAGTAATAAAGGTCTAAGCACCCGCTTGAACTTCACGTAATGACACTGCTTACGAGTAAGTGTGATAAAAAACTAATTTCCTTTAATTTAAAAATATTTTTATTTCTTCATAAGGACCACAAACAGATTTAGAATATTGACATAAATTTATAACTGTGATAATTGTAATCCCAACACATAAGGTCACAAATTTGGTATAATAACAACTTATTATCTCTAGATCTAGTCCAGTTTTCTCCGTACCTCTTTCTACCGTAAATTGTAAATTAATGTAATAAATTTTAGAAAAACACAAAACTCATAGCCAAAGAGAACTAGACAGCGCAGTTGCTAGCCAGCTGTAAAAAAAGGTCGCAAAAGTGTGAAGTGAAAGAGACAAAGCGAACGTGCGTTGTCTATGAGAAGAGGCACCACAGGTTAACTCTATCTATTTTCCTAAACAAAAGAACGTATTTATGAAACAAAAGTTCTAAAATTCAAATACAGGCTGAAGGTAATGATTATTATAATTTATTCAACAAAGTTCCAAAATAGACTTAACTAAAGCGAGCTTCCATCGAATTCATGAATTAATTGAGCGAGGTGTAATGTTTCTTAACTAATTAGCTTCACCTTTAAGATGAAAGACTTATTTTTATTCAGTCATTTCGAAAATTATAATAGTTGTGTGTAGATAGATCTTATAAAGAGAAATAGAAAGTAGATTTTGTAGGTTTAAATATGAAGGGTAATTTCTAGAACCATTTTGAATTGTTTTTATCTTTTTATTTGTTTTTTTCCACAATTCGAAATGTATATTATTTATTCTATATGCTAAACAATAATTTGTTTATATGGGAAAGGAACTTTAGAAAAACAACATTTGCTGGGTCAGCTTGTCCAAACTATTTTCATAGGTACTTTCCTAAACGTGGAACTGACAATTACTTATTTTTTTCTGCGATGCCCTTACAAAACTTAATCACCTTGATCATGATAAACAAAGATAAAAAGTATAAAACTTAAAAAAACTATTACTGTGCACTCATTGCAACTTCCTGTTATGTAGCTAACTATTGGAGTTCGAACATTGGATTTAAAAGTAAACACACACCAACTGCATATTTTTTTAAATATTAGCTTAATTTAATTACCCCCCATTACCCTTTCTACTCCATCATTAAACCCTGATCATTGAACCAATTCATTTGTATTTTAATTGTTAGTTAAGGATTTCGGTTACCTGCAGATTCCAGGCCCATGTTTTTTGCAATATCATTGAAATAACAGGATACTTAAACTAGATAGATATATATAGATATAGACCGGAACTGTTGAAGTTGCTCATGTCTCCTTATCAAATACAAAACCGGTGATGACCTTGATATGCCTGAACAGATTTTCTTGAATTATAGCTAAGAACGCTCTTGTTCAATCAGCTCATCGGTTTGGGTGCTATGATGCCACAGAGAGATACCCATTTTCACCGATACACAGAAACTTAAGTCGAACTTATAACACCCCTCTATTTTATCGGGGTTAAAAATAAAATAAAATATATTGCCTCATAGTTGGTTGGTATAACACTATTATTGGAAAGCATATTCTTAAAAAGTTGTGTTTTTGTTTTCCGGATTCTTCCTTTAAAAGAAAAAATAATAAGATTTTTTTTTCTATACCACTAAGATGGCAAACAAACTTGCGGTCCGTCTGGTTGTAAGGGATCCCCGCAGCCTGTAGACGCTTGCAACACGTATGTCATCACTTACGCGTTGCCAACCCTTCAGAAATCTAGTAAATTCTTTTTTGAGGAGTCCTATACTGTAGTCCTTAGAGAAAACCTTGGCAGAGAGCTCATTCCACAAGCTAAGCGTTCGCGGGGGGAAGGATCTACTGTTCATACTGCCTGGCCTTACCGTTGCTCATAACCCAAAGGCTGGGTGGGTGGACCGTCAGTGGTGTTATACAAACAACTTTTAACCTTCTTAAAAAATTGGACATTTTTTTAAATACAATAAGATTTTTCCACCTCTCTAGCACCAAAACGGTGGGTTTGCTGTTCAAAAACAGTGGGCAAAATCGATTTTTGCTGTGAGCTTGAGAGAAACTAATGCAACTCTCGAATATTAACCTTTTGAAATTTTGCCATACTAAAAAAAACAACGCGATGATTGGTTTAGAAACAAATTTATTTTAATGAAAGGCATACATACATTTCATTTTTTTGGTGTTGACGTACTTAATAAGTATGATTTTTAATACATACTATTTTTAATAGCGTTAATTTAGAAAAATAATTGTTTTGTTTTCGATAAAAGTGACATAGAGTAAATTTCTGAACGCACGTCTAAAAAGAAGAAAGCGAAATGGCGCGAAACTAAGTAGTCATTTTAACCCTAGATTGCTTATTTACGTATGAGAGCGAGAAGAGCTAAGACAACAAGTGTCTAATTTTAAACTACGCTTTTTACCAGTGAAGTCACGTGAAAAATATCCTAAAGCATACGAATTGTTCAATAATTGGCGACTTTCAAAAGGTGCTAATATTAAAAAGAATAGTTAGTACCTACCTATTGTTTATTTTTGATAGAAGCAGTAATTTGTAAATAAGAATAAACTTATTGCTTAATATGGCCTTCAGTGTGTCCCTTGCCTGAGACTTATTTATTAAAAAGAGGTGAAAAGTGTCAAATTATTTTAGGTCTCGTACCTTTAAATCCCTCGCTGTGCTCAGTAGTCTAGAATTGAATCACGAGCACAGCGAGTTGGCACTCTTTACAAAAAACAACTTTGCCTACTTGTTGAATAAATCACTATTTCAGATCCGACGGGTAGATCCAAAGATAAGCGCGTTGAAACAAAAAACAACAAACAACCTCATTAGATATTTATATTAGACTTGTAATTGAGTTTTGGAAATAGACTCAAACAAGTACATAAGTCAAAAAAGTACTTAATTCATTTAATACCATATTTATAACATAGTTTTATGGACCATTCAGTAGCTACAAAAAAGATAATCAACTGAATGCAGCAGCAGACACAAAGTTCCACTCGCAACAAATGAAGTCTACTTAGTTGTTTTCTACTGTATCTCCCTGAAGTATGTTATAAGTAACTGTTTCGAACAATGAGCGTGTAACAAAGAGTAATTTAATTTATGCTGTTATTCTCTGTAACTGTAGAGCATTAATTCAATGCGTACTATTCTAGTTAACTATTTTAATTTCCTTTTACACAACAAACATTATTTAATTTTCAAAAGCAATGTTGATTTATGTAAGTACATAATCAAATATTGTATGTTTTTAAAGTATACGAATGTTTTATGTCGAAAGTTTCTTCTAATTTATAAAGTGCCAAAAGGATTAGTAATATAGTATAATTATTAATGAAGATATCAAAAAAGCGACAACGTCTTTTAAGATACTGTGTTGTCCTGTTGCTGGTTGCAGTCATAGAGCAAACACAGCATCTTTACGCATCCATGTGGACCGTGGTACACTGTTGTTGCTGTGGATTAGTAAAAATAATCGCATCAAAAACATAAATTTGAAATGAGAGCCAATTCAATATTACGAATATGCGTTTGCAAAAAAATGCCTAAAATTGAGATCTTTATGAGTGCCAAGCTCTGTGTAGAAAATGCTAAAATTTTAGGTACAAGAATATGCAACATCATGAAATTTACTTAAATAATATTATTTAAAACGAGAACCATTGATCTATGAAGTTTTTAAAGCAGCTTATAAGCTTGGCCAAGGTGTAAGCTATCATTCTGCCAAATTAAATAGCAGTTGAATAAACGGTTAGCAAAATTTTATATCGTATGTGAAAATCAGTGCTTTTGTGACTTCCACAGACTTTGAGCGAACAGAAATGTCTTGCAGAACGAATCTTTTTTTTTCTATAGTTAGGACAACCAGTAAGACATTAATTACATTGTTATATTTTAGTTTCGAGTGCTGCCACTACTATTGCCTATTAAAAACGTTCTTTAAAGTTAAGTACTATTATATACTATTGCCTATTGAAAACGTTCTATAATTGTGTAAGGGCCTTTTAAGAGAGGTAGGGCACTGCAAGTATTCGCTCGAATAAGCTGCCCGAACAAATAAAGCGGGGCATAGCGAGTACTTGCTCGAATGAGCGGCCCGAACTGGGGAAGTACCTCCACCTTACAGAAAACCGCGGCCACAATAACACTAACATTGAGTAGTGTTGTGTTCCTGGCGGTGAGTAAGGTTGCCAGAGCTCTCTCTTTGAGGATTCGCTGCGCGGACAGCGGAGGACCGACGGTGCTTGTTGCTGTCATTGCTCGGCGTAGACGCGGCGTGCTGGTTCGGCGGTCAGGGAGACCTGATGAAACGGCTGACCGCTGGCCGCCCGCAGGTTGAACGGGTTCCCGAACCCAGGGATCACTTAATCTCCGCCCTGGGAGGCTGATCCGCCAACCTGTGTAAAGTCTCTGAAGTAGTAGTCGTGCCGGAGAAGGAGACCGGAGTGGACCCGGCTACTACAACAGAGGGGGATCAGGGGCCCTTCCGCCCGCCGTGCCAGCAACCGCATCATCTGTGTTGAGCTTCGGCAGTCTTAGTACCGCAACTTTTTGTCTTCTAAGCTGTCTGTGCAGTGAATCCTCATCCGTAGTCTAAGTTACTTCAAACAAAATGGCCAGGAACAGAAAAAAGAAAAGAGTTTTGACAGCGGTTACTCCATCCACATATAATGTAGATTTTTGCAACATAAGGGGTATTCACGCAAATCTTAACGCAGTCCATCACCATCTCGAGACTGCGCAGCCAACCATTCTTTTTCTAACGGAGACGCAGATATCCTGCCCGGCCGACACATCATACCTTCGTTATCCCGGCTACAAACTCGAGCACAATTTTTTGAGTCGTGCCGGTGTATGTATGTTCGTCCGGGAGGATATCGGTTGTCGCCGACTTCATAGCCTTGAAGACAGGGACCTGTCGATATTGTGGGTGCGCGTAGATCATGGGGGCCACACTCGTATCTATGCGTGCCTATACAGGTCTCATAGCGGTGACACGGACGTAACTCGACTCTTCACGCACCTGAGTTTGACGACTGACAAAGTTCTAGAGCAATATCCTACAGCAGAAGTAGTTATTTTGGGAGACTTTAACGCCCACCATCGTGAGTGGCTCAGTTCTCGAACCAATAACTATGCAGGGATATCTGCTCATGAATTTGCTCTGACCTATGGATTCTCTCAGCTGGTACTTTCTCCAACGAGAATACCAGATATAGAGGACCATACAAGCTCCTTACTGGACCTTCTGCTGACTACACGTCCGGATGGATACTCCGTCTCAGTGGATGCGCCTCTTGGCTCCTCGGACCACTGTCTCATCCGGACTCGATTGTCATGCACACAACCCGATCCTTCTGGGCCAACTAATTGGCGTCGTGTGTGGCATTATAAGTCGGCAGACTGGGATGGATTGCGAGAATTTTATGCATCGTACCCGTGGAGGCAGATCTGCTATAGCTCAGAAGATCCTGACGTCTGCGCAGCCGCAGTCACTGAGACAATCCTCGCTGGTATGGAATGTTTCATTCCTAACCTGCGAGTAGCTGCCGGCGTCAAAAAACGACCGTGGTTTAATAGGCCTTGCAGAGAAGCTAAAATTCTTAAGCAAACTGCGTATGAGGCTTGGACCACGGCTCGTAATAATAAGGATCCGAATATTTCTGAGTTAAAACGCAAATTAAATGCTGCCTCGAGGTTCAGTAAGAAAGCAACTGCCAGAGCAAAATTCCAATTCATCGGCAAAATAGGTGGGCGACTTGCGAGCTATCCTTCTGGGAGTCGTGCTTTCTGGTCGCTTGCTAAAGCTGCCGAGGGGAACTTCTGCCAGTCGTCATTACCACCACTGCGAAAGACCGATGGTGACTTGGCCCACAGTGCAAAAGAGAAAGCCGATCTATTGGGCAGTCTCTTTGCCTCTAACTCGAATGTGAACGACGAAGGCGCTGTACCACCTACTTTACCGTGGTGCGGTAAGACCATGCCGGAAATCACTATAACACAGCGCGAGGTCCGGCGGGCGTTGCTTTCCCTAGACGTTCATAAGTCGAGTGGGCCAGACGGCATACCAGCAGTGGTGCTTAAGCAGTGTGCTCCTGAGTTATGTCCTGTACTCACGCGCCTCTTCACGCTTTCCTACCACACTAGGCAATTTCCGTCTTCATGGAAGACTGCAAATGTGCACCCGGTGCCCAAAAAGGGCGATAGATCAGATCCATCGAATTACAGGCCTATCGCTATAACCTCTCTCCTCTCCAAGGTGATGGAGCGTGTGATCAACACACAGCTTTTGAGATACCTAGAAAAACACGACCTGATCAGTGACCGTTAATATGGCTTTCGCCACGGTCGCTCAACTGGTGACCTTCTAGTGTATCTCACACACCGATGGGCACTAGCCATTGAGAGTCAGGGGGAGGCATTGGCATGTAGCCTAGACATAGCGAAGGCGTTCGATCGGGTCTGGCACCGGGGTCTTCTATCGAAGTTGCCTTCTTACGGAGTGCCCGAGGGTTTGTGCAAATGGGTGGCTAGCTTTTTGTCCGGCAGAAGCATACGAGCCGTAGTTGACGGTAGTTGCTCTGATAGCATGGACATTAATGCTGGTGTCCCGCAAGGCTCTGTGCTGTCTCCTACGCTGTTTCTACTGCACATCAATGATATGTTGGACATCAACAACATACATTGCTATGCAGATGACAGTACTGGAGACGCTTATTGCACGGGCCGTGCAAGCATCCCACGTTCCGTTGTGGAGGAAAAGCGTGAAGAACTTGTGTCTCAAATCGAGATCGGTCTGTCCAAGGTCTCTGACTGGGGGCGGGAAAACTTGGTCCGATTCAACCCTTCAAAGACACAAGTCTGCGCGTTCACCGCTAAGAAAACCCCATTCACTGTAGTCCCACAATTCCAGAACACTCCCCTCTCCATCTCTAAGAGCATTGGGATCCTTGGCGTTGACATCTCCAGCGATGTTCAGTTCCGAGATCATTTGCTAGGCAAGGTAAAGCTGGCGTCCAAAAAACTTGGTGTACTCAACAGAGCGAAGCAGTACTTCACGTCGGGGCAAAGGTTGCTACTTTACAAGTCGCAAGTCCGGCCCCATATGGAGTACTGCTGCCATCTCTGGGCGGGTGCACCCGGATACCAGCTTGGCCCTTTTGACTCGGTTCAACGACGGGCTGTGAGAATTGTCGACGATCCCAAACTCACTTGCGGTATCGAACTCTTAAGTCTGAGGAGAGACTTTGCCTCCCTGTGTGTGTTCTACCGCTTGTACAATGGATTGTGTTCTGAGGAATTGTTCGAAATGATGCCCACGGCTACTTTCTACCATCGCACCGCTCGCCATCGACAGGGAATTCATTCTCACACTTTGGAACCAAAATGGTCGCGAACAGTGCGGTTTCAGAGAAACTTCCTCCCGCGAACCCTTGGGTTGTGGAATGAGCTCCCTGCCAAGGTTTTCTCTAAGGACTACAGTATGGGGTTCTTCAAAAAAGAAGTTATTAGATTTCTGAAGGGTCGGCAACGCGCGAGTGATGCCCCTGGTGTTGCAAGCGTCCATAGGCTACGGTGACCGCTTACCATCAGGCGGACCGTAGGCTTGTTTGCCACCTTAGTGGTATAAAAAAAAAAAAAAAGAAAAAAAAAACTAATTAATTATAAAATCTTTATAGCGATGTAGGAAATAAACTGTTTTAATAATATTTGTTGGAATTACGGATGAGTAGAACTTTCGTGACCATAAGAGTTGTAAGAACAAACACTAATTAGACCCTCCGCGATGCCTTTAGACTCCTAAACTAAAGAATGGTTATTCCTCTTACAGATTTAGAGATTGAGCGCCGACTGCTCCGTCGATTCAGCTCCGCGATGTTGTGATTCTGCTTTAAAACTCGTATTGCTGAAAGTTATCCGCGCTTTTCTCACGTTTTATTCACCTGGAATTGACACAAATACATGTGTGTTTATTTTGTACATAAAAGACGTTGTCTGCTGCAAAGGAAGGAATAGATAGTCCTTTCCGAAGCCGTAATTTCTGATCTACGAAATTTAAGCTTCAAAAATCAGAAATTAAGACTTGCAAAGTAGCTGACCGAAGACGGTAAAGGTCAACAGTCCTCAATACAAAAAGGCTTTTCCGGTAAGCATTTTCCTTTTTTATGCAAGGAACTATCACGACCAAACTGCGTTACAGTTTGAAAATACGACACTTAGAAACAAACAAAAATTTTAACAAAATTACAATAAGTGTCGAGTAGATACGTTAATTTGGTAAGTGGTTAAAATGTGCTCCCGTGCCTATAATGTAATGTAAATGTAAGTGTAAAATAGCTGTTGGGGTAAAGCACGTTAGTACACGAATGAAAACAATTACAAATATAAGTCAGGTGAAGATTTAAGATACTTCACTACACACAGATATTGTTATCGGTCAACACATATGGGAATCTTTTTATTTAATTTTTCAGTCAGTTTGGTTTTTTTAAAACAAATTTTTGTGTCTTGAAAATGATATTGTGGTTTGGTCATAAGACCCTTGATGGTATACGGAACACTTCAAAGATTAATGGTTTTTTTATGAAGGCTTACACTTATATATTTAAATAAAATAGTTGATATAAAATATATAAACAAAAAAGTAAAAACTACATGATTACTAAAAACTACGTATAATAATTAAAACTCAAAAATTAATCATTTTTATTAGGCAAAGTTATATATTTTTTACAATATGAAAAAAGTGTGAAATGGAAATAAAAACCAAGTGGTAGGTACTTTCAGAAGACTAAAATCCCTACTATTTGCGTCGATCTCATAAAAAATGTTTTTCTCACGAGCACAAAATACACATATTCAGCAAGAGTATATTTATGTTTACGTATGCGAATAAATGAACAACATGACAAAACATTCTGTTTAAAGCAAGTCACTGCTTTGGTGCCATTAACATATTGGGGTCGTTTTCGTTTATTTTCGTTTGGAGAAGAAACTCTTCTAGTGGTTGAACAAATGTAATGTGTGTTCATGTAAATTATACGGAATTTAGTAAAAAAAGAGAACTAAATAAACTTGTATAAAAATTTCAGTCTGTTATTTTTATCGTTCCCATTTTATATGTCAACCAGTTTTTTTTTTAATATTTAATGGTTGCATCTCTAAAACTACTCTTAGTTTTAAAACCACACATTTTTCTTCTTATTGTATTTGTTTTGTAAAATTTCCTAAAAACTTTTTAAAATACATTTATTTAATATGCAGGAATTTAATTGAGCATTTAAGTTTTACATTTAGCAGATAAAAAACTGGAAATGGTAGTCAAATAAAATGAATAAGCCTTTTTTGGCCTTCGTAAGAAATCAGAATACATTTATAATTTTCTTTATAAATGCAAGTCACGGATAAAATGTGAAGTGCCTGTGGAGGATGATCTGCTCTTCTTTGTATCCTTGTATTTAGTCTTTTTTTTTGTTTATCAATACTGTAAGAAATTGATTATTAGTGGTAAATACATAAACTGTCTTTTTTTATATTTTGCAATTAAAAACTTTTTTATGTTGTGCTTGTGCATTTCATGTTTTTTATGTTTGTAATGGAGAGTGTCCTTTTATGATAGGGAGGGCATTTTCCAACATTTTAAGTGGACGCTGTAAGAGAAAGGGAGAAAAGAAATTCTGCTGTCTCTGCTAATGTGTCTTTATTATTTTGATATTTAATTAAATAGCAACAGATTAAATGTTATACCACTTACGAAAAAATCTCTCAAAATACTGATTTTCATATCCTTTAGTCATAATAAATTTACGTTATATTTATTTTTTACACTACACTTGCTCTGAAAGAACCTTCATGCATAGTCAAAATAGGGTTGAAAGTACTTTCTTGCCCGTTTAGAGGGAAGAAAGTAGTAATAAAAAAGCACTCTCTATTTAAAAGCTGCCGAAACAAATATTTAGCTTCTCTTTATTTGGTATAGTGCCGTCTGTAAGTATAAAAGCGAACCAGTTTCAATTACAAAAAAAAAAAACTTACTTTTCATAAACAACAGAAAACATAACCATAGCTTGTAATTATTCGGTACAGCGCCATCTATTTTTATAAAAGTGAATTAATATTTGTTAAGTAAATTAAAACTTTAATAAATTATATTTTATTATCCTCGCATTTTTAGTGTAAGGCACTATGTATCACTCGGGATGAAAGACGATTCCCACCTCAAACTACACCCTCGTCGGTAATCAGTCACTTTCACCCCTTGGTGAACAATGTACTATTATCACTTTAAGCAACTCTTGATAACATAAGTCTTTATAAATATCCTGTATATAATTTTTAAATTCGATTATAATGTTTTGGACATGTCATTAAGCGCTATCTGGTTCCAGACTAAATAAGGCTTGTATAATGGATACCACAAAAAGGTTAGAAAAACATACATATTATACTTAAAAACATTCAGTCTTAAGACAAACACAAATTTTCATCACATGAATGTTTTTCCTGTGTGGGAATCGAACGGGCGGTTCAACAGGTAATTCATTACCCACTGAGCTTGAGGCAAGTTTAGCTTAACATAGCCTAAGCTTTAAACTAAACTTTTTCAGATATTTTAAGCTAAGTTAAGGACTTAAAAGACCGCCTGTTTTTAATATCCTCTACTAGTAACTGAAGAAATAAAGATGTCTCTTCGTCAAGTGGGACATGTCTACGAGTATATCCTGAATATTTGCGATTGGATAAAAATATTTCTTCTATGAAGTGCTACATATGTACAGTACAGATAGACAATTCTGTCAGTTCCGGTAAGCTTTGAGAGCTTTTATTAAGAAAATGTAAGGAAAGAAAACAGGTATCTTATGCATAAGATAAATATAATTGTTACTAGGATTATATTTACAACACGAAAAAGCATAGAAGCCAAATGCACAAACCTTCTCATATACTGAACCACGTAGCACTCTCAACTGCAACTTCGTAGCTTGGTGTGAGTAGCGAGGTCGTCGTTCCGTAGCACGTAGGCGCTTACAACCACAAGTTTATTTATGCACTTTTATTACTTTGTATTATTATGTGTTCAATTTGATTTTTTTTAAGATTCAAATTCAAGTAATATTAAGTATTAAATGCCTGCAATGGAATTCCATACAAAGTTGCCGGCTGATTTTTGCTCCGAAGTTTACAGACGGACGGACGTCCCTTAGTAATAGGATTCCGCTAATTATCCATTGATTACGAAACTCTAAAACCACTCTAGCAATAGATTTGGTTTTACTGTGTAACATAAATAATATGGTATTTCACGTAGTTTTTTTCGAAAGCAATGACAATATTTTCACACATGTTTGAGAACAGTACTTAAAAGTTTGTGAAACGTTTAAATGCAATTTAGCCATAATTGCAATTTTTTTATATTTTAAATCCAAGATAGAGTGGGCCAAGTAATATGTTAGGCTGCTACGCCAAAGGTCTATTTCATGCTAGGGGAAACAATGATTTGAAACATTGAGGCAATATTGTTGAATTTGAACATTAAATGTTAGGTTGTCTCGCACCATTTTGTGTCTGGTAGGGCGATAGGTCCAACACTTATTACATTTAAGGATCAGAATACTATTGGTAGAATGTGGAGGGTTGAAGTAAAATATGACCACTTCTTTGAGGATAAGTGCCGTGATGGTGAACCATATATCAATATAATATAAGCACTATCTAAAACATTTTAATAACTCTGTTTGCTAACATTATTTATAGAAATAGCTTAAGCATAAAATATCACCGGTTTATTTCCGATTCGTATCTGCAAAATTAATTAGGTGTACGATAAATCATGTTATCTAAGTTAGGAAGTTGATATCCAATAAGCGTTTTCTGCGTATTACGCCGATTTAGCTCGCTTGCCTCTGATATTAATGCGGTCCCAATAATATATTACCTTTATCAGCGCTAATGTGATATTTTCGTGGCTTAATATTAACTTATGTAAGAAAATATTCAAGTATTTTGTCTTTTTAGGTTAATTCCGACAGATTTTTTTTAATGTGTTTTGGACAAATGAAAAAATAACGTGAGTAACTACTAAAGTTATAGTTAAGGATACAGAAGATTTTTATCAGTAAGTTAACGGAAATTTTGACAATATTTATTTTGCCATTATCTCTTAAGTTACTTAAACTCCTCTTTGTTTTAGAAAATATTAGACCTTTGTGTATTTGGTTTGATGATATCTTGCTCTCGGCTTATAAGCGGAAACCCAATTTACCAAAATAATTTTGAAAAATCGGGTTCAAGAATCTTGGAGGAACGAAGATTCAATAATTTGTAAGAAATATAAAAGGAAGGAAAGTTTCCATAGATGTTCTAAAAACCGACTGAAATCTGGAAATATATTGCCACCATTAAATATATATCAATATGAACTAATCCATCCATCCATTTATGAGCGTCATTAAGCTGAGTTAGTAGGCTAACAGTTAAAAACTACATTTCCGGACTTACTTTATAGTAAGACATACCAGTTCATGTAGTCTTTTCTTATATCTATATAAGCTATGTATTTCGGACCAGAGGAAGAGATGTTACCCAATATAGCAATCATTGCCCAGCTGTGAAGGATTTTTCGATTTAGCTCATTTGCAAAACCGGCCAAGTGCGAGTCAGACTCGCGCACGAAGGGTTCCGTACCATTATCTATAAAACGGCATTTATGTTTTATTTTAATTTTATTATTTGTTTTTAAAGTGAATATATAACTAAATATTCTGTGTATATTTCAAGCGTCTCCCTGTTGCCGTTATCAATATCGAGCAAAAAATCACGTTTGTTGTATGGTATCCCCTTAAATATTTATTTTATTCTGTTTTTTAGTATGTGCTGTTATAGCAACAACAGAAATACATCTTCCGTTAAAATATCAACTGTTTAACTATCACGGTTCATAAGATACGGCCTGGTGAAGTGTTTTTTTTTTCTAAATTTTAATTTGCTAAAAGGGGGCATAAAGCCAGGCGCATTCTGCATACAATGTGGAATATGAACCTAGAATGGGCAAAAAATATTAAATTATTAGTTATTAATGAATAACTCGAATATTATTTTTTGTATCAAAAATTTGTTAATAACAGACCTAGGTTTTGTATTGAGCAATATTATAATGAATTTTAGGAAAATTATCTGTATTAATTATAAATTATATACTTTGTGACTTTTATCTTTCGAGAAAGTTTTATTGCATTATGTTTTTTCTAATACGAATATCAGGCATTGGAATTATTATGTAGTATCTATGTGTTTAACTATTTATTTGGGCTGTATTTACTGAAGATTAAATTCTACCATGGACAATTTACCTTTTTGCCCCTCTTAATAAAATCTTATAAAATCCTAAAATAGGTGAATTTACGAGTACAGTGTTACATTAGATTTTTTGTCAGAAATCTGAACCACTCAGAATAAACGTAAAAAAGAATTTGTTTTATTTTAAGTTACTTTTAAAGATTGACTTTATCGTTGACAACATGGCCTGCATACATAATTTAGGATTATGCAAAAACCAACCTTTGTAAATAAAGGAGCTGTCAAGATTATTTAAAAATCATTTCCACTTCCGCAAACATTGAGTAGTGAAGTGATGCTTCAAGTGGACTTTAAAAATGCGTTTGAATTTATATCAGGAATATAATATTATTCAAAATTAAAAGGAAAACTCCCTATTCATGTCATGTTTGGAAATCTAGAAACGTACATACAGTTTTAATAAGGAAATACATAATTCGAAAATTTTGAATATAGATTTTAATAAACTTATGTGGCCCTAAGCCATATTGCCTGTCAGGTTTGGTGGCCTTGGTATACGTTAACCTTCCACGGAAGCTCTTCCTGGTTTTCTGTCATTTCTATGCAATGTACTCAAACTCTTATTAACAAAACTAATTTTTACCTTAATTTCATCTCATTTTTAAATGAAGTCTAAAGTGTGGGTCTTGCCTGCCTTAATTCTGACCCTCCTACTGTCCGATCAACTTAAAGACTATAGGATGGGCCTCTCTGTGAATCAAACCGGAAATCACCTTTGGAAGCAATTGTCGATTCCACAGACTGTTACAAACCATTTGATCCCCTTTGCCAGTTATTAATAAGAAATCTTGGTTGGGCAAAGAAATCAAAAAATGATTATTTTATACTAATTCAAACATATAGCTCATACAAAACTGAAAATGTGATAAGCTTCAGATACTTTAAAATAACGATAGTTTTATTGAAACACAGAATAAACAGCTTTGTTTAGTTTAATCGAGGCACGACCTATACATCACCCGGAACAAAGTTAATTGCTTGCTACCGCAGTATAGATTGCAATGAAGTTAGGGCGATAGAAATAAATTATGTTGAAGTGGACATTAACTATATTTTGCTGAAGTGTAGAAAAATCTATTTTTATATATTAATTTAACGGCTACCTAGTTGTTTGGCATGCAGGATTCCGTAAAGAAAAAAACAGAAGTCACATTCAAAAATGCGATTATAACTTACATTTAGAGTTGGAGACATTACCGTAACGTATATCAATATTCGGGAAAACATTGTTTCAACCATATTTTTGTGCACAAAATAAGTTTTCGGTTGGTGCGAGATGTCAGACTTGCACTTGTTCGTTTTTTTTTTTTCAATTTAATGGTATTATTTAACCCCGCATGTAGCCCGTGGCTATCCAGTTTGACATGCCTGATCCAAATAATACTTTTGAAAAATGTATTTTAAATAAAAGTTTGCAAATACAGCTTCCTGGTGCCAGAGAATTCATTACTTTCAGTCACATTAACTCTGTATAAAAAATGTCAAAAAGGAAAATTAATAATTTTGGTTTATCTGTTTATGGATTTGGTTAAAATTCCAAAAGATTATTTATTATTCTCATCTCATTGCTTTTATTTACCAAGTTTTTATGTTAATAAAATAAAAAAAAAATTAAGCATGAATGATGAACAAATTAATTAATTATAAATAAAAAAATATTTTGTTTCTTTTTCGCATGTATAATTTATAATCCATATAAACCCAAAAAGTAATCATTTGTTTGATTACGGTTTTTGTGCGTGATGTGATAAATGATGTGCGTTCTGTGGCATCCCTGTATTTTGTAGTACTGTTTTTTTAGATAAAACTTCAATAATCAAGATAAAATTTATTAAAAAACAAAACACCAGTCACCTACAAATCAAAATTAAAAAAAAATGTGTGTAATAAATGTGTAAAAAGTAGTATTACAACTTTTGCTAATATAATTGTAATAAACCAAGTATTCTATTGATTAATATATTGAAGTAAAACAATAGATTTCACTTTTCCAGCACCAAAAGGGTGGTTTTGCTGTTCAAAAACAGTGGGCAAAATCGTTTTTTGCTGCGAGCGTAAGACAAAGTAATGCCACGTTCGAATATTAATTACCTTTTGGAATTTTTCGGTAAAAAAAAAGCGATGATTGGTTTAGAATCAAATTTATTTAATAAAAAGCATTACTACATTGCTTTTTCCATTGTTGACGTACTTAATATTTATGATTTATAAATCCGACTAATAATTAATAGCGTTTATTAAAAAAAAATATGTTTTTTTTTAAAAAAAAGTGTCAAAATGTAAATTTTTGAACGCACGTCTAATAAAAAACGAAATGGCGCGAAAGTAATTAGTTATTATTATAACCTTAGATTAAATATTTTTTTTAATTATTGACTCGAATTACGAAGATATTTCTTTAACACCAGAAGATCTAATACAAAAAGTATCTAAAGTTGAACTAAGCTTTTTACCAGAGCAGTCACGTGAAAAATATCCTAAAGCAGACGAATAGTTCAATCATTGGCGACTTTCAAAAGGTGCTAATGTTAAGAAGAATAGTTAGTATCCACCTATTGTTTATTTTTTGATAGGAGCAGAGTTAATATAACTTATTGCTTAATATGGCCTTCAGTGTGTTCCTTGCTTAAGGCCTATTTCTTCGCACTGGTAGAGGTGAAAATTTGTATGTTTCACACTAGAGCTAATTATTTTGGGTCTCGTGCCTTTACATCCCTCGCTGTGCTCAGTAGTCTATACAGGAAACACTCGCTACGCTCGGAACTTAAAGTTGGCACTCTTCACAAAAAATAAAGTTTGCTATATCAAGCGATTGCTACAGCTATAGTTCGTTTAATCTTGGTTATAATTATTCTCGCAGGAACTTTTGAATTTTTCGGAATAAAAACTATCCTATGTCCTTCCCCGGGACTCAAACTATATCCATACCAAATTATAGCTAAATCTGTTTAGCGGTTTAAACGTGAAAAATAAACAGAAAGACAGACAGAGTTAATTTCGTATTTATAATATTAGTATAGATATAAGTACAATGCCAATTAGCAAAAATGCGATAAAAGAAAATCTTAAAACGCAAAACAGTGTTATCAAAGTCATATAGAAGTAACGCTTGTGACTGCTGGTCATATATATGTATTTCTTAAAGCGTTTTAGCTGTATGAGGCTTTACAGCAAAATTGTGACATAAACCTTTCATATAAACGTTTACTCTGTATAAGGCCTATGTGAGGTCCCCCTCTCACCCTCTTACATCCCCAGCCTATCGCTTAGTAAAAGACTTGTGATATGACGTGATTATTTATTTAATTCTATTAAATAATTAAAAACATTACCAAACATGGCATTGTACACGCTGTCGTTCTCGTGCGCGTTCGACAATATTAGATACCTCGTTCCGTTGTTGTGTTGCGTATTGTCCGCCTTAGTCACTCCTTTCGCTTGTCCATGCGTTAAAGACTGGTTTACAGTCGTGCGTAGACTCTCTCTATCTCTTTCTCTCCCTCTCGTTTCAGCTCAGCTATGTTGTGTATATCCCTTGAAAACTCGTACTACCGGAAATTATCCACTCTTTTATCTCGTTTTATTCACCTGGAATTGGTACAAATACAAGTGTATATATTTTGAACACAAAAGACGTTGTCTGCTGCAAAAGAAAAATCTCCCTTTTGGGAAAATAGATAGTCCTTTCCTTGTCTCCAAAGTCGTAATTTCTGTTCCACGAAGTTTAGGCTTCAGAGATCAGAAAGTAAGACTTGCCCAATGGATGACCGGAGATGGTAAAAGGTCAATCACCCTCAATCCAGAAAGGCCTTTCCGAAAAGCGCTTTCCTTTTTTACACAAGGACTATCTAGACCAAACTACGTTACAGTCTGAAAATACGACACTTAGAAACAAACAAAAGTTCTCACAAAATTACAATAAGTGTCGAGTTATTTATTTACGTTAATCAAATTACGGGTTAGGATGGGCTCTCCGAGCCTGGAGTAAAAAATGTGTTGCTGAAATAAACCGGGTTAATACACACAATATTTCCAAAGAGTGATCTTCTGAGTAATATCTACTTTTATAACACAAATAAGTTCAAGTTTTAATGAATTTAAATATATCTTTACTCAAGATTCGAAATCTACGTTATTATTGGAAACTCTATTAGAAACAATTAAGGATTGAGTACATTTCGAACTAGTTTGCTAGAATATTTACAGTTTTACTGAAAATTGATTATGCAGTTATACTTAGCTTTGAACAAAGGTCTCCGTACGTTAACACGTAACACTCTCACAGTTCACTTGTTAGCCACGTGTTAGCCTTCCTTTAGTTAAAAAATGACTCCTACGTGTTAGCCTTACTTAAGTTAGAAAATGACTGCCACGATTCCCGCCTTCCTTCTGCCATGCGCTGGCGCACCTTTGTGTCGGAGCAAAGCTGTAACTCTCAATTATACGTTTGTGTTATTCGGCCTTATCGCCTTTGCAATAAGCCCGTAAATCTCTTATTCTTATAACTATGCGAAAACCATCCCTTACGCGAATTATCTGTCTCGTACGCACTTGTACGTCTTTCTCGCTCTTGAATTTTTGGCGCGTTGATGCATCTCAAAACCGACCAT
The DNA here is from genome assembly GCA_946406115.1 of Apoda limacodes. Taxonomy (NCBI): domain Eukaryota; kingdom Metazoa; phylum Arthropoda; class Insecta; order Lepidoptera; family Limacodidae; genus Apoda; species Apoda limacodes. Next base: position 36,270,616 of record OX291541.1, on the reverse strand, counting down.
CTGTTACTTAATCATTTCTAAGAAAGTTCGCTCGTCCCAAAAGGTTCAAACGCAACAAAAAATATTGTACCTGACCTAAGCATTCCAGGCAAATGTACAAGTTTTAAATATTTTGAAACCTCGAAGTTATAACTAATTTGTTACATAATTGAAATTTATTTAGGTACACCCGTGTGGACCTGACATCCCCCTCCACGTGGAATCTATGAAGCTGCTTGTCAGGCTTTGTGGACTTCACGCACCGAAACCTAATCTCACTACATCGGCTATCTAACAACATATTTAAAAGGTTCAGGAACTCTACACTGAAGTTACAATATTGCACATTCATCTATCAACCTCATGCAAAGTTGAGAAACAAAGCTTTCCCTAACTGCATATACTATCAATTCTAATGCTAACATGCGTTCTCGTTCCTCGTACCAAGCTCGTACACTCTATCGGCTCCTTCTCGAACACAGCTGAAATATAAAATATTACGCATTGCAAGCAAACTAATTGTATCATCGTGACAAGTTCCTTTACCAGTATCCGAATTAATTTAACTATAAACTTTATTCTAGCTCTTCCTTACGTCTGTGCGTGTAGAAAAATGTTATCCAGTTCCAAATAGTCCACAGTCACAACTGTGCGCTCGGCGTAAGTCTCTTTTTTTTTTCCTATGCACTCGTGCTCTTTAGTATTATAGCTTGGTACCTTCTAGCCATAATTATCTCAACCCCGTCCTGCCGTAATAGACAGGCCGGTAGCGGCTTCGCGTAATTATGCTTGAGCGTACTCGTTATAATATCATGTATATAATTTCCTAGTGCGGGGCCCCGTCTTAAAGCTTTCAAGATTGAGCTATTTGGCTGGACACACTTCTCCACATAGACAAATACTACGGTATCTATTCTTTATCTTAAAACAATATTTTAGTGGAACTACTTTAGTCATCGGCTTATGATAGTGCCATGATACCTAGATATGTGCCTTGCATCATAATTTCCTCTTATTTTTTGTTTCTTTATCAACAATAGCGTATTATATTATTTTTATGTGCGGTGTTGATAACATATAGTTCTTCGAACAATAAAGAGATCGGTAGCGTTAGCCCACAATCCTTCTTTAACATGATAAAACCACTTTACAACCATTTAATTTACATAAGAATCCACAATCGTACCAGAAACTCGATTCTGTTATTTGAAATTTGGTGGTTATTAATAATAACTCTGACTCGTCAATTACTCTTTCTACCATGAATGACTTATACAATGTTTTCAATTAGACCAAGAGCATGTTACCCTATTGATCTATTTATTCCACTGCTGATATTCAATCTAATTATCGCAATCCTATATAACTTGCACTTTCATTCATAATATGTCTACGTCTCCACTGTAAGTACCAGTTTAGTTATCTAAAGCGACTTCAATACCAACTTTAAATGATTTTATTTTATCCCAACGAAACTACTGTTATTAATACCGTTACCTAACTAAATAAGTCAAACAGAATGTTCCTTAATATCTAAGTATGACCATTGTTTATAATCACATCAACCATTACACACGCCATAGTAGGTATAATCGAATCCACATGGATCAGCTTTAACACTTAGTTATATCGTGACTAGGTATTTGCTGCTAACACCTATGTCTCAACCAGTACCAAACTCTGCGAACTTAGTCACATAGTTAACATTTATCACGTTATTCCTTACATATCACCACTAGCGGTTTACAATACACAGCCTTAGCTATGTTTTCCTTGCATCGACCATCTGTTACTCAATAAACTTTCACTGATATTTCTAATCTTTTATAATTTTAATGTAAATAAAATAACTATTATCTACATTATGTCTAATATATAAGTGATTGTTACATACATACATACAAACTGAAGAATATAGGAAGTTCATCATCATTATTGATCAAATCAGCATATTGACATTTAGGATATAAGCGTACCAATTTCACAAGTACCTTATAGCCTCCCCTCCAAGACCCTAATTCGGTCTTCATCACCTAAACTACGTCGATATATCAAACTTAAATTAATTAGAGGCAAGTAAGTATACCCTTCGGAGTTCAGTAGTTTTCTTTATACATACAAACGTACATGTCGTTTGCTGTAGCACAAACATGACATTGCTTGTAGTACATACATGTATACATACATAATGGTAATCATTTCCGTTTAACATCAATCATATTGTCCATACCCCTTCATCATTTTGCTCAACACTGTGAATATGATCCTAATGCATGTTTCTTATCAACACAATAACTCACTACTGTACCAGCTTTATAAGTCATCATTCTTGATCAACCCTTATTACGTTAATTATTTTACTTTATCGTATATAGTACATTAGGATAAAATCATAGCATCCTTATATTGGTGCGTATTTATTTTATAACGTGAAATCTCTCATTACCGGAAATCGAACCCTGAGTTTTATGTGTCATTCATCTGAGTATGTACTTTTGTATTTATCTACAAATAACTACAAACATTTTATCCATTGAGATATATTGAACAACGGTTTTATCATCCCAGAAATCGAATCTAGTCAAATGAAATACCTAATCTCACGAACAGTATTTCCTTCCTATTCGTCAAACTAAGTTTTTAGCAATTGTAAAGCTTAACTACTATGTATTCATTATGAAATAAATCAACAGACTTATCGTTATAATTATCATACGTATGATATTATTTATGCTCACATTATTAAGTGAATTATAGAATACTATTCATCTTTCAAGGATTGAGTCAACACTCCAGTCTTTTATTCATATAGGTATCCCTCTATACCTACCTATTGTGCTTTGGTTGTGATTTGTTCAATCAAACCTTGAACCACAAAGTTAATTTGATACCTTAATCGTACTGAGACAATATAAACCTCTCTTAAAATGTCCTAGTTTAAAAATCTGAATAAAATCTTGGTAGTCAGGATTATAATTTTCATTATCATTATTTTTCAACCAAGCCCACAACACAGTAGAATCTAGATTCTATATCTATTACTCCTTACATTTAATTTATAAATATATCATGACTACTTTTATAACTCTTACACTCATGACACTCAATAAATATCACTAACAACCTACTATATTTCATTTTGTCAGGCGTAGTGCGTAAGACAGACAACTTCACTACATGCATTTCTCTCTATCAACTTTGTCATTTGTAAATCAAATAGCTTAGCTTCAAAGCAGACCTGGCCCTGCTTACGATGTTTTGCCTATGTATAAACCTTAAAATTAGTTATAAATCCTAAGCTTAAACCTCGTCTTATAACTCCGTTCAACGCTTTCGTATAAAACAGTTTAGCATTCATACAAATAATCGTAGACAAACAGACGGATAGACAATCTAGCTTATCGGTTAATTAATTGACAGACGGACAGATAGACAGACAGATCGACAGATAGATAGACAGACAGACAGACAGATCGACAGATAGATAGACAGACAGACAGACAGATCGACAGATAGATAGACAGACAGACAGACTAACAAACAGTAAATCTTATGCACAGGGTTTACTTTAGAATTTTAACTATCTTACATGATATTACCTTATATTGATATCTATCTAACAGTAATTCTATATGCAAGTATTGTCTAATTAATCGTTAGCATTTCACAGTCGACATTACATAGTTATTTGTGCTTATCCTACTTTGCCTCAAATAAACTTAAAGCATCCCAATCGCAACATGTCTTTTACTCTACTTCTTATGTACTAGGTACCTAATGCAATAATCATGTGAATTTTCTACAAAGTAAAACTACTTAACTTTTTATCCCTTGACTTTTTATATACCTATGTCGGATGACTTAACAGGTAACAACTTTACTGTGTAGTTATGAATAAGTTGCTTCTATTTCATACTACAAAAGTGGCAAACAAGCATATGGCCTGCCTGATGATTAGTTTTCACAATAGCCTATAAGGTTATATCCTATGTAGGACGTTTCCACTGCTTACTACAGACGTTTTCATAGTGCAATGCGCTAGTTCAACACTTTAACCTAATATTTTTACCTATGTCATTTCTATTTTACAGAATAGTTATTTTTACAAAAACAGAAAACCTTTCAATTAATGACTATAATTTACTTTTTATAGTCAGAGTTTTCTCTCATTTAGTTGTTTGATTTTTATTTGAGAGCACTCTTTATGTTTATGACAGCACATACATAAAGATGTACATAAATACATATATACCTACGTATTTTTCTTTACAAAATTATTTTTCCACAAAAATAATAAGTTTTTTTTTTTTTGTTCATATCTCTGATGCTGACAAATATAGAATTAGTGTGTTTTAGTTTCTAAAATATCTCATTTGATCGTCTAATTTTATCTTAAATCTAGAACCACTAGTTAACCTATGTACTACCTCTGGCTTAATCTCCTACTCAATTACTAAGCTTTTAATTAATTAAGTAATGAAATGAATTCTACGTTGTGTTATGTAGTAACTTTAGTATTTTTATTTCTTTGATTCAAAATTATTATTTTGAATTTTAGACAAAGATCATGGTCACGGCACCAAATGTGAGGTCCCCCTCTCACCCTCTTACATCCCCAGCCTATCGCTTAGTAAAAGACTTGTGATATGACGTGATTATTTATTTAATTCTATTAAATAATTAAAAACATTACCAAACATGGCATTGTACACGCTGTCGTTCTCGTGCGCGTTCGACAATATTAGATACCTCGTTCCGTTGTTGTGTTGCGTATTGTCCGCCTTAGTCACTCCTTTCGCTTGTCCATGCGTTAAAGACTGGTTTACAGTCGTGCGTAGACTCTCTCTATCTCTTTCTCTCCCTCTCGTTTCAGCTCAGCTATGTTGTGTATATCCCTTGAAAACTCGTACTACCGGAAATTATCCACTCTTTTATCTCGTTTTATTCACCTGGAATTGGTACAAATACAAGTGTATATATTTTGAACACAAAAGACGTTGTCTGCTGCAAAAGAAAAATCTCCCTTTTGGGAAAATAGATAGTCCTTTCCTTGTCTCCAAAGTCGTAATTTCTGTTCCACGAAGTTTAGGCTTCAGAGATCAGAAAGTAAGACTTGCCCAATGGATGACCGGAGATGGTAAAAGGTCAATCACCCTCAATCCAGAAAGGCCTTTCCGAAAAGCGCTTTCCTTTTTTACACAAGGACTATCTAGACCAAACTACGTTACAGTCTGAAAATACGACACTTAGAAACAAACAAAAGTTCTCACAAAATTACAATAAGTGTCGAGTTATTTATTTACGTTAATCAAATTACGGGTTAGGATGGGCTCTCCGAGCCTGGAGTAAAAAATGTGTTGCTGAAATAAACCGGGTTAATACACACAATATTTCCAAAGAGTGATCTTCTGAGTAATATCTACTTTTATAACACAAATAAGTTCAAGTTTTAATGAATTTAAATATATCTTTACTCAAGATTCGAAATCTACGTTATTATTGGAAACTCTATTAGAAACAATTAAGGATTGAGTACATTTCGAACTAGTTTGCTAGAATATTTACAGTTTTACTGAAAATTGATTATGCAGTTATACTTAGCTTTGAACAAAGGTCTCCGTACGTTAACACGTAACACTCTCACAGTTCACTTGTTAGCCACGTGTTAGCCTTCCTTTAGTTAAAAAATGACTCCTACGTGTTAGCCTTACTTAAGTTAGAAAATGACTGCCACGATTCCCGCCTTCCTTCTGCCATGCGCTGGCGCACCTTTGTGTCGGAGCAAAGCTGTAACTCTCAATTATACGTTTGTGTTATTCGGCCTTATCGCCTTTGCAATAAGCCCGTAAATCTCTTATTCTTATAACTATGCGAAAACCATCCCTTACGCGAATTATCTGTCTCGTACGCACTTGTACGTCTTTCTCGCTCTTGAATTTTTGGCGCGTTGATGCATCTCAAAACCGACCATCTGTTACTTAATCATTTCTAAGAAAGTTCGCTCGTCCCAAAAGGTTCAAACGCAACAAAAAATATTGTACCTGACCTAAGCATTCCAGGCAAATGTACAAGTTTTAAATATTTTGAAACCTCGAAGTTATAACTAATTTGTTACATAATTGAAATTTATTTAGGTACACCCGTGTGGACCTGACACCTATAGTAAACAGGCACTCACAACAGTCGTTATCGAGCTACCATTTTGTATATAAGGCTTTCATGGTACCGTTATGAAGCGAAGCCATACTATTATTGCTCCTAAATAACTAATATAACACTGGTGTTTAAATAGTCACTATCACTGCTAAACCGTGATACAGCAGCTCCCGTTATAATGAATTAACAACAAATATGCGTTAAAGCCAACCCCGTTAACAACTGCTCTAAACACTCAAAAGTAGTAAGCACGTATTTACAACTTATATATCACTAGTTACATAACAACTTTGTAATTACCTAATTTTCACTAAAAAGTCACATATTGCTTCACTGTGATATCTTTACAAGACCTAAAATTATTATGACTGCGAGATGTTGTAAATCGGTTGTATATGAAGAACCGCAGCTCTGTTTAGTTATATATCAAAGTCTTAACAATGTTTACTTTTTAATTTATATTTCTTTGCTTAAATTTTAGTGAATTAACGAGGGGCATGCAAAAAAACATCATTAATATAATACTAGAATATCAATAAAATGCAAGCGCAAGTGATATTGAACTATTTATTACAATTCTTTGCGCGTTACAGAATACAGAAGCATTAACATTAAACAAATAATACCTGAACAATTATTTTTTTCTTCAAACTTCGAAATTTATAGATGGGGACACAACAGTAATTGAATTTGTAATAGGAAGGAATACCAATCACTTTATTACTACTCAACGGTTTTGTATCAGTGTTCGCGTGACCATTTTATCACTTCATAGTGATACCAGTGTTTAAGATTCTCTAATATATTACCGAAAAGTCACAAAGAACAACGCATATATAACAAATATGTATCTAATTAGCCCCAAGCGGAGCTATAATACAACAGCTATATCACTTAAACGTTCTAAATCAGGGGCACTTTCCGCGTTGTAGAAACGTTTCTTATATTTTAATATGACCAATCATAAACACCATTTTGCATTCCAGGAAACGTTCCTATAACCGATATACAGCTAAGATTTGCTAGTTGGGATTGAATTTACAAAAACAACTCATTGTCATTACAAAAATACTAAACATAAAAACAAAAAAACTCTACGACATAAATATATTTTTTTACCTAAACCGCTGTAGTTGGGAAGTGAACCAAGAAGACTAGCTGCGTTACCTCTTTGGATACCAATACTAATCCTCTCTCCTACATATGCGCCTGTGCCTCCCACCGATACCTAAATTAAGGGTTAAAATCTTTTTGAAAATTTAACTGTTAACAGTCTATGTTTTTTGAAATTCAATCTTTGTTAATCTGATTAAATAATAGTTTGACGACAAAACATCTAACAATATTAAATGATAACGCGTCACAAAAATTGCTAAAGACGTGCGGGTCTACAAAATTAATTAGGCGTGCGACATAAATCATGTTATCTTGACGGTGAACACGACAGCCAATAAGCGATCTACGTGAATTACGTAAAGATAAATTGCCTGCCTCTGACATTAATGTGAAATATCTTCTGATAATAAAATACCTGAATCAGCTGCTTTCATTCAATTTATAATGGTATTAATTATTTTATTAAATGCCTTAAGAATTTACCAAGTTATTCTTTACCCACTCCCTCTTCAAAATCGGTTAAAACGAAACTGAAGTTGCAAAATCGTAAAACAAAATTTAAAAATGGTAATAATATTACTTCAAAAAATGTCAAATTATAAAAAAGCGAGTATTCTCGGACAGCAAATAAACTACTAGGCAGGTAAAGTAGCGTAAAATATAACACAGAAGGGTGTACTTGCGGCTGAAACAAACAATAAAGTCAAGTAAACAGTGCGATATAAAATATAGACGCACAATATAATTTAACGTTTACTCAGCCACTTTTACTTTTACTTTCAGAAGCAAGCCTAGTTTCTGGGGTGATTCGTATTGGAACTTAATTTTTCATCTGGTTTTGTATATTTTTAAACATTAATTTCAGTAATTGTTAAACCATCACTTCCCCAAATCACTGAGTTATGCTTATCGTTTATCGATTTATTTTAATTTTATAATTGTTTTACTAATCTAATTATTTGTATCAATATTCGATTCGCCCAAATATAGGGCCAAGATTGAAGGACGATTATTTCAATATTTTACTTACTTTACTTCTTCGGGGTAATCTCGTCTCGCCTCGCCAGCCTTCATAACGTCCCCACTATTGGGGCGCGGCCTACCCTCATAAGCGAGGGTGATAGGGCGTTAGTCCACACGCGGACCCAGTGCGGATTGTGAACTTTACATATTTTCATTTCCATGCATTTGCATTCGCAATAAATAATATATTTATACTGACTATAACTTACTGTAAATTTATGTTTTCACAAATAACAAAGACTATTTTAAAACTTAGATGCTTTAATCTTGTTTGAGTTACACAAACTGGCAGAAGGGGAATACGAAACTAAGAAAGAAGATGCATATGATTTAAGCTGAACAACTTTCTAAAGGTAATTTTAAACTTGTACATATATCTGTTTTGTAAAGACATTTATTTACTGGAGAAATATACAACATAAATTACATTTTCTCATCGGCCTCATACGTCCCTACTGTAAGGGCACGGCTTTTCACAGAGGGTGATATGGGCCATAGTCCACACGCGGGCCCAGTGCGGAGTGTTGACTTCATATACGTCTTTTTTTCCTGACATATGCTGGTTTTCTCACGATATTTGTCTTCAGCGGAAAGCCAGTGGTGTGAATTATCAATGTACTTGAGAAATTAGGAAAATGACTTATTGGTACACGCTGGGTTTGAACCTCCACCACTCAGGACACAAGGTGAAATCGAAACCCTTTGGCCACCACTGACTTTACCAAAAGAAATGCATTGTAAATAAGTATTATAAATTTTTATATTGATACTTAATCAATTAAGACGAATAAAACAATTTTTTTAACATTTAATTGCAATTTAAAAATACTAGACAAATAAAAGAAATCAGAACTAAGTGATTTTCCGAACACTTCCGTAAATACTAAGGTTACCTACAGCTGTGTTCCTGTAGAGTGTAAGGTAAGAGAACTCTCGAACGACAAATCTTTTCAAGGGTAATAGGGTTTTATTTTAGTTTTAATAGGGTCAGTAGATTTACCATTTCTCTTGCACTTACCTCTGTATTTTGTGTTATGAGTGCAGTTAGAACACTATGTAGGAATGAGCGTATACGGGCGTGCTTATGTACGAGTTAACTTATATATACACATTTTCTTCATACCATGGCATCAGTAAAACCTTAACAATGATTTCATTCAGTCGACCATCGAAGGTGTCTAGACAGAGTTATCGTGAGGTTCGGTTTGTGGCGAGAGTGGGGGTGAGCACACCCACCCTGTATCGTCACATATGGCTAGTCAGGTGCTATCCAGACAAATCATACATTTCGTCACGGTGCTGTGGAGTGGTGGCAAGGAGGAGATCTCCTGCCAGGTGAGGTGTTATGCTTGGGGAAGGCCGTGGTCCACTAAACTAGTGCTTCGGTTTCTATATATGCTAATCTGCCGAAGAAACTTCGGCTACAGTGCCATTAATTCTCAACTTTTTCGGATTTATCGAAGGCAATATCTGTCTGTATCTAAAGCTAAAATCGTAGTAAGTCATTATATCAGCCTCAGGACATAAACCTTCTCCGTTGCGAGACATTTTTCCTGGTCCTCTGTCTACACATTAAGCAACCACCAGCCATCCTTCTATCCCATTGGTATTGTATATATATACAATTAAGGTCTCCGACGCTTCAACAGTCTTAAGAGAAAACGAATTTCTCACTTATTTTTGATACTTGCTGATCAAACACCACGAAATTTTGAACTCATATTCTAGTTTTAAATATTTAGATCTGCAGTTTTCCAGTTATCTATTAAATTTTATAGTTTAAAAGTTATTCGGGATTTTAGTTTCTTATACAAATGGTTTCAAAAAAGATTTCTAGTTATTAAAAACATTTTACAAGATTTTGGAAAACCCCAGACATAGGTATTCGGCTTGGGATTATGACCAAGAAATCTCACAGTGATTGATCAGTAAATGTCAAAAAAAAATGAGAAAATTCGTTTGTATGAAGCACGCTGAGAAGCGCTACGATTCGTATTCTCTTAAGCGACCGCCTAACGCTCAGCCTGCTGCCGAATCAAAGGATGTTTGCCTATTACTGGCAAAGCGGTGAAAACTTCGAGTGTATGCAAGTTCATAAACTAATATTTCAGTGTGATGTAAATCTGAACCTTAAAAAAATCTCCTATAAAATACCTTTATTTAATTTAATTTAATTTTTGCAATAAACTTTAGCATCGAATCGTTTGATCGAAAGCAGTAATAAATCTTCAGCCTCAACAATAACCAAGTAGCGCAACTTGTATCCAAGGGTCATAAAGTCCAGGGCTTCATTTCACGCAGGAATAAGTTATTTTTTATATTACTCTAACCTTTGACTTATATTTAAGTTTTGTTATTTTATTGTCATAGTTGTTCTTGTTTTAAATTTTCAAAATGTAATTATTAAGTATTAAGACTTAGCAGAAAATATATATTATAACGTAATTTAAAAAAAAAAAATGTCTTTTTTAAGCTCCTAAAGCATTAAACAACAAAAATAAAATAATATTTGTTCAACACACTTACTCAAAATGCAGCGTTTATTGCACCGTTTCCAGCATCTTAATGCAATGCAGAACAACTGCCTCTTAGTTTACAATTTGTCTTTTTTTTGGGCAAAAATAGTGCCTTTAAACTAAGTACTTATTTTTTGAAAACTAAATGCAAAATGTTTGTAAAAATCATATGAAAACTATTAGATTTCATTAAATATTAACTTTTTACAACATTTTAACACTAACATTAGTATTAACTGTCCTTCAAGTGTGTTGAAAACAATCGTATGACACCCGTGAGCTTCATTCAATACACTCTTGGCTGAATTACGCCTTCGCCTGCAAATCGGGTTGCAACTATTCAAAAAATAGTATTTCAAAACTTTGACGATTCAAAAGTATTTGTAAAATCCTAATTTGAATTAAAAAAAATTACTCTGACTTTGACTTTCTCTAACCCACAGCCTCGTATGTAAAAAGCAGCCTGGCTCTCTTGTATCATAATCTTCTATGTCTTGGCAAAGAAGCAATATTTTGTCAAAACCGCCTCACAATGCAGAATACTTCTTGCCACCTCTAAACTCTTCTCTAAATATCTCAACTTATCTAAATAATCTACCTACTTACTATATGTATGTTTGAACTATTTTGCTATACTTCCTTTTCTTTTTAGACATAATGCCTAGCCTCTGTTTAGAGTCTGATGAGTGGTTATGATGCTTATCCACTACATCCGGTTCTGTATCCAGCCACTGGTTATCTTATCCTTCTGGGATAGAATCCGTGACTACATACATGTCGCAGCTATATGGTTAAAGTAGTTAATTGGGCGCCTAGGCAGATAGAAAAGTAAGTAAGAGAAATCGCACTGTAAAAGTCATGTATGTTGGGTTAGGTTCAATTTCTCTTGTGTTAACGTAGATGCAGAGTAGAGTTCCTGTCAAGTTTAATATAATATAATAAGCTGTTCAGTTATATGATTATTTCTATTCCATACTTAACGATCTGCCTAGGCGCCCAATTAACTGGCTTATTTAACCAGATGGCTGCGACAAACATACTACATCCAAACTTACAAACTTCACCATTTTATAATATTAGTATAATAACTAACCTATTGTACCGAGAGGCATGGGTTCAATCCCCGCATAGGACAAACATGTATTTGATGATTATTTTGTGTTTTTCTTGGGTATGTGTATTTGTTATGTATAAAATGTTTGTGATTACAAAAAAAACCGGTCATGTGCGCATCGGACTCGCGCACCGAGGATTTCGTAAAAGTAAAACTGTTTTGAGGGACAATTTTAACTTTTCCGTTGGACAACTGTTATCCCAATACAGTGACATAGGTCGCGGTTAGTTTACCAACTGAAAATATGTTTATAAACGAAAAAAAAATAATTGTGGGATGTAACAACAAATTTACGGATTTTATCTTTTCCTTTATGTGTGTCAATTGACATTGCTTCCTGACAAATTTTATGATTCTTCAGGTTTTGATGTTTTGTGTGTTACAATATGCGACAGAAATAACCATATTTGGGACATATTTTTTATTGGATTGACTTAGAAGCTTGATTATTTTTACAACTTTAAGTGTTCAAGAATTTGGTATTAATTTTAACTTGATACCTCCAAGCTTTCTTGAGTAAAAATGTCTTGTCAGATGAACAGACAAACTATATACTATATTTTTATATATATATAACTATATTTTTTAATGTGTTATTACTGTAAGTTAACAAAACAGCAGTACACTATAAGTTTTGATTAATTTGTAAATGGCAAAATATGCGACATAACTGGCCGTATTTTTTATTGCATTGCATAAGGAGCTTGATTTTTTTACAGTTTAAAGGGACCGAAACTTATTTGATAGTAATTTCAACTTGATACCTTTACGCGTTCCTGAGAAAAAGGCAGATAGACATACAGACGGATAAAAAAATACACGCATAAAAATTAAGTATTTATGTATTTTTATCCGTTTACTGTTATCAATTATTATACAAGCCTTGCTTAGTTTGACACCAGATGGTGCTGTGGGATTTGTTCAAACTATTATTGTAATATATTGTCAAAAATAATAACTTCAGCCTTACTTTTCAAAACACCGATGTTTATCTTATTACGAATTAAGTTATTATATAATCTAAATTTCATCTTTTATTTAAAATACAGTGAGCATAACTAACTTAGAATTAATATTTTGCGTATTAACATAAATGAACTAGACAAAAAAAAATGCTCTCTATTGCTCTGAATTTTTAAGTAATTTATTATTTTTTCCTAAATTTAATTATTATTATTTAATTCGCATTGTTCTTCGTTATTTTATGGCAATGTTAAAATAGTACAAAATTTGTTAAGTTATTAATACAATTACAATACGTTAAGTACGCTAAAGAAAAACAGGATTGTACTAGATGAATAGAAGTATATTTTACTTTGCAAATCATACACTAACGCAAAGTATAATGCGACAAGTAATAAAAACCACGTTTTTGTATTTCACATTTGGTAGGACGTTAAAATACTTCTTATTCCAAATTGGCACAATAATAACTTGTATCGAACACTCGTTTAATGTCAGTCCAGCAGCGTTTCCCCTCAAACGGAAAAGTTTATTTATACTTAGTGGAAGTTACTCAGACATAGTGATTTTCTACACAATGACAGCGCAGCAAACTACACGATGATTTTATAATGAAGTTATTTTACAGTGTTTTTGTTATTAAATATCAATTTAATTTCCGAAAGGTATATATATATATATATATATATATATGTACGGTGTTAAGTATGTAATTGTAAACTTGTATAATAATAGTATTGTTAAGGTTTTTCACCCTTCGTCATAATGGTTTACCAACCACTTTATAGTAGCTTTATATATGTCTCATAAATAATACCAGGTTTATAGTAATAAGCGATAAAATGAAAGACCATCGGCTGAATAATATACCCCTTTGCTAATTATAGACAAACTATATGAAGTAAGCCAGAAATGGACCAGGTTTATTCGGGTATTCTTTATAAATTATACGTACCTAGTATTTTTTCTACGTAGAATATATACTCAAAAAAAATATTAAGGCTAATTAAGCTTATGAAAAGTTTTTTTTTTATACTAACTTGACGTGTACACGTACAGATTTCGTTACAAGATTCATATTGATATTTAATTTGTGGAGGCCCCTACCTGGGCTAGGGCGATATAACGCGTTAATAACCTTACCTTACCTATAATTTAATTTTATATTATTAAAATGATTGCCAAATCAATATGATTATTTTCCGGATCGTCTATTATTTTTTTTTGTTATATATTTTATATTTTATTTTATATATTTAGGTATCTACGTTGTGGTTTACCCTAAGCCGCACGTGTCAAAAAAGAAACAAAACAGAAAACAAATGAATTACTCACTTACAGTTGGTTGTTTTGATTATGGTATCACGCCTTTCTGCCTGGTATAATTTCGATTCCTTGGTTCCTTCTCTCTCTGCTTAAGCTTGTTTATCTCCCCCTTTGACGGTGCTCGTGGTTTAAGTGTTCCCCTGAAACTGGTCATTTTAAGGTGTATATAATTGGTCTACTAAGAGACGTTTAAGGCTGTAATAGAAAACGCGAAGGAAAATGGCGTTAAAACGCCGAATATGACCACCTTATTCTCCAAAGTCTTAGCTTTTTTCCAACAAGGCCTAGGCTTCGTTGATCAGAAGTTAGGACTTTCCCAGGCTGTTCCAGGAAGGTACAACAGCGTCCTCAGTCCACAGATCTCTCTCCCTGAAGAGAATATCTGCTTTCTTACACGATCCTATTCATGGAGAAGTCTCCAGACTCTACAATTACTCTACATTAAAAAAAAAAATGATATCCGCTCAGCAACCAAAAAAGGATAAGATTTCCAAATTTTTATCACGGATATATAGCAATCTTACGTTATCCATATAAGTGCGTTCGATGACGGCTGTAAAGGAACTTTTATATTAGTCACACCCTATACCTCGGTTGGTTATGTGAGTAACCAACCACCAAAGTTAATTAATTTGATACTACACGAAAGATTAAAATGCAAGTGCTAATTGTAATTTACATTAGTACGATTATAAGTTTAAATTCTAAACCAAATCAAACAATATTTCAATTATACTCAAATTTGGTTCTTTCACTCGCAGACTTGGCTCACGGTTTCACTGACACGTTTCACGATATTGTCAGAATTTTTCTGACGACCACAACTCACGGAGGTTAGAACCTGACTGCCTGTCCCGCCCCTCCTGTCGCCGCCAGCGTCGCTAGCTATACTAAAACAGACTCGAGGAACATATTAATATTTACACGACTCTATTGTGTAAACAATATTGTCGATATTCATTCAACTATTTTAACTATCCCCGTCCTGCTGTCTGCAACACGATAAGCCCTTTTTACTGACTTCAGTGAAGGACTCGCAGTTAGAGTTATTAAATCTTTTTTAACGAATAGTATCGGAATACTCTGATACTTTATTTATTTCCAAAGTAAATTATTTTATTGATCTGTCCTGGTAGCAAGTACTGACAAAGTATAATATTTGGTCAAACCCATTATAATTATTACATTATGGTTTACATGCACAATTTTTAGGTACTGGTTTATTATTAGCTTAACATGCCTATAACTAACTAGTTATATAAGATAGACTTATCTAGGTTTCTTTCCACACATATCTTACGACTATATATATATATATAATAGAATAATATATAATGCTAGTGATTTTGTGTCAAATATGTATTATAAGAGCGCTCTTAATATATAAGGTACATAAGTAAATACAAGCTAAGCACGTTTTCAAGCAAGCAGTTGATTTTCAATACTAGTTAAAATTAAATCTATTATTAATTTCAACATTAAATACAATTCTAAATACGCTACTCTATTGCATCTTTCTTAGGAATTCTCAATTTCTATTCTATTGTTTCAACAAGTGCAGGGTCCACAAACGGCTTTTACGATAGCTATTTATCTTTAGTTTTTACATTGTTCCAAGTAAAAATGTTCATTTTTGAGAATGGCTCTGACTGGTGATTAAGTTGTAAAAAAAAATATTGACGCTTAACTAATTTTACACGCAGCCCATGGCTAATGGTTTTCTAAATTTTAACCTTTTGTAAGTTTTAAATAACTGCTAACAAATATTGAACATTAAAAAAAATTAAGTATTATACGGCCCGTTACAAATTATTATAAAAACCGTAGGCCATTTTCTCTCGCATATGTGTAAATTGCAAGAACAAATTGGCCTAATTCTATATTTATGATACAATCATCATTTACATTTATTTTACAATTTAATTTCAAACTTAATTGGAAACACAAAAATAAATAGTCATTAGCATTAGGCAAATGAGTGAATTTTCAAATCCATTATACAAATATCATTATTTGTATAATGGATTTGAAAAGCCAACACTAACATTCGCAAATGAACTTTGCACTTCGTTAATACAAACAATAAAAGTTGAGAGCTTTTATAGGAGATGTAAAACGATGCACTTGTAAAAAAAAAGAACGAGTTGCACTCCGGGAGTGCCGGCAGAAGTGAAAATCTTTACACACGATTCGCGCTTAACACTCAAATGTGCCACGAGACATGTCTTTGACATTGTCAAGAAATAATAATGTTTTTTTATTTACTTTTTTGACGTAGTATATTTGACATCGCAATCTGTCATAGAATTAAAATTCCATATCCAACCTCCCTGTACTACTCATAATCGCGAATACTAAAAATAAAAATTATAATAGGCGTGGCATTACGGTTTCCGTATTTTACAAAGACAAAGATGCACTTTGTTCAATTTCCATATTTTAAACACTTTATATACACGAATTTTACGAATACACAGCAGTATGGCCACTACACAGACGGTCGAGCCATCAGCTGTTACCATCCATGGATGCGCGTAGCACGCTGTAACATAAACACACACGATCATTCGCGCAAGCGCTCTGCGCCGCCTAAACGAAACAGCAGGCGCAGGCATACATTTTCGCCGCGCCGTAGAAAGAGAGGGGGATACTCCCTCTCCTACGCCGCGCCAGCTGTCTACTCTCCATCCGTCTTACGAATTTTCACGATCAGGACACGTGACCTGACGCGAGTTTATCATTTTTTACCCATACCAAAAAAAGTGCACAACGTCGCTAAAGAAGTTTTCACCTTAAAAATATGTATATTATGTTTTAAATAGGTATACTCTAAATCGAACAAATCTGGCATCTTTCTTTAAATATACTGTTTACAACTATTTATACTATTATTATTCATTTTAAGCCCCTAGCCCAAGCCAGTAAAAATATTTTTTGCAGTTATGTACATAAAAAAATTATAGATATAATATCTGTAAATTACCATTGCACTTGATATTTGTGTTAATAACACAGTTTATATGCACACAAAAAATATCTTGACCCCTGTCACTGTGAGTCCAGTCAAAATATAAATTCATTAAACTAATAAAAATTACAGTCATCGTCAACGTCAACTTTTATTACTTAGTTCACTATGACTGTAATTTTTAGTTTTAGTCTACTCTTTCAAATTGATGAACTGTATTTCTTACTATGGGGTCACGCAGCTGATATTCAAACAATCTTTGTGCTGCAGAAGAGGGCTGTTCGAGCAATTTATAATCCATCCTAAATAAACTCTTTAAGAGATAAATTTAAGAAGTATATATGAGATAATTTAATTTATGTTTATAAGATAGATTGCTTTAAAAAGAATAGCGATATTCATACTCGTAATACTCGAAATAGACACAAACTTGCTCTGATCCACACAAGGATTAAGAAAAAAGATAAATCATTTAAAGGACAATGTATCCGTTTTTACAATAATGTTAAGTAAACATAAAAAAGTACAAAAATTTTGTAAAACAGTAACTTGTCAAAAAGGCTTCTTACACAATTCAAGACTTACATGATGATAAAAATGCATGGGATCAAATATTTTTTTGTTAACATAATTTACTCGATGATTTGTATTGATTAATCAAAGTTATAAGAGCGACTGCTGGAGAGTTTCTTCTCACTAGAACGTTATTTTGACTATGAAACGGTATTAACAAGTAACTTATAGTTAATTGACTATAAAAAAGTGATATGATATTCTGTGCAGTAATTTAAATTTGAATTTATTATAATATTTTAATTTAACCGCCTAACATATCGTTAGGTTTTTAACTAAAAAGAGCCGGAAAATAACCAATTATTTGATAAATTTTATTACTTATTATTTTTAATCAAAACCCTCGTATAGTAGTTGATATGAAAGGGAATTAATTTGTATATAACTACGTACAGTCATTTTAAAACGTATCACTTATTCACGTTCCAAAATTATTATATTTATATTTATTATTATTTGTTTTAACTAGTTAATGATTAGAAAAATCATCATCAACAATAAGTAATGGACCTTATATAATATAGATTTCAAGTCTTTGTTCAGGTAGGACCCAATGTACGCATTCAAATAAATTCAGATCCTCAGTGCGTTCAACCTTAAACAAATAAGCATAAAAATTTATAAATGAAAGACATAAAAAGCGTTATATTATAAGGTTTCAAAGAGCAGAGCGGCCTTGTTTTTATTTATTTTATTCTAGACATTTATTCGCTTTATTTTAAGCATAAATAAAGATATATTAAAAATGAGACTTTTTTAAATAAAAGGAGCGTCCACTCTAAACATTATTCCTGTAGTCAAAAGAATATTTTTAAAGAGTCGCCTGGCTAATAATGACTGCCTTATTAGTAGGTTTATACGAATATGTTAGGCCCGTGATAGGACTTGTCATCGATGGGTTCAAACACCGTGGCTCGGTGGGTACTAGTGCTGGTAGGAGCGTGGGCTCGATTCCTGCTCAAGGCAAACATTTATTATTTGTGATTGTCTTGAGACTGGGTGTTTTCTATGTATTTACAAAAAAAAAGTATATAAATATATGTATTTGTGTCTGTTGTCTGGTATTCATAGCACAAGCATAGTTTGGGGCCAGTGGGCGCAGATGCTGTACTGCCCAAAAATATTTTCTCCTACAAACACTGAGGTTGTGGTATAGGCGCCCTACCAAGATTTTCTTTACGGACTACAATACTTCAAGAAATAAGTTATAAGATTTTGGGAAGGTTGATAACGCGTTAGTAATGCCTCAGGTGTCGCAAGCGTCCATAAGCTGTGAGGATCGCTTACCATGAGGCGGACCGTTAGCTTGTTTGCCACCTGTGGTATGAAATATATATGAAAGATTTTATTTTTATAATTACATTTATTAATCTATCATGTTGTATAGTATATAATTTCATAAATGTGAAAGTGAAGATATTAGTACAAAAGAGTGTCCCTTCCTATATTCATAGGTTGCATCACGTTATATTATTATAGTCTGATCAGAATTCGTTTATTTTTAAGAGAAAATAATTATAATTAAAACCTGAAGTTTAATGATTTTAAAAGGTTAACAGGTACATTTGGAATAAAAACCCGTAAAATGCCCCCGATGCTCAATTACCCCTGAGAAATAGTAGGGTAAAAAGGGTTTTTTTCCAATTTCTGGCTTACTGTGACATCCTATTGAAAATGATCTACGCAAAAATTGCAGGTCTAATAAAAATCTACAACTTTTGTAGAAGACTCTTTTTACCGTAACCTCAAAATTTACGAGATATTTGCTAATAACGCCTTTTTTTATTTTTATGATCCACAACTAGTTTCTGATTTTAAAGAAACTAAAGGGAAGTAATCTTTATAATACCCATATTTACAAAAAAAAAAATCAAATTAAAATACTGAGCCGTTTCTGAGTAATTTATGTTTTATTGTTTGGGGAGACCGAAATCTATCCCCAAGTTCAAGTGGCTGTTTACATTTTAAAAAAAATGTTTAATATTCAGGTAGGGCTGATTTTATTCGTGTGACTTTTTTTCTGAATTAAAAAAAAAATGTTTGGTCGTCCTGCAAAACACTCTTAAAAATTGAAAAAATTTGAATAATCGATATTTTTTTAACTATGTATGCACATTTTTTTTTTTAATAATTGAAAAGGTATACTTTTTTGACATTTTTTTTTATAAACTGACAACACCAATGCATATTATTTATGCAATGTCGTCGTAAAAATTCCAACCATAAATAAAAAATAACACACAGCGTTATAAAAAAAATCAGATCTTGCCATCTCATAATGAATGTCATACTTTGGCTAGGGCTCTAAAACTTAAATCATTTTATTTAAGAGGAAAACAACGCAAACGCATAAATCCATTTAACACTACTTACTTATTTTATTAGTTTAATTTGCTTTAGTCTTTCTAGCCATTTCAGAAGCAGCTTTCTACTAACATATCACTCAAGGGTTAGGCTTTTCCTCTGTTCACGCAGACAGTCAATCCTCTCATGGTAATGTATTGAACGTAGTGACTTGACAAAAATAAAGTAGAACGCTTCGTCCCACACGTTATCCAAGTGTAAAATGCTGTGAACTGTAATGGCGGCGTGTTTGGGGTGAGTTTTTTTTTATGTAAAACGTAAGAGCTTCTGAAATGTTATTGAAACTAGTTTTAGGTATAATAATGTTTGTTCTCTTTTGTCTTAGAGACAGGTAAAAACTTATTCCAAATTTGAAAACTAAGTCGATTCCTCTCCTCAAGTTGGTACTGTTGTTGTATTTATGGACCACGTCTGTCTGTCCTAATGTTGTCTAAGGGGAAATTATTAATGGTAGTGTTAATGTAAGCACGCAATCATATAAATAAAATAAGCGAAAATTGCTTAAAAAAAATACACAATTAGTTTTAAGGTTATTTCTGTCGAGTTATGACCGACCACAGAGCAGAGCAGAAAACAAAAAGGCTGCGTTTGTAACCAAGCGCGTTGCATATTGTAGTAACGGGATAAAACAATGTTGTTTTTTTTTTCATCACATGCTAGCTATTTTGCAACTACTGATTTTTAATAAACATACAATTTACATTTTTTTTAGTTCTACGTGTTTTCGAAATCATATTGTCGTTTTCCCCGATTTTTACACAACCATGTTTTAAATTAAACTTACAAAATTGTACAGTATATAAATAACATTGCTAGAATAAATTAACAAATATATTTCATGTTTTATCTTTCAAGCAGTCGAACGGCGTCGAATCGACCGCGGTAGGTATATTTTTGGTTATAAGTTCGTATATTCTCATCACACATGTTTGCCAATTTTATTAGCCTCTTATAGATTCATGTGAACTCAAAACAATAGATTTCTCCTTTCTGTGCGTATTGCTTAATCTAAATTATATCTTTCGTTATGCATGCTGCGTAGGTTTTGTAAAGTAAACGCGCGCCTGACGTCGTTGAAGATTCACGCGACGCACTTCGTAAAATTGTTTTAATATAAATTTTTGTAAGATTTATGCCAAATATTGTTTAATATCTCAAGGTAAAATGTTAATCAAATAATTTAATAATTTGTCTTTTTAATTCTTTAAAACCTTAACAGGGTCATTAAGGTTACGCGCGACTGCTGCCGTTACAAACGACTGCGCACCCGCTTGAGGGTTATGTAGCTAAATTATGTAAATTTAAGATACATACCAGTACTATTTCGTAAAAAATTATAACCGGAAAAAAAAACAAGAAAATTTTAATTTAAATAAAATATATTAAAAAAAAACCTAAATTTCAAACTTTAGGCAGATAAAAATATTTTTTTAGAAAATGTACCAATTATTTTAATTAATAAAAAAATCAATTTAAAAAAAATATAGGTCGGATTGCAGGGACAACTGAGTGGTTACCCGAACTTTTTTTAAATATTTTATACTCCTTGTATATTTATTTCAAACAAATTTTTTTTAATAAATAAAACATTTAATTTACAGCTTGAAGATGTTTACTTTAACTGAAAACATTCCTGGAGCTAACAAATTCAGAAAATTAGCTGCATTGTAACTTAAGCTTACAGCTAAAGTGGCTTGCGCTTCGCTCACACAACTTTAAACTAAGCCGTGTAATAAGTTGCATCGTAGTTGAAAGACAAAATAAACTTGGTGTTTAAGTTAGTTCAGATACTTGTTCACTAGTGTTGGAATGAAGTGTTTTAAACTTGTAGTTTCGTTGCAAATTTTGTAGGTATTGCAAATCAACACCTTCTGACGCTAAAGTATTAAATTTATGAATAATATACATAATTAAAGGAAAAAATAGACAAGCGATTGTTGAGCTAAACCTCGTTCATTTGAACGATTAGTTTTTCCAAAATGAATTATTTTGATTTCAAAAAAAATATTTGCTTTGAGTCCATGTCCATTTTTACAACTAAAAAGGATTTAATTTTTTCTTAAACACACACACGTCAAAAAGCTTATACAATTCAATTGATGATAAAAGTATTTATACATATATGTTCATGTTCATAATCTAATTTACTTGATAATTAAAATTAAAAAGAGCTACTATTGCAGATTTTCTTCATCTGTGTTTTTTAAAATTATCCATTGCAATAATTTAAATTTAAACGTAAAATATTGAAATACATTTTTTTTTTTTATACCACTAAGGTGGCAAACAAGCTTACGGCCCGCCTGATGGTAAGCGGTCACCGTAGCCTATGGACGCTTGCAACACCAGGGGTATCACTTGCGCGTTGCCGACCCTTCAGAAATCTAATAACTTCTTTCTTGAAGAACTCCATACTGTAGTCCTTGCAGAAAACCTTGGCAGGGAGCTCATTCCACAACTTAAGCGTTCGCGCGAGGAAGTTTCTCTGAAACCGCACTGTACGCGACCATTTAGGTTCTAAAGTGTGAGAATGAATTCCCTGCCGATGGCGAGCGGTGCGATGGTGGAAAGTAGCCGTGGGCATCATTTCGAACAATTCCTCAGAACACAACCCATTGTACAAGCGGTAGAACACACACAGTGAGGCAAAGTCTCTCCTCAGACTTAAGGGCTCGATACCGCAAGTGAGTTTGGAATCGTCGACAATTCTCACAGCCCGTCGTTGAACCGAGTCAAAAGGGCCAAGCTGGTATCCGGGTGCACCTGCCCAGAGATGGCAGCAGTACTCCATATGAGGCCGAACCTGCGACTTGTAAAGTAACAACCTTTGCCCCGACGTGAAGTACTGCTTCGCTCTGTTGAGTACACCAAGTTTTTTGGACGCCAGCTTCACCTTATCTTGTAAATGATCTCGGAACTGAACATCGCTGGAGATGTCGACACCAAGGATCCCAATGCTCTTGGAGATGGAGAGGGGAGTGTTCTGGAATTGTGGGACTACAGTGAATGGAGTTTTCTTAGCGGTGAACGCGCACACTTATGTCTTTGTAGGGTTGAATCGGACCAAGTTTATCCGTCCCCAATCAGAGACCTGGGACAGTGTGGTCTCGATACGAGACACAAGTTCTCCGCGGTTTTCCTCCACAACGGAACGAGGGATGTTTGCACGACCCGTGTAAAAAGCGTCTCCAGTACTGTCATCTGCATAGCAATGTATGTTGTTGATGTCCAACATGTCATTGATATGCAGTAGAAACAGCGTAGGAGACAGCACAGAGCCTTGCGGGACACCAGCATTAATGTCCATGCTATCAGAGCAACTACCGTCAACTACGGTTCGTATGCGTCTGCCGGACAAAAAGCTAGCCACCTATTTGCACAAACCCTCGGGCACTCCGTAAGATGGCAACTTCGATAGAAGACCGCGGTGCCAGACCCGATCGAACGCCTTCGCTATGTCCAGGCTACATGCCAATGCCTCCCCCTGACTCTCAATGGCTAGTGCCCATCGGTGTGTGAGATACACTAGAAGGTCACCAGTCGAGCGACCGTGGCAAAAGCCATATTGACGGTCACTGACCAGATCGTGTACTTCTAGGTATCTTAGAAGCTGTGTGTTGATCACACGCTCCATCACCTTAGAGAGGAGAGAGGTAATAGCGATAGGCCTGTAATTCGATGGATCTGATCTATCGCCCTTTTTGGGCACCGGGTGCACATTCGCAGTCTTCCATGAAGACGGAAATTGCCTAGTGTGGTAGGAAAGCGCGAAGAGGCGCGTGAGTACAGGACATAACTCAGGAGCACACTGCTTAAGCACCACTGCTGGTATACCGTCTGGCCCACTCGACTTATGAACGTCTAGAGAGAGCAACGCCCGCCTGACCTCCCGCTGCGTTATGGAGATTTCCGGCATGGTCTTACCGCACCACGGTATAGTAGGTGGTACAGCGTCTTCATCGTTCATATTCGAGTTCGAGGCAAAGAGACTGCCCAGTAGATCGGCTTTCTCTTTAGAACTATGGGCCAAGTCACCATCGGTCTTTCGCAGTGGTGGTAACGACGACTGGCAGAAGTTCCCTTCGGCAGCTTTGGCAAGCGACCAGAAAGCACGACTCCCAGAAGGATAGCTCGCAAGTCGCCCACCTATTTTGCCGATGAATTGGAATTTTGCTCTGGCAGTTGCTTTTTTACTGAACCTCGAGGCAGCATTTAATTTGCGTTTTAACTCAGAAATATTCGGATCCTTATTATTACGAGCCGTGGTCCAAGCCTCATATGCATTTGCTTAAGAATTTTAGCTTTTCTGCAAGACCTATTAAACCACGGCCGTTTTTTGACGCCGGCATCTACTCGCGGGTTAGGAATATAGCATTCCATACCAGCAAGGATTGTCTTAGTGACTGCGGCTGCACAGACGTCAGGATCTTCTGAGTTAAAGCAGATCTGCCTCCACCGGTACGATGCGTAAAATTCTCGCAATCCATCCCAGTCTGCCGACTTATAGTGCCATACACGACGCCAATTAGTTGGCCTAGAAGGATCGGGTTGTGTGCATGACACTTGAGTCCGAACGAGACAGTGGTCCGAGGAGCCAAGAGGCGCATCCACTGAGACGGAGTATCCGTCCGTACGAGTAGTCAGCAGAAGGTCCAGTAAGGAGCTCGTATGTTCCTCTATATCTGGTATTCTCGTTGGACAAAGTACCAGCTGTGAGAATCCATAAGTCAGAGCAAATTTATGAGCAGATATCCCAGCATAGTTATTGGTTCGAGAACTGAGCCACTCGCGATGGTAGGCGTTAAAGTCTCCCAAAATAACTAGTTTTGCTGTGGGATATTGCTCTAGAACTTTGTCAGTCGTCAAACTCAGGGACGTGAAAAGTCGAGTTACGTCCGTGTCACCGCAATGAGACCTGTATAGGCCCGCATAGATACGAGTGTGGCCGCCGTCCCTGTCTTCAAGGCTATGAAGGCGGTGACAGCAGATATCCTCCCGGACGAACGTACATACACCGGCACGACTCATAAAATTGTGTTCGAGCTTGTAGCCGGGATAGTGAAGGTATGATGTGTCGGCCGGGCAGGATATCTGCGTCTCCGTTAGAAAAAGAATGGTCGGCTGCGCAGTTTCGAGATGGTGGTGGACTGCGTTAAGATTTGCGTGAATACCCCTTATGTTGCAAAAACCCACATTATATGTGGATGGAGTAGCCGCTGTACAAACTCTTTTCTTTTTCGTTCTCATGGCCATAATATATAAAAAAAAGTTACTAAGACTAAGGATGAGGATTCACTGCACAGACAGCTTAGAGGACAACAGGTGCGGTTCTAAGACTACCGAAGCTCGCCACAGATGATACGGTTGCTGGCACGGCGGGCGGAAGGGCCCCTGATCCCCCTTTGTTGTAGTAGCCGGGTCCACTCCGGTCTCCTTCTCCGGCACGACTACCACTTCAGATACTTAACACAGGCTGGCAGATCAGCCTCCTAGGGCGGAGATTAAGTGATCCCTGGGTTCGGGATCCCGTTCAACATGCGGGCGGCCAGCGGTCAGCCGTTTCATCAGGTCTCCCTGACCGCCAAACCAGCACGCCGCGTCTACGCCGAGCATGACAGCAACAAGCACCGCCGGACCTCCGCTGTCCGCGCAGCGAATCCTCGAAGAGCTCTGGCAACCTTACTCACCGCCAGGAACACAACACTACTCAATGTTAGTGTTATTGTGGCCGCGGTTTTCTGTAAGGTGGAGGTACTTCCCCAGTTCGGGCCGCTCATTCGAGCAAGTACTCGCTATGCCCTGCTTTAGTTGTTCGGGTGGCTTATTCGAGCGAGTACTTGCAGTGCCCTACCTCTCTTTAAACATGTTTTTTCCTAAGTCAGAGTAGCAATCTAAATTTTCAACGAAACTCGATACTATCTATTTTGTACGTTGATTGTTTTTTTTTTACAGACTACACTAACCCGGGTTCAGATTTAACAAAATAGAAGATATATTTATATAATCAGTAGCCCAAGTAATTTATTTATAGTTATTTCTGAGAAAACTTTAGAACTATTCTGATATAAAACCTAAAATTAGCCTATGACCTTCCCCATCTTTTTGACTACCCCTGTCCCATATTTTAGCCTAATTGGATGCTTTGTAGTGACGGTAAGAAATAACAAAGAAATAAACTCACTTTCTCATTTATAATAATATTAAGTACTCGTATGTATACGCAGGTTAAATAGGGGAGGAAAGTTTGTACGGGAGTTCCACATAGTTACTTTGACGTGAAAAGATAAATCACACAGGCTACACCGCGAAAAAACCAGCTACTAAATGATGGGAAACAACTTCTATGCTCATTTATCTAAAAATATCGATATTTTTTTATACGCACGTAGATTGTGCTAAAGTTGACGTCGTAAACGTTTTATCTCTGCAGGATTAGGGAAGGAAACCACGAATATCTTGAGAGCAATTAACCTTCATTAATTTACATAAGTTGTGGAAATGCTGAGCTTCTTGGCATTACTTACCTTAAATAATTGACTTCATATATATCTCTTATTTCTAAAATGGCTATACTTCTTCCTACAAGTAATGTCAATTTTTTTATTTTATAAAGAAAAAAAATAATGTTAATTGAAAATAATTTACTGTTCATAAAGAGCAGAAAATATTATTTTCAGGGTCGTATTTATTCCTATAGCTATCCCTGTGGTATGTTCCAGTGTAAAAATATTCAATAAATAGTAGCCTTTGTCCTTGCTTGCTTTTTATCCCTGTGCCAATATCTAGGTCAATTGGATGCTCCGTAGCGACGCTAAGTAATAACAAACAATCTTTCGCATTTATATGATAGTAAGGATTACGCTCAGATACTTTAATTATTATAAATAAAACAATTGCAATTAAAATCTAAGACTAATATGAAATACGATACGACGAAGTAAAAAAAAATTAAGAAGATACAAACAGAGAAAAAAATACGGTCAAGTACAAATCGGACTTGCGCAACGAGGCTTCCGTAAAAGGTGAACTGTATACATTGAAATAGGTCGTGGTTAGTTTACCACCTGCAAATAAGTTTATAATAGCAAAAAAAAAAATTTGATGTAACAACAAATTTGTGGTTTTCTACAAGGCGATGCCACTGGCTAAATTTCATGATACTAGGTCAACGGGAAGTACCCCATAGGTGTTGATTTATTTGTGTGACAATATCCACAAATAACAAAAATAACCGCATGTTGGGCATATTTTTTTATTGCATTGACTTAGAAGCTTGAATTTTTTCCATTTCAAGTAACCGTAGATTTTAGGATTTGATATTAATTTCAGCTTGATACCTCCACGCATTCTTGAGTAAAAAAGTCTTGTCAGACAGACAAACTATTTTTTAATGTATTATAATTTTATGAATCTAGGGCAACGGCAAATTCCCAATAGGTTATGATTTATTTGTGAATGCCTAAATATGCGACGAAAATAGCCGTATTTCGGCCTAATTTTTTTTATTGCGTTGACGTAGAAACTTGATTTTTTAACAGCTTCAAACCTTAGTATTTGATATTAATTTCAATAAGATAACTTCACGCATTACTGAGAAAAAGGGGCCTTGACAGAAAGACAGACAGACAGACGGACAACAAAGTGATCATATGACGGTTCCTTTCTTCCTTTTAAGGTACGGAACACTAAAAAATAATTCTTCTAAAACAGAATTCCCTAGGTTTAATTCTTTAAATTGCTTTATTAAAATTGTATGTAAACATGTATTTGCACATAACATATTAAGTATTTCTACTATAAGTTATGATGAAATCGAATAACTAACAAGTATTTAAGAATAAATGACAACACTAACTTAAGTGTATATATTCGTACTAGACGAGTTAAATGTTCTGCAATAAAAGAAAACAAGAATAAAAGACAATACAAATACAGTGTCATTTAGCAGCTCTTTTGTGTGCCGCCTGAAATTGGACAACGATATATGAGCTCATTACGCAAAACAAAGCTTCTTTCTGAATATTCATGTCGGCGGGCATGAAAATTTTAATAAACAACGACCGATTTGTAATCTATCGGAATTTCAAAATACAACATGCTGCTTTTTACTTATTTTGGTAAGAACAACGATTGGTAAACGATTTTCTTGTGGCAATATTTCATTATTTCGGGAAATCAAATTTGCTAATATAGCTATATGTAAACCTGTGTATAGGTAATTGGGTCTTAACTTGATATTATGTATCTTCATTCCGCATGTTACTTTGCCGAAATATCGGAATCAAAGAAAAAAAATATCATGGTAAGACCCCAAAAGATATTATAACAACTCATTACTTACAATAAAAGGATATAATACTACTAAAAATATAGGTACATGAACAGCATATATTTTTTCAAGGTATTAACATGGGCAGACATGGGTAATAAAAATGGGCTATGTTTAAGAATGGATCAGTAAGTGCAACCTTGCTCCCGGGACCTTATTGGGTACAGTCTTTAGACATTTGAACTCTGGAAGTCGAGAGAAAAATGTATGCAAGTACATTTACAGGTTTCGATGGGCAAGTCAGACTTCAATGCATTTTTGTCTCGAATTCCAGAGTCCGAAAAGTTTGAGACTGTTTCCAATAACCTCCTAGGACAGCAAGTATGACGCGGACGACTGCCGAGGGATCTCACTGACGCAAGTGATTCAGTGTATTTTAGCGGTTATCTAATGCGCATAGGATACAAATTGACTTCAAATGAATGACTTTCATGATTTTAGGTACATTTCTGTCGATGTTTTTTCTGATAGGACTATGCAGTTGGCTGATGCAGCCATTACTGCTCCACCGGACTTTTGGGCGAGACTCTGAAGGAGACTCAGCCCATATAGCGCCCAACGCTCAAACCTAGGCTTGGGTTGTCGCTCTTGGAGTTTCTGTCGATATTTACGCGTTTTGTACGAAAGCTGACGGGAGTGAGACTTCTGTACGTTAGTAAAACACTTATTTTGTGCCTAAGTAATAAAATATATTACGTCATCAAAACGTAGTATATGTTAGTAACAGGAGTCTTAGTATTGTCTCAGGTATGCTAATATAATAGCGTTATAAAATAAGGTGCTAAAGAAATTAACCTACTTTATAATTATATTTACTATATTATTATAGTGATTCCCTTCACACAAGTATTTAGTAATAAATAATATTATTTGTTTGAAAATTTCTACAGCGTTTAACATTTATACATATTAATAATGACATACCAAGAGAAGTCTTCTTAATTTTAATAGATTATTTTCAGTTAACATCGAATCTCTTAACATCTGCTTTATAAAACGTAGTTGAAATTAATCCACACATTATAAAATTAATTTAACAGGCTTAATTAATATGATTGGTGTACTAAACGTGTTGAGATAGGAATCTACTGCTACCGTATAATATTTTAGCAGTAATTAATTAACATGACATAGCATCATGTGCTACAAAGTGGTGGTAAAAATACTTATGTACATAATTTTTGTGCTAATCATTGCTTACATGTATGTACTTCAAAAAATTATTTTATATAAATCACTGAATGTTCATGTTTTAAAGCAAATAAAGGTGTAGAAAAATGTTATCAAAAGAGAAGGCTAAATATTAATAAATAAATAAAATTAGTTCAACTTACTATCATTTCAGACAAGATTGGCTAGAGAAATATTAGCAGGATTGCTGCATGGAAGCTGAAGAGTCACCAGTATGAGTAACCACTGACAAGCAAATTAATCCCGTCTAATAGCTAATAATTAGGCTAAGTGCAAAAAACATACGCCTTACCAGCTAACCAACTAAGTGGTTCGAGGTTCCGGTTTAGGTTCTTTCAAGTCTAAGACTTGTTTCTAGACCTTTGCAACCCTGAGCGGTCAGCTCAGAGGCCAATCAATTAATATTTCCAAGCTAATCATTGTTATTCCACACTATGCTGTACCTTTATCTTAGCTTGCCCTTCGAAGCATGAAGAGATAATTACGTAATTTTGATTACGCTTAATCATTGAAATAAACATATATTTTAAAAGAAAACAGATTTTGTATAAGCTACATTATTTTTGAACGTTTACGATTTCATTGTATTTTATTTGGTTATCAAACCTGTAAATTTCAATTCACATATATAAAGCTTTACGGCTATACATAACAAAACCCTCATTTTTGGCCAGTCATGTGTCACATTACGTCTAAAGGGAGTTTTCATATAATCAATAGCAACTCTTAGTGACAGTAGTGACTTTGAAAAGAAACGTTACGTCACAACGCCTAAATTTTATTATTTCTTTCCACTCATGTCAAATATTCAGTACTCTTTTGAAATATCAGTAAATTTTCCTTTTTATATTT
Source organism: Apoda limacodes (assembly GCA_946406115.1). NCBI lineage: Eukaryota > Metazoa > Arthropoda > Insecta > Lepidoptera > Limacodidae > Apoda > Apoda limacodes. The sequence continues at coordinate 36,240,146 of OX291541.1, read as the reverse complement.
TCAAGACTTCATAAAAGGTTATAATGAATACCTTTATAAGGACGAGTCTGACAAAATTACATTTTGTCATCATCAAAGAGAATGAGAGTTTATTTTCGGAACAAGTATTTTGAATCCAGCTGTGCGTGTAATAGGAGAAACAGTTCTTTTGAATTCATCTAAAAATCATGTCCATTGCTTTAAGCGTTTATGTTTTGAATTTGAACGCAAAGGGAAAACATAAACGCTTGAAGCAACCTTCCCGTTCAAATTTCGTACCCGCATCTTCACTACTTTGAGCGTAACATGGCCGTCGCACGTTACATCCTGCCTTTTGTTGTGTTCTTATTTTCTAGTTCGTTGTCTTTTTTATAGTTAAAAAAATAATAGATAACAATATCCATAGTTTAATATTATAAATGCAAAAGTGTGTTTTTACGTTCGTTGGTTTGTCATATAATTCAGCAATGGAGCAACAATCAGCAACATTTTTAGCTATTGCATAGCTTTTATCGCGGGCTCTGATCAGCGGTAACGAAAAAAACCTAACAACGGCACGGTGTTTATGTGCCTGCGACTAGACGTATGCATAACCACGTTTTGACTGTACTGAAAATTAATTTTAAGGCGAAAAAAAATTAAATTTTATATATTTTTTTGATGACAATCATAAGTTTAGGAGTTTACTTAGTTATGAGAGTCGAAACACGATTGAATAAACTTGACTCGATACAATAAACTCGCAAAGTTTCCTCTAAATCTTCATTTTTAGAGAGATACTTCTACGGGGAAAACAGTTTTATTTGCTAATTGTACGCAGATAGTTTAAAGGCTTTTTTTTTCGATTAAGAATTCCTACGGCATAATTTTTTAATTATTTTTTACGCTTTTTTTGGATATTTTATTCCTTAGCGCCGAACATTGAAAAAAGTATAGCTAAAAGATAAAGGATATTTTGCATCCCGATCTAAAGTTCCCATGGAATAAAGTTTCACATATTTCGTTCCTTATTGCCGCAATGAAGCACCAAAATGATTAGTTTATTGGTACAGATATATGTAACTAAAAGGATAATAAAAAATAAGTTCAAAACTAAAACCCCGACTACTGAAAAATTCCGCTTTAAAAAGTATGAAAGAAAATATTCTCATCTGAAATTGTAATCTACAACCTTTTCAGTATTTATCGTCTAATTAATAAACAACTTCTTAATTTTTTGGACAAAGATAGCTGATGTGCACGAAGTGATCAACTCGTAGCGGTGACCGATTTCCATTACTATAAATGTCAAAGTTAGTGAGTCTCCTACAGTTGTAAGCTACAACAACTTAACCGATTTGGCTAAAATTTAATTTGGAATAAAAGAGATAATACCCCGAATCAACACGTACATTACATTTGTGTTCAGGAAAATTCAAAAGTTTCTGCACGAATAACAATAACCGAATTTCTATAGCTACACTATAGCAAACTTCCTCAGTATAATACAGGAGTTGCCGAAAAAATCTCAAAAGCTCTCATGGGCAAAAGCTTATATATTTCATAAAAACAAAATTATTGTGTTTCTTGGCAATATTTCTTGGCAAATGATTGAAATTATTCTGTACGTACAAAAATTGTTATCTACTCATAATTTTTCTAATAACTTTTTTATTGAACACTTTACTTTTGTAAAATAAAATTTATAGTTTACTAAGATCTAGTTTTTAAAGTAAATAAAAATAAGTTAGACAGGGATGTGTGGTGTCACCTTGGTTGTTCAATCTGTTCATGGATAACTGTCTTGGAGATTTGAAAGAGAAATAATGTGGTATAAGAATGAGTCAGTTACAAATCAAGTGCCTCCTCTTTGCCGATGATCAGGTCGTTCTTGCATCGGCAGCAGAGGAGTTACAGGAAATGGTAATGATTATGTATGAGTCATTTAAAAAGAATGGAATGAATGTTAATGTAAATAAAACGAAAGTTATGGTTTTTGAAAGGAATGATACTGCAACAGAAAGCAATATTACGGTAGAAGGGAAGAAAGTAGAACAAGTGCCATAATTCGTATACTTAGGATCTTTGTTTACTAAAGACGGAAAATGTGAAGGTGACATTGAAAGAAGAGGAAACGCGGGAAATCAGGTAAATGGGGCGATGCACACCTTTATGAGCAGTCAAAAATTGACGGAAAAGGCACGTTTGGCTGTACATGAGGGTGTGTTGGTTCCAACACTGATGTATGGAAGTGAATGTTGGGTATGGCAAAAGAAGCATGAAAGTAGAATTAGTGCCGTGGAGATGAGAGCATTGAGAAGTATGTGTGGTTTGACTCTAAATGACAGAATAAAAAATAGTGTGATACGAGAGCGTTGCGGTGTGAAAGAAAGTGTGGTGACAAAGATTGAGAAAGGTATAATAAGGTGGTTTGGACATGTTGAAAGAATGAACGAAAAAAGATGCACGAAACAGATTTATGAATCTGAAGCAGTTGGTAGGGTCGGCAGAGGTAGACCTCGGCAAACGTATGTAGATCAAATTGAGTACGTTCTCAGAAAAGGCCAGGTCATTAGTACTCGGAACCGTAGGAAATGTAAGAAAGCATTGATGCATATACATGAAGCAAGAGAGGTATGCCAGGATCGTAGCAAGTGGCAGTCTTTGATCTTTGCCTACCCCTCTGGGAAACAGGCGTGATGTTATGTATGTATGTATAAAAATAAATACAGTAAGAAATAACTATTATCAATTAATACTAATAGGTTCATTTTTTTTTTACTTTGATACATAATAATAAAACTATTATAAATTTATTTTCTTGCGCATTTTTATTTAAAGTTCTAAAAATTTTATGCCTACTTGTTTTATATTAATTTTAAAAAACTAATCGTTGTTTATTAGTCGACTACAGTGTACGCTCACTTGTCCCGAATGTAAAGTACGCGTTTGCCCGCACCCGCTCGCTCCCGCTTCCACTCAGTACCACGCAGCCTCTCGCTGAGGAAGCTTGTAAGTGTCGTCCTGAAAAAGGCTTCAATCTCACTAATTGAAGCTTTGCGTGTACAGTGCTGTGAATATTCTTAAAGTGATCGACCCTCGACTTTCTTGTTCGTTTGTTACATACTTTAAAGGATTTATCGCTCAAGTTTGTTTAAAATGTAAGTATTTTTTTTTTGTTATAGTAATACCTAATAAATACAATACATTTTTTTTGTTATTTCTATTATGGTAGTAAAAAAGTAAAATAAAATTTAAAGAGCATATAAAATACGGATACAGGACTCAATTAAATTATTTACCTAAACTGCAGTAGCAGCCGAAAATGAAGAGTTTGTAATAGTTTAATTTTACTTTATCGAAACCTATGGGAAATACATTTTGAAATTATTTTTTATAAAAAATAATTAAATGTACGCGTTTATTCAATCAATGTGTCAGGCGCATAGTAGATATATATTTTTTACTATATTAGGTATTAAATATGTACTCACGAAAAATATTATTATGATAAGTATGTGGTGGCCCAGGGGTTTCAATTTCACCTTGCGTCTGAGGGACGGAGGTTCGAGTCCGGCGTGTACTAATGAGTATTTTTTTAATTCTGCTAGTACACCACTGGCTTTTCGGTAAAGGAAAACATCGTGAGGAAACCTGCATATGTCAGCAGAGAAAAGATACATGTGAAGTCCACAATCCGCGCTGGGCCCGCATGTGGACTGTGACCCAAATGAAACTCGGTGAGAGTCGGCCATTCCCAACGGTGGTGGCGTATGAGTATCAGCCTCATAAGGATTCTTAAGATATACGGAATAAATACCATGTCATATTTTACTTTAAATCATAATTTATGGATTAAATAACCCTGATAAGTCATATTACGCATAACAGATACTGGAAAATATATATACATATATAGGTATATAAAATAAGTATTCAATAGATACGTTTATTTTATTTGGTGGATTCTTGAATTTATTTATCTTAAGAAGCCTAACTCCTTACACCTATATGATTTTAGGTGTGAACGCATTAAGAGGGCCCCGTAGGCACATTGCTTTATGGGCATTGCATTTGCTTTATGGGCGTTAAGCTGTAATGGACAATGTTAATCTAGCTTATTTTTCTGTGGCATAAATATATTATAGATAGGCGAACAGCGTAGCGTAAAAAACGGAAGCTAATTAATTACAATTACATCACATAAGTAATAAAACTGGTTGCCTGTAAAGTCGGTATACGGGCGAAAGTTTTACGTGACAATGATTTTATGTCTGTCTCTCTCGCTCTTAGGCGGGCGCGTGCCTCTCACTCGCTCTCATTGTGAGCGCATAACGTGAGCGGAGCGTAACGCAGTTTCTTGAAGTGTCACCCGGCAAACCAATTTATAAGACGTTGTCACGTCAAAAAAAAAATTCTATTAGAGTATTTTTTTAGCTTTATAGTTACTTAATATTTCATGACATAAATTATGTTCCCGCTACTAGTTGATAATGAGTTATAAATTAAAAATAGAAAAACGAGAGGTTCGGCCATTATTTTTTAAAGCGATGTTATATCTTAAAATCAATACAAAAACTTACTACTTAAAGAATGTAAAAAGCCATGTTATGTTTTTACAGTCTGAAACTTGCAATAGGACAGCGGAATTTTAAAAACAAGCAAAAAACTGCACATTCGAGTAGGGCGTAGCCTTAAGTTAGGGTTCCGTAGGATAAGAACTATTGCGGATATCAAAAATGGTGTTAATATTTTGTTAAAAACAATATTTGTTGTTTGTATTTGTACAGTTTTCATATCATTCGCAACTTTAGAATCTTCGATTGAATTACCTACATTCATTAGTTTAATTAATTGTATAGAGAGCTATCCTTTAAACATTTTTTTAATCAATTACAAAACTGCCCAACTGTTGACATAAAACACTTTCCTACCACATTTTATAAAAATCTGTACGACTATGGGGGAATCGTTAGGCTGTGACATACGAAAACTATGAGGGTTCTGTTTTTGCAATTTCGGCACGGAGCCCTTAAAATAAGTCCAAGTTTATGAAGGCAGTATTGGAAAGATACCCTTTAATGTCATGTACAAATTCGATATATCTAGATTTTTAGTTACTTCGTTATGCCAAACTTTAACAAGTAAAATAATGAAATAAAAATATGCAACCAATTAAGAAATTACCATACCCACCCCCTCAATAATCAAAGAATAAATATTTTCTTACACAATTACTTAAAATCAAGGTAAAGGACGGTTAAACTTACATAATTTTAGTCTTGCAAAATAACTGTTTTATTTTAAGTTTAGAATTTTTTATAATATAATATTTTTATAATAATTATATTTTTTTGGATATTAAATTAGCAAACTTAGCAAAGTTTGTGCTAGGGAGACCAGGCAACTGATACAATACATATATTTTTTGCTTTTTTTGTAAATACATACATATTAAACATAGAAAACACCCAGTCTCAAGACCAACACAAATAATAAATGTTTGTTTTGTGCGGGAATTGAACCGACGATCTCAATATGATCATTTAATAAGTTTTGTATTATGCTAGTGTCAGATATATTTTTCCTTCCTTTTCAATTCAATCCATCTGTTCTAGTCCATTGTGAAATTAACTCCATGTCGAAGTTTCCCCTACGAAATACAATACCTATGAGATTTTTAAGAAGAGAGATATTAGATTTTCAGGTGTTTGGCAACGCGTAAATGATGCCTGCTCAATCACAGGCAAGTCGAAAACTTGTTTGCCACCGTGCTGTGAATGTTATAGGACATTTAAAGTAATTTGTCGTCGCAACTGTAAATATCTGTGGTATTTTTTTGTGTAAATTGACTGTGATATACTGTTAAAGGCACACAAAGGAACATACATAACGCCATTCTAAGAATTTATTTCATGGCTGGAGGGTAAAAAAAGGTGGACAGGATTATATTTTATTCCGCCCCATAAGATCTTGTCCTTTATTTTTATTAACTTGTTTAGCTTTCGTTCAAATTAATGTAAAAAATGTTCATTTTTTTCTGTCTCAGCTATTGTTCGTTCCCACTACAGTGCCACAGGTTCCTATACAGAGTAAGAAGGGTTTGACCATAGTTTCCACATTGCCTAAGCATAAATTGGCAAATGTTAACTAGCTAACGGCCATTCGTCGGAAAATTCAAGCTATAAGGGTTCTGACTTGGCTTAACAGCTGCAAAATATTACTAGTTTATAAATATAGAAACGTTTATTTAATGAGCTCTAATTCCATTATTTAAAAAAAAGATCGTTTTCAACTTTTAAAATTTTATAGCCATCGCTTAAAGAACCTATATGTGGTCTTAAACTGATGTTGGCTTAGCCGTGTAATAATTTCATAAGCGAAGATAATCTACGGGTGTAAGCCTAATTAATCATGTGATCCCAACACACGCAAGTACATAATGCCCCACATTTTAGGGTTTAGTAGGTCATGACGGAACCCTAATTAATCTCTCTTTGTCATATATCCCTCCATCTCAACAAAATTATTACACACCTTCAAAGTAGTTTAGAAGGTCACAGTAGTAATTATGACAGTAAAAACAGTGTTAATTTATCAAAGGTAATTTTTTAAAGCCTTTTATGGATTTCTATATTATCCTAGTTTTTTGAGGTCCGCTGCTGATCACGGTCTACCTTATTTATTTTAACTTTGAATATTTAATATATAAAAGTTATATTTACATTATAAAATAAAATAAAAATTAAAAACGAGGGAACTTATTTGTAGTGTTACGTTAGTTGGTTACATTCGTTTACCTAAATTATTATAAGTTCTATTAGCTTCTTTTGCAAGAACCCCAAATTGGGGTTTTGCTATTTGTTCCTAGTTTGGGCTGGCTATTTTTTTATTTCCATCTCCCTATCTTGTCAGTGGTCTCCCTCTGCCTCTTTTACCTTGTAGGTTCTCTACAAGATTTGATTTTACGGTCCATCTCTAGTCTGTAATATTAACATTACCTAACATGCTTCAAATACTGTGTTTATCTATACTAATTTTATAAAGAGGAAAGATTTGATTGTTTGTTTGTTTGTTTGTCTTGAATAGGCTCCGAAACTACTGGACCGATTTGAAAAATTCTTTTACCGTTAGAAGCTGACAGTATCCCTGATGAACATAGGCTACTTTTTACCGCGGGAAAATGCTTTATTCCTATGGGAAAACGGGTAATAGGACAACGGGTAGTAAGAATTATCCTTCAGTACATTCTTAATTACTTCCTTTTTCACATAACTTCTGAACGGCTGAACCGATTGGGTTGAAATTTTATATGGATATTTCGATGGTTTTCTGGATGATTTAAAAATACAATTGGAGCCGGTAGGTGGCGCTGCTGTTGATATGTCAACTATTAAACGGCTTGACCGATTGGGTTGAAATTTTGTATGTGTATTTCCATGGTTTCACAGACACGAATGTATTATGCCATTAAAGAGGAAAGATTTGATTGTTTGTTTTTTTTCTATAATTGAGGAGTTGTCGTAAGAACCTACGCCGATAACGAAATTTAGAGCGGGCGAAGCCGTTAGCAGAAGCTAGTGCCTTATATTGAACTACAGTTATCATTTTATGCAGATCAAATATTGTGGCGACGCATGTGGTCGGCTCTACCAGTTGTTATTGAGCATCTGAAATGTAAATTTACATTTTTCACTCAAGAACGTAGCATATTTTTGCAGTACTTAGCATATTTTTTACACTAGCTTAGCATATTTTTTACACTAGCTTAGCATATTTAGTAGAAACCTTGGTGACAACATTGCCCGCGATTTCGTAAAATTTGAATTGTATACAAGTGTCACTGTAACGGTTCAATTGAAAAAACTTTTTTGTAGATAAAAATAATCAATATTAGGAAAAGGAAAATTAATGGAGAGGATGAAAATATTTATGTCGGTACGTAATATACCTATGTTATCGGAAATGTATGAAACGTAGTTATGTATATTTATTATTAAATGGCGTTTTTCATTATTAAAGCGTTCTTGACGTTCGCATAATATGTAAATGCTGACATTTCCTCTTACAGCAATCTCACCTGTCAAACAAACAGCACAAAGGCATAGTAGAGAAAAACATTTAAAATATGATCGTGAACGAGAAATGGAGCAAATAATTTACTGGCTGAGAGCGAAAGTACAAATTTCTGTGATAAAAACAGTCTCCATAAGGTTAAGAGGCACAAGGAGACAAATTAGATCCCTTGGTTGTGAAGACGAAGCCAGAATCTTATGAAGAAGGCAATGGAGCATCTACTTATCTAATGTTAACTTATATATTGAATATTTATTTAAATTATAAAATTCTAGAAAAATAAATTATAAATATTAAAACGTAGGAAATGTGTAAAATATTTGGCACGGATTCTTAAAATGTATCCATTTACAAAGCATTTTATGCAATTCTCAAACGGTATCTACTAAGAAATTTATAAAATATAACATTGTAGAAGTTATTCAACGATTAAAAAGAAAAAGAAAATAAATGGCACCACAAAAAAAAATATAAGGGCTTGTTGGCATAATGAGGGCCCTAATAAAAAAAATAAGGCTACAATATTAAACCTTAAATTTTCATAAGACTAGTTTCTAAATATTTACACATGAAAACTTATTTGTTGCGGTCGAACTAGCACACAGAAGAAACTGACAAAATGTAACTTATATTATAAAAGATCACATGGCCATTAATCAAAATATTAAGGTCACATAAAAAAACCAATGAAAAAAAATTCAACAACGACATGTATACTCTACTAAAAAATAAAAATCTAAAGCAACAAAAATGTGTAGCGAATCAATGTTGGGTGTAGATTTTTTTGTGTAGTATTTCGGCGAAATACGAGCAGTAGACCCGGCTTTACACAAACAAAAACTAAGATCAGGGTTTTCTTCTCTTTAAAGTGGAATGGCAAAAACTTGCAATAAAGACAGGAAATATTTTTTTTGCATCCGACTTCAAGACGAAGGTAATAGACATATATCAGCAGGTAGAACTTTAATTGGAATAGGCTCAATATCAGCAAAAGCAGCGCGTCACATACACATAAAAAATCTTACATAAAAAAACAACAATAAACATATATTATAAGCAAAACTTAGACTTTTTCTAGCATAGATAACATTGCTCTCTATGATCAGATCCTCTTCAAATTATATGGGCCACCTCGGGGAGAAATGGATGAATCTGAGGCATACGAGGCGAACATAGAACGTTCTCCTTTTTCTGAAATCATTAAAAAAGTAGATGTACTAAAGGTTATGTTCCCTCATTTCACTTACAAACTAGATCTTGCTTATTTTCAGGTTTACTTAGAAACAATTTTATTTTTGAAACACCAACATTTCCATGAACCAAGTCCGTAATATAATAGTCAATAGCCCGTCTTGCAAATACACTTATTGAGTCCTTGTCCAGTTTCTGTTGACAGATTTTCAACTAAGCATAGTGCAATTTAGCAAAAGCGTACTCTCTATAACGTACTACCATTTCTATTTTGACACGTTTCCGATTGTATGAGTAGTCATAGAGCAAAAAAACTCTTTCCGTTATTACATTGATTGGTTTTTAGAGTAACATTTTTGAAGTAAACGCATTGTTTCATTAAGTATTTGCTTTTGTTTAAATCTCTAATTTGTAATTAAGGGGTTTGTTAATTAATTGTATTTTTCTCCTCATAGATACTTTTATAAAAAGTTTTTCGACGTTTCTTTCATCTTATCTTTTTGTTTTAAAGCGTTTAAGCGACCGGGAGGAGTAATAATTCTTTAATTACTTTAATTAAAATCCTAAAAGTATCTACTTTAGAGTTTTTCTTACTTATTTAATAAAGAATATTTATATCCTTAATAGATAAAATTATGTGTAAAGTGATATTACTAAAATTTAAAAATGTAGATGTCTGTCACTAAATTACAGGGATTTTTTTAGTAATATTGTAACAAAAATATGAGTTTTACACTGTTCACACCTAGACTGTGGGTTTTTCAGTAGTTCGCGAATGTTTGTCAACAGAACTCTAGTATAATTATAGTTGTCAATTTGAAATGTTGGCACACTAATAAAATTCGGTTGAAAGACAAGTTATCAATGGTAATAAATAAAGAATAAATATTTTTGGACACTGCACACAGCCCCGTCCAGCCCCAAAGTAAGCAAAGCTTGTGTTATGGGTACCAGACAACGGAAACAAATACGTAAACATTACTTTTTTTTTGTAAATACATACACATCATACACCCAAAATCAAGACAAACACAAATGTTTATATTATAACATAAATGTTTGTCCAGTGCGGGAATCGAACCCACACCCTGTGCACAGCAGCTGGCCATACTACCAACAAGGCTACGAGGGATGTCAATGAGTATACTACACATGAAAGTAAGGCAACGAGGACGGATATATTTATCCTGTTCGAAAATTCCCCGGGAATAAATTTTTCCTCGGATAAAACTGTGGGGACTATTATTTTACGTCGCAATTTAGAAACGAGGTGTCCTGAGTTTCTGACGCAGGCATGGATGTAGGAACGGAGAAGGATGTAGGATACTTTTTATACTGACCCAGAGTTCTCGTAGTTATAAGCAAAGCCGAAAAAGCAATCAATCAATTTAATATATATAATATAAACATCATATTTATTAAATAATTCTACTAAAGAAATTGTACTTTTACTTACGTATTACCCTCACATTAAATTCTATATTTAATGTAAGCCGCAAAAAAAATGCCAAAAAAAAACAAAGAAATTATTTAATGTGTAGGGACTTGAGTTACCCGCAAAACTAATTTAAAGTCGTATTATTTTTATTTAGTTGTAGCTATGTATGTAGCTAAATTCTAGTTGTCTTCTAATAGTTATTTATAACGTAGAATCATAATAAAATATTTGTAAAGTGTGCAAAACTACTTAAATGATAAAAGATGATGTAGTACATAAAAATATCTCACAAATCGTGATTGTACAATGCAGAAGTTTGTTATTTTATATAGGTACATAGATTTGCACAAACCTAATCTCCTCAGCTAGATACCCATTGTAACCACGAATTGCTTAATAAATCACCAAATATCTATTCAATGCGAAATCTCTGCGCCGCCTTTTGATATCGGGTCTGAAATTTGACAATGGTAACAAATGGACTTGGGAAATGATATTTGGATTTGATTCATTTAATTTGTGCCCTCATTGCTATTCGGATTTTACAATATTGGACCAGGAAGAATAATTGCTCAGTTACTGGTATTTAAGGAATTGTACCTAAAAAGAATTAATTTAATACGCACATTTAAGTTAAACATTCCCACGTTTTACTTTATGATTTTCTTTGGCTAATCTATTTCAATATTTACTATCATCTTCGTTCAAGGCACTTTCCCTCGAACCACGGCCTTTCTTTTCCGCACTGTCGTTATAGTAAATATTTTTTTTTTTTTATATGAATAAGATATATATGAGTGTTTAAATTTTTAGAGCTGGCCCTAATTTTTTCTTACTTGTCTCATATGTCTACTGCAGCGCTGAAAATATTTATATATACTTTATATTAAAATTTTGATCTTTAAATCCAAAGGAAACATTTAGTACCCAAGAATAAAAGTGCCAGCCAGCAAAAACATACTATTTTCTTATGGAATATAAAATTCCGAAAATTTTTCACTATAGCCACGAAAATCTTGGATTAACCCTTTGGCTGCTATCTGAGTTTGGAAAAGAAAAAATAATATTTTTTCGATTCATTGTACATTGATATCATGTAACCTAGCTACCTTCTATTACTTCTTTTATTCTGTCTTTGGAAGGATCTTGCGCCCACACCCCGTTTTATATCGATTAAAGACGATAGAACAGAACTCCGCTCTTGGATTGGAAATAGGTTATTTTTATTTGGTACATAGCCATCTGTGATTATAAAAGCGTGATTATAGAAGCGAGAAAAATAACCCACTATTTACAAAAAACAGAAAACATAATCACAGCTTATTATAATTATTCGTAACAGCGCCATCTATGTTTATAAAAAGTAAATTATTATATGTTTAGTAAATTAAAACTTTAATTGATTATATTTTATTATCCTCGCATGTGTAGCGTAAAGCACTTTGTATCACTCGGGATGAAAGGCGATTCCCACCTCGTGTGTTTTAAACTAAAGAGCAGAGCTTAGGGCTTCAACCTACACCCTCGTCGGTAATCAGTCACCCCTTGGTGAACAATGTACTATCGTCAATGTGTTACAACATACACTATAAAAAAATATATATATAGTTATTTTAATTTCATAAAATGTATGTATATAGTAATAGATTAGTTTTCATGGCGTTCCTTACCTTACCAAATTGAATTCGTCGTCGAATACCGATACAATTGATTTGCAAGGTAATAATATTTTATCATATTAATTGATTTCTAAAGTATTTTAATACCGAAATTGGTTACCAAATTTTGTTCTCGATTAAGTGCTACAAAAAATTTCACGATTACCAACTTTAAGTCATTCTTGATTGCCGAAGGAGTTTGCTATCGAAATTGATATGACGTACATGAAATATCGATTATTAGATAGGTATATGGTATATCTTATTTTTAATTATTTACTCCAGTAACTATGCTTGTTAGTTTAAAGATCTAATTTATACGTTATAATAAAATGCAAAGTTGAAAGATGATCGATATTTTATGGTTATTAGAAATTAGGCAAAAGATACTGAGTGTAGGCATTTATATTAATGCATTGATATAAGTAGAACATCCTTCCCATTGGTCAATTGTGTACTGCATATGCGTGCACTGTTACCTCGTTACTTTCATTTCCTCATTTCAATTCACTCACGATAGAATTACGTTCGCAATAGACGAATATATAGTTAGACTGTATATTTTGTGTCAATTGCGGTTCAGTCAGGTAGATCAATGGTATTTGATAATAAGCAGATTTTAAATTGGATACAGCAATGGATTGCTTCAGTTTTGGTAAGTTTTTATTTCCGTACTTGATTTAAGCCTAATCTCAGTACATAGGTGAAGTGACGTTCAAAGTTTTTTAACATATAATGTAATTTTATAAAAATCCAAAAGTGCACGCCTCATAGCGGTCATTCACATTTAAAAAAAAATGTCAAACAAAAACTCAAGTTTTTTAAAATAAAATAACAAATAAGGTGAGGAAAAAATATACTATAAAATAAAAATAAAAAATATATAGAGATATACAGTATACAGTGGTATATTAGTTTTTTATAAATTATAATTAAACAACAGTACTTAGAACGCTAATATTAACAAGGAATCAGCACAGTGTAATACTTTATATATTAAAAACAAAAGTATTCCGGTAAGATGAATTTTTCGACCAATTTCTCTGCCACATACATGGTCACATAAACACAGACTCACGGACGTCCAAGAATGATTAGTTTTAATGTTATTATTTATTATATAAAACAAATTAATTGTTTATAAAATGTACCATATGTGCTAGACAGATTATTTAACTTCATATTAGTGCACTCATATTATCCTGTAAGTGTTATATTAAAAAAAAAACGTCATTTAAGTTTCGAAAGACTGGGTTTTTTGACATGTCGAGAGTAGAGCACTACCTCACCGCTCCGCTTATGAGGCGTGCAATAGGTAGTCTTTTAATAATATATTTATTTTTCCCAAGAAAATCAGGAATACTTTGAGACTAAAAATACAAAGCAGAATCTCAGTCAGGTTGAGCTCCATCTAAGACTGTAACCTCATTTATTTACGTGACAGTGGGCTTAGAAACGATGAAGGGATTATTAAAGCGTGTGTTTATCGCGGGAAAGCGGTCTCTAGCTTTTAACCGACTACAAAAAGGACGATGTTCTTAATTCTTACAAATATTTTCAAACCGACCTAATAAACTCGATTCTCGATTCGGTTTTTTTTTAATGAAAAAAAAAATCTTCCAGATTAGTCCCACTTTTATCAAAAATCAGTTGTGATGATGAAATCTATAAAGAATTGGTTCTGAATGAAATTAAATTTGAAAAAAGCTTAATTGCAATAATTAAGCTTTTTCCAAATTTAATTTCATTCAGAAAGTATTATTTGGTGAAATTTAATTGATGAAGAAGCCCAAAGATGGCCATCGGAAATTGAAAAGATTAACCCCAAAGCAGACACACTGACAAAGCATTAAGCAGACACACTGACAAAGCATTAAGCAAACACACTGACAGAGCATTAAGCCAATTATGTGTTTTTTTTTTCGATTTAGAAAAGTTTTGGAGTCTGATTTTTTTTATATATAATATGGGTATATAGCAACGCATAGCTTCATAGTTTGTAAACCTATTTTACGATTTTAAAATTTATTTTACTTTATGCCACTAAGGTGGCAAACAAGATAATGGTTCAGCCAATTGCATTACACGCTTGTTGTCAACTCTTTAAATATTTATTTCCCTTTTTTAACCACCGACGCAAAAAAAGGTGTTATAAGTTTGACCGCTATGTGTGTCTGTGTATTTGCATGTGGCACCGTAGCTCATAAACGAGTGAACCTATTTGGATGTGTTTTTTTTAATTGAATGCAGGTTTTCTAGTGCTGGATCTTGGACATGTTTTATCATAATCGGTTTAGCCGTTTCAAGTTTATCAGCTTTTTTTTAGCTGTGGTAGGGATCTTAGATGCATTGGGTATTTATTTTACTATAAAACATCTGTGTGACTTAAAATTCGAAACACCCACGTATACTGCATAACTATGCAAGATTATGGGATTCTTGGTCTAGTGCTGCAGCCAGAATATCCAGCACACTAGTACACTCTTGATTCCCTAAGCAGGTAAACCTAGTACTATAGCGGTTCTAAGAACCTTTTGGCGAGAGCAAATCGGTGAAAGTAAATAACAGTAAAGTAAATAAGTAGTTTAGTAAAGTAAACATAGACATGGGTAACTCAAGAAATATTTGTGAGCCGCAGCTCAAATCGCAGCTCAAGCACCTGAGCCGGAGCTCAGCTCAAATTCAACGAAAGGTGCATTGTGATTCAGGTTGCGAGAGCGTGCCCAATGTTTTTGCAACTCCTGGGCTCACGCGTCTGTGACGCGCGTACGAGCCCCGTCGCACATAGGTTGATTTTTGAAATAAATTTTATTCTATTTACTTTACTTATATTTTCTTATGATGTATGACTAATTTTCAATTCTAGTTGCACCATTATCTGCATAGCAACTTATAAAAATACGAAAATCATTTTAAAATAATGTATCTTCACTACATAGGTACATGTGAATTACCTATAAAGATTCAAAAAACGGACTGTGTGCACCGGTGCAGGCTGTGAAGTTCAATAAACGAATGGTTGAGTTGTGTATTTTTTGAGCCGTGAGCTGCGCATCTTGGATTTGAGCTGCAGCTCAACAGCTCAATTTGTTGGAGCTGCGTTTTTGAGCCGGTTCCACACTGAGTTACCCATGTCTCCCACAGAAGAGCAGAAAACATTTACAACACCCCGAAGTGGCGCATTTATATCACCATGTTATTGTATAGTGTTTCTGTAGCGGCGTCAAGTATGGCCTTATGGCGATTTAGTAGTGACCTAAAGGCTATTGTAATACCTTTTGTTACTATAGTAGTGATCATAGTTCCTATAAATCACTACTATGGTGATTAAGTAGACACCTCGAAACTATTATAGTCCAGTTCGGTATTGTAGCGGTTATTTTTCTTTGCTTCGTAATGGTTCAATAATTTTTTAATTGTTTTGAAGTGGCTGAAATTATAAGAAAAAATCGTGATACACGTTAATTACTACGATGATTATTAAATATATTCATATCGTGCATGGTAACACGTTGCGTAATGGGCCTCCGCCTGTAGAATGATATGCGGAGGAAATTCTATTGAAATACTAAGGTTTGTAGAGAATTTTTAATGCACCCTCTGAATTATTCACAATAATTTAGTTAAATATATGTTTTTAAAAATAAATAAATCAGTGACACCATTACGAAGCAATTAAGTTTTGGTGTGGCGATTATAGTTTTAAATGGCACCGGTCACAATATAGATCACCTCCATTAAAGTAAAAATAGGGTTTCTTAAATCCGGTGTATTATTTTGTTAAGATAATAACAAATTTTAAGTTGGGAAGGACACAAAATTTCAGTTCTTCGCAAAGCAAAGAAAAATGGTCGTAAAAAAGACCCACACTGACGGCCTTAATTCAAAGTACTGTACTAGTTGTATTGTAGACACACATGTTCAAATTTGGTACAAAAGGGTAACAAAAACACAATAATATAACATTTTAGTAATATAACATTATCCTCTAGTGACTGTTATAGGTCCAGAGTTAAGGCACTATATAAGAAACTTAAAAGGTGTTATAGTTAAATAATTCGGCATCTTCGGCACCACTATAGTGCACTGGTCTATACTAGTGGTTTTGTAACTTATAAAGAGCAGATTTGTTTTATAAAGGACAATTTTAAAACTTTAAAACTGCTAAATACCTTTTAAACAGTTGTAATTGATGTTCTTTAGAGTGCTTGCTAGAAACGGTTGTATAAAATGGCGATTTAAATATTTACATAACCATTTCATAAATTATTTTTGCTTTATAAGTTTATAGAGCCAAATTACCATATTGAACGCTTCTATACAACAAGCTATCATCACAAACCACTTATATAACCTTTACAAAGCCATTTAGAGACATAGATTTTTTTTACAGGACCCTTTTGCTGGTCAATTTGATCAGTATTTTTAACCCCCGACGCAAAAAGAGCTTTTTATAAGTTTGATCGCTAGTGTGTGTGTGTGTGTGTGTCTGTCTGTGGCACCGTAGCTCTTAAACTAGTGAACCGATTTGAAGGTGGTTTTTTTAACCTTCGATGCAAAGAGGAGTTTTATTAGTTTGACATGTGTTTCTGTCTGTAACCTCGTAGCTCCCAAGCGAATAGACCAATTTTTATGGTATTCTTTTTTGATAGATGTTGTGATCGAGATGGTTTCTAATCTCGATCACAACATTCATCACGAGGTTACAGATTTATGAAGATCAGTCCAGGAGTTTGGAGCCCATCAACTCATTTTCTGCTTGCCAAAAGGTTTTTAGGAACTTTAAATTGTCTGATTGATAGAAATATTAGTATACTGTAACTTCAGTGGTATTTCTAAGACATGGCAACCTTAAGCTGATGATGCAGCATAAGGTAGTCTGCGGGATATCCAAGTCCCTCGCAACTTACAGCAAATACTAAATTTAACTAAAAATTTTACAAAGGTATTATATAAGGCGTGTGTTTATCGCAGTAAAACGGTATAAACCCGTTTATTATATTTTTAAAATCCCCTTAATAAAAGGTCCCTCCGGTATTCTGTATAGTTTTTTTTATTTATGGTCACGCATAACTTCGTTGTTTGTGATTCGATTTTGAATTTACTTATTATTAAAATTTAGTTAGTATCGCAACAGGAAAAAAAGAGTTAGGTTAAAAATGGATTGAACACACTTGCTGATAAAGCAACCTTTACTGAACCGCATTCAGCATCTTAATAGCGGACGCTACGCACTTATGGTAATGACTTGTGTGTGTAATGACAATTGACTTTTACTTTGCAGTTATTTTCTTTAATTGTTCAACACATTTATAAAGCAGCCTTTACTGCAACGTTTTCACCTTTTTAATAGCGTCCATTACGAACTTGTTCTTTAATGACAATAAGCGAACGAGTGCCTTTTCCATCACGGCTTTTTTTTAATTTTAGCCAAGATATTTTTTTTAGAAATTATGCCTACGTAGTAAGATTTTATTTAAAAAACAATAAATGCAATGTTTTTATCAAAAATATATTCAAACTATTAGATTCTATTAAAAATCATCATTATACAACATTTCAACAGTAATTTAGGTATCAATTGTCCTTCAAGTGTGTTGAAAACAGTCGTATGACACTCATGAGCTTTGATCAATACACAGTCAGCTGTATTACTTCCTTGCCTGCAGCTCGAGCTGCAACTCACAACCTCGTCCCTTGTGAGCAGCCGAGCTCACTTGTATCATAATGCACTATTTTAGTTGTTTTAATTGTAACTGCTTGAACGATTTACTGAAATGTAGTATTAAATAAAAAATGCAGCTTAAAAATGTTACTAAGAAGTTGCAGGTAGACAAGTTTTAACTATCTTTATTGCTTAACATTCGACTTCAAAGCAAATAAAACACGTAGGTAGCTCAAACTTCTGTCAATATATCTGCTTAAGTATCTTGATTTTACTTAGTTAAGTAAGTATATGGTTACTTAATTTACCTTAAACCGTGTTTTTATTTTTACCTGTGAGGCACTACTCATTTAGATTTTAGATTTAGGTTACTTTAAATCCAAAAATAGTAAAAGCAATGAAATGTATTACGGTAAGTATTATTTATGTTATAAGGTATTACAAAGTCATTACTGAACACTTCAGTTACGGCCATTTCTCTTAGTATCCAAAAATATAGTATTATTAAAACTCTACTTTTTCGACGATAATTCCAAGACTATACTATATATTTTACAAATGCGTAAAATAATACACGGCACTACCTTAAATAAATCTAAATATACAAAAACAAAGTATTTTTTCAATATTTTAGTCTAGGCAAAATATTTTTTTTTCTAAGATTATATTAAACAAGAAAAAAAGTGAATATATTTTTTACCTATTTAATATAATTTAGGTTGCAAAATTTTTGGCTGAGCGTGTTTGCGATTTAATTAAAACTTGATTTTTTAACTCAATAAAATATCACAATGTATTTTCAGTTATTTTTTTTTAAACCGTGATATGCTTGTTAAGCCTTGGTGATATACAGTAGTGCGATATAAAATTACGACGCTGTAGTTGACGCAGGGGATTGCGTTAACTTAGACGTTGGACTTTAACTTAGAAAGGTGTGACCTTTATCCCTTCCTTTTTCGTATATTACAGTTTTTTTTTGTATTCTTTCGTTTCTTTTCATCTCTGAAAGGAAATAAATAAATTGACCGGAGGGACTTGATTTGAATATACTTTTCCCTGTTAAGAAATTCAGTGTCCATTGAATTCGTTTTTTAGGTCAAAGAGCAATCCTTTAGCGTTTATTGTTAGTATCCTGTTATTTATTGTAGTTAAATATTCTTGAATCTTCTTGTAAATTCCGATAAACGTATGTCATTTGGTTACTGCTTCAATATCTTTTAGGGTTCAGTTTAAAGGAGTAAAAAGAAACCCTTATGGTAACTTTGTTTTTCTTTTGCAAGTATTAATTATCTACTTGAAATTTAGTACAGTAGTCGAATTTGCTTACCTGCATATATGTGAAACAATGTAAACATTGTTTAAATTCTTGTTTTCAGTCCTTGTCTTAACCAAAACACGTACACTTTAGTCCACCTGGTAGAATGATATCCCACACTGAATCCTCCGTTACGTGGTCGCCACTCAAGAGCCTTTCTTCCTCATTAATTTATAGGTTCGGTGAGCGATTCTGTCTGCCTATTTCCTATATTTAATCACATAAACAACAGCGAGCGTACCTCGCTGAGCACCTTTGAGCATATTTGAGGCTAACAGTCAGAGACCACGTTTTTTCAACGTAAGTCATCGCTTTGCATTACCAAGGTAGAACCAAGAGGCTTTATTAATTTTTGTGACAAAAAGTCTAGTCGATGAAACATATTTTTTTTATATATTCGGCAAAGAAGGGCATCCCCTAGAAGTCAACTGGCGATGATCAAAAAACTAGAATCTATTGGTACATGTGCGGGTCAACATAATTTATATATATTTCAAATCCTACCAACATTATAAACGCGAAAGTTTGTAAGTATGGATGTTTGTTACTCAATAACGCTCTAGCCACTGGACCGATCGGGACGAAATTTGGCACACCTATATATTAGGTCCTGGAATAACACATAGGCTACTTTTTATACCGAAAAATTCAAAATTTCCCTCGGAAATAACTATAACCGAGCTTAAGCCAACTATAGCTATAGCTACAGCTTGATACAGCAAACTTCATCAGTGTAATTAAGGAGTAAATAAATCTGCGGCAGATCACGCAGGTAACATAAATTTAAAGATTTCTAAGTAAAATTCGAATTTACTTCGATTTGCATATTCATTGAAAGCCCTGAGTCTTATGAAAAATTGGATTATGTTTTATCTCCATCTCAAAGAAGAAAAGTAGGCAGTAGGGCACGTTTATCAAAAAAGCCAATTTGGTCTTATCTTCATTTACTACGCACCTTCGTTAAATCTCAGTAAGTTGCTAGCCAGGGACTTTGTTGGCAAGAAAAAATCGTATAATATAAAGCCTGTTTTAAGGTAAGTTAAAACGTGTGTATCATAAACGAGCCTAGTAATATGAGGCAAATTTTAAATTGTATATGCATAAATACTAATTACCATGTCCCGTAATATCATGACATGCCTTTTAGTAATTTATCGGAATGGCTAACAACCCTTCTTATCATAACTTATATGATATTTTAAATATTTTTTCATAATATAATATCTCATACAAAATCACGACACTTATTCCCGGAGGCGTGGTTAATGATATTACGTTCTCAAATTTTGCGGCAAATCGTTAAAAATGCTCTTAAAATCTACGTTTCACCTTCTTTCAACTATTTTCGTTCATCGTTTCTCGTTCACAAAAGATTAACACTATACCGGGCACAAACCAAGCTCTAGACAACTTCAAATCAGAAACTGTAACAATTTCGGTTGCCCTACCGGGAATCAAAGTCGTCATTGCAATATGAATAACAAGCTTTTACCCGAAAATTCGTCCAAATGGACTTTTAAAGATCTAAAAAATTGGGATGTTCCAATATTATATCCCTAGTGGATAATTTTCCAAGAACTGTAAAACATGTCAGCCTTTATTTTGAACATAAAGGATAAATTAAATTTTTTGTAAATTTCGCTATAACGGTTTTCCATATTAATTTCCAATTCCCATTTAACCGCCTTAGCGGATGAATTTTTAAAATTCTATCTTAGTACCGGCTAATATTATAACAGGAAACTCTATATGAGTAGTTGTCTGTGCATTGATCATGAATGATATCAGTCGGCCAGTCAGTCAGGCAGACAGTCATTTAATTCTTTTTTGTAAATAGATATAGAAGATTTAATATTATTTAGTCGGGCCATAAAAAAAATCTTATCAATATCCGAATGTTGTTCTAAATAAAAAAGATTTCTGAATCGAATTAATAATGTTTAACGAAAACCGAATTGTATTTAAATTGGCTGTTTTAAATCTCCGCCAATGTGTTACTATTGTTAAGGGAAAAATAATAACAAATTGTTTTTCCTCGAGGCTATGAAATATTGTGGGAAAATATATTTGAAACGCTTTTCGTATTCTCGGAAATTTTATTTTAGGATATTTTTACTTTTGAATTAAAAAGCATTGTTATACAATAAAATATATCTAAAAAAATTTACCTGTTTGTTACATTTAAATTATCATTAAATCCCTACACTGGGAATAACCTGTATAAGAAGGGTTACAGTACGATGTCTTTAATGATCTCAGATCTATGTATGCGTTTATTACATTGCAATATGTAGATTAGGTGCGTTTTGTTGCCTGCTTCAATGCGTTTAATGTCATAATCCTGCCAAGTTAAAAATACTTAAATTCTGTATAACACAGTACAAATCTTGGTTAATTCTCTTTGGTAAGATTACCGCATTATGTACATTATGTCTGTCAACAAAACGCCACTTTTGTTGTATAACTAAAAATTAAAATAGTTTAAGTGGCAGCTTCATAATATCATACGTGATACCTAATTGTATTTTATTTAATTTCTAACTTATTCAGTTCAGTTCAAAAGTGGATGTGTGTGAGTGTGTATATAACTGTGTGCGTGTGTGTGCGTTGTGTGTTCGCGTGTGTTATTTCTCTAATATAGCAAATAATTTTTCGGTTTGTTCAAAGTCTAACTTAAGTAGGTAACTGGTAATATTTTTGACAACTAAAGTAATTTAAGTTTGCCATAGGTAGATTCTTGCTTATTCTATTGTACAAAATGGGTGCCGTGACACTTGGGATTTGTTTACAAGAATTAGAGAGCGGATAATAAGGTTTAAATATACGATTTTTTCTTTGTGTTTTTGTTAATGTAACCAATAAGTCACATTTAACCTTTAAGTGTTGCCTTAATATTACACTTTGTACGTATAGCCGTCTAATTGTGAGGACTTGCGTGATACATTCTTGATTTATAAAACTTTACTTTCAGTAATGCTCTTTTGGCTCTTTCCAGTAGCAGAAGGCGAATTTGAGCGCTGCCCCCCAGACTGAGATACTGTACGTGAATATAGACTGCGCGAGAGCATGATATGCCATCAGCAGAATTTCACGGCTGCCAATGTGTCTTAGTTGCCTTAAAATGTAGATGAGTTTTCTTGTGCGTGATGTTAAGATGTCAATAAGTTCGGTCCATGTTAGATTTTTGTCTACTAAGACTCCTAAATTCTTTAATATTGTTAGTTGACTCTAGTGTGAGACATGGGCAGGTTATGGAGTTACAGTTAATGTTGTGCATCTGCAGTATTAAAGGTGGTTTTGTTTGAGTAGATGAATTTATTGTGAATGGCATGTATTAAGTTTTAGTAGGATTAATGGTGAGTAAGTTATTTCTTAGCCATGTAACTACTTTGTGCAGACCATAGTTAGCGACTCTTGTTACTTCTTTCCACGATATTTTCTTTCATGATTTAATCATGAAACAAAATCACTGTGTTGTCAGCATAAGTAATAATATGTGCGTTTTCGATCTTTAGGTCACACAGATTGTTTATGTAGATCAGAAAAAAGGTGGGGCCTAATATAGTACCTTGTGGTACCCCCAAATTAATACCCTTATCATTCGTTGTTAATAGTCCCTTAGACTCAAGATATTGAGTAAGTCGCTTATTCATTATTTTTTCCAAAATCTTGGAGATTTCTGGCAACAAAGATATCGGCCAATAATTTGAGATGTCATCTCCATCCCCACCTTTGTGTATCGGACAAATGATTGACTGTTTTAAGGAATCTGGGAATATTCCAGTTTCGAGGCTAGTCAGGTAGATTTTTGTTAATGGGGCTATGATCCAGGGAAGGGCTTGTTTAAGCAGTTTTGTTGAGGTTAGGTTCAACCTGGTGCTGTATTAGGTTTCAGTTGGGGAACAATATTAAAAATCCTGTTTTCATTTGCAGGTCATAAGGCGAATGAGTGCAGACATTGCTTTGTATCTGTGAGTTTTGCGAGATCTGTTTTTGTATCATTACTTAATTGTTGTATGTTTTGAGCAAGTTTGCTACCAAACGTTTGCAAAATACTGATTTACATTATTTAATAATACAGTATAATCTAATCCTTTTTTTAGTAATTCAGATGATGTATTAGGTTTGGTTGGGAAATTGCATATTGTTTTAATATTCTTCCAAGTTTTTTTACTGTCTTTCATGTGTGTTCGTAGTTGTGATTTTTCGAATGTTCTTTTAAGTTTCTTTAGAAGGTTGTTGCAAATGTTTCTGTATTTTAGGTATGTGTTTTTGTAGTTTATATTATCTATATTTTTCTTATTATCTATATTTTTCTTCAAATGAAGATTATCACGGTTACTAATACATTTAATCAGTCCCTTTATAATCCATGGTTTTTTATAGGTTTTTGAATTAGGTAATTTGTTTTTGGCAGTGTAGTTTCGACTTAAATGTTAAGATAAATGTTTCTGTAGCTTCGTTAAGATCTGAGAAATCTAAAATTTGGTTCCAGTTTAGAAGTGATAGTTCTTTACAAAAAGCTTCATTATTGATTATGCATTTAGTTTTGTGTAAGTTGTTTCTATTTTGTTGGTTTTTCTTATATACTTACTGTAACAAAAGTGGAGAATGATCAGTGATTGTTGCTGGAACTAATTTTGGCTGTGAATTTGTTTTTAGCGTACAGTGGTCAATGCATTTGTCTTCACGTGTAGGATAAGTATGCCCTGGGAGAATGGAGTGAGTGGCCAGCATTGTAGTACAGTCTAAATAATTTAAGTCAGAGTTACCATGCCTTATGTTAATATTAAGATCACCAATAATCGTTATATTAGAGAAATATTTCAAAGTGTCCAAAAGTTTATCTAACGAAGTTATAAATTTTGTTGCGTTACGAAAGCTAGAAAAGGATGATATAAACATATAATGCTATGAATATTATTTATCGAATTTAGTAAACAGTTGGCTTCATCTATACTTGCTTCAGTGACTGAGAGATTGTCTATGGTATTTTTTTTAATATTTACAACAAGACCATCCTTTTTATTTATGTGTTTATTGGTGTGAAAAAGTTTGTATCCTGTGAATCGAGGTGGAGTGTAGTTATTATTTAACTAGCATTCAGACTACTATAACGTCAGGTTCAATTTTGAGGCGAGTTAGAAATACTAAAAAATCGATGCAAGTTTTATTTATGCTTCTTATGTTGAGGGCTATAATAAATAGATTTGTGATGATAATAATTAAGGTAAGTCGGATAACTTTCAGGTTCAGCGTCAATGTCTGTTGCAACTATGTTAATTAGCGCCATCTCCGTATTTAGATGTAGATATTTTTAAATAGATTTCTTTCATTGTAGCATCCAGAGACCGCCAACATATTTAAGGTGTGTGTTTATAAATGTATAATGTAATGAATTTTGTAAGTATGTACAAAAACTTTACTTTATATTCTTCTTTTTTACCTTTTTCTCCTGATAAATAATATAGATGTTTTACTTTTTTTTTTTAAATTGTCATTTATGTAGATTTGTTTAATCTCAACCTGTACACCTGCAGCCACTGTATTCATTCTTGCAGCTGCGTTTTTTTCGTTGTATGCTTTAAATGCATTAAAGAAAACATTTTTTTCTACTGAATGGTTAATGGTTGGTAAATTGGATTTTCCAGGAATGCAATATCTGGTTCTTATATCCAGAGGATTAAACTCAATACCTAAGGTTTTATGAATATTCTGTAGGGCTTGTGTAACCTGCTTATTTGTCTCCGTAGGAAGACTCCTAATTTCTATACTTATTTCTTGAAGCTTTCGGTTAATTTCTTCTAGCTGCAGGTCTACTGTTTGCATCTTCATTGTCAAACTTTTATCCTTTTTTTTTTTAGTTGTAAACATGAATTTTAAGATCATTTTGCCGTGTAAGTACCATGTTAATAGATTGTTTAATATTTTCGTTTGTTTGAATAATGCTGTTATTTTGTTTCCTTTGTTCTCCTAATTCTTGTATAATTTGAGATAGCTTTCCACTCTGCTCTGTACTAAATTGTAGAAACATGTCGTTCATTTTGGCAAAAACTTCGGACATGATAGTATAAGATAAGGCCTGGAAAGAGTCCCCGGGATACTTTCTGTTCCGTTCGGCGATGTTTAAGGTTGTATCAAAAACTTCAGAAGTAGTTAAGTCTTTTCTGTTAACTGATTATTTGTTGGAGGAGATTTGTTTCCTTTAATAATATTAGGTAAGTCCGATAATGATGATGACGTTTGCATAGTAGTTAACGGTTTTGGAGGCGTGCGTGGTAAGTTGTGCATTATACGTGATAGTTGAAGTGTTTTCTAGTAAACTGTACTATGAATACTCTCCGCCACCGATTATTCAAGCCAAGACTATACGTGCGTAGCAGTGGTGTCCGTGCATAGCAGTTCTATACATGAAGGCTCGTAGCAATGGCGTAGTCAATGCTCGTAGAAGTTGTAGCAGGTCTCTGCGGTCGTAGCAGTCAGTTGGGCTTTTGTTGAACTATGCAGAAATTTTTATCAATTGCCTTATCGGTTCCGTGGCGCAGCGCCACGCACAATCGGCTAACGTTCAGATTCCAACCGCTCCGAGTTCGAATCGATCGCTGCGAACCTTCCTTTTGACTGTTTTGGATCCAACAGTACCGTTGAGAATTACCAGACGACACAAGCACCACATACAACCGCTCTGTCACAGACCGCCCACTGGGAGGAGTTTTTCCATTAGGAACACTGTTGTTGAACAAGGAATTAAATTAAGTAACTGTTAGCCAATCACAAATTTTGAAACACCAGATTTTTATCACAAAATAACAATTTAGTGCAACACAACACACGTTTGATCTGCACGATCACTAAAGAAGGAGGAGTTACCTATAGATTGGCGACGCCTGAGTAGCAAAGCAAATTCGTTATAAATCTTAGATGTTTTTATTTCTTTTTGGTCGTAGATTTAATACTAGTCGAATTAAAGAGTTCAAGACAAACGAAGGGGATGGGGGGGCAAGATGGAACTTTATAATGTAAAAAAAACGATTTAGTATAAAGTTTTTATTACAATCAGTCTTTATAAAAGTCTAATTTGGTAAGAAAGATAATTAATAATAAGCAGAAAATCATTCCAAATAATTCCATCTTGCCATCACCCTGAGGGCAGAATATAAAGCTTGTTCAGACAAGATAAAATTATAGGATATCAAGTTATTCATGGAATTATTGACGTTTTTGTTTTATGAATTCTTAAAGATTTTCTTTTTATTATTAATTATTTCCACATTGCAATCACCCTGAGAGCAGAATGGAAAGCTTGTTCGGGCAAGATAAAAAACATGGGATATTCATACAATTATTGTTGTTTTTCTTTCATGAGACCTAAAAGATTTTCTAGTTATTATTTATTAATTTTGATAACAAAAATTGCACATGTATTTACAATTGACACATGAAAAGCTACCATCTACTACATCTGTACATAGTTTATGTCAGCCACAACACACTGGACACTGCACTCAATCCTCAATGGATGGTTCTACATATGGTTCTCCGTACGATCTACAAAACGCATCATGCATTTTGTACTATATTTTTAACATTTTCTCTTTTTGTTTCCTTTTCTTTTATTGGCTTAGGTTTCTTTGCCTCGGAACTTTGGTTTCGATTTCACCTGATTTTTCTTATAAATAACATTTTGGAATGTCGAAGTAGTTAGGATTTCAATTCAGTTTCAATTTCACTTTTCGCTTATTTATTATAAAAGTTACTTTAGGTGATGGATGAATTTTAATTGGAGAAATATACTAAGAGGTAAATGTTTGCTCCAAGCTCTTATCATCAACACCTGAACTGGTTTTGGGCATAGTAACTTATGATATCATATTCTGCATATCATCAAAATAAAGTTGCTCTCCTTCGTTTTGTTCAGAATCATTTACAGTGGTTGTTTCACCATTTTTAGCATTTTCAACTTTAATATTGACGACATCACATTAGTTTTCAGGTACTAAAGGAATATCATTAATAAGAGCTGAATCTTATTTAACGTCAATGTCTGTATATTTTTGGTTTATCTGTTACAGAGGCATTCAGTTTACCTTCAATAACAGCAGCCGGCGCAAAATCTAA
The DNA here is from genome assembly GCA_946406115.1 of Apoda limacodes. Lineage (NCBI taxonomy): Eukaryota > Metazoa > Arthropoda > Insecta > Lepidoptera > Limacodidae > Apoda > Apoda limacodes. The sequence goes on along the minus strand of OX291541.1, from coordinate 36,212,727 downwards.
ATCTGTAAACAAATGTCTATTGTTTCGGAAGATACCAGCTTTTCTGAATCCATTAGTGGCATTTTGCACAGTAGCACTTTTTTCATATGCAATGCAAACAAGTCTAACTATATCAAACTGAGTCACTCTTCTCGCGAGTTGGTTTTTTGATAAGTGTTAAGGGCTTGATCAAAAGCCACTTTGAGTGACCTGTAAAAGGTTGTAGCCTGTGGCTTGAGTGAGGAGGAATACTGATTATAACTCTATGTTTTTCTTTTGCTAAATTTAATGTGGGTAAGTTCTGATGAGTAGTATGATTATCTAAAATTAATAAAACCGGTATACCTGGTGTAGGTCTTGTTTTTTCAATAAAAAAATTTAACAGATGTTTACGCGACGAATGTTTTTATTCAAGTTGCAAGAAAATCATCGGTTTCCTTGCATTCCTTATGTTACGTCCACTTCCATTTTCCTTATGTTTTGTGTAGCTGTGGAATTATGTCACATAATTAAATTTTTATTTGGTATAAAGATATCGGCGTTATTGGTCTAAGTTGATAACTTTATGTTTTTTTAGTTAAGTAAAACTTTATTTACAAAATATTAAAACTATTATATTAGCTGAATATATAGATATATTAGTAAAACACATCGGAATAATTGTAACTGATTAATTACTTATAGGTATATACTAACATAACTGGGAATGGTAATGTGTATTTATGCATATAAAATTTCTAATAAGACATTCACTTTTCCACATATGGACATAATATTCTGTCTCATATTGCTTAGCTCGTTAATGATACGGACGTTTAACTTATCTTTAAATTTTTACTATATTAAAACGAGTGTTAAAATTTTACAAGGCTTTATAATTATTTTATTACAAACAAATTCCCTGTCTACCAACTTACTGAGACTTAACAAATGTACGTAGTTAATGAAGATAAGACAAAATTGTCTTTTTTTGATATTTTTTTTCCTTTTTATGAACTTTTTGCGGTTCTGAATCTCAATAGCATCTTTATACCCAACCCTGGAAACTTATATCAACTCCGTTATCTGTCGGTTAGTCCGTGAGTTAAAGACTTTATATAACAGTTTGAAATGAAAACTTGCTTTACTAAATACTTCAATGATCACCCAAAAAAAGGGACTAAATTTGCATGATGTATATATTTGAAAAGTATATAAAGTATGTCGATCCGCACATATTATTCCAATACTAGCTATCGCCCACGCGGAAGTCAGTCTTCACCATGTGATTTCTACGGGAAGCTGGGACCTTCGGCCCTTCTCACTCACTCATCCACACTCCAGAAGCAAACAGCTAGCTTCTTTGAAGAAGTGTTTTGTCATATTTTTGCTCCATACAAAGTTTCAGTCCTCTCTGCCGTTTGTTTGATATGTGTTATAAATCGTCACTCCGTTGCTCCGTTGCCACATAAAGAAAAAATGCCCTACAGCATCACCAATGTAAAAAAAAAACGAGTTGCACTCCGGAAGTGCCGGCAGAAGTGAAAACCTTTACACACGATTCGCTCTTAACACTCAAATATGTCACAAGACATGTCTTTGACATTGTCAAGAAATAATAATGTTAGTTTATTTACTTTTTTGACGTAGTATATTTGACATCACAATCTGTCATAGAATTAAAATTCCATATCCAACCTCCCTGTACTACTCATAATCGCGAATACTAAAAATAAAAATTATAATACGCGTGGCATTACGGTTTCCGTCTTACGAATTTCCACGATTAGGACACGTGACCTGACGCGAGTTTATCATTTTTACCCATACCAAAAAAAGTGCACAACGCCGCTAAAGAAGTTTTCACTTCAAAAAAAAAAAAAAAGGGGGGGGGGACGTTAAGCCATCGAAATATGTAAGCGGTAAGGCGAGAAAAACACATATAATAGAAAAAAAATAAAAATTATAATAGGCGAGGCATTACGGTTTCCGTCTTACGAATTTCCACGATTAGGACACGTGACCTGACGCGCGTTTATCATTTTCTACCCATACCAAAAAAAGGTTTAGGGTTAGGGATATTAACTACCAGCGGCTCCGCCCGCCCCACAGGAACTTCTTATATACTTGACTATACTTAAAAAGTTTGCTGTAGCCGTAGTTCGTTTAAGCGGGATTCGATTATAACCTACCTACGGGAACTTTTGAATTTTTCGGGATTAAAAGTAGCCTATGTCTTCCGTGTCTTCAAAGAAGTGTGCTTAATTGCAGCTCTGGAGAGTTAGAATGCATCCAGCGTTACGGTGTAATTTAGTGGTAAACAAAATTTCACATTTATAGTATTGCTAACGGTCCATCCCGACTTCATACAGGTGCTCTTTTTTTTTTTGGAATAAACATGGAAAAAAGTCAAAATATTTAATGTTAATTGCGCCCGCTGCGTAGGGACGGAGGGAGCCGACCGCGGGTATGAGCCGATCACGGGGCGACGCGGCGCTTTGGCTCAAAGCGGTTTTCTTTTAGTATTTTGTTTAGATTGTCATTTTTTAATTCGTGATATCTTTTAAATGGAATTTTCGATGTAAATAAAAGCAAAAAGTAATGAAACAGTCTTGAATACGAATTGATTTATTTGAATAAGGATTAATACAAAGGTGTGCATAACTTGGTCTGATTTTGGTCGGCATTTCTATCAACTTTTAAAATGTAAAAAAGTAGTTATAGTGACATAACTACAATAGTTGGACATATGATATCATAAAGTTTTTGTTCCCTAATATTGTAGGTATTTTTTTTGTTCTAACATCAATAGTTTCCGCAGCGCATGCGATGAAAGACATTTTATGGCTAAATTTTTTACACCTTGGGTTACATTATTGAAGTTTTAGTTTAATCGGTCATGTAATTTTTGAGTTTATTTGTTACAAAATACAGAAATGCAAATCTTTCCTCTTTATAATATTAGTGTAGATAAAATAATTAATAAAATAGAAATAACTTTATGCTAATATATAGTTCCCTCGGGAATAAAGTGTGTTTGGGCTAACCTTGGGGAACCTCAAGTTGTAATTAAATCTGTTGAGTTTGAATATAAATTAAAGCACTAAATAAAAGGCGTAGTCGAAAAAACGTTACTGGTGGTCGCCGCTCAATGCTTGACCGATTGTACCAATCCATCTCGACCCTCTCCATAACTCAAGTTTTAAGATAAGCAATTCAGATATCTACCTCGTTAAATATAGAAAAAAATGTCATTACATTAAAAACTTTAGTTTTTAAAAATAGGAAATAATTAGACATAAAAGTACATATAAGACCGAATGTACATATATACAAATGACATAGTAAAAAACTATTTTGTTCTTTTGGGTTAGTTCCGAGGTTCTATACAAACTTATTATATGTAGATAGTTCTTCCATCATGAGATGAAGTCTCACAGTAATATATCTTGCTTCTTGTCGAATTTCATTATTCTAGGTCAACAGAGAGTACCCCACAGGTTTTAATTTTATGTCTCATAATATGCGACAAAAAATGACCGTACTTTGGGCAATTTTTTTATTGCATTGACTTAGAAACTTTATTTTTTACAATTTTAAGTGACTGTAGACTAGTATTTGATGTTAATTTTAACTTGATACCTCCACGGGTTCTTGAGTAAAAGGGGTTTTGACAGACAGCCAGACAAACTTTATTTTAATGTGCTATAACTACAAATAACCAATTTCAGTTTTTTCCAAAATTTATGTTAATTTCATGATTCTAAGACAACGAAAAGCACCCCATAGGTTTGGATTTATAAGTGAATATGCGACAAAAATGACCGGATATCGGCCGTTTTTTTGATTGCGTTGACTTAGATGTTTGATTTTTTTACAGCTTCAAGGGACTTCAGTATTTGATATTAATTTTAACTTGATACCTTTACGCGTTCCTGAGAAAAAGGGTCTTGACAGACATAAATACGGACAACAAAGTGATCTTATAAGGGTTCCTTTCTTCCTTTTTAGGGTTCCGTACACTAAAAATGCTTCTGTTGATGCTTTCACCATTTGTTAGCCAGTACTTTGAGATTTGGGCCCAATTTAGTATGAAGTGTGAAAAATGTTCTTTGTCGCAATTTTTAATTAATAATGGTCAGCAATCATGTTTATTAAAACATTATTGGCGCTATTGTAAAATAGTGGTAGTAAATAATTTACGTCTGAAAAGTTAAAGGAGCACTTCAAGGCCGAATGTGAGTAGAATTGTTATGACTTTGTCATAAAGCTTATAGTAGTCGGTGTGCGAGCGACCAGGACATGCACCATGGGCACTTATCCGCCTTTGGTTGCCTGGTTTTGATGGGGTTTCGGATGAGTGGGGATTTGACGCATGATGTATGCCATTAAGGCTTGATTTCTGCATGGCTGGTTGGTAATAGGCGACATTCGAGAGTTTCTTGTCATTTTTCATCACTTTCCGAAGTAATATATATATGCATATACATATGTATATATATGGATCTCTGACTGTGGAGATATATGAATATCCATATTCTATTTTGGGAGTTACTACTTATATTTAAATCTCATCACAAACCTGAGGACTTCTAACGCTTCACATGGTGTGCCCCCCCACCCTATGCAAAACTAAAAAAAAATAGAAAATTATAATATTGCTTGAGTTTTGGATATTTTTCTAACAATTTACATTGTAAAACTTGTTTTTTTAATGTTTTAGTTAAATTAGATTATATTATTATTAGATTTATTAGTTGACTATATAAATGTTTTGTTTGTAGTTTTACAAAGAATAGACAACTATTGGATGCTAGCAATAAACAAGCTGATATTAAATATAATTAGCTTTTTAAAGCAAATTCTTGTTTATGTCTCTTGACGATTCAAAATTGATCTTAGAAACCCATTTGAATAAAAAGATTTTGAATTTGAATTTATTATTTGTCGAGAAATCCGCTGTAAAAACTAAAGACTATGTAGTAAGCATTAAAGGTAGAACTGACGGACAGACAGATTGACGGCGTAGGCTTAGAAATAGTAACCCGTTTGCACCCTTTGCGTATAGAATCGCAAAAACTTATATACCTTCTTACTAAATCATTACTAATTGTATACTTTATACATACTTACCTACTTTTTCTGTATTCATTTAACCATATGAAATAGGATAGGGAACTAAAAAGATTCCGTTTGAAGTATTCCCAATAAATTGAGTTACTTATTGAATTGTTACAACCCTTTTTAGTAAAAAGGACACTGATTTGATAATCCACTTCGCAAACTCTCCATGTCATTAAATAAAGACATAAAGCCTACTCATAGAACACCAGTATAGAGAGTTTTTGAGCAGCTCTCAATACTTTCTGACTTTACGTTTATTGCTCCTTTAACCCTTTTCAGATCCTTTTTGGAGTACCTGTGAGAGTATGTGTCCTTTACGCCATTATTAATGTGTTTATACTCCACATTCGCACTTTGGTCGATATAACATTATAATGTTATATGATTTCTTTGACATGAGAGGTAACTATGTGTGTATTTATGTGATTATTTTTCGGAATCGGTTATCTTGGGAACTAATTCGAATCGAAATCTTCGACATTTCAATCGATCACCCTTTACCTGGAATCGAACTGATTAGATGCACAGGAATATCGAACCAGCGGTTGCTTTTTATTTGTGAAAAGAATATTTTTTTGGTACATTTTTTAAACAAAAGTTCTTCAAATTTGATAAAGCTAAGTTTTTGAGATTGCGAAATTTAAATATTTTATTAGTTTATTAGTTGTAAGATGGTAGATGGCTTTCTTTTTTTCTCTGATTTCGTCAAAACTAAGTTCTGTGGAGTCAAAACTAAGTCAAATTCAAATATTTTGTTAGTTTTTTGAAATTCAAGATGGTGGATCCAATACACAAATAGGAGAAGTTGCTCGTGCGGTAGTTGCTAAGGATAGTTTATTGTAACTTGTTTTCACTTCTGTGTAACTGATAAATTATAATTTCTTAAATAAAAATACTTAAAACTAAGCAAAAAAATTGATTAACGCAATGCAATTCAACCGAATTCAAAAAAGAGGAGGCTTTTTAATTGTTCTGTATGTTTGTTTATAGCTGCTGATCATTATTTAGTAGTAGTTGTGCTAGGCTACTCTGTGCTTTGAAGGTCACGTTAATGATAGTACCAGATAAAAGTCTTAAAGTTAAGTCAAATTATGGACAGCCCAAAAACTCTAATAGTCGTGTGGCCACTAGCTATATAACGTTTGCCAATTCGAACGGGCTAAGACAGTGGACTACAGACTAAGCCTTCTTTCTCTTGGGAGATATCTGCGCCCTTCTAAGTGGGGAAAAACAACTTCTGAGACAAGTTATTATTAGTAAGACTTCATAATAACTAGCTGTTACCATATTATAATTATATTTTAGTAATTAATAAAGTCGGAATTACTATGTACAAAATCCTTTCTTGTTCTCGCCTCCATTTCCATTCCTTTTTGTTTCCCCGATTCCAACTCTCGTTAGGGCTTAAGCACGAATTCGATAATTCGAAGTTCCGTGAAGTGATGAAAAATGTTTTGTATAAAAACAATGAAAAGAGCCATCTGTGGGCGCAAAAAGAATATTATAATACAAAAACATTTCTTTATATTTTCATTAAAAACAACGGTTTGTTTTGTATAGATATATTTTGATATATAAATATATTATAGTTCCGTGTGTGATGTGTTTTTTAGCTTTGTTATATCTGTCTAAGTCCGTTGAATATGTTGCCAAGCTTATTTGAATTTTTTGGGTTATAAAATTTGTGAAGGAAAATTTGGTGTTTTTCAATACATTTTGTGACTAAATGAAACTAAATAAAATTTAACTATAAATATTAAACAGATACAAATACACAAAAAATTAATCATCTTTAAATATAGCGATTATTTTGGTATGAATCCCTATTTTTAATACCTTAAAAATATTTTATTCGTATTCTCATCACAGAAAATTGACGATGTAGGGTTGTTTTTCGGTAATTTTTTCTTTGTTTACATATTGACTTATCAAATATCCATTCATTAGCATATAAAGTTTAAAAATTAACAGTAGAGGCTGAATAACAAAAATGTTCTACTCTTCATTTTTTTTGGTTTTAATTATTTGTTCATAAATATCAATAAATTAATTTCACTAAAAAACAATTCATATAAACTACATAATCATACTTTTTATAGATAGAGTATCAAATACAATAAAAAAAACAATAGCTAAAAACTAGTTAAAACAATTAATGTACCTAAATATATAAAAGTCTAAAATCTATAAATATTGTTTTTTGTCTATATTACTATCAGTTGGCAACGTGGCTAAGAGACTGACGGCATTAATAGTATAATAATATAATATTTAATAAGATTTATATAAAATGGAGAAGTCATCTCGATTTTCTGATAAATCCAAAAAGATTCTTAAAAAAACTTATACTTTATTCAAGTTGACATTTTTGGGAACATTATAAAAAAACAAATATTTTTAATAATAAACAACTGAAATAAATAAATATATCTCTGAGCAATCTGTCATGCAAGAAACTTTTCTGAATCTGTGGTCAGAAATGAAACTACAATCACCATATTTCAACGCTTGATCTACGCGACATTAGTGACAAAGGACAGGATTAGATAAAGTGTAAAATGTTGTAAAAAGTAAATCCGCTGGATACTTAACGTTAAAGTTAGTTAGGTAGTTAGTATATTACTTTGGTGGTAAAGTTTGTGGACAAAAAACATGATTAGAAATGCAGCCACCTGACTAGGAATTAAAACCAATGTAAAACCAATATAGTCGAAATAACAAGTAAGCTAAAGTGACAATGGGCGGGTCTAGTCGTAAAACCGATGCGATGGCCGTTGAGGTAATCGAGTCTTAGAGTGGAGACCATGGATCTGTAAGCGAACCGTGATTCGGTCTACAGTCAAATGGATTGATGACCTGAAAAGGTTGCCGAACGTGGCTGGGGAAGGCCCGAGTGTGGTGGGGTTCCTTGGCAAAGCCTGCTTGGCAGAGGACTGCTATCGGCTGATTAAGTAAAACATTACTTGTGCTATATGAGACTGAAAACACATTTTTTTACATGTCCTGTAAAGTAATCTTATATTTTTCGTAACAAGTAACTACGCAAAGGTTGGAGTTGTTTTTGTTTATCATACTGTATTTCAATGTATTCTATTGTTTTAGGTGAGGGCGTGCTTGGGCGGACACTTGTGATGTGCGCTCTAATATGCCGTGGAGTGGTCTCTACATCTTGTGTTTAGCGTTTTGCTATCTGCCTACTGCATCAGGTATTATATTATAAAATTAAGCATAGTTGTATATGATTAAACTTTTATACTTCATTCATGTCGTTGCAATATTACGTAACACGTTCAGTCTCTTTGTATTTGTAAGAGTGAGTAATACATTTGAATGAATAGATTTGAAATGATTTAAAAGACTCAGTGTCTGCACAGCTTAAAAATTCATTGTATTCGTTCAGTCTACTATCGAAGGCTTCTATACATTGAAATCGTGAGGTAAGGAGCGCGGCGAAACGGGTCCTAACGCAGCCGACTACCACAAATGACGTCACATATGGCTAGTAGGGTGTTGTCCAGCCAGTCACACATTTTCATGTTTTCAGCCAGTCACATATTCTACTGAGTTTATAAATAAAATTTTAATGTTTCGGCTATGGCTTCAGACGGACTCCTACCAGGTGGACATATGATAAGAAGTTTTTTTTTTATTTTATTTCTTATATAAAGATAGTTTTAGATTGTCAGCCCCCTGGTTAATGCCGCAGGAAGCCACAGGCCACAGAATACAGATTGGGGAGTATTTAAATATTTATGACAGGCATACTATTTCTATTGTAACATATATTACAGGCATACTTTTAACAGTAGACACATGCCACACAGCCATGCTGTAGTGATTTTACGATTTTGGCAAAAAATAATTATTTGTGACATATATTATCCATATACGGATGTTTTTCATTATTTATTAGAAATTTTATAATGTTCAGTAGCTTTTCAAAGTCTTTACAGACTTTAAGTCACATAGTCCACACGAATATTAAAAAAAATAGTTTTCAATAAATCTATGTGATTGACAGACGGCCCGGTATGACGACTCAAACAATTTCAAGTGTTTCATTTCTTTTTCATTTGACTTAAAATAATAAATTTTAAGGAACGACAATACAAGAAAAGTAAACAGATAATGTCTGTTCTGTTGCGGGTCAAGGAAAAAAGATAAACAAAACAATAAAAAGATATTTACATCTTGCAAGGTTTGTGAATGTCGTAAAACATTTTTTCGATACAATAAAAGATTGGATTCATAATAACATACATCATTAGACTAATTTGACTAAAAATCATAGGTTATTTGAAAATAGTACTTAGCTAGCATTGATAAGTGTTATTTTCAGTACACAATCCCACGATTGGTTTACTGTCAACAGTGCATTTGCTTCTAGCTTTCCCATACATACAAATAAGGCAACCAATTTATTTGAAACCAACCATATAGGTATTTAACTTTTCGGCAGGCATATTGCACGGGACGATGTACAGTGACGAGCAAAAATAACTATGTAGTCACTTACATAGACAATTTTTTTTCTTTAACAACTCATGATAGCTCTAGAAACATTGAAGCATATTTAATTACTTATTACATTATTCATGCTTAAAATAAAACACTTTTCAATATACTTTTTAGGGTTCCGTACCCGAAGGGTAATTAGCGGAACCCTATTACAAAGGCTCCGCTGTCCGTCTGTTAGTCCGTCCATCCGTCTGTCACCAGGCTGTATCTCATGAACCGTGATAGGTAGACATTTGAAATTTTCACAGATGTATTTCTGTTGCCGTTATAACAAATAATAAAAAACAGAATAAAATAAATATCTAAGGGGGCTCCCATACAACAAACGTGATTTTTTTGCTCGATTTTGCTCGATATTGATAACGGCAACAGGTAGACGCTTAAAATATTCACAGAATATTTAGTTATATAGTCAGTTTAAAAATAAATAATTAAATTAAAATAAAACAAATATTTAAGCGGGGCTCCCATACAACAAACGTGATTTTTTTGCCATTTTTATAGATAATGGTACGGAACTCTGCGTGCGCGAGTCCGACTTGCACTTTGTTGTTACATAAAGCGATCTTTACTAGTCTATGAAATATCGTCGTTTTATAAGTGACTTGCTATTTTTGCTTGGCATACTGTACCTATATAGGTAGCTAATATTAGCTAATATACTACCATACAACCTTCAAAATATCAAATCAATATCGTATCAAGTTCGCTAAGTAATAACGAGAACTTGAATAAATTACTGCTGAATAAGCACATAAATTGAATGTTTACTTTCATTTATTGTACGGAGGTCACATTGTTAGAATTTTTTTTTCAAAGCTTATTTCGAGTGTAGATTTTATGTTCGTGACGTGATAATAAAATATCTTACTAAGTCCTTTTTACTATTATATCTTATATTTTTTTTATATTCTAATATTTTCTTTAATCCATTGCCTGTTGGTTTAGCTAAGAGTGCTTATAAGGTTTGGTGTTGTCTCTTGTTTATACAAAAAAACCGGCCAAGTGCGTGTCGGGCCACGCGCAATATAGTGTTCCGTAGTAGCCTCATAAACCAGCATTTTAGAGGTTGTTTAAATAATACCAAATACAAACGGTTTCGCTAAGGTACGTAGCGTAAACATATTTGATCGCTCCGCTTCTGATATAAGACGCACGTTTTGAACCTATTTGTAGTAAGCGAATTGGTAGGGAGTTGAGTTAGGTACCCATGTAGGTACGTTACGAGAACGTACGTTTAAAATGTTTAGTGAAATAAATTCTACTTTGAAATTGCAAAATAAAAGTTACCTAATAAAATAAAACCTTTTAAAGAATAATTGACTGAAATTCATTAATAAGGGCCAAGGTAGGTATTGAAATTAAAGTTTTTTAAATGTTAATCAAATAAAATCATTAAAAACTGAACTTATCTATCTAGGCGTTCTTCATCTTCGAGACATCCAAACAACATGCGCGCTTATGAGCGCAGCTGCTTGTTACACGCACGATTCGATGTTGCGCCAAGCGCGCCAGCTAATCCAATGCGTCATTTGAACGTTACTATTGTTATCAATTTAAGAATAGTCTTTAGAATGTTATTATTTTATTTTTCTTTAATTATACATCGTTCATATACTTAAATTTCATACCTGTTAAACAGATGTAACCTACTTTATATAAGTAACTTTTAATGGAATTTGTACGAAAACTTCACTTTTCAAGTACATTTTATACTTTGGTCGACTATTACTCGTTAGCCTGTAAAGTGCACTAACCCATGATAGTTTTCCTTTTAAATTCATTATATGCACTATCACTATAATTTTTTTTACATTTCCAAATACTATACTTTTGCTGGTAGATGGGGGGGTGTCTTGACTCTAACAAAAATTAGTACTTTAAAGCTAAATGTTTCTCAAACGGTAGACGAGAAATAAAAATTACGTCCCCACTTCACATCTAGGAGAGGTACCCTAAAAAACATTTTTTTTCAAAGATTTTGGTCAATATGTATATCTTTGCCAAATTGCAGCTCTCTCGTATAAGTAGTTTTTGAATTAAGCCGCGGACAGACACACAGCCGGACGGACATGGCGAAACTATAAGGGTTCCTTGTTGACTACGGAACCCTAAAAAAGCAAGCCAACCAGATAGCATTGTGTGAAATAACTAGGAATATTTATTTATAATTTAATAGTCCAAACAACTTTTTATTGTTTGTACCATATCAATTTTGACACCAAAATTATCTAAAACTAAATTACATTAAAATTTATTTAAAAATAAACACGATTTAATAGCAATCTGTAGCTCGATTTCAGAGATTCAGTATCGAACTTTTTAAGAAAATTTACATTTTATATCATACTTAATACCCATTACACTAATTACGTATGTTTAGGATTTTGAACACGAAAGTACTCACAATAAAACATACATACTCGTATAAAATGTCGGCAAATTTTAAGAGGCTCCTTTTTTGAAGTCAGCAATAACTAACCTAACGTTCTTAATATCAGCAAGAATACCAATTTCGATTGAATTGATGTATTTCATCCCACACAAGTCTGCAAATGAAACATATCATTTCGTTTGACATTACACGATTCAAACCATCTGTCTACAACTAATTTAATTTTCAGAGAAGTTTGTCTAGAACAACTTGTCAACTACTATCACACTGTTGAACTATTGATCAGTTTCACGAACATCACAGTTTCGTATAAGCATGTTATAATATCACACATGTTTCGCACACGGCTCGCTGGTGACAAAGTTTCAATGCTGTGTGTCGTACAAAATTGCTGGAGTTGTCTTTAAAGACTTCGACCTTCAAGGAATCTTAAACACAGAAAGATTTTAACAAATTTTATGCATGTAGGTATATTTATTGTAATATTCTTAGTTCTATGAAGCATTGGTTATTTTGTATCTTTATATATCATCTTTACTATCTTATTATTTGTGCGACAAAAATCTAAAACGAAGAAATTCGCCAAAGAACCGTTAGAAGAAAGCCACATCACTCGTCAAACCTATAACCGATGGGGGAGAAAGATTTTCAAGTGGCGACCATGGATCGGAAGACGCAGCGTGGGAAGGCCTCCTACCAGATGGACAGCTGCTTAGAGCCGCTGAAAATCGGTGGGTGTGAGCGGCTCAAGACCAGCCATTGTGGAGACATATATGGGGAGGCCTACAATCAGCAGTGGCCGTCTTCCGGCTAAAACGAACCAACGAAATGTATATCATCACAGTTTCATTCCCCCAAAGAGAGTAACCAGTGGAATAGTGAGCCCATCATCACAAAACTGCTTCTGGTGCAGTGTATTTGGACTAAAGTTGGTTACATAGGACCTTTGTCGTAAACCACCATATTTTGGAATAATATAAGTACTTGCCAGTTCCTAACGAATTAAGAAGTAAGTCAGAATCGGACGGTTATAGGTTTTATATAGATACTAGAATCACATAAGCTACTTAGTAGTTGTGGGTTTGTGAAGTTCGTAGCGTGTTTTCAGAACAAATATGTAGTCGGGATATTCTCCTTACCTTAATGGCTCGATTGGCAGAGCAATCTTACGTTTGCAGGTTCAAATTCTGACTCGAGGTTATTTTTTTAACTGCATCTTCGCTGTTTATATTAATGATGTAGCCAAAAATATGGATTAATTATATGATATGTTTTCTTTGAAGACCTATTCTACAGATAGTCTAAAATATAGATTAGGCGAGAATTCTTTCTATGCATGTTATGTATACGTATATATGTTGATGTATTATCATTCCTGGCTGGTATGTATTATTTCTATATTCTATCTGTCACATATAAACTGTTAAAGTCTATTGTTTTAATATATCATAAATGAAATATACTTATATACAATAATTTCGGTTATGGGCAAAATATGTTATTTTTGGTAAATAGTATTGAATTATAATAACAAATATTAAAAAATATCCAGCATGGAAATTCAAAATGTGGATGTATTTAATTTATGAAGACCTTCGGACAAGTGTGATTGGTTACCTGCCTGATGATAAAAAACCGGAAAATACTAGGAAGGTAAAAGATCTTAAGGCGATGACGAAAATATGTTTCTCATGCCAAAAGCTGTGAATATGCTATGGAAGTATGGTCGGTGCCAACTAAAGCCTACGAAGATAGAGGTTATGGAGCGGAAATTATCGTTCATATCAGTTGGTTGATTTTTCTTTAAATTGAAGAATATATTAATGCAGTTATAAATACAGCTCGAGATCTGGCCGATATTGGTAAGAAAATTGATGATTTATCCGTTGGAGCTATACCATTAGGAGATTTTAAGCCTGATTTTGATCCTCTTATTATAAGATTGGAAAGTTCAAGCGTTTAAATAACGTCAGAGCTGGTAAAATGAAAACTGATTAATGAAAGTGAAAAGCGTGCGTCCAGAGAATTGGCTAGCAGTACGAGCAAGAAATCCAGAAAGTTAAATAAAATTATTTGCTATAATTGTAAGGAGCCCGGGCACAAGCGCCTGGAATGTCCTTATCAAGAAAAAAAGTAAAGCCGAAAAAGGGAAATTCAAGAAAAGTTTTCTAACGGCTTTAGGTATCGGGTCAACGTTGAGCAAGACAGGCAGTACTAGTACCACCACCGCTTACCATCAGGCTATAAAAAACACAGCGTAATAGATTCTACAAAATACATTACACATTCCATATCCACACAACATTTCTGAATCGCTTATTCAATTTCATTTTCGCAATAGGGTCTTTTCGGTTTCACATTCTTTTCAGAGAAACTTTCTCCCGCAAACGCTTGTGTTGCGGAATAAGCTCCGTGCCAAATTTTTTTCTAAGGACTACATACTGTATGGGGTTCTTCAAGAAAGAAGTTATTAGATTCTTGAAGAGTTGGCAACGAGCAAGTGATGCCCCTGGTGTAGCAAGCATCCATAAGCTACGGTAACCGCTTACCATTAGGTGTACCGTAAGCTTGTTTGCCACCTTAGAAGTATAAACAAAACATAGCGTAATAGATCCCACAAAACATATCCACACATCATTTCTAAAACGCTTATTCAATACCATATAAGGCAATGTAGATCGCCTCATAGTTTTACAGATACACGCACACATAACACTCAAACTACGGTCTCGCACTGCTCAATGCGTCATCGGTTTTATAAAACCATATTTTCGTCAGAGCTCAGATATTTTGAGATAAAGTATCGTAGCTGGCTATTGCCATTCGATTTCGTACCGCTACATATATCGTACCGCTACTAGGAAGGCCGAAGTCACGCGTCCTACATCACGCTATCAAAGTTTCTTCGGTCGATAAGCATATATACAAATTAAACCTAATGAGCCGTGGACCACGGCGGTCCCCAGGCATAACACCTTGCCTGGCGGGAGATCTCCCTATTCCGCCGGTCCACATTGGTGACCCCGAGCTGAACATTGATGCACCTTCCGCAGCAGCAGCCCACTACTTCATCGGCCAGGTACACAAATTAGTGTTCAACCGTACGCTTCGCATCACAGAGCTTCAACACGACCTATCGCAGCACTTCAGCGCTTTCTAGTTCCTGCAGCTCCTCTCTGCACAAACTGCACAGCATTCACCATATTCTGTTGAGGACTCTGGAGTGTGAGTGAGTGAGTGGCACTTCCACTGTATCATTCCACCCTGTCAAGTAACCACAATCCAGCGTGGACCTCGCTGCTCGTTGCTTCTGCCACTTGCTTAGGCCAGTGTCTCGATTCAAAGAGACACACAGCCAGCCATTCTATGGACCCGACTCACTGAGGTCACATACAACCTCCATACCAGAACTCGCCAGTGTCGCAACCCACTGAAGACGTGTGTCCAGCCCAGCAACGAACCAGTCTCGACCCACCGCAGACTGCTGATATTGCATGCACTACACGCCCTCCCGACTGTGGAGGGCGCATTAAATTCGGCATCTCAAAATCGTACGCAAGCATCACTGCTAGAAGTATCGACCTTCGGTCTGGGAAGGAAGTAATGTAGCGGAGCATATCGTACTGCTTCAAGCAAGGCTGACGTCAGGCGTCCTACTTCACGCTATCAAAGTTTCTTCGGTCGATGAGCATATATAAAAATTGAACCAAATGTTCAGAGGACTACGGCGATGCCTAGGCATTATACCTCGCCTGTCGGGAGATCTACCCTTTTGCACCACTCTACAGGACCATGTATTCATATATACAACTTTAATAATGGAACCCCAATAATAAGGGTAAGTAAAGGTGAAATCTACTCTGCCAACATTGAATTGTTTTACAATTTTTCTTTCTGCATTTACCTATATTTTTATATCTGAATCTTTATAAATTCTACTCCATAAAAAACCATTCTCTTTTCCTTTTGCCAATAATCAAAATATTGTAGCAAAACTATAAATATTAGACTTTTCTAGCTTTACAGCAATTAATTAAGTAATTGATCTAGTGTTGGACGGTAACGCCAGGAAAACACTGCGTGAGTTTAGTCATGTTTGGAGAACCATAGCTGGTCTCTCATACCGACCTTTGTCTTACAGGGTTTCAAGTTCAGGATTTCAAGCACAAGATTTCAAGATAACTGAGTGACGCAGTGGTAGAGCATGCAACTGCCATGCTAAAGGTCCCAGGTTCGATTCCCGGCAAGGGGCAACCAATATTGTTACAATGAAGTAAAGTTTCCTCAACTCTGGTTTGTGCCCAGCATGGCGATACGGCTCACTGCCCATTACGTTTGTGGAACGTATTACGGGCGCACGGGCATCCCTTACCTTTGGAAATAAGTTTCGTGATGGTATATATTATATACAGGATTCAAGTTGAAGACTACAAGTTACGGTTTTCAATATTTTTGCCAACATTCTACGCTGCAGTTGAGTTTTTAATAAACTTACTATTTTACAGTATATACTGGGTTAGTGGCTAGAAGTAAATCGCAAAATTCGGATCCAATAGGTGGCACCCTGGTCGAGTTATTAGGCGTGTGTATAAATCTGTAAGGGATGCGATAGGGAACAGCTAGTTCATTATATTATTCTCAGTTTAAGAAAAATATTATAAGTACTTAGTTTTATATACTTACTAGGAGCGCATAAGCTACCTAGTACCTAGTTGCATGAAAATGTTAGAACTAGGACATGTTGTCTTGTACAGATCCTCTACAATTTCCCGAAGATCATCACACAAATGGTGTACGCAGGCGTCGAAATGAAGAAAAGGATGGCCTTGCTCTTTCAAGAGAAATATTCCGAAATATATCTAAACAGCTACGAGAAAATATCAAGCGAGAAGGTACAACTGACAAGAACGATCAATTATTACAAAGTGAGTATCAATCTTTAGGATTCAGTCTCGGAAGGGAATACAGCTCACGTATATTTTGTACATTTGTTTACGTATGTTTCTTATTAATGGTTAAGCACTTAGCTTTTTATAAATACTGATCCTGACTAACAATTAAAATCATTTTTTAATATATTTAGTCTTGGGTTTTCCATAATTTTAGATGTTTCTATTTAAGATGTAGTTTTCATCATGTCTTTTTTTGAAATCCATAATCCATCCATCCATATTCCTTTCTAATAGCCTTATTGCTACAATAAAATAATAATACCTTTTATTGTACTTGTACAAATATCGTCAATAGGTACCGCGTTTTTTATCAATGTTGCCGAAAGACTAAGATTTGCAAAATAAAATCAAATACACAAATGTTTAAATGTGTAAAAATCTGACTTCAGTTATTTTCTTAGTTGCGTTATAGCAAAGGGTGCATAGTACTACTTACTTACAGACTTACTTAAATTATCTCTAAAAAATAAATTGAAGGAGATAAACATATTAACTGTAACCTTACAGTGCATTTATGAAATCCTTTTATATGTCCATAAAATATTAGTTAATCTAGCAAAAACGTGATGTTCACCAAATAAAAATAAACTGATGGTGCATGATACACGTCAACAACAAGTTAGTGCTTATTTTATGAGGCAACGAGCTTAGATAAAACAAAGTTCTAAACTATGTTCAACAGCTCTTCATAGGTAATTTCAACTATGTTATTAAAGAAAGCTGTGTAACAGAAGGTGCTACAAAATTTCAGATTATTTAAATGCCGAACATTCAGAGAACTGAAGATACTCAATTGCAAGATGCTTAGGTCCACAAAATCCTCTGTAGATGAATATTTTCTTTATGACAATATAAATATAAATCAAATTAAAATTAGTAAGGATGGATTTTTTTTAAAAAACCTTAACTGCTGAGGTTTTTGCCGTCTCTTTTCAGTAGAAAACCACTTAGTGAACCGCTAGTATGACAATATCAATATTTGACAATTCAAAAGAGCTCTTAAAGCGTCTATTTATATAAACAGATGATTTTTATTCATTCATTCATCAGCCACTTTTGTCCTGCGTTACAGGTGAGCCCATCACACCAACATGCTTTTCATAAAGTATTAAAATGACTAAATAGATTCCATAAATTGTTAGACTTTCTTACTATAAGAAGTATTCCAGGATAGGTTGGAATTTAGTGTTATTTGTAATAGGCTAAGTAATCAATCAATGTTTTTGTACCAGTCAGGCAAATCTGTGGAAAAGAATTTTTGTTGTAACTCATTATTAAGGCATTACTGTGATTCAGGATTAGAAAATAAGCAATAAAATTACGTACAACTGGAACAAGACAGTTTTACTCAGTTACATGATAATAAATTAAAAAATTTTGTGCTTATTGTTTATTTAAACTTTTGTTTTTAATATCATGGTGAGGGGCTATTGTCTATATCTATATGATTATACTTTCTTATAACTAATGCTTACGTTTAATACCTAAAAATAATGCCAGATAGATGTTTGGCAAACAGACAAAAAGTCTACTGTACTTTCGTAGATCTGAAAAAATCTTATGACAGAGTAGTAAAGAATAAGTTTACTTTCGGCATTTTCCATGTATGAGGGTACGCGATAACTTGATCCAAGCGCTGAAATCTCTTTGTTGGGATGCCAGTGCTTTTGTCAGGATAAATAGGGCATACAAAAACCACAAGTATATGTACATATCTATTCATGGACAATTGTCTTAAAAATTCAAAAAAATAATAATGTCTTGAATGAATGAGTTACTAATCAAGTGCCTTCTGCACGCAAGGACATGGTAATTCTTGTATCGGCAACAGAGTAGTTGCAGGAAATCGTAACAATTATGTACTTTCATTATGTATTCACTGAACTGAAATGGAATCAACGTTATTTTATAAGACAAACTTTGTTTAAAAAAAAATGTTGCAGAATTCAACGTTATAGTGTAAGAATAAAAAGTGGAACAAGTGCGAAAATTTGTATACCAAGGATGTTTGTTAGCAAAAGATGGAAAATGTAAGTGTAACATTGAATGCAGAAAATTATATGAATAGGATCATTTACGGTACTTGTATCGAACTGAACGAACAGTAATTAGCAATCTCGGATATTTGATGGCACTGCTACTGTTGTTTATTAGATGGAAAATTTGCGACAATTATTAAAACGAATAAAAAAATAAAAATAAAATATAACGTAAATTTTTAGGCCGTAATCTTCCACTTCAAGAACAAGCACATCATTATAAGAATGAATTTCAACCTAGAAATAGTGAAACTTTTCACAAAATTGGGTATATACAGATCGTCTTATCTAAAACTAAATGCCACTACACTAATCACGATTATTTATTAACACTTTTGCATTTAGGTGTGTGCATTAAATTGTTTTAATCCCATCAAAAACATAAATGTGAAATGAGAGCCAAGTTCAATATAATGATATATGCCTTGTATGTTGACTTCAACGACAGAAGAAGTGAGATCAAAATGGGTGCCGAGTTCAATGGTCAGTTCCGAAATTTATTTATAGCAACATAAGATTTCTTCTTATAACTTAGGATAATATATTGTAGCCTAAGGTCTGACTTGGCTAGTTCTCATATACAAATTATATTATAGCCTTCTAATATTATTATTTTTACCTTTTTAGTGCATCTTTTTGAAGCTGGTTGTTTTTTTTATTAATAAGTTTTTCGGTTATAAATTCGTATATTGTCATCACTCATGTTTGCCAATATTAGTAGTCTCTCATAGGTTCATTGTGAATTCAAAACAATAGATTCTTCCTTTCTGTGCGCGTTGCTTAATCTAATTTATATCTTTCGTTGTGCATGCTGCGTAGGTTTTGCAAAGAAAACGCGCGCCTGACGTCGTTGAAGATTCATGCGACGCACTTCGTAAAAGTGCATTAATATAATTTGTAGGTTTGCTGCCACATATTTTTTTTATTCTATCTAAAGGGAATGTGTTTAAGTACATGGTTATTCAAATAATTTAATAATTTGTCTTTTTTATTTAAAAACCTTGACGGTCAGTAAGGTACGCGCGACCACTGCCGTTACAAATGACCGTGCGCCCGCTTAAAGGTTAAGTGAAAAATCATAATAAAATGATAAAAATTTACCAGTTTCTGATTTATTCCTTTGTATTTACCTAATTACCTATCTGCATGCCAAATTTGAATTTTCTAGGTCATCTGGAACTGGGTTATAGTTTTGATCTATAGGTCAGTCAGTGATAAAAATGTCTATTTTTGAACTTTAATATATAAATAGCCGTTTGAGATGTGCTTATGAAATTTGGAGCACATATGTATATCGCAAGTCTCAATATATGAGCCAATTTGTCAGATTTATGTGAAAAAGTTTTTAAGTTATGAGGGTGTCAAAAGGGTCCAAATGGTTCGTGTCATATTACACACAGTGCAGCTCGCCAGTTATGTTACTTGAACATGGCTTGACACCGTGTGTCTAGATAATTTTATTTGATTCCCCCGCGCACTAAAAAGTCGATTCATTGTAGGATCAGTCCGTGTACGGATATTGTATAGAGAAACGTAAACAAATTGTAGTGGAGTTCAGTTTTAGATTAAACAAAGTCTAGGTCCCTTAACAAAAAATGGTATCTAGGGAAAGAAATATGTTTTAAAATTGAGATAGCTAGAAGAACTTTTATTTTAATAAAAAAATAAACAAAGACATGAACTTATAGCTAAGATAGCTAAAGGTTTAATGTAATGTACTATCAATATTAGTTGATATATGTAGAAGGATTTACCATTATTAAGAGAATGAACGCTAAAATCAATGCAGTCAAAATTTAACTTTACCGTAGAATGTTAAAAATTTCATAAAAAATTAAGCATGAAAGTAGAATTAATGATGTAAAAATGAGAACTATGCTAAGTATTTGTAGCTTGAACCTAAATTACAGAATAAAAAATAGTGTATGATAGAGTACTGCAGCGTTGTGAAGTGAAAGAAGTAATATGTCAAAGATTAACAAAGGTATGTTAAGGTGGTTTAAGCACGCTGAAAGAGTGAATGAAAGTGGATGCACAAAATTATTTTATGAGGCGATAGGTTGGTAGACCTCGACGATCGTATTTTGATCAAATTGAGTTCGTTGTTAGAAAATGTTAGAACAAGAGTACTCTGAACCGTCGAACGTTTATAAAAGCATTGATGCGTGTAGATAAGGCAAAAATTGTGCGAGGCTACAATACAATTTTACATTAGGCTACACTTTTGTGGTAGGAGTGAACAATAATCTGAATTTTGTGTAAAAGTACCTTATGACATTTTTCCTTATATAGTAAGGTGTTCTGCTAAAAATATAGCATTTAACCCGTCTTAGAAATTAGATGGTTATTATTATCACAATCAGTTTAGCCACTACACGATCAATGTAAGAGATAAACTTCCTTCTAAGATTTCCAAAATTAACGAATCTGAGTAACTAGACTTTTTGCGGTTTTGACTAGGGTGTTAGTCCATCGTAAGAAAGTCATACTTTACTGCGATTTTCAGATCTAATCTAATTTCATAATTTCCTTTTCTCTAGTTCATGAGTTCTATGAGCTCTGCAGCCTGCCCATTGCCACTATACCTTATTATTATTTTATATTATTTGTGTTATGATATTTTTGTTTTTTACAGCTATTACTAAGGTGTTATTTGTATAGGTAGGTACCAAACACTGCATGGTTGAAGATATTAAAAGCATCGTTATAGATAAAGATTGTCAAAAATTACTTGTGTGACACTTGTGTTTTAATTTTGTGTATTTTTATCCTCCTACTAAATTTTTAAGACGTAATAGATGGACTTCGAAATAAAAAAAACAGCTTATTTAAGGTTTTCTACGAAGCGTTTAGCATAAACTAGTTGTAAATAAAGCAAAGTCAAAGGTCCTGCTTATATCAGGTGAACTCTATTACAATTTATTTAATTATAGCTTTTCATTACTAATTATTTAGTAACACGGAGTTTAAGCCGCGTCAATGTGGTAAAATACTTTTTCCCGACGTTGCGGCTAGGTTTTACTAGATGTAATAGTCGAGGGCGGAGAAGCGGTGCACGGCGTCACCGGCTCCGTTTGGAGGCGTCCGATTGAACAACCCTTACTTTGCCTTTTTACTTGTCATAATCAACACACACGGTGTCCTCGGGTCACCAGAATTCTTGTTTTTACTTTTTACACTTTATCACAATTAACCACACTTGCATCAGAATCAACAATTTTATCAAGTACCTGTATAATTGTGCATAGTAAGATTTTAAGAAAAACATCAATCAAATGTATTATGGTAAAAATTTTACAACCTTTCATGCTTACAGACAAGATAGAAGAAACACGTCACTATGGACCTTATCAAGGTTACCATCACCATGAACACCACTGGGGTCCCTATTTTGAGGGTGAGGTGGGGGAGGGCTCGGAAGGCCCAATGCAACTCACAGCACATGTTGGTGCTGAAGCTTTATTAAATTGCAGAGTTGGAATGTTAAAGGATAAGACGGTAAAATATTCTTTGATTTGCATTGGATTTAAATTTAAATAGATATTTTTGGCTGCCTTTCCAATTTTAAATTTAATTGTCAATTGGATCGTCCTTTAATGTCGTATTTGAATGTTTAGCCTTAAGGTGAAACCTATTCATATTTTTCAACTATTCACTACTCAAATGCTTTGTTATCATATAGTTCAATACAGTTAATTTATTCTTAAAAAATTAACAAAACCTCTTCGTTTTTAATAATTCACTGGCATTTCATAAATGGGTTATGCTCTTGTGAATATGGTTCAAAGCGATTTATGAAAAGAATACTTTTTGAGTAGCAAAATGTTTAAATTTATGGATATTTGATGTAACGTATTTTGTATGTTAAAAAATTAAACGGATTGAACTAAAACGAAATAAAATAATAAAACCACGTAAAATTTAACATAATACTGAAAATATACTAAAGATATATAGTATGACTAATAAAAACAATATAATTGTTTTACATGTATATTTTGTATCATTTATAACTATACATATACATTCACTAATATATATTGCAAATCCTTATAAAAATCGCACACATAGTATAACCTCAATTTAATATATCTCCATTTAGGTGATGTGGCTGCGGCGTACGACAGACTCTGCACAGTTGCTGACTGTGGGAGGCGCACCATATGCTGGTGACAACAGAATAGCAGTAAAGTTTCAATATCCAAACAACTGGCGGCTAAGCATGAATCCAGTTAAACTGTCGGATGCGGGCTTATACATGTGTCAAATATCTACACATCCACCAAGAGCAATATTAGCTAACTTAACTGTATTACGTAAGTTAATCTTATACATGCCTATTACTTCTTACATGTTGACAGTATTTACAAAGTTTAGGTCTATTTAATCAATGCTATTTGCAAATTAACAAAATTCTTTTTAAGTTATAATGAAAATAGTTTATTTCAAAATTATGTTAGTATGTTTGTAGTTATATTTTTACAGTTTTTATTACCAGAAGAGGGTAACCAGCGGCATAATTTTGTGGTAGCCACTTTTCACCAACCACTTTAGTCTTGCGTAACAGGTAGTCAGCCCATCGCCGCATCGCTGCTTCTGATGTAGTGTATCTAGGCTAAGGTGGCTTTATACATGTCACAAATTTCGTAAATCATAAATTACTAGCTTTAAAATAGAAAGTGGTGAAATAAGTGGGAAAGAACTGGGACCACTTTTGGAAATTGCTAGTACTTAGCGAACTATAAGAAGTAAGTGAAGAGTGAGCAGGCGAAATGATTATTAATAAAATAACTGTGCGATTTTTTTCTACTATTAAAACCATTCAGCAATATGTTAAGAATTATCTAATATAAATAAATCCTCCCTGTAATTAAAAAGTATGTAGCTATTGGTAATATGTTTACAAGACAATCTAACTAGTGTCTGATTTCTAAATTAACAGCAGGATTAAACTTACTAAATATCCTAGTTTGCCAGTCCCCTAATTTAATAATATAACTATATTTGTTTTTACATTTTAGCTCCAGTTCTAACAATTAATGGCGACCAAACACATGAAGTCAAAGATAGATTTTATAAAGCGGGAAGCTCTATAAAGCTTTCTTGCATCATATCAGAAGAATATGCCTCATCTTTATCAACTAAAGTACCAAAAACTACTGTTATTCCTCCAACTACACCAATAACAACAACAACAGAATTGACAACGAGAATGAGCACCGTATTCAACAGGATAGATTTAGTTTTGAATAAAAGTTGGAGTGTGGAAACGACAACAATTACTTCAACAGTTAGTATAAGTACTTCAACAAAAAAGGTGCCGGAAGCCATGACCACAACTCAGTCGACAATGTACATACCTACTACCCCTTACGTTGTAAATAATGTTTATGGACTTGTTTGGAAAAAGCAGGGAAATATTTACAATGAAAATGTTTCGTGGCGAAATATGAGGTAAGAATTTATTTTTATTTCCGCTCGAATATGAAAAAAAGTTGACGTTGAGTTGAGTTGTATTAAAAAAAATTGATTTTGTGATGTAAAGACCAATATTTAGTAGTAAGATGAAAAAAGTTTTTGGATCACTTTACATGTTTAATGGATTCAAACTGAATCAGAAATGGTTTTAAATTTTTTCCCTGAACTTTTGTCCCTAAACTTTACGCTTTTAAGTCAACAGTATGTATGCTAGGTTTTGATAACCTAATTTAATTATTATACTTTTTAAGACCTCATAAATAAAAAAATATACTTAGTTTAACCACATACTAAGGTATTAGTTTCCTGACTGACTACCACAAAATATGCATGCCAGAACCGCAAAAAACATTTTTATATTACTTCTAAAAAGTTCACAAGGTATTTCACCCATAAGTAACAGCACGTAACAGCTAAAAAAAAGGAATTACACAGATAACTACTATTGAAACTATAACCATTTTATGCAAAAATATACTGCCATCATACTTATTCCCAAAGGGGTAGCCAGAGATACTAATAATAAGATTCATTTGTTTCAGTGCTATAATTAACGTAGCATCTGCTTCGCAGAACGACAGTGGGACGTATACTTGTTTTTTACAAAATCATTCACAAGTGGCTCTCAACGTACATGTTTTAATAGGTAAGAATCTCACTAATATCATAATTGCGAAAGTTTGTTACTCAATCAAGCTTCAACCACTGGACGGGTCGAGATGAAACTTGGCACACATATAGGTTAGGTCCTGAAATAGGACAGGTTATTTCTTTTTCCGGAAAATTCAAAAGTTCCTGCGGGAATAAGTGAGCTGAAATTTTGCAGAGAGATAGTTGAAGGTATAGAAAAGGACATATTTAAAAATTGGGCGAGTCTCTGAAGGAGCCTCAGCCCGTATAGCGCTCAACGCTCAAGGGCTCCCCGCGGGGGGAGCCTCGGCTTTGGTTGTCGCTCTCGGGGGCGTCCCTTCGACCGGCGTGAGTCTCGAACCCGAAGGTGAGTCACCGCCAGGAGGGGAGTTCCCCGTTACACCCAGTTTGCTATAACAATCTGCATTAGTATAATCAAGGAGTTGCCGTAAGAATTAACGCCGATAACCAAATTCAGGGCGGGCCGAGCAAATCCTAGTACGATATATGTTTGAACATAATAACTACTATGGAGCTTATAAGCTCCTAGTATATACATTAGGCTCCTAGTTTACCTAAACATTTTTCAAATTACCTAAATATAAATGATATAATAAATATATACAAATGATATAATAAATATATACTTACAAAGAAAACATCTGTCTTCGTGAGAGACTTCCTGAAAAAAACAAAATTCGAAGTAAACATATAATTATAAACAAATTATCAACAAACATTTTTGGTTCTATAGCAAATATAATAACCAATCAATAAAATAACCTCGAGCCTCAAATGATTAGATAAATTGTTTCTATATTATTATATAGAATATTATATAGTTTTATTAGTTAATTCTTAGTTCTATAAAAAAATGTTTATTTGCAAGATATACTTAGTTGCTAATAAAAAAATGTCGCTTTAGGTTTTTTTATTGATTTGAATGACATTAGTCTATAAATAAAATCAGCCAAATCCACGAAGCGTTTTCAAGTGATTCATAGATTTTATTATTTTTATATTATTATTATTATTTTAGATTTTTTTTTATTTTTTTGCAGGTGAAAATCAAGCTGCGGTTCATCATGACACATGGAATAAAGGAACTTTATTTTGTCAACAAAACTTGGCAGTATTTTCCATTATTATAATTATATCATATATAAGTTATTCTTCTTCTATTCTTAATTTATTATTGTCATAAGAAATAAGTAAAAATTCTTAGTGGGTTGGTCGTTTGTAGTTTGGTGAAATGATTTTTTTAACTTAAGCTGTATTTTGAAAGAAGAAAAAATGATTTAATGGATTTAATTTTAGGATAAACATACGGCTAGTGATATGTATTGTGGTATTAACTATCAATGAGAAAGTAAAATTATTCTAAATTCTTGATATTAGGGTAAGGATAAATAAAAATATTTATCAGTTAAGGAATGACGTTGTTACACAAACGTGTGAGTGGCAATCAAAATATAATAATTCAAATAAACACATTTTTTTTTTGTTGAAAACCGATAACTGAGATCAGTGATGTATTAAACGTTTATTTTGTACCGTTTAATATGCCCAAATGAAAAAATGTTTGTATTACTAAAGAAAATCTTTATAATTCTATAAATCTTCATTTCACCTAAAATTTAAAACTAACTGAAAAATTAACTATTTTTTAGTGCGCTAGAGACAAAAAATATTTTATTGTATGTCTTATTCTCCACGGATAAACTTGCAGATACATATTATAAAATCATAACAACATAAAAAGGACAAAAAGGTAGCATGTCTAGTTCACACCTGAACGGGTTAACACATCATATACTTTTTTTAAACAAACTTGAATCAAGAATTCTAAAATTGTGTGTATTAAAATTTTACTTAAAATTAAAATTACACTACACCCTCGTTAGTAATTGGTTACTTTATTCTCTCGGTGAACAATGTACTATTGATTTTGCAATAAATTTAACACGGTGTAAAAATACCTGTAATTTTAAATACATTTCTAAATAGATATGAATTTTCGTGCAATTCTTCAACTTCTTTCTTATTTTCGGTCTGACAGTTGCTAAATATGGCTTTAGTGGAAAAAATAACGATAATTTTGTAAACTTTTTTTTAAATTTTTTCTTACATATTTTGAAAAATAATGTCAGCCCAACCCACTGTCACTGATATATGTAATGCAAAATTTATTATTGATAGGATATATAAAACTGCTGTGACTGAACTCTGGGATCAAAATTCTCCAACCTTTATAACTAATCAAAAGAAAAACCTGCACAAAGCTTGCTTTTAATTTTATAGCGTTAATTATGTTTTTTGAATTTTAAAACTTCTAACAAATAAATTTCTTCTAAAAGTCTTGACTTTCCTGAATGTCGTCAAGAAATCAAATTAATCAACATTTTGAAGGCGATATTTACATACAAATTACTAGGTTATTTAGTAGGATTGACATTTAAGGAATACAGGTTAATTTTAATGAACTTCAAATAACAAGTCTGTGTGATTGGAATAAACTTAAATCATAAAAACAACAAGCTTAAACAGACAACAGAAATACTAATAGATTGACAGATATTTGACAAGTTTATAAATTCAGTGTCTCATCAAGTTTGTGGGATTGAGATAAGCTTAAATCATAAATCATAAAAACGGCAGGCACAAGCAGACAACAGAAATACTAAAAGATTGACAGATATTGCAAAAGTATATTACAAGTTCAGTGTCACATCAAGTTTGTGTGATTGAGATAAGCTTATGTCATAAATCATAAAAACTACAGGCTAAAGCAGACAACAGAAATACGTATAGATTGACAGATATTTGACAAGTTTATAAATTCAGTGTCCATTCCAGTATGTGTGATTGGAATAAACTTAAATCATAAAAACAACAAGCTTAAACAGACAACAGAAATACGTAAAGATTGACAGATATTTGACAAGTTTATAAATTCAGTGTCACATCAAGTTTGTGGGATTGAGATAAGCTTAATCATAAATCATAAAAACGGCAGGCACAAGCAGACAACAGAAATACTTATAGATTGACAGATATTGCAAAAGTATATTACAAGTTCAGTGTCACATGAAGTTTGTGTGATTGAGATAAGCTTATGTCATAAATCATAAAACTACAGGCTAAAGCAGACAACAGAAATACGTATATCTATTGATTGGCAGATATTTAACAAGTTTAAAAGTTCAGTGTTACATCAAGTCTATGTGATTAGGATAAGCTTAAATCATAAATAATATAAAACTACAAACTAAAGCAGACAACAGATATTGCAAAAGTATATTACAAATTCGTTGTCGCCAAAAAAATATGTGAAATAGCCTTAAACGCTTTTTAATCTTTTGTGTGAATAAACATTTTGAAATAAACAATCATGTCACATAATGGGCATATAAAAGATTTTTTTTATTTGGACATCAATTTACTTATAATTTTTTATGGGATTTGATTGTAAGTACCTACTAGTATTTTAAATACATATTAAGAAATGTATGTACAGTTTAACCTATTTTAATCCTTGTTTTAAAAGGACTAGTAATGTAAGTTCTTGGCCAAGCCACTATATAATACAATAAAACAACATTGTTAATGCACAATTTTGTTATTTTATGAATAAAAAAAATACTCTGATAAACTATTACAAAATTCTTACGTTAAAAGTAAGTGCGCAAATAGAAATTTAAATAAGACATACATAAATATACTATTATAAACCCCCGGAAGTGTTTTTGTTCAATTTTCTACCAATAAAAAGTATCAAATACATATGTCTAATGTATTATTATGTAGTATAGTCGCTATAGACTTCACAACCACCTGGTGGTAAGCGGTTACTAAATCGATGATTATAAAGCCGAAATTCGAGAACAGATATGAACCGATTGAAACCACATGTAACTAATCATAAGTTCCACTATTAGCAAAGGCTGACGTCACGCGTCCTACCGCGCACAATCAGATTTTTATCGGTGGAATAGTATATGATACGATCGAAACGAAATGATAAGTGGATAGAGACAGTCTCCCTTTTTCCGACGCAACTCAATTGGTGACTTCCATTCCATGAACATCAGCGCCCCTTTCTCGGCAGCACATTATATAAACTTTTCCATGTCGTTAGAAGATCTTCCAATTACAAGAATCAAGAAAATAATCTTTATTACTAGTTTACAAAATAGGTAAGAAGTTCAACCACAGAATATATGTAAGTTGTTTAAAAAAACAATTGATATCATTTAAACTAGGCCAGTACAGTACAGCTGTTCACCTTCTGACCTTAGGTGTTTGGTGCCTAATGTCGTAAGTTCACACCAACGTTCTAATGTGGCGACTGTAGTTTTGCTCTTTGATCACCGGGTAAGAAAAGTGTAGTGCACTATACAACCAGCGAATGATAAATGAGTAACGTGGTACCTGACGCGGCCAGGAGGGGCCGTGTTATTCTTTGCCTGCTGAGTACAACAGGTTCCAAAACAAAATTAGGAAAAAGCTTTAAGAGTATGAAAAATATAAGAAAATAGATGTTGTGGCGTCTATTTTTAGAGGACTATATCTACTATATCTAGCAGTGGACGCAAAGGAGGAAATATAACTGGTGTTGTGTGGGGTATATTAAAAACCCAAGGCAAGCTTATTGTAGTGAGATTTTAAATAAAATATTACTTAACCCTCAATATTATCCTTTAAGAGGCAGTACTACGTGACAGAAAACTTGAGTAAAAACAAGGATGACGCGATATGTAACTAAGCGTGGGTAAGTAGTGCAGCTAAATCTTAAGTTACTGAGATTTTCATTGAAATACATAAAATAAATTATTATAAATAAATATTTTTGGACGTTACATACAGCGCCGTTTGGCCTAAAGTAAGCAAAGCTTGTGTTATGGATACCAGACAACGGATACAAGTACATGCACATTAATATTTTTTTGTAAATACATACATATCATACACTAAAACACCCAGATTCGAGACAAACACAAATGTTTATTACATAAATGTTTGTCCAGTGCGGGAATCAAACCCAAACCCTCTGCACCGCAGACGGTCACACTACCAACTAGGCTACGAGGCAGTAATAATTTATTAATCATTGTTAGAACTGTATGTTGATCAGTTACAAAGAATATCACGCTGGTGGACCTCATTTAATGTATAGTTATTACCCTATTAAATTTTTTATATTTATTTTTTTATTAAAAAACTCACTCTTTAACTCACGTTCACATGCATTTGATTTATGGGCGCTAAGCTGAAATTGACGATATTAATTTCAAATACAGTTCATTTTTATGTAAAATTTTAAATTAAAAGACAGCTAAGCGTCAAATTAGAAATTAATTTATTAAAATAATAGCACTAGGGACGAAAAATGTATAACGGTAATTTGCTAATTTATTAATAGAACGAGAGCTGCAAATTTGGGTAAAATGCAGCCTCAGTGTATCTGAATCAGATTTTTCCCACTCGCAGCAAGCCTTCAAGCTTTTTTGAAGATTCCCATCTCAAGCAAGCAAGAAGCTACTTTGTTGCTACAATCTGCATTCCACCACACTAGCAGCCTCCAAGGACACCATAATATAAAGTGATTCCTTATCGTGTTCGGTCATCGTCACGTCAAGAGCACAAATGATATCTGGGGAATATACAAGTCGCAAGTCCGGCCCCATATGGAGTACTGCTGCCATCTCTGGGCGGGTGCACCCGGATACCCTTTTGACTCGGTTCAACGACGGGCTGCGAGAATTGTCGACCATTCCAAACTCACTTGTAGTGTAGTATCGAGCCCATAAGTATGAAGAGGGACCTTGCCTCCCTGTGTGTGTTCTACCGCTTGTACAATGAGTTGTGTTCTGAGGAATTGTTCGAAATGATGCCCATGGCTACTTTCTACCATCGTACCGCTCGCCATCGGCAGGGAATTGATTCTCACACTTTAAACCGAAATGGTCGCGTTCAGTGCGGTTTCAGAGAAACTTCCTCCCGCGAACACTTGGGTTGTGGAATGAGCTCCCTGCCAAGGTTTGTTCCAAGGACTACAGTATGGGGTTCTTCAAGAAAGAAGTTATTAGGTTTCTGAAGGGTCGGCAACTCGCGAGTGATACTCCTGGTGTTGCAAACGTCCATAGGCTACGGTGACCGCTTACCATCAGGCGGACCGTAAGCTTGTTTTCCACCTTAGTGGTATGAAAAAAAAAACTGGATATTGACTTCGCCAAGAGACATAAATTCATGTTTGTGGTAATTATATTATTTATGTATTTCTTAATATATAGTCTTATTTCAGTATTAATTTCTTTAGATAGATAGTAGCGAGAATTTTGTGCAAAATTTTTACTCCTCTGTTCGCAAATAAAACTCGCATTTTATTTCCTTGTTTTATAAAACGGGTGAGATTTATCTTAAAACTGTAATATTTGTATATTGCTTCACTTCCATTATTTTCAACGTCGTTCCCTTTACAGACAAAGTCAACCAGATCTCTTTCAAAGAGAATGTCTTGTTTTAATTGTAGGTCTCTAGCTTGACTCAAATGAAAAGAATTGTGATGAAGCTGATTTTCAAAGGCTATCTTTTGTGTATTCCAAAAATTAAAAAGTTGTCACTAAATATAAACTTTGCTAAGATGATATTAACTGGCTCGCTGGTAGCATGTGATGTGAATATTAGTTTTTATTATTGAATCTATTATTTATACTGTCCCAAATTACGGATAGTTATTGGCTCGCTGGTATAGTCATTAGAATAGTAGCATGTGAAATAAATATTACTTTTTATTATTGAATCTATTATTCAAAACATCCCAACAGACAAATTAATTTTCGAAGCGAATCAAAAAATGTTGTTCAATCGGTCCGTAGCGAAGATGATGTCTCGCTAGTATACCCATTAAAATAGCTTATGATGTAAATATTAGTTTTTTTATCATTGAATCTATTATTTAAAATGACAAAACAGACACAATAATTATCTGAGCCAATTGCTAAGAGACTTTTTTTTTGCTCAACTTTGAGAAGAGGTTAACCGAAGAATCCAGCTCGGCTGGGCAGCGTTCGGAAAACTACGCAACATCTTTTCTTCCAAAATACCTCAGTGCCTGAAGACGAAAGTTTATAATTAATGTGTTTTGCCAGTGATGACTTATGGTACAGAAACGTGGTCTCTTACTGTTGGCCTCTTAAATAAGCTCAGAGTCGCTCAGCGAGCTATGGAAAGTGCTATGCTTAGTGTTTCTTTGCGCGATAGAATCTTTTTTTTACCACTAAGGTGGCAAACAACCTGATGGTAAGCGATCACCGTAGCCTGATCTGAAACGAGGAAATTCGCCGAAGAACTAATGTTACCGACATAGCTCAAACAGTTGGCAAGCTGAAGTGGCAATGTGCAGGCCACATCGCACGTCGAACCGATAACCGAAGGGGGAGAAAGGTTCTCGAGTGGCGACCACGGATCGGAAGACGCAGCGTGGGTCGGCCTCCTACCAGGTGGACAGGCGATCTGGTCAGAGTCGCAGGAAGCGGACGGGCGCAGGCGGCTCAGGACAGGCCGTTGTTGAGACGTATGGGAAGGCCTACGTTCAGCAGTGGACATCTTTCGGCTGAAAATGTCCGTTTAAAAGCACGAAAGTTGCTCGCTGGTTTTTACTGCATACGAGTCAAGATTTATCCACAACGCTAGGTCAAAACGTGAATACCCCGTTCGTTTAAATCACTAAACTGTGGATAAAACACATACAGCTAGAGATTTTTAGGTAAACTTTTGTGCCATCTAGGTACAGCCTTTGTTCCAAGATACCTCTTATACGGAAAGGTACATCACTAAAAAGACTCGATTTGCTATAGCAAGCTTCTTTACTTCAATTAAGTCAAAATTATCAAGGAGTCACCAAAGGAATCGCTGATAACTAAATTTGGTGCAGGTGAAACTGCGGGCCAAAAGCTGGTATACAAAAAACAGTTTCATATTTAATTTAGGGTTTTGGCTGAAACGACAAAATTGGTTCACTATTTTGGGGTCGTTTCGGAGCGTATCTGATAAATATAAATTACGGTAGGTACACTATAAAAAAGCCCTATCGTCTGTGCAGAAAGGAAACGATTTATTTTTCTTACAAAACCTCAGTAGAAAAATATTTTGTGGAGCCATATCCACTAAAGATGAAAGGTAAGAATCAAGCTATTTATTTATTTTATGCAAACGATCGCATTTTATTTTATAGAATTTTATTTTATTACAGGTTTTTACATGATTTTTAGGGTTTCGTACCCAAAGAGCAATTAGCGGAACCCTATTACTAAGACTCCGCTGTCCGTCCGTCCGTCCGTCCGTCCGTCTGTCATTAGGCTGTATCTCATGAACCGTGATAGTTAGACAGTTTTAATTTTCACAGAAAATGTATTTCTGTTACCGCTATAACAAATAATACTAAAAAACAGAATAAAATAAATATTTAAAGGGGCTCTCATACAAGAAACGTGATTTTTTTGCTCGTTTTTACTCGATATTGATAACGGCAACAGGTCGACGCTTAAAATATACAGAATATTTAGTTATATATTCACTCTAAAAATAAATTATTAAATATAAAATAATAAATAAATAAATATTTTTGGACATTAAACACAGCACCATCTGGTGTTATGGGTTCCGGACAACGGATATAAATACATATATAATACTTTTTTTTGTAAATACATACATATCATACATAAATACACCCAGAATCAAGACAAACCCAAATGTTTATCACATAAATGTTTGTCCAGTGCGAGAATCGAACCCACACCCTCTGCACAATAGTCGGTCACACTACCAACTACGCTGCGAGGGAATCGAAATTAAAATAAAACAAATATTTAAGGGGGTTTCCCATACAACAAATGTGATTTTTTGCCGTTTTTATAGTTAATGGTACGAAACCCTTCGTGCGCGAGACCGACTCGCACTTAGCCTATTTTTTATAAATGATTCTACTATATTACTAATGCGAAAGTTAATGCATGAGTATATTTGTTACTTATGTATGCCACAATAACTTTGCCTTATATTTAAACGTTCCGGCAGAATTCTTATAGCTTGCTATAAAATAAACTTGCTTACTATCCCAACATCACACATAAGCTATCATTAAGGACTCTTTGTATAATTGCGTCGCCAAAAACAGAATTTAGCGCTATTTTATTTTTAAAAGTCATGCGATGCAAAAAAGCTCACATGCACACACACATACACGTAGCGACATCAGTCTATAGTCACAAGTAATTCCCCAAGTTCCAACATGTAATGAAAACACGATTTCCACAATTAAGATTTACGGATCCGTTACAGTAACTTCTCATCTCAAGAAGAAAATTAACAAAATCTTCTCAAGTTTTTAAATATTATCTGTGAGTTGTAGTTGGCATTTCTGCTTAAAACGGCCACTTTTAGCAAAAATGCCAACTACAACTCACAGATATTATTTAGAAATTATATAAAACCTTCTTAAAATAGCTTTATTTTTGCGACATTTGGATTTTAGAAATTCGTTTTCTACGAAGAGAAAATTGAGGATATCTGATGGCGGCGCTAGTGGGGTGTAACAGGGCCCTTAAAACCAAAAACTGGACGTATAAAAAACATATTTATAGTATGCAAATAGTAATATTTCTCACAGCACATTTTTTCATTGATTACCATCATTACCCAGCTCAAATCACTAAGGATAAGAATAAAAAAACGAGTTGCACTCCGGGAGTGCCGGCAGAAGTGAAAACCTTTACACACGATTTGCGCTTAACACTCAAATATGTCACAAGACATGTCTTTGACATTGTCAAGAAATAATAATGTTTGTTTATTTACTTTTTTGACGTAGTATATTTGACATCGCAATCTGTCATAGAATTAAAATTCCATATCCAACCTCCCTGTACTACTTATAATCGCGAATACTAAAAATAAAAATTATAATAGGCGTGGCATTACGGTTTCCGTCTTACGAATTTCCACGATTAGGACACGTTACCTGACGCGAGTTTATCATTTTTTACCCATACCAAAAAAAGTGCACAACGCCGCTAAAGAAGTTTTCACTTCAATAAAAATTATAATAGGCGTGGCATTACGGTTTCCGTCTAACGAATTTCCACGATTAGGACACGTGACCTGACGCGAGTTTATTATTTTTTACCCATACCAAAAAAAGTGCACAACGCCGCTAAAGAAGTTTTCACTTCAATAAATTTGGAGTAGGTACGGTTATTTTTTTATTCTAAGCAATGTTTGAGAAGGAAACTTTTAAATTTACAGTTTATTATATTAAATAATCTCTACAAATCTTTAAGTATAGCAAGCGAATTCACGGGCTAAAAGCTCGTATATATACATAAATCAATTGACGTGCATTAGTATCACAAAAACTCGAGAACAGCTGGACTGACTTAGATAATTCTTTCCTTGTGTTTGTTATGGTTAGAGTAAGGTTTATATGTAAGAAAAAAGGGTCAAGTGCGAGTCGGACTTGGGCAGTAAGGGTAAACCGATTGTATTGAAATTTTGGTAAGTTGTTGTTCACACGCCGGGGAAGGTTTCTTTGAGAGAAAAAAACTGATCAAGTGCGAGTTCGCCAAAGAACTAAGGTTACCGATATAGCTCAAACGGTTAGC
Organism: Apoda limacodes; assembly: GCA_946406115.1. Classification (NCBI taxonomy): domain Eukaryota; kingdom Metazoa; phylum Arthropoda; class Insecta; order Lepidoptera; family Limacodidae; genus Apoda; species Apoda limacodes. The sequence goes on along the minus strand of OX291541.1, from coordinate 36,176,969 downwards.
AATCTGAAGTGGCAATGGGCAGGCCACATCGCTCGTCGAACCGCTATCCGAAGGGGAAGAAAGGTTCTTGAATGGCGACCACAGCACGGAAGACGCATCGACATCTGGTCAGAGCCGCAGGAAGCGGATGGACGCGGGCGGCTCAGGACCGGCCGTTGTGGAGACTTATATGGGAGGCTGAAGTTCAGCAATGGACGTCATCCGGCTGGAATGAACGATAGTGTTTTATAAATGTGCAAGCAAAATTATAATTAATATCATTATTTATTTTGTTGGACTAAGTATTTAAATTTGACATGATTTGCATTATTTTGCCGATAATTTGCAGCCAATAAAGTGCAAATGTTCAAGAATTATAGGGCCGGCAAACTAGAGTGTAAAATCAATAAAGCCAATATTTTTCTGGTCGCAAAAACACATTTTGAAAGTTCTTCTAAAATGGAAAAGTTTCTTATTCCTTTTTTTTTGTTTACTTCATCTGCCATATTGGCAGCGATCCGTTCAAATTTTGGAACCGATTTCAGTTTTTACACCAAAGGGTTTTACAACGGTCCTATTAAATTTAATAATGATTTTTTCATAAAAACTAGTTTCCGGTTAATGAAATAAATATAATTTAAAAATCTTTTTTGTATTTTGATGATTTAACAAAATCTGTTTTTTCATCTCAGCTTCACGAGACTCAATCTCAAGACTTCACTGCTGAACACAGGCCTTCCTCATATAATATTAATAATGTTTTGGATATATCACACAACGTCATTCGTTCCCAAACTAAGCAAGGCTTGTATTATAAATACGAGACATTAGATACAAATACATTAATATATTTTTGTACATACATACATATATATGATACATAAAAAAACACCCAGACCCAAGACAAACACAAATGTTCAACCACAACAACACTAATGTATGTGCCGGGATCTAACCCACGCCTCTTGGTTCAACAGGCAAGTCATTACCAACTGAGCCACGGCGGCTCTATATCTCTACAACGGCCACCCGCCCCCACCGGCTTTCTGTGACTCTAACTAGATCGTCTGTCCACCCAGTAGGAAATCGTGCCACGTTGCGTCTTTTGATCTGCTGATCTGTAGTCGCCACTCGAGATTCAAAATATGTCTTAAATATAAATGCCTTAGCCGTTGTCCACTGTAGGGACTGTCTTTTTCTTAGAGCCTGAGGCTTAAGCTACAGTCCACCATGCTGGCCCAGTGCGAATTGGCGGACTTTTCGTCGAGCTAGTGGCCACTGTTGGAGTTTCCAAGCCACCTGATTGGTACTGACTTACGGCCGAACCTAATATGCAATCCTGAATCTAAGATAGAAATCAAACCAAGATTGGTTACGATCGACGGATCGATCTTCAATCTGCGTCCACATAACTGTGATCCACAACTGGAATCCAGATTTGACAACAGATTGTAGGCAATCTCTTCCTTCCCTAACGTTCCGTTGCAAGCATTGTTTTTGTAAGGTTGTGGCTGTTCTTCTTGGGACTGATGATTGAATATAAAATATATCCACTGACTAAAATATATATTTAACGAAGGTAAATTGATCTAAGAGCCCAAAACATTTTTTTTAAATCGATATGATTTTATTCTACAATACACGACATTTATATGTTATTGTGTGTAACTTATCTGGTTACACAGACTTCGCGCCAAAACAAATAGTTTTTCTCAGTAAACATCCACTTATTCGTTTATATTTCATATATTACCGATGTTTATTTATTTCAGACCAAAGTCAGGCCGTTGTCAAAAGATGAGACAAAAACTTTAATTTCTTACATTGAAAAAAGTAAGGTTATAAATAACAAAACCACCAACGCTACATCTAACTAATTAAAGAACGCAATGGGTTTGCATTGCTGACTGCTTTAATGCTACAACTTCATGTCGTCGTACTCCACAGCAACTCCGTCTTAAGTGGGAAAATCTTAAAAAGAATTCTCGCAAACGGAGTACTGCAATACGCATGAATAACTTGAAAGTAAGTACACAGCGATAGTAAACTTTTGAGTCTGCAGTAAGCAACAATTAGCTATACTTAAAGTATCTTTGTATCAGTATTCTAAATTGCTTATTTACCTACACCTAACATAATGCTGAAAGTGATAGGTACTTTTACATAGAATAAATACATTATTTTTGTCAACTATTGTTAGATGATTTAGATCAGCATTAGGTACCTAGCTACTGTTACTACTGTACTGTAATACAATCAATTATGTTGTGCTTATTTCATCAGACAATATCTGCCTTGGCAGGTGGTTCACTTAAAAAGTGATTCTGTCTGCTAAACCGAGGGGCATAGATTCAATGCATTTACAGTAACATTAATGTAAAGATTATTTGTGTTTGTTTTGAGCCAGTTTTACCTAAAGTATAGCTGTATTTGTATTAGTTGTTTGGTACATGTCTTGCTTAGATGGGGAGCAGATGAAGTTGTCCAAATTTTTTTTTACATAATACAATCAGTTTGCAATAATATGATATAAAGATAATGTAATCACAAAGTTTGTCATGCACGTCGTAGTTTAACTGAAACATACTTAAAGTGTCATGTCATGTTGACATTTAACATCTTGGAAAACTACATGTTCTTATTACATGTCAGAGCATAACTGCGGCTAAAAAAGATAGTGCTGTAAGCAATATATTTTATTTCAGACTGATGGAGGTCCTCCGGATTACATACCTCCAGATGATATTCTGGATAGTGTATCCACTCTGTTGGGGAGTACAGCGGATGGATGCATTGTTGAATTAGGAGGTGATGTAGAACCCAAAGCTGTAAAGAATTATGATGGTGATGGTAGCGTTGGTGGTGATGGTGGTGAATGTGGTGCTGGGATTTTTGTGGAGTGCAATCCCCAAATCATAGATTTGGATGTTGACAGTGTAATAGCTGTCGACAATATAAAACTTCTTCCACATCAGGGCACAGTGGAAACAGCTAGTGGCAGTGGAGTTACTCCATTAGTGAAATCTATATACAAAGAAAAAATTCTAATGAATACTCCTAGAGCTAGTGGTAAATAATTTTAACAAGGAGCAAAAGTTTAAAATCATAATATAAAGCATGAAATTGTCAGAGGGCACATTTGTAAACCCAATTTGGAATAATCTAAGTATCACTGACCCTAAATAGCAATTATACTTTTCTACCAAAGCAAACAAATGAGACAGTATAAAACTTTTACGCAGTAGAATAAGTTTTTAAACTTGGCACAGTGTGTACAAGGCAGACTAGCGCTTGACTATAAAAATGTATCCGCTTTTAGATTCTTGTGATAATATGTTAATTTATGTTCTATTTTTTGTCATTTAGGGAAATTCTATTTCTAAGAAAGAAAATATGAACTTGATGTCCCGTTCTAATTTTAACAATATAGGTATAAACTATATTGGTTATATTTTTCAGGTTTCAAACGCAAATTTGTCAAACCTGATGATGGACGTACAGCCAGGAACCTAGCTTTAGCAGAGTATTATAATATCAAGAAGAAAATTTTAGATGCTAAGTTAGAAAACATTTTATTAGAAAATGAGAAATTAAAATTAGAAATAAGGGAATTAAAAAAACAATACTGATTGAAAGTTAATCGGTTTTTTTAATTCTTTTTTTATTAGTTTTATTAAAATTAATTTTAATTTTTTATGCATAGATAATTTATTTTATTAATCTTAATTATGTAAGTTAACATTTGATATTAAATTTTATTGTTTTATTTGAGTTGTGTATTTTTATTATTATTATATATTATTAGTAAGAGTTGATTACAGTTTTTTTGTTATCATCTTTGTATTATTTTCGTTACACATCAAACTTGCCTCAAATCTATTGTTATATCTCGCTATAAAGAAATTGAGGTGATATGAGATAGAAGTAAATGTTGATATATCTATGTATACAAAGGAGATAATTAGATATTAGATACCTATTCAACCCATAGAAGTCATTATTTTCTCTATATGACATTTTTTTAGGCAATAATACAATCATGCCTGTTTTCCATATCAATCTGATACCAGAGACTAATATGTAACATTTTTGACTCACTTATGTCATTTACTCGCACCAAAGCTTTTATACATTTGGCTGCGGATCAATTTTATTAACATGTATTTGAATTGGGTTTATTATCCAATTTTATAAATTTTAAAAGTAATCAAAATAAGAGTTATTATTTTTAATCTATCCAATACAATGATATGGTACAAATCATAAAGGTTACACCAGGCTTGGCTATGCTCGGAACAAAAATAAACATACTCATTGATTATGTTTTATTAAATTACAAGCTACTACATTCTACTACGACTACTTAACTACAATACTGACTAGAATTAACAAAATTAAAGTTTAAGAATAAATATTTATTAGATCTGTTCTGTGTCCAATATCTTGATCTTCAAGATTTTGAAGAACTTCATTTACATCATTCGTTTCTATAGGTATTGGGACTTCTGGTGGAATCTCCTCAAGTTTATAATTCCTACAAATATTGTGCAGAACTGCAGTTGCTATTATGACTGCTTGACTATTCTGTAGTGTCCCAAGCGTAGTGATAACGCTATGGCAGGGAAGCGGCGTTTCCATACTCCAAAAGTTCTGAAAATAAAAATTGGTATTAAATAGAAAATTGTCAATGCTATCTACAGACAAGTTTTTTCTTATGTCTTATGCATTCATGTAGATGATGTCTAGTGTATATTTTCATAGGAACTTTTGTTCAAACTGCTATTGAGCAGTGCAACATAGGTGCCAACAGTAACGTAGCGTAACCTATAACTGGTGACTGGAAACAGAATAAACATAAAATATGTTCTTCCTAATTTTATTCTATTTAGATTGTATGTAATAGTCCTAAAGAAAGGAAATTTGTAACTGACCGTTTAACACTATTTCTGGGTTTGATTTGTGCCTCATTATATCTCTAGTCACTTCTTGAAACAGGATTTAGTAGTGGAGTTAATAAATAAGATCTATTTGGATATGCACTATCTCCGAGTAACCAAAGATTGCCAAAAGCAACACCATCACACTGAGCTGTAACAAAAAAGAGAACATTAAATATTATATGAATTCAGATATAAATATTATAATCATCAATTCCAAGGACTACCTACCTCTTAAAACAGAATTATTAAATATGGTCGCATCACGTGCAGATCCAGGCCAACGAGCTACAACATTTATAAGTTTCAAGTCCGCATCACAGACTGCTTGACCATTGAGGGAAAAATCCTTTCCGATTTCTAAATTCTTCTCCAATTGTGTTACCTAAAAAAATGCAATGCATACATTAGTCAACACACAGAAGACACAGTACTTTATGCAACCCAAAGTAATTTATACATACATAGAGACTGTATCTGTACATAAATGCAGTCAATAGCACCAAGAACACGGGGAAATTATGCTATCAAATAAATTTTTTCTGCACTGTTTCGGTGCATGAAAACATATTTATCATAAAGCCTAGCAATAGCATAAGAAATTTGGCTGACTATTTTGCTAGCCGAAGATTTTGATACACCAATAAAATCAGCTACCGAAACCAGCATTTTTCCTAATGCATAAAACCGGAGTGACAACAACAATTGGTGCAGTGTTGAAACTCCATTATTTCTGCAAAAAAAAAAAGGCTTAGGTAAGTATGAATTTCGTGTCCGGTGTTCTTACCGTTTTGAGGTTACTTTTACAAAAGGCATTATTTCGTTCAAAAGTAACTCTACCGCAGGTTTATTCAGCCTATTTTTATTTATTCTGTCCTCCTGAGGACAGATTGCAAAAATGGATTGAGGATGCAATCCATCGATTGATTATTAGCACACTTTCAGCAACTTATGGATCGCAATTTAAATCTTAGATTGTTGAAAATAGATTAGGATCGCATATTAGGGTCGGCCGTCAAACGTTGAACGCGTTGCTTAGTTGACTATTCGTCTGTCGTATCGTCAGTAGGGGCCTAGCTTGTAAAAAGGGAATTTACCTTTGGGATATCAATAAAAACGGGAACTAAGTGGCTTGAAAGTATTATCTGTCTGGTGGTGTCATCGTCGTGCTCCATCCAAGGGTCCCGAGGCGCTGCTTCAAACCTCCGTTGCTTCCACGAACCGTCGCAAACTGGATTTCGGAACTTATCTCCTTAGTGCTGGGGCAACAATCCAGATCTGTTGGACACAACTCACAAACACAAACGAAATTGCATAACTCATCCTTGGGCTATATTGAGCCCAAATTATATTGTCCGTATAGAGTTAGCCAAACATAACTATAATACGCGGGACACGAATGCGTGTTCAACCTTTCGCCACCTTTTTAGAACTGAAATGCCTGAGCCAGCGCGGCGTGCGTTGAGTCGAGTCCGGATAAGGCCGATGACGTCACCTCTTGTTTGTATCGAACACCACCTAGGCCTAAAGGCCTAACCTTTGACTTGGATTAATGACTGTTGTCATATGACTTGCCTATGGTAATTTTGCTTATCGATTCGATATACGAATGTGACTAGGGTTGCAATTAAAGATTTGAAAAAGCTAGAACTAAAGATTAAACATCCCGAACATTATGTTCATTACACATTACATACACTACACATTAAAATATGGATTATGGATACTGCAAATACAATAAATCGCCTATATATTAGATTTGTCTCCCGGTTTATTACGCTGTGTCAGGAACCGTGATAACATATTTAAAAACTACGACGTGACCCAAATAATGACATACTGAGAATAAGTTTTCTACGGTATAAACATTGTGTAACCAATTACTGAAGAATATTAAGAAAAATTTTGAATCTCAAATATTCTCTAGAATTAGCTGGAAATGATAGTAAAAAGCTATGGAATTATAGCTAAAAAATATCACTTAGACGAGAAAAGTCAAATCTTCACCTTCTGAGCTTCTAAATCCGTCCACTCCACCTGAAATAACAACATTATTTATGTCAATAAATATTTCACTACTATTGGTTAGTCACTTGCAGATAACCTCCTAACTAACAAGCCATCTATCAGCTATGCTTCATCAACACAGTATTCGTCAAACTTAAATTCTTCTATTTTCCTGGAAACCGATAAAAAGGAGGTTGAAAAGCTTTTATTGCTTTGTAAAAAAGAAAATACAAGTGGTTGGGATAAATCCCAAATAAATTATATATCATGAATAAAGACAGCTAAGTACCCCCTCTAACGTTTATTTTTAATTTGTGTCTAAGGAGTAGAATATACTCTAGCTTCCTTAAAAAAAAACTTCAATTTTACCAATTCATAAAAGTGGTGAAAGAAACAAAATAGATCCATCACGATATTGCCCGCACTATCTAAGACTTTAGAATGTAACATTAATGTAAGGCTCGTAAATTTCTTGGAAAAGCACCAACTACTATCAAACTGTCGGTTTGGATTAAGAAAACCAATTTCTACCTCTGATACATTCTCAACCACTTTACAACTGCAAATCAACATTTAAAAAATGGTTACTAAGCTTGAATTATTACGAGCCTGAAAAACTTTTAAGTGTTTATTCCTCGATTATATTTTTTTATACCGCTACAACTATTAACTTGGACCATATTTTTAAGTGTTCACAATGTTACACACATTTAGTAACACAGTTCATTTATGCTAACTCACCCACTTACAAACTACACACATATACACTCTTTCACATACACCACACATACCCTAGACATTATTTTCAAATATACACAACTACAAATTTATGGTAATGCTAACGTGAATCAGCACACAAGTTATTTAAAATCGATACCCAATCTAAGATTACCCACTATTGTGAATGATTTATGTTATCACTGCAAAGATTAGATGTAAGTTATTTATTGTAAAACATAATTGTTTCAACAAATTCCACTTTTTTATTTTTCAGTAATTTTATGAGTCTTTTTGTTTTTGTTTTTATTGCTCACTACTTCTCACACATACTTTGTAGATTTTTAGATTATTCAAGTTTGTTTTTGTATAAATATACTTAATCGCTTTTTTTTTGTTTAGTTCTGTGATTGTTTTAAGTAAGTTCATTTATCTGTACATATAAAATGCTTTGTGCTGAATGACTGATGGATCAACGCACAGCCTAAACCACTGATCGTAGAGACCTGAAAATTGGAAGGTGTGTTCTTGGTGTGACGTAGGCAACTGACAAGAAAGGATTTTCCGAAATTCGACTAAGGGGGTGAAAAAGGGGGGCAAAGTTTGTATGAGACAAAGAGATTCCTTGGACCAATCTACTTCAAATTTTGCATTAACCTTTTTTAACAGAATTAATGGAAAACGTGTTTCGTATTTTATTGAAATTCATCCCCTAACGGGATAAAAAAGGGGTAGAAAGTTATTTTGGCGGTGATTTGCTTCAAAGTTCATATCAATACTCCTCAGTGCTTTTGACATATATCACAATTTATTTTGACACATGTTTGAGAACTCAATCCGATTTTATAAAAAAAAGGTTAAACTCACTTAAAAACATAAGCAAATACTGTTTGAATTTGGAATGTCTCGAAAGTCACTGTACTATATTAGGTCTTCGTTTGAAGTTTTCTAACCTTAAAGCGGTTATACACTTTTTAGGTGTTTGATTTTTTGTGTATAATAATACTTATAGTTTTCTTTTTCTACCTTAATACATATTCAATACTTTGTCCTGAATGACTGACTGGCGGATCAACGCACAGCCTAAACCGCTGATCGTAGAGACCTGAAAATTGGAGAGTGTGTTCTTTGTATGACGTAGGCATCCGATAAGAAAGGATTTTTCGAAAGGATCAAGTGCGAGTTGGAGTCGTGCAACACGGGTAAACCGATTGAAATGATATTTTGGTAAGTTGTTATACACACGTCGGGTAATGTTTCTGAGAAAGAAAAAAGGGTCCAGTGCGAGTCAGACAGGGTCAAGTGCGAGCCGGACTCGCGCAATTAGGGGAAACCGATTGTAATGAAATTTTGGTAAGTTGTTATGCACACGCCGGGGAGTGTTTCTAAAAAAGAAAAACTGGTCACGTGCGAGTCGGACAGGGTCAAGTGCGAGTCAGACTCGCGCAATAAGGGTAAAACGATTGTAATAAAATTTTGGGGAGTTTTTAGGCACACGTCGGGAAAGGTTTCTAAATAAGTACAACGCTTTCACAATAGGTTGGTGCAGCAGTTGTTTTATTAGAAGAAAAAACGTTCGCCGGGTCAGCTAGTATTATTATAAATATGATAATTTTCATCGTTGATATCATAACTCCCGTCATTACTAATATCCTAAATCATTTCATTTCCACAGGTGTTTTTCCTGAATCATGAAAGGATGCTTATATAATTTCTTTACCAAAGATATATAATCCATCCTCCTTTTCTGACTTTCTTCCTATATCTATTCTTCCTTTCTTGTCAAAAGTTCTGGAACGGCTTGTTTATCATAAGTTGTCTCATTTTCTTACAAGAAACAACCTTTTAAATCCCTTACAATCTGGTTTACGTTCCAGTCATAGTACGACTACTGCACTTATCAAAAATAACTGAAGATATACGTTTTGGCATAAAAACTAAGGAAGTCACGGTTCTGACACTCTTAGATTTAAGCAATGCTTTTAACAACGTGGATCTGGACACTCTGCTACTCATTCTTAGTTCTCTTAACATTTCTCCAATCGTTATCGATTGATTTCATAGTTTCTTGCGTAGACGCCGGCAGCGCATAAAGGTAGTACTAGTACAACACAGCCGCTCGCTGGTGTTCCGCAAGGCGGCGTTTTGTTTCCCCTCCTGCATACTATTTTCATTAATTCTATAACATCTCGACTATCTCTTCTCTACCATCTCTATGCAGACGATCTTCAGATTTACACACAAACTACTATCAGTGAACTGACAAATGCTATCTTAATTGTTAATCGAAACCTTGATCAAATTTTGAAATGGATTGTTGTTAATCCTACGAAAACACAAACAATCATTGTAGGCAGTTCTAAACTTATATCCAAGATTGACTGAAACGAACTCCCATCAGTAACTGTGAACGGAGTTTCTATCCCTTACAAAGACAAACCTGGCTTTATTTATCGATCAAACACTGTATGGGGTTAAAAGTGAGTTAGTAAGAAAATATTTGCTACAACTAAATCTTTAGGCAGGTTGTGCAACTATCACCAATTTCCACTAAAATTGCTTTTGCGCAATGTCTTCTTCTGTCTGTTCTCGATTATTCTGATGCTAGTTAGTTATCTTGACCTTACCTAGGATCAGTTCAAACTTTTGCATTAGATTCATATCTGGTCTACACAAGTACGACCATATTTTCGAATTCAGATCAAAGCTCAAGTGGCTCCCAATTCGACTTCGCCGGGATACTCATGTTCTCTTTCTTCTGTATAACGTCCTGTTCAATCCAAACACACCGGTATACTTAAATAAATGTTTCAATTTAATTCGAAATTTCTCTTCAAGAGACTTCTAGCTGTATGCTAAAAACTCATCTGTATTATTCGCAATCGTATATGATTCTTTCACATTAAAGGCTGTTAGATTTTGGAACGCTGTACCTTTGGAAATAAAAAAAGCAAAATCGAAAGCAATATTTAATTATCTTATTATTTATCATTACCTGAAAGACTAAAATAACATCACTACCTATATTTGTTCATATATATTCACTTATACGTAATATATATTATAATTATATTTATTATACATGCATATTTATAAACGAGTATATACATATGTTTAATTATATTTATATATACATTATTTATATATGTTATTTATGTGTATTTACTTATAGTATATCAATTATTATATGATATTTATACTTCTTAATGACTGTATAGACACAAATCTACTATACTACGTTTAACTTTATTATTTTCTCTACCCAAAGGTTGTCTGTAAAAGATAGCTTTGAAGCGATAAGGCCGCCATTTGTTTTATTAATTTATAAATATATTTTAGTAAAATTATTATGTTGATGCAATAAAGTATATTATATATTATTATTACAGTAGGTAGTGAATTGCCAAATATAAAACAATTATCACTGTTAAGATATATAACGTGTACCACCTAAATCGAGGAATGGCACTGAATCCTGAAACACAGGATTTATTCTTATCTTAGGAATCAGCGACTCCAATATACTTTTGAACCTACATATACCTATCTTATAGAACTTTAATTGTAATGCCATATGGCAAGTGTATATTTTGTATTATTTTTGTTACTCAATAAATATTATTATATATAATTCGGTAATTTATTTTTGATATCGATTGTGATTCATATATAAAGAAGAAAAACAAAAAAAAAACTGGTTGCCTGTAAAGTCGGTATACGGGCGAAAGTTTTACGTGACAATGATTTTATGTCTGTCTCTCTCGCTCTTAGGCGGGCGCGTGCCTCTCACTCGCTCTCATTGTGAGCGCATAACGTGAGCGGAGCGTAACGCAGTTTCTTGAAGTGTCACCCGGCAAACCAATTTATAAGACGTTGTCACGTCAAAAAATTCCAAACAAAATGAATCAACATTTAAAAAATTTATTATGTTAAACGATAATATAATTCTTAATGAAGTTGTTTCATAATATCTACTTTCAGTTTATTTATATTCTAGGTCGTGCAAGTTTATTAATTAAATAAAAATTGTATATTGAATATTGGCAAGCGTCAGTTTAGGTTATGAACGTCACTTCCGTAATTTATTTATTGGATGGATAGGGTCAATGAATTTGATTTTTATCGATGCGATGTATCTACGGATTCTGTTTATGATTTCAATCTCAAAGCCAATAACATATCTTGTAGTGAACTCTCAATAATTGAAATAGGAGCTCTGAATTCCTAAAACTTCGTGCCGTGCTTTAATTTATTTTTTTACTGAACGTTTTCTTCATCTTTATCGTGTTGAAAATAACGAGCTCTTTGAGTCTCTCACCAAGATTAAATGGTTTTCAGAGGAAAATCTTATTCTAATTAGGAATTTCTGACTTCATACCAAATCAAATTATTTAATCTCATGGTAATTCATAATTTGATGTTGTATTACTAGATTAGTTTATGACTTTTGGGGTGGATTCGACCAAAACTTATGTTAAACTCCTACATTAACCGAAATCTTATATTAAACTCTCAGATAACTGCGTTTGTGTTTTTCTATCGCAAAATTAGAGTAAACAATACTGAGTATTGTAACTCTATGGTTGTTGAATGAATGGCGAATAAATATATTAACCGGCTAAGATCGAACTACTGTTATTCTATAGGTGCAAAGATCAATATTATATCAACATGGTTTTATCAAATAATTGACAATAAGTGACAGTTCAGTCAGACAGACAGTATCAGTTGAATTTATTAATAAATAAGATTGTTAATTGGTTATATTTTGTGATTGTTTATGGTTTATGCCGTTTGCTTACATTATTTTGCTGAGAAATGGCTGAAAATAAGAGTAAAAACATTACGTTTTCATGTCATATAATAAAAACGGATGCCGTTAAGGTTAGGCAACACTAAGTGGAACGAAACTGCACTGCAGCGTGGAACGCAGCATGGTGACACTTTCTCTTTGCCATTTGTTTGGCAACCTTAGAGCAAGATAAACGAAATTTTTATTATTGTAAATAAAAAGTTATTTTGTAAAAATGCTATTTGCGTATGAGACGGATTGATAAAAGTGTAGTTTAGCCTGCCAAGCCAAATTGTAAACCCTAAAGTCTGAGAAGAGATTTGGCCTTTGTGTGTGTGTTCTAGTGCTTGTACAATGGGATGTGTTCACATGAATGTTTATAATGATGCCCAACGCTACTTTCTACCATTGCACCGCTCGCCATCGGCAGGTAATTAATCGTTACACTTTAGAATCTAAATGGTCACGTAAAACTTTCAGAAAAACTACTTCCCGCGAACACTTGGGTTGTGGTATGAGATCCAAGGTTATCTCTAAGGACTACAGTATGGGGTTCTTCAAAAAGAAAGTTATTAAGGTGATAAAGTTGAGCATTCACTTGTAATGAGCAGTCTAGCGAATGTTACATTACAGAAAAAAAATTTTTTTTTGACGAGGATTGACTAGAGCGTTCGCGGGATTGATTTTATTCTTAGCGATGTTTGATTTAATGCTTTGCTCTGTTCGTTGTTCAGTTCGATAATTTAAAAACGGTGGAGACTCAGTGCTCTGTTACAAGTAGATGCTCAAGTCTATCAGCACCTTTAGTTTTTGGAGGGTCGGCAACCCGCGAGTGATGTCCCAGGTGTTGCAAGCGTCCATAGGATGCCCTGGCCGCTTATCATGAGGCGAACCGTAAGCTTGTTTTTCACCTTAGGGGTATAAAAAAAAAATACTATATTTGGAACGATTACTCAAATAGTTTTTTTTAAGTACTTACTATTCATGTGAATTGCATTTTTGAGGATAATCAATATTTATTAACAAATAAAATTCCCTTTTCTTGTCTTACGCCTATATGGCACAAACAGTTACCAAGGTTACCAAGAAAATAATCCCGGGATAACCTGCTTACTCTGTGCACTTTGGCGGTATAAACGATTTATTCTGGGACAGGCAGACTTTCTCTAGAACAAGATTTGGTAAAATGCAAATATATCTCGATAGTAATTACCAATTTTAAAAATATAACTTCACTTGGCCCCTTGTGACTCTGTTTAGCTGTTTTTAGAGGACGTAAATTTGTATATTATAGGAAGGTACATTATTGTTTAAATTTTTATGGTAACCCGTTATAGTAATAAATAGCAACTTAAGTTTCTATTCGGTACGTAAGGTCTATTTAAACTTAGTAAGTAAGTTCCTTCTTTTACAACACTAAGGTGACAATCAAGCATACAGCCAGACTGATGTTATCGTGACGCTTGTTTTTGACTGGCTTAATTTCAACCCTCTAAAAAGTTAAATAACCCTGGTTATCACGATCGGTTATCGCCTTATCATGTCATTTTGCATTGGAAATTAGTTAGCAAAAATTTAGTTATCTTTACTTTCCTAATATTATATTTTAGTTTAATATTTAATTTGCTATTAGTTTGGTGTAATTAAGCGCAATTCCTGGGAAATTTAAATTGTCGAATAGTTACTATTATTACACTTTAATTAAGATAATTTCTGTAATACTAAACTTGTATATTTACTGCCTAATTTTTATATTTCTTTTCAATACGAATATTGATATTGATACTAAAATATTATTTATTTGAAATAAATGTATATGTGCGTGCTACAATATTTTAATGTTGTACCAAATTTGAACGGTAGAAAAAATGTTTAATATACTTTGTTGACAGACAAACAACCGAGGTGATTCCTTATCCATCTCCTTTTTACTTTTAAGATAATTTAAGATTATAATTTAATGCAAAATATATAAAATATAATATAATATAATAACTATACAAAGCTTAATACCAAACAACTAATAAAACTAATATTCCTCTTGTTTTGTAAACTCACACATATTATAGACAGAAAACACAGATTCAAGACAAACACAAATTTTCATTACATAAATATTTCCCTGTGTGGAAATCAAACCCACGCTCCAGGCAGGGTCACGAACTAAGCCACAAAATTTCAGTTTGTTGATTTACAGTAACACACTCGATCATAATTAACTGATATATTATTTTTACTACACATCATAAATGCATTTTTACTTTTTCAGGCTTATTTGTTAAGTTTCTTTTCAATAGTTTAAATCGATATATTAAATATGGTTTTTTCCCGTGTCTTAGTTATAAGCGTGGGACCTGCGGGTGATTTGGGCCATAGTCCACACACGGGTCCAGTGCGGATTGTGGAATTTACATTTTTTTTTCTGACGTATGCTTAGCTTACCATAGTTTCGTTCACCGAAAGCCGGTGGTGTAAATAATCAATGTACTAGAAAAATAAGAAAAGACTCAATTTATTCTATAAATTTATTTATTTAATTAATTTGTAAATCTGAAGACAACACGTGCATTGGTTAGAGCTGATGGAGTAGGTACATAGTTTTATTTAGCGTTAGCCTGTTAAATGACCACTAGCATCTTAATTAGGCGAAACCTGTATTTTAGATGCCAGTCTCTTCCATTGACAATATTTCCAACGTAGACGTTAGTTGGTAAATAGAATACAATAAAAGGGTACTTATTTATATGAGAATAGATCTAATTTATACCTAAAAATGTTCTCAGCTAGATAATTACGGTCAATTATACGGTTGTGTAGAAGAAATGAGTCATTTCTCTTCTCTATTTCTGCACAACCACGCGAGTATGGGGGAAATCAGCTGTCATTGGTACACGACGGGTTTGAACCGTTGATATAACGTTAAACTACCTCTCTATGTTTTAATTACCTATACTCATAGTATATTGTTTTATGAAACTAATTATTTAACACAACCGTCAATTTCTATTGACGCTAAATAGTGACCAAAGTATATTCAATCGTTACTGCAAGCATAGATTGTTAATTTACAAATTCTCAAAGGGATACTCAGCTTACTCGACTTTGAAGCTTCAAATTATTCACTGTTGCGTCCAATATTTATGTAATTACAGGAACTGTTTCGATTCTGACTGAAGTAAGTTTTAAACAACACAGATACATTTTCTGTATGACGCAAATAGGATTTAGAAATAAATGTATAATATAATATTATATATATTAGAAATACAAAAAAGGCTTAAATAACATTTTATATTATATTAAACACATATATTTGAAAAAAAAACGGTCAAGCGTGAGTCGGACTCGCGCATCGTGGATTCCGTTTAGACTTGTAGGTATGTAATTATTTAGTCGATCACGGATTTTATATTTTTAATGGATTACAAATACTGTAAAATAATAATAAGTGCGCGTAACAGTGTAAGCAGTTAGGTAATGGACAGCTACATTCACAATAGTAGATTGTGTAACAAGGGACTAAAATATTGTATTTAGGGCGAGAGCGATTGATTGAATCCATAGCGAAGCGAAGGATTTTAGATAGAATCCTTAGCGTACCAAGGGATTCAAAGTACGTTGCTCCCGTTTCGTGTGGCTCACACTGCTTTTAATCGTAGAAGGGCAACGACAAAATCAAGTAAGAAATGCTTTTAGCACTGACAATAAGTCATTATTACATACCCAAATTAAAATAAAATTTTCATAGAATTTTAAATATTTTTCTTGTGGTTAGTTTGGAAGTAAATAGTTCATGACAGTTTCTGCGTTTAATTTTAGACTTTCTGTTGTTAATATTTTACTTTCACTGCTAGATATCATCTTTTATTTAATTTGAGTCAATCAAATTAAAATTGTGTGTTACAGTTTGAAAAAAAAGAATAAAATAACGAATAAGAAGTACCCGCTTATTTTTTTTTAATTTGGTAAACCGCATCGGCAGGCGCGCTTTTCTTCTATTTCTAGCCAGGTCTTCATGGTAAGCGATCACCGTGGCCTATGAACGCATGCAACACCAGGGGTATCAATCGCGCGTTGCCGGCCCTTCAAAAATCTTATAACTTCTTTCTTGAAGTCCTTTCTTCTGGTATCCGGGTGCACCCGCCCAGAAATGGCAGCACTACTCCATATGGGGCCGAACTTGTGACTTGTAAAGCAGCAACCTTTGCCCCGACGTGAGTTTTCGCTTGTTGACTACACTAAGTTTTTTGGACGCCAGCTTCTAAACATCGCTGGAGCTACTGTCCACACCAGATTTCCAATGCTCTTGGTGATGGAGAGGGGAGTGTTCTGGAATCATGGGCTGCCCAGACTTGTGTCTTTGTAGGGTCGAATCAGACCAAATTTTCCCCTCCCCAGTCAGTGACCTTGAACAGAGTGGTCCCGATTTGAGACACAAATTCTCCACGCTTTGTCTCCGTAACAGAACGAGGGATGCTTGCACAACTCGTGTAATTATTTATTATATCAGAGCAACTACCGTCAACTAAGGCTCGTATGCATCTGCCGGACAAATATCTAGCCACACATTTGCACAAACCCTCGGGCAACTTCGATAGAAGACCCCGGTGCCAGACTCGATCGGAGGCCTTCGCTATCATCAGGCTACATGTCAATGCCTCCCCCTGACTATCAATGGCTAGTGCCCATCGGTGTGTGAGATACCCTAGAAGGTTACCAGACGAGCGACCGTGGCGAAAGCCTTTGACGGTCACTGACCAGGTCGTGTTCTTCTTGGTGTCTTGATTACAGGGTCCATCACCTAGGAGAGGAGGGAGGTAATCGTGATAGGCCTTTTATTCGATGGATATGATCTATCGCCCTTTTTGGGCATCGAGTGAACATTTGCAGTCTGCCATGAAGACAAAAACTGCAACAGTGTTTTTATACTAGTACCAATAACTTATTAAATAATTCAATACTAATATTATAAATGCGAACGTAGAGTCACTTTCTGCCTGTCTTTCTGTCTGTTATCTCTTCACGCCTAAACGGCTGTACCGATTAGGATGAAATTTTACATAAAGATAGTTTGAGCCTCGGGAAAGGACAAAGGCTACTTGAAAACGTCAAGTGTGAGTCAGTTTTTTTTTTAATTAAGGAGATTAAGGAGTTGCCGTTGAAATCCTACACCAATAACCGAATTTAGGGCGGGTGAAACCGTAGGCAAAAGCTAGAATTTATAATAACAATAGTTATTAATATTGATGCTCTTTACAAGTCATTAAGAATAAATAGGTAATTGATTGTAGTTAGTGTTTACCTAGAAAATTAAAAATTCAATAAAAATAACTTCGTTATTTTCATACATAGATAAATTAATAGAGAAGCATTAAATTTAAATAAAACTAAACTTTCACGAATACCTATGCTAGTACATGAACGGTGGGCAACGAAACATCGAAATTGAATTATCCCAACCCAACCCGTCCGTTGAAACTTTGCTATATTACTAATTATTGGTAATTCTAATAACAAATATAATTTGACTGGCTTTTCTTACGGCTTCGCCCACGCTAGATTGGTGATAACATATCGAGGCGTTCTATTTTGATTAAAACATAGTAAAATGTGCCTATTATTTGTGAATCTCTGTCCAAGCAGTTACTTTTGTACTATTTATCATAACCCGCTGTAGTTCCGCTGCCACGTCTTTTATTTTCCTTTAAAGTAAATAATAGCTACGCGGTTTATATCACAAAAATCTATTCCCGTGGAAACATTCGATTTAATAAAAATTATGCTATAGACATGATAATTATAGGACATGGATGTCTATTGGTGTCCTTTTATATACTTTTTCGAAAGCCTAGTTTGTGAAATAACTTTTATAGCTAGCTATATAGCTATAGGGTTATTCAAGAAGTACGGGATTCAACTTTCATATAGTTGAAAACCGTGACTACTACTACTGACGTCAGACGGACTGTAAGTTTGTTTGCCATTTTTTCAATCACTACAAAAATTTACTTTTGTATTGTAGGATTTGAAAACATCCTTTAAGATAATTCAATGCTCCTTTGAAAAGTCAACCCCACATTTATTTATATCCGCTGATAGGCCCTTTAAAAATCATTTCACGAACTTGCTAAGAAAGTTATTGCAAGTCATGCCAAAGTTCAGAATTTTAATATTCTGTTTGCCTCTTAAAGTTACTTTGGCAAAACAAGTTTCCGTTTTATCTTACATGAGTTCCATATCAATTGTATGAATATTTTAATATTCAAAATAAAGTAACGTTTGTCGATGTATGAAATCAAAGAAGGCAGACGATTCTTCAATGTGACTTCTATATGCTCCTTTTCTACATAGTTTGACATTGATATGACTTTTGACTATGACTGAGGTTACACGTAACATACTTCTTATTATATTGGAAGTGAGACTAAACATATATACTTATATTAACTTATATAATTGAATATAGCTACTAAAATAGATAGAATACTTAAGCAACTTTCATAGCGTGATGTCCTACGGTAGGTATTTTACTATAGTGACACGCAGCTGATCACTACAATCTTTGTGCTGCAGAGGGCCTCAGTATATATTAGATAATTTACTTTATTTAAATAAAAATATTGATTGTTATAAAAAGAATAGCGATATTTGTAATCGCAATACGCGAAACAGTCACAACCTTACTCTGATTCGCACAAGGCTTAAGAAAAAAGATAAATCATTGAAAAGGACAATTCATCCGTTTTGCACGCCTCATAAGCGGAGCGGTGAGGTAGTGCTCTACTCTCGACATGTCAAAAAACCCAGTCTTTCGAAACATAAATGACGTTTTTTTTTTTTAATATAACACTTACAGGATAATATGAGTGCACTAATATGAAGTTAAATAATCTGTCTAGCACATATGGTACATTTTATAAACAATTAATTTGTTTAATATAATAAATAATAACATTAAAACTAATCATTCTTGGACGTCCGTGAGTCTGTGTTTATGTGACCATGTATGTGGCAGAGAAATTGGTCGAAAAATTCATCTTACCGGAATACTTTTGTTTTTAATATATAAAGTATTACACTGTGCTGATTCCTAGTTAATATTAGCGATCTAAGTACTGTCGTTTAATTATAATTTATAAAAAACTAATATACCACTGTATACTGTATATCTATATATATATTTTTTATTTTTATTTTATAGTAATTTTTTTTTCCTTACTTTTTGTGTTACTTTATTTTAAAAAACTTGAGTTTTTGTTTTAGAATTATTTTTTTAAATGTGAATGACCGCTATGAGGCGTGCACTTATTTTAAATTTATTCCGTAAGTAAATCAAATTTAAAAAAAGTTTAAAAATTTTGTAAATTAGAAACTAGTCAAAAAACTTATTATACAATTAAAGACTACCATCATGATATAAATGCATGGAATTGAATATTTCTTTTTTAATAATTAACTTGATAATTTGTATTAATAATCTAAGTCTGAAACATAGCCGTCTGTTGGCTCTATGGCTCTGTTGATGATGGACTGCTGAATCTAGAGGCGTAGGTTCAATTCCCGCTAAAGACAAACTTTTGTGTGATGAACATTTGTATTTTTTCTTGACACTGGGTGTTCGCTTTGTATAATATTATGTTTTGTTTAAAAAAAGTAGAATCATGTATTTGTATCCGTTTTCTGGCAACCATAGTACAAGCTTAGTTTGGGACCAAATAGCGCTGAGTAGATAATTTCCAAAATAATTAATTTTTATTAAAAAAATAATTAAATTGCGACTGCTGGAGAATTTCTATCGCTGTTTCTTCACATCAGATCGCCATTTTGACTTTAAAACAATGTGATATCTTATTCAAAAGAAATAAAGCATTTGAATTTACATGATACAATTCTTTTTATCACTCTTAATATTAAAAATGTGTTTCATGTTAAATATATGTACCGGGCAACGCAGAAAGTTTTGCGCAAAAAGTTTTTATGTATGTGCCACTTGTAATTATTTTAAAAAATTTGGTTATTTTTAAGTAAAAATAATTTTGAATTTCCCTCCACATTTATTTAAATCGTCAAATTAAATTATCGTGTCTCATTTAAAAATGGATCTGCATCGAGAACATTTTCGTGCGATGATTTTCTACGATTTCAAATTCATTTGATCGACTTCAAATGGCTTTTATGGATAGTCGACCTTCAAAAGTAACATCTACCGTTGATATTGCGAGTTCAATCGCCCAAAGTTTACTTTAGGCGATGAACAAAGAAGTGGCCGTCCTACGACGGCTGTCACGGAAGAAAGTGTGCTGGCAGTAAAAGAAAATTCAAGAAAACAGGCGAATTACATACGAATAGATTCAGCATACACTGCAGATTGGTGATCGGGAAGCGTTAAAAAGATTCTACACGACCACCTTCGCGTTAGGAAGATAGTTTCGCGCTGGGTGCCGCGCAACCTCACCGAAGCTCAGAAGCAGGCCCGTATGGAGTGGTGCCGAGATATGATTCAAACATTTGAAGCAGGCTCGTCTCGGCGCTTAGACAACATTGTGACAGATGATGAAACCTGGATTTATCAGTGCGATCCAGAAACAAGGCGTCTGTCGACAGTTTGGCTGTAAGAAAACGAACCAACGCCTACGAAAGTAAAGCGATCGAGAAGCGCAAGGAAAATTTGACTGGGTTAAATTCCATTACGAGATCAAAGCAGCATCAACACCGAATGGTATACCACAAAATGCTTGCCAGAAGTTTTGTCTGCAATGAGCAACAAGCGACCTAACACCGGGATCCGCGGGGTACTGCTTCACCATGATAACGAACCCGCGCACTCAGCGCTCAAAACTTCCTGGACACCACGCCGGTCAGAGTCTTGGGTTAGGGTAACCTTACAGTTCTGAGTTGGCACCGTGTGACCACGCAGACTTGTGCCTTCGTAGGGTTAAATCAGACTTTTAGAAGGTTTCCCGTCCCAAGTCAGAGACCTTAGGTAGAGTGAGAGTCTTAGTTTTGAGACAAAAGTTCTCTGCGCTTTTCCTCCACAATGGAACAAAAATATTTGCCTGGCCCGTGTAATAAACGTCTCCAGTACGTCATTTGCATAGCAATGTATGTTGTCATCGACAAGTTGACATGTTGTCATAAATATGCAGGAGAATCAGCGTAGGAGGCAGCACAGAGCGTTGTTTGACACCAGCATTATCCATGCTATCAGAGAAACTACCGTCAACTACGGCTCGTTTGCGTTTGCCGGATAAAAAGCTAGCCACCCATTTGCACAAACCCTCGGGCACTCCAAATGATGAAGTAGTGAGGTGAGAGTCGAACTCCTGTAGCGAAGCCATACTATAATGTAAACTCAACTCATACTCGGGCGGTTTTGTTTCATATTTGTTTGATCTTTAATAGTTTAAAAGCCAATGATACTGCCACTACAGTTATTTATTTAGTTACACACCTAATAGGGTGAGGTAAAAGTCCTCCTATTTAATATCAAACAACAGACACACTTTTAAAAAATAAAATATGTATACATCTGTCGTATTCTCTGCTTTAAAAAAGAACACTTTTCTTTAAAGTATATGAATTTTAATTTAGCTAAAAGTTTGTCAGTCGTACAGAAACAGCAATTTCAGTTCTCTGGATCAGAGTTTTATCAAAGGACGTCAAAAATTAGATAACAAAGTTACCAGGCACAAGTTACATCATGCGTAAAGCTAGGTCAAAAGGTAAAGCTATTTTTATATCTTCGTAAAATAATTATAATTAAGTTAAGATAAGGTAAGGTTAAGTTGATTAGCGAAATTAATTGTTTAAATTTGCATTTAAACATAGAAGTTTTAAACTGTATTAAAATATTTGTCTTGTTTATTTTATCCAGAAACAAAATCATTTAGATTCTTATTGTGTTTAGATTTTGCCTGTAGTATGACATGTACATAAATCAAAAACTACTCCTAAACAATGGTTTATTTCTGCATTATTAACGTTGTGGTATTCAGCCGCATCAAATAGTTCATTAAAATAGAACACACAAGCGTTACACCGACATTCCAATTTTGTAGCAAAGGGTGGTGTATTGTTCTATTCCAGCAATATTGCTGGATGTCTCGCAAACTGGTCGGATCTTTATCGAGTACGTGACGGTACTCTGCCTAAACCTGCATCCGTTTGCTTTGTTTTATGGGATCCTTTGCCCAAAGTTTATTTTGCATTGACTAATTGCATCTGTGTAGATATGGTCTTGACTTATTTTAGACGCTTGTTTGATATTAAATTGCATAATAATGTAAATACGAGAGTTTTCTTTTTGTCAGACCATTTATCTGCCTGAAATCTATTTATGTTCCAATACATACTTGTCCATACCCATACTAATATTATAATTGCTATAGTAACTCTATCTGTCTGTCTGTTACCTCTTCACGCTTAAACCGCTGAACTGATTTCAATGAAATTTGGTATGGAGATAGTTTGACTTCCGGGAAAGGACTGGAAAACGTCAAGCGTGAGTCGGTTATTTTTCTATAAATCAAATCACCGATATTGTTATTAAAGATAATTTTGTTTCACTTAAATATCAATGATATACTGGAATATATTATTGGAAATAATTTACCTTTCTTTACGAGTACTTACCAAATACTTTACCAAATAAAAATATAACTTTACTTACCAAATTACATAAATGAATCAGCAGCATCAAAATATCATTATCACAACAAATTTGTGGTAAAAATTTCTGCTTTTGTAGCACCGAATGAATGAACTGAAACATTCTATACGTTCAAAAATCATTCACTCTCAAAGATGCTATAAAAAGACTACTATAGTTGCATTTAGCACCTTTGGTAACAATAAGATACGCTCTAGATCTCTTATGCGCTGTGCCCACTTGGTAAAATATCTGTTGCTTAAGAGATCCAGAGCAGGATATAGACCTTGTTCCCTGCAATCTTCAGTTACAAGCAAAAATGCAACTTTTTGAGCTAGTCGGGTTGTAATGTCAAAGTGATAACTGTGTGCATTTTATTTTATACTACGATAAGGATAAAAAATTCATATAAAGTGATTGTTAGTCTTTTAAAAAATAGCAATATTATAATTATAAGATTTTATATCATGCTGTATTGTTTACATGGATTTACACGTCACAAAAAGCGCTAACAATGGCGGCGTTTCAACCACCGAAATCAATCTGAAGTTTTTATGTTATATATGTTAATTATATAAAATATAGCAAGTTATAAATAAACAATAGCATTTTTTACCGTTTTTTTATACTGTAAACTTGATTTACAATATAACAAAATGCTTGCACATACCTTCTCTATAAGGTAACCGCTTGATATAGCTAAGAGTTTTTAGTTTTGGTGAATTATTTTATACATATTTTAAATCTTAACTACGTTTTGTTGGTTTTTAATTTTTAAGAGAGTAAGGTGACGGTCCAAGTATAGCTGCCTCTATATTAATGTCCGTTTTAAGTTGGTTTTAGTCTAACTTGTCTCACAATGTAGTGTAAGCTGATTGGTGAAAGTTTAACATTCCGTAACCAAATATCCAAACCTAGCCAAAAATGGAATCCTTAGAGTTTCATCATATACATGAGTCCGTTTGTATGTCACAGTTTTTTTTTGTCTGTTATCCTCACCCAATTTCGATAAAATTTTATTTTGATTTGTTAAAAATTGGCCTGATTTTTTTAATACAAAAATGATGCATAGTACAGTTATATAAATCAAAACAATTAATTATTTTTTTAATTTTAGTAAAACCAACATTTTAAGATCGCAGAAAACGACGTAACTATTATGTTGAAAATTCACATACACATATTATTCAAAATTACAAAAAAACTAAATAATTGTGACTGTGTGAAATAAACTGTAAAACTAATTCATACCTGTTGTTACGGACGGACAGCGACAGAAACGTTGCACCGTCGACATGCACGCAAAAAAATTAACTTTCAAAAAACTATGCAACTAGTTCTATCAAAACTCAAAGTTGCTAGTTTCTGAAAATGTCACGGCTTCTGTGGAGCTACTGTCAGAACGTGACTTTTCGATTTTTTAGAAAAACTGTAAAGTGAACTACATGTGTTTTTTGGTTCTCACACGTTCTAGATATAAATGTATGCCAATTAATTTTTTATACTATGCAAAACACAACTGACGTAGTAGTAAAATAAAAAATGTAAAAAGTCAAAATTTGTACTAAAAGTTCGAAAACAGATTTTAAAGCCTCATATTTATATGGAAATGAGCAGCCAATCAGAGCAAAGACGAAAGTGGGAGAATGGCTCGGAACAAAACACCATTAAAAAACATTAAAATACTGGCTTGGCCCAGCATATAAATAGAAAGTTCTAGGTAAAAATCAGGAAAATACCGGTTAGAACTGGTTATTGGGTTTCCAAAATAAAAACAACGTTCTCTGATTGGTCTAAAATAAATGATTTGGACATTTCCTCCTAGACCAAAAAGTATAAAAGGAGACGCAATTTTCATACAGTATGCAGTGACAGTTCAACAGATTCAGGAAAATAAGCAGTGAAGAAACCAACTGAAGAAAGAACAAGTTATATATATTTGTCAAGAAAGAACCAACATTTTTATAACTCAAGATTACTTCAAGAAAGAAGTTACATTTTTATAAATCAAGAAAATTCGTAGAATTAAGTAAAATTTGTAATATATAGATAAGTGTTTGTAAATTATAATTTTGCGAAATGTTAAATGTGTTGTCAAGTGTAAATTGCCTTTGAGGCAATTATAAGCTGTGTCATGCAGAATCCAATTTGTTTCATTTTTCAATTTTACAGTGGGCTTTTTCAGAGCCCACATTTCGATAAACCTACAGTCCACTAGCTCTGTCCGCAACACCTGTACTGCTCAAATTAATTTCAAGTGTACGATAAATAAACTCATAAGGTTAAAATCTTGGTTAAAATGTGCTCGTATCACAACAAACCCTAGTCGTAATCGTGTTGTATTGATATTTGTGTGACATGCAAAAGGACGGGTGATCATGACATTTGACAAGGGAACGCTAAAACGCTGTGGACTAAAATATTTTGCCAGTAAAAATATTTTTACAAAAATTGGCCAGGCTATTGCGTACCGAGCATAATCGAAAAAATATGGGCTGTTATTACCTTACTCAGTATCAAGTGGCATCAAATACTTCCATAGAGATTCGTGTCACGATTTACAGGCGCCATTTTGTACCATCGGCCTTCTGTTATATAAATTGGATTTTTCTACATAATCTACAGGAATTTAAATATTTTTCTGCCAAAACTGTGCACTGATAAAATATTTTAACCTACCAAAAGTTTCATTTTCCATGGACATTTAAGACGTTTTTAATCTACCTACGGTTTAAATTGCCGTCGACATTTATAATCTACCTAGAGTTTAGTTTGCCATAGGCATTTGTAACATTTTTACCTACCTAGAGTTTAATATTTCATGGACATTTATGAAATTTTAACCTATTTAGAGTTTTATTTGTCATGTTAATTGATGACATTTTTACACATACCTTTTCGTTTGCCATGGACATTTATGACATGTTTAACTTACCTAAACTTTGTTTTCCATGGACATTTATGCAATTTTGATGACCAGAAGAATAAAAAGCAATGATTTCTCTTCGATATTTGAGTAAAACAAGCGTAATTTAAAGCTGTAAAATTTCTTATTACAAGACCACCTTGATTCACTTCAAGACACAATATTTGACTTATTCTCAATGGCCTTTAAATCTTCAGTTGTAATTTAATGGGCTCTTACACTTATTTTTTAATTAGCCTTTAGCTGAAATTTACCACCATCATCATGTGATCACGTGTGTTAAGCAATGTGTGCTTATGTATGACAAAGCAGCGTGCATCCAGATTTTCCTACGAAAATGATCTGTATGAAAAAACATAAAAAAATTGCTTACCCATATATAGGTAATTTTAAATTAAAATATATATGTACATATGTTTTATAAAGTCTGTATGTTTATTTGTTATTCCTTAAAGTTGAAACCAATTTAGCTAATTTTAAGCACAAAGACTGTTGAAAGGACGGAGAAAGCTACTTCGTATCCTACAAATTTCAAATATTCCCAAAAAATTGTGATATACAAACTTTAACCAAATACCATTGGGACGAACTATAGTTGCAGCTTTAGCTTGCTATAGCAACTATTCCCCTTGATAGAAATCCCTCGCTGAAAATCGAATAAAGCACGAGTGAAGCCACGGGCAAAAGCTAGTTCAAATATTAAGCAAAAGCATTATACTTTATAAAAAAATCTTAATTAAATATACGAATCATGTCCTCGTTCTCATGAGAGACACGAGTGAACACGAGTTCCATATGCAGAGTTAGTGTTGTGCTGTTTGGAACGTGCTGGGAATAATTCTAAGAGTACTAGTTTCTGCCAGCGGCTTCGCCTGCGCAAAATTCGGTTATCGGCTTCGGGTTTATGCGGCAACTGCTTTATAGCGTACTGCGTACAGTAAGAAATTTTGCTATGTATAGCTTGTGCCAAATTTCACCTCAATCGGATGCTCTGTTGCGGCGTGAAGAAAGAAGAAACAAACGAAAACATTTTATAATATTAATATGGGTATATATATGTTTAATCAGATTTATATTACATTGTATTGTTTTACGATAGTATATTGAAATATATTAATTGATTTGTTAAACTAATAAATATTAATTTATATGCACTTCCTATTCTTCACAGTCGTTTTGTTATTTCCTAAACCCAAAGGTTGTCTGGATGATATCGCTTATTAGCGATAAGACCGCCTATTGTTTTTCACTTTTGTATTCCGTTTCATTGTGCAATAAAGTGCAGTATTAAATGATGGGGTAGAAACGATTTTAACCGACTTCAAAAAAAGGAGGAGGTTGTCATTTCGACTGTATACTTGCGAGTTGCGAAATCGATTCAGTAGTTTAGTTTTTAGACAATTCCAAATAACTTTCCCGAAAAAAGCACTTCGTCACTCAAAAGTAAAAAATAAATCGTTTTAATACAAAAAAACAACCGGCTTCAAAAAGATGCAGTAAAAAGGTAAAAATAATTACTTATTTCTAAAAAATCTGATCAGAATTACAGTTTAAAGTTGGTTTCATGCAAGTGAAGCGTGTTATTAACTGTTAGGTAAATTAAATAGAAATTACATTCAAACTGTAATTCAGATCAGATTTTTTAGAAATAAGTAATTATTTTTACCTTTTCAGTGCATCTTTTTGAAGCCAGTTGTTTTTTTTTGTATTATAAAAGTTTTTTTATAACGAATAGCGAAGAATTAAAAACACGTGATAAATTCCCTTTCGTTGACTTGTAGCGGACCATATCATACCGCTACAAGCAAGGCTGACGTCACGCGTCGTACATCGCGCTATCGAAGTTTCCTATGCAGTTCAGTATTTATAGATACCGAAGCGCAAGTTAAGTGGGTTTGTTAGGCGGCCTCGGCACGTACTAACGTCCCCAGATGACGATCTCGCTGTCCGGATAGCGAGATTAGTCTCTACGACCTCCCCGAATAGGGCCTCCCTCCCCGGGTTCGTCGGCGCCCACAAGGATACACTAGGTATCAAAGACTGCCGGGGCGCTTCTCGCCCCCACTCAATCGCAACCGCACCCGCGTAACGGGGAACTCCCCTCCTGGCGGTGACTCACCTTCGGGTTCGAGACTCACGCCGGTCGAAGGGACGCCCCCGAGAGCGACAACCCAAGCCGAGGCTTCCCCCGCGGGGAGCCCTTGAGCGTTGGGCGCTATATGGGCTGAGGCTCCTTCAGAGTCTCGCCCCAAAAGTCCGGTGAAGCAGTAATGGCTGCAACAGCCAACTGCATAGTCAGCTCAAAAAAAAAAAAAAAAAAAAGTTAAGTGGACCACGGCGGTCCCCAGGCGTAACACCTCGCCTGGCAGGAGATTTCCTCTTTACCGCCGCACCACAGACTTAATCAAAGTTTATTAACGTAACTGTAGTCAATCGATTTCCAATCTAATATGTAACTTTAATGAGTTCGCTTTGACTTTGTTCATTACAGGTATCACGCTACGGTAATTTTCATCGCCATTTTAATTTTCAGATTTATATCGTCATTTGAAATGCCATAATTATGGTAAGCTCGCATTATTTATATGCTGCATTACCTACAACGGAACTTAAAAGGGATGTTACACAATATATCTTTAATCTTAAATAGATTACGAATAATGAGTAGTAAATTTAATATTGCCATTATATAAAAATAAACAATAGTATTAAATTCTTTCGTGAATAACATTTTTGGTTTAAGACTCATTCTGTTTGTTTTTACATAGACTGTTTCTTGGGTTTTCATCGCATCGGAGATAACGAGCTCTCTTTCAAGATTGTACCTCATTTCCCAGAGGGCCATCTTATTTTAATTGAAAGCTTCTGACTTTGTGCCAAATGGGATGATATTATCACATCTGAAGTCCACGTTTTAAAATGTTTATTTAAAGAAATAATACTGATATAAATGATATGAAACCAAATTATATAAATAATAAGATTTGTAACAGTGTTTAAAATAGTTTTATTTGATTTTAGATATTTTTAGGGTTCCGTACCCAAAGGTTAAAAAACGGGACCCTATTACTAAGACTCCGCTGTCCATTATTCGTCCGTCCATCCGTCTGTCACCAGGCAGTGTCTTGTGAACCGTGATAGTTAGACAGTTGAAAATTTCACAGAAGCTGTATTTCTGTTGCCGCTATAACAACAAATACTAAAAAAATGAATAAAAGAAATATTAAAGGTAGCTCCCATACAACAAACGTGATTTTTTTTGCTCGTTTTTTTAGATAATGGTACGGAACCCTTCGTGCGCGAGTACGACTCGCACTTGGCCGTTTTTTATTATGCTGTTGATTGTGTATAAAACAGTTAAATTATTGTTTGGTATCGGTAAAATCCTTGTGCATTAATTTTAGGATTTATCCAAACATCCATCCAATTATGTATACATAATATATATATCCATCCAAAGTTTCATGGGCAAAAAAGAAACTAGAAATTAAACTATTACATATACAGTTTCGCTGTAATCATTGTTCTATCCGAATATCACAGCAGCCATACAGCCATTGACATTACATTTTATTCAATAAAGTTTTTTACCAACTTTAAAGAATGTGCTTAACTGCATACACTATACGAATCAGACAACCTAATTATATAATTAGCAACCGTTCTAGATATTTTTTAACGTTAGAGAAAGCAATTTGGATTACTAGCACATCTAGCATTTAAATTTGATTATTTATTTGATTTTAAGACTTTTTTCTACATCCAATAAGATGAATTTAGATAACGGTGTTAATAATTAAGAAATTTTATAAAAACACATTTCCAAATGTTGATAATTTCCTTTTTTTATATATTTATTGTTACTAAATACTCTCCATACTAATTCTTAGTAGTTTTCAAATGTTCAATATCCCGAGATTACAGAATGATGTGTGTGTCACAAGTGTAGATTAATTTATCTGCTGTTAAAATGTATGTCATGTCTAAACACTAAGTGTAAATAAACTCTTTAAGGCCTTATCGAATGAGGTTTATGAGATAGTTTTTTTGATTCATAGTCTGCTTAAAATATTAGACTCCAAAGTCATTTAGTTTCGTATCAGTTTATATAGGTTAGACACTGAACTTGCTGTTAGAAAAATAAGAATACTAGCAGACAAGACACTGACGTGTTGTAGGAAAAGGAATCTAGAATACCTAGTAATAGATAAAAAACTGTACGTGCCGTTAGAAGAATCGAAAATAATAGTAAATTTAACGTTTAGGAAGTCTAAAACAAAAGTAGATAAGACACTTAACATACTGTTAGAAAAATCTTAAACAATAGCAGATCAGACACTGAGCCTGCTGTTAGAAAAACCTAAAACAAAAGCAGATAAGACACTCAGCGTGCTGATAGAAAAACATAAAAAAAAAGCAGATAATACACTTAACATGCTGTTAGAAAAATCTAAATCAAAAGCAAATAAGACACTTAACATGTTGTTAGAAAAATCTAAAACAAAAGCAGATAAGACACTGAGCGTGCTGTTAGGGAAATCTAAAACAAAACCAGATAAGACACTTAACTTGCTGTAAGGGAAATCTAAAACAAAAGCAGATAAGACACTTAACGTGCTGTTAGAAAAATACTAGTAGACAGGTTAAACTTTACGTATAAAAAACATTACTATCTTAAGTAAAATTCTCTGCGAGGTACAACTGACCAAAGTAAAGTTTTTTTGCAAACCTTAACTCCAAGCACAGTTTGACATGTTTTTGACCGGTTTTTTAAAAAGTATAGCTTTCAAAACAAATAAAGAATCTAAAATATTCCATCTATTTATTATACATGAAACTTTACAAGTTTAAAGTGTGTAATCAAAAATAAAGCGCCTAAGTCGAATTCCCAAAGTCGAAGATCAAATTCGAAAGAACGTTTTGTGAAGTGTGCTTAAAACTTTGTTTTGAGTTTGCTTGTCGCCAAAAGCTATTTTCTTTGTTATTCTGATTGCAAATGAAGCTTTACCCCTCATCGTGATTTATTAAACAGCTTTATTTCCTCAGAAAGAAAAGCAAAATTCCTTTTCTTTGGTGTTTTTTTTTTAATAGAACAATCTCACACGATTAATACTTACTTAAAATTTTAAAATAAAAAATCATCAAATAAAAAATTGTAACATTTTCACGATGCAGTACAACAAACTTTTCTGACCTTCCGAACTTGGGTTTTTGGTCGCTAGTTTCGTTGTAAGTTCACGCCATTTTAATATGGCGCATGTAGTTTTAAGTTTAAACTACTGGGTCAGAAAAGTTTGTTGTACTGTACTCATAATAATTAATTTAAAGTATTTGCTTGCTTGCTACTATAAAATTCTTACAAATCAGATAAGATCGGGCGTTGAAATTGGTAATTTGTATTCTGAGTACAAAATAAGTTCATTTAAACACAAATGCGTCCTAACTTTTGACATAGTAGAATCTGAGTTAATGTTTGTATAAATTTAAATACTATGTATCCTATATATTATATACCCTTTAAATCACGGAAACGGTTCCAACGATTTTCAGGAAATTTAGTGTGCAGGGGGTTCCGGAGGCGATAAGTCGATCAACCTAGGTTTCATGTTTAGAAAATGTCTATTTATCTGTGTTTTCAGACACTGATAAACTGAAAAATATGACTCTTCCTGACATCTATTGGCAAGTAGTTATACTATTATTTTTACTGACACAGCAACACTAAAGCTACTTGACAATAGATGGCGTTGCAAAAATCAAAAACGAGCGAAGCTCGGTCCACCAGATACTTTATATTTAAATTACAATAATTTTTATCATGTGCCTGTTTATTTAAACTAGACTTCATCGTGTCCAAATCTTGACTAACATCTTATAGTTGTTTGTATGAAACTGGCAAACAGTTATATTATTTTGTCCCTGGTCCTTCATTTTACCGCTAATTAAAAGCTGGTATTAATGACTTATGGGACATAATTAGATAAAGTTATCTTTGTTCATATATACTGCTTATAAAATTGAAAGCTGGTATTAACGACTTATGGGACATAATTATATTAAGTTATCTTTGTTCATATATACTCCTTATAATATTAAAAGCTGGTATTAACGACTTATGGGACATAATTATATAAAGTTATCTTTGTTCATATATACTGCTATCAAAAGTAGTGTTCCAGCGATAATCCGCTAACATCCTTACCACGTTGAAAACCCCCGTTCCTTCCTGTCACGCAGAAGTAAAGTGGTTGATTAAAAAAGACTGTCCCCACATTATGATCTGGATGTGTTGCAGTCACTGGTGTCACAAATAAATATATATATATATTAATAAATACAACCACTTTTGTTAGGAACTTGACACTTTACGAAAAAACAAGCCTACTGTATACGACTCTATAAATTTTTACACGATTTTAACACTGAATCGTATAAAAGGTGTTTTTCTTCCTGGCACAAACATTAACATACTGTACTGTACGTTCAGGGAGCTTATTGCAGAAACCCTCGACTACTCCAGATTCGAGAATTTAGTAAAAAAATGTAGGTATAGTAGTAGTAGTAAATGTAGTATGCTTTACCTCTCGCGGTCCGTGATTGAATACTTATCCGTCCGTGATTGATTACTTCCATACATTTCATTTCGATTTTACAAGTCAGATGTACTCTGGACATTTCGCTATAAGCAGAGCACTTTTGCGATGCCCACATTACTACTCCACGTTTGCTAAACAAAACATAGTAAACGCGTACGTGAGTAAAGACGGGCTGTAGAATAGGTTTGTAAGTAAGGTATTACTAACTGTGGTCTACGAAATAGGTGTTATGTCGTAAATAAATGCATTTAAAAATCTTTGCTACCAAACTTGACTTTAGCCTTTACTGCCAATTCTTAGGGTCTTTTAATTGATATTTATAAGAGACAGGTTACTTTGTACTAAATTGTTACGTCCGTATTATATAAATTGTTCATATGTCTTTATCAATAGCATTTGGATTGCAAAGGGTGGTGTATTGTTCCATTCCAGCAATATTGTCGTGTGACTTTCAAACTGGCCGAATCTTTGTTATGGCCGTGACGGAACGTTGCCTTTAGCCCGCATCCGTTCCTTTTGTTCTAGAGACTCCTTTGTCCTAAAGTTTATTTGTTGCGGCCTCATTGTGTCCATTAGATGTAAATTAACAATAAAATAGTATTTAATATAGTTCTGTTACATATATACAGTAAAATAAAATAAAAATTAGGTATTTATTAAACTTCTTACTCTTTTTAATGATTTGATTTGGGTTCTGTTTAATTTTAAACAAAGTCATAAATTGTATTGTTTGTATTGTTATTTTATTTTAATCAATTTCCAGGTCTTAAAGGACTAAAGGATCAACATTTTTGGAGAGAAATAAAATTAATTAAACAAAAATTAAAATTATTGACAGAATCGCTATTATTATATAATATACCGTTATTTTTTAGATCAGTACAGTACTGAAGTAATAGTACAGTGCGGTTTCAGAGAAACTTCGTCCCACAAACGCTTATGTTGAAGAAAGAGCTCCCTGCAGGATAAAGGTTCTTCAAGAATGAAGTTACTAGATTTTTGAAAAGTCGGCAACGCGCCAGTTACGCCCCAGGTGTCTCAAGCGTCCACAGGCTGCGGAGACCAATTACCATCAGGCGGAACGCAGGCTTGTTTACCATCTTAGTAGTATAAAAAAAACAAATATTTTTAAAAGTTCTGCGTAATACACACATCACAATAACTAAAATTTAATTTTTTCCTTTGTGTGTAATTTAAATAACTCAAAATCTAATTTTAAACAAGGACACATATAAAAGTAACCTCTTAATCCTCTTATATGATTTAAGACTATAAAGGACTAGAAGCAACGTATATCAATATTATTTTAAATCCACTACTTTTTCTTTACAAAATATTACATTACTACTCGTATTTTCCTGGATAAAGTGTTGAAGTTACTTTTGACTGGCGATACGTACAGTTCTCTGTTGTATGCAATATGTTTTAAGGTATTTTTTCTTTGGTATTGTAACACAAATTTCAAGTAACAATTTTTTTTTCAAATACAAGACGTAGTAATAACACGACATTTTTTCACTACTATTAAATTATTTTTTTGACGTTTACAATAATCAAACAAAAATACTTTATTTGGAAATTATGTATTAGTACATAAATCTTTTTAATTCTAATATCACTTCCTAGAATGAAAAGACCTTTTTCAAAATGATTCCAACCTCTGATAGCCATTTACAAAAGCCTTTACCCTTCCTTTGCGTAATTAAATTACTTGACTAAGAAAGAAATGTTTCTTGCATCAAATGGACGCTTTTACAAATTACCGTCGAGCGCCACGACACGATTTTATCGTAGAAGTTTAAGGCAAGGCGCAGGCGAGTCGCGCGCGTTTTGTGCGCAGTGTCCACGGCAAAATCGTGTCGTGTCGAACCCGATTACTCAAACTTCGCTGTCCGTCCGGCCGTCCGTCCGTCACCAGGCTGTATCTCATTAACCAAGATAATTATACAGATGAAATTTTCACAAAATATGTATTTCTGTTGCCGCTATAACAACAAATACTAAAAAACAGAATCAAATAAATATTTAAGGGTGTCCACATACAACAAACGTAATTTTTTTGCCGTTTTTATAGATAATGGCACAGAACCCTTCGTGCGCGAGTCCAACTCGCACTTAACCGAGACCCTGTTTGAATAATCGTCCTATTTAATGATGAGTTGCTTTCTGCGTTTTCCCTCAAGTAAGCATTACAGAACCTTTCGTCGGGAAAGGGTGTCAGTTCGTTCTTGGCTCGCCCATTACTACATGAGCATACTCACGACACAAGTATTAAACACTAAATCTCTGTTCTGCTGACACCTTCATTACATTTCTTTCACATTGAAAATTCTCGTTCCATAGTTTTATCAAGCTACTTGGCTACCTACTAGAATTGGAACTAAATAACTTAATTACTCAAGGTCCGCTGACATCTACAATTTTATCAAGTTCAAAAACTCTAAGCATTTTTGTTGCCATAGTACGCTTGTTAATTTGTTTTTTTTTTGCTACTTACGTGCCTAAATAAATAATTTGGAAGTGAAATGAACATCGTATTTGTTTGCAATTACAATTAACTAGTAGTTAACAGAGTATTGTCTATGTATTTCTACGTTCAGCACATGTTAATTAAGACTGAACATAACCCTCGTCTGGTCTGGACACAAGGAAACGAAGTTCACGATCAATAGCGTATGTGAATCGTTGCGCGTCTAATTGAAGTCAATAGAACCAGGGTCCGTATTGTGTTTCCTTTTGCCCTTCGATTGTATTGTGTGCAAAAGATATGTCAATCATGGTAGGTACCAAAACTTTAGGCGTTATAAGAGAGTAATAATAAATTATTTTTCAATTTAAATTAATAAGCTATTTCGCTTTTTTTTTAGAATTTGATATTGGTTCTATATGGTAACATGTTAGTCGTATAATATTAGTTTACGTTTCTTAAGAATTTTTACATCTCATGTGTATAATTAAGAAAGTAAAACAGGTGACTCTGGGTTGCTCACTACATAAAATCTATGTAGTATTTTTAAACGTTAAGGGGCTAACATAAGTGAAAGTGGCGCCCCCATTAGATTTTCCAATTTGTATTCATCACATAAGGAATTTTGAAAAAGTGTTCAAATTAAAAGTTTAAAGTACAAATAAGCTATTTTAAGCTTTTAGCATAACTGAACTTTCCAGCCTGCACGTGAATGATATGTAGGAAATAAAACTTTCTAAAAATTGCTTACTTGTACATAAAACTTTTAATTTGAGCACTTTTTTAAAAAAGGGGTTTGTATTTAATGGAAATTAAAAAACTTTCACTTATGATGGCCCCTTAAGATAATGACATTGTATTTAAAAGATGTTCGTTAAAAATTTGCAAATTTGTGTCATTTTTATTTATAATAAAGTAGCAAAGTTTTTCGTTGATCGAGCTCTGTTTAGTTGGTTATAACGACAATTACATGGTAATATTTATAATTTCTTTTGAACTTTCGAATTTTCCCTTATGGATGGATTTCCGCAAATAGCCTTTGTTTTTTTTTAGGACCTACCCTATATGTTCCTTTACTATATTTTCTTAACCTATATAACCTATAGGAACCTTTTGAGTATCAATCAACCAAAAATTCAATCGTTCATATTTATAATATTAATGTGATAGCTGGTAATAAATGCTTTTTGCCAGCAGCACTACCCGCCCTTAATTTTATTTATTAGCGTTGGATTATTACGTCAAATCCCTAATTATATTAATGAAGTTTGCTATAACAAGCTACAGTTCGTTAAAGCTCGGTTTTAGTTATTCCAACAAAAACTTTTGAATTTTTCGGGATTAAAATATACTTTATACTTTCCCGGGACTCCAACTATCTCCATAGCAAATCTCATCTAAATCGGTTTATATATGAGTGACTAATGAAGTAACAAACAGACAGACAACAATCATTATACATTCAAAAATATTTATAAGATAGTATACTAATGATGTTCGTTATCTATTTCTTTATAAAGTGATCCAGATTTCTATAGTAAATTATTTCGATCAGCGAAATTTCGCCAGTTGGGTAACCACACAAATTATTAAGGCGGAACGTTGAAATCTTTAAAAGGCCGTGCAGGTGCGGCTAAAAACTAAAATAAAAACTATATATGTGTCTTCGCACATTGTGCAAGTCGATTTTGGCTCAATTATTTAAATCATTACATGCATAAATTGTCGCTTAGAACTTATTATTGACCAATACCAAACAAGCCTAATAATGACGTCATCAGTGGAGTGTATTGCATGATACTGCCTTAAAACTCTGCCAATACATGGCTTAGGAAGCAATATAAATAAATGCGGAATCTAGTGCACAAGAAAGGGAAAAGTATATATCCTATGTAAAAAAAATATATAAAAATATCGGAAAATAATTGTAGCGGTGCTGTGATTTGTAAATAAAATAAGGTTGATGATTTATTAAACCAAAATGCTCATACACAGAGAATGGAAGATAAAAACTCAATACTGCTGTGAAAAGTTATCTAATAAAACAGTATGAAAGGCTAAATATCTCGAAACAATGCCCCGATGCTTTTCAATTCGGCAGACCTTTGGTTTGACGTCACTTCAATTTTTAGAATTTTCGTTTATAGTTTTTCGTTAATAGATCGTAGTATATGTGTAATTTCATATCAATAATTATATTAAAACACTAGGTGGCGCAACCAAATTGTTAAAATTTATAGCAAAAGCTTACATAAATATTTCTGTCAAACCTTAACTGACGCCTTAAATATGTTTTCTAATATTTAAGGCTTATTTACATCGAAAGGTTTTTTGTAAAACCTGTTAAATAAACTTTACAGAGCATTTTGCAAAAAAAAATCTATGAAGAAAAAATCATGATTTGGGCTTCGTGTCCACTTCTAGTATAAACTATATTTTGTTGTGTGTTTTTTTCCAGGTAAAATTTTTTTTCTTTTTTTTTCTTGCATATACGCCCTCCTAAAGTTTGCAGAAAAGTAACTTTATTTTTTTTATACTGAATCCTAAAAATCAGGATGAAACCCGCCCTTAATTTAGTTATCGGCGGCTTGGGATTGTTACGGCAACTCCTTCTTGATTATACTAAAAAGTTATAGCTGCAGCTATGGATCGTTCGAATTCGGTTATAGTTACTCCTATGGTTCGGTGAAGGAAAACATCGTGAGGAAACCTGCATACGTCAAGAAAAAAAAACGAAGTATGTGAAGTCCACAATCCGCACTGGGCCCACGTGTGGACTATGGCCCAATCATCTTCGCTTAAGAGGGTAGGCCGTGCCCCAGCAGTGGGGACGTATGAAGGCTGGCAAGTACTCCTATGGAAATTTGAATTTCCCAGGATTAAAAGTAGCCTTTGTCCCATCTTCAACTATCTGTGTGCAAATTTCAGCTCAATTGGATGCTCTATTGCGACAGGATTGAGTAACAAACGTAGTTATTCCCGCCAGAATTTTCCGTGATGGAAAATACCCTTTGTCCTTTTTTAGGACCTAACCTATACATGTGCCAGGTTTCATTCCGATCCATCAAGTGGTTGAAGCGTGATTGAGTATCAATCAACCAAAAATTTAAACTTTCACATTATTTATATTAATGGCATAGCTGGTAATAAATAAATTTTGCTAGCGGTACTACCCGCCCTTAATTTTAAGCCCTCTTAAAGTTTGTAGAAAAGTAAGATATTACTGCTGTGACTTATGCAGTAAGTACACACGTAGTTGCTGAGAAAATCAGCTGAGTAATATGATAAATATGTGTTTCCTTACAAAGAAACGTATTTCATACGGAATCCTTCTATAGTGGTTGGTGGATGGGTACTACCGAGACTATTATAACAATTTCATAGACTAGTTAGATATCACCTCTGCCATGCATCTTTGCATAAATATAACGATATTATGGACCAAATAAAGATCAATGTAAAACCATAATCTATCGTTAAATATTTGCAGAGTCGCATCGTGAAATAAGCCCCAGATCTACATCGAAGTCGGCGCCTGCCGCGTTGACAAGTACGTTAACGTTGCCAACGGAGCAAAATAGTCCAGACCTCTGAAAGTTAAAAGACGGTGGGGATGAGCCAGCTTTTCATACCAGTAGACTTATTTTTTCAGCTGAAGAGGCTCTGAATGTATTGTACATCTCTTTTTATTCCTTATTGGACCCGAGAGTGGTTTCCTTTAGTCGCAAATGGTTTATGTCTTATTTTCCAGACGCGTATTTTATAGAGCTCTGTGCAAACTCTTAACGCTGCAAATACTACTTTTTCTTAAGAATTCTTTCTTTGTTTTTCAAGGACCTTTTAAAGACTCAAATAGTAAGATTTAATTGTCAACTCTTCACTTTTCATTTATTTATTTAACAATCTTTATTGCAGACTTGTATTCATACACGAATGGTGAAATTGATGCCAAAAAAATGTTTGTTATGAAGCAAAAAGGTTACAGATTCCTGGAATAAACGCCTGGAGTTTTTATTTTTTTTCTGATCATTTTATTGTTTTCCTAACATTATAACAAATTTGTGTATGCTACAGTAAAATTTTATTTTTTGAAAAAATAATTGTACGCTTTTCTTAAAATATCATATCTATTCAAAAAAAACCCTACTACTTATGTAGCACGATCAAAGAAATCTTATTTAACCATTTAAATACAAATTATTTCACAATTAATTACAGTAGCTTTAACTTCACTCCAGAAATCTGCGAGGAAGAAGTTATTGAAAGTGATTTCATATTTTATAATTTTAATCATTCAATTTGCCCCTTCAAGCTTCTTCGTTACTTGATCAAAACGTAAACTTTCCTTAATAATTTCATTCCTCAAATAATAAATTTTCACTTATTAATATGTAAATTCAGGTTACTGTTCCTGAGTCCTTTATCACCTGCAAGATAATATTATTATAATATTTAATGGTCTAAAGGATAATTTTCTAAGTGTACAATTGGTGTTTTTCAGATTAGCAGTTTAAAGTTGACAAGTTACAACACATCGATGGTACACCTTTACAGTTAGAAAGCTTATAAATCTGTGTTTTGTTTAAATTAAAAATGACACATATTACATATCGTAAAAACATCTTTCAAATCAGGTATTGCTTTTGAACATTAAATTGGTATTAAAGTAGTTTTTTTAGATTTTATTTCAAGGTCATTGAAAAATGTCGCAGGTGTGTGACCATTTTTCGATTTAGGCATTCGTTTGCAAAAAAATAAGCTTGTGTCCTTCTCCTTCCAGCTAAATGTCTGTTTGTGGATATGTGAAAAGAATCACAGCAGTATACCAAAATCAAAAGAAAAACTATCACAGCTTAGTAGGATTCACTAGTTAACAAGTAATAGTCGACAAACTTATAAAATGTACTTGGTTGTAAAAAATACAGGAAAGCAAAAAATTAAATTTGTTTCAGAAACATAGAATATACCCAGTGAAATTATTTCTTAATAGATACCTACGAAATATACCGGTCCCTGTCGTTAAGCCGGCTGCTCCTCCGAAGACTGACGCTGGCCGATCTCGGCGCACTGAAAAGAAATAATTACTGTTAATATAAGTAACATATAGATCAGATACATTAGTTCAGTACAAATGTACACATATTTAAGTACTAAGTGCTTGCTTACCTTAAAGAGAAATCCTTTTGCAATTCAGAGATATTTACCTACATATATTAGATAATACATTTTAATCCTTATTGTTTACCCTCTTATTGTTGTTTAAAATGTTACTTTATTCATTTTGTGGCATACATACGTTGCACTGTAGCTTAGCGTACGTAGGACGCATTCTGAGTTAGCGAACAGCCTATACAGTAATGAATGCAGTGCCTTATCGCTGCGAGTGCGCACGACGGACACCGCCTCAACGCTGCCTTCAGGTTGTATCGATCCACTCACTCCGCGCTAAATTGCTAAGTCGAATGCCCGTAGCACCGCTTATCTATTTCCCGCGCTTATGCATCACCGTAACCCATTTTGTTATAATTTCAACCTACTTTTGTTTTCATTATCTTTCTATTTTATTTCTTGTGTGCTCATTCGTCTGTGCCTTTCATTTGAATACTTTTACAATAAAAACTATTATAGAACTGTGACAAGATTTATTATTTGTATTCTACTAATAAACTATTCGTGTGCGTAGACATTTGTGATAGTGCACGTTACAAATTACAAGATAGCTATCTATATAACGTAGCTACATTGGTGACCACGACTTTGGATATTATAAATTTTTGTTCATGCAATGGAGCAATCTCAAGAACAAAGACCTCAAGAGTCACGACCAGTAACGAACGAGGGAACA
Source organism: Apoda limacodes (assembly GCA_946406115.1). Taxonomy (NCBI): domain Eukaryota; kingdom Metazoa; phylum Arthropoda; class Insecta; order Lepidoptera; family Limacodidae; genus Apoda; species Apoda limacodes. The sequence goes on along the minus strand of OX291541.1, from coordinate 36,136,055 downwards.
GGCGATGTTTTTAGAGTTGGCGTGCGGATTCCGCCATTTTAGCCCGAGGAGCCAGCACTATGGTTCGCGCAAGTAGAAGCACAATTTATCTTGTCAAACATTACAAGTGATTAAACAAAATTTTACTTCGTAGCAGCTCGACTGGACCGTCAATATGTTTGCGAGGTAAAAGACATCATCACTTCACTGCCGGATACTGAATTAATAAAACGTCTTTCCGCGTCACAAGAAGTAAAACAATTATTAATGCATGAAGAACTTGGAGACCGAAAACCTTCGCAATTTTGTAGACATCTCCAAGATTAAGCCGGTCCGTGTATACCTAAAGAATTTCTGGTAACTTTATGGTCGAGTAGATTACCACAAAATATTCAAACGGTTATCGCTACACAATCTGAAATAAGTTTGGAGAAATTGGCTGAACTTGCAGACAAAGTTCATGAAATAGCACCTATGGCACCACAAATAGCTAGTACTTCTGCTACGCCTGTTAATTTACATTGTCCATTAGATCAAGTGTCGAAGCAAATTAGTGAACTAACGAAACAAATTTCAGTACTCACTAAACATGTCTATAGACGTTCGTCCTCACATTCACGAAATAAAAAAATAACCGGCAACGTAGTCACTCCAGATCTAGACAACCACCAGCCAACCATCCACACTGCTGGTATCACTTTGTTCATGGCAATAAAGCTAAAAAATGTGTTCAACCTTGCAGTTTCCATTCGGAAAACACACAGGGCAGCCGGAAATAGCGGCCTTCGACTGCCCTTCATCTACAGGCCGTCTATTTATTGCCGATCAGCGAACGAAAATGCTTTTCCTTGTGGATACTGGTTCTGTTTTGTGCGTTTTCCCCCGGTCAGCTATGAAGACGTCCTGTTCTCAAACTAAAACCAAGTACGAGTTGACCGCTGCTAATGGTACAATTATAAGCACGTACGGAACTGTAAAGTTAGAACTCAACGTAGGTCTTAGACACAGTTTCGTTTGGAATTTTATAATAGCAGACGTATCTAAGCCCATTATTGGCGTCGATTTCTTAAGTTTTTATAACTTACTGGTTGATTGCAGAAAACAGCGCATCATCGACGGCACCACTATCCTCTTTGTGGATGTAACACGAAGAATCATTTCAAAGAGCATTGTGTCGATAAAAACAGTAACTGGAGAAATCGAATATCACCACATTTTACGGGAATTTCCAGATGTCACAAAGCCTGCAGGTATATTCACTATTTCAAAGCACAACGTTGTGCATTATATTAAGATTACGTCCGGTCTTGATTCAGAACGTATGAAGATCACTAAAAAGAGTTTGACGACATGGTAGCAAACGGGACAGCCAGGCGATCTGATAGTCCATGGTCTTCAGCTTTGCATTTAGTAAGAAAGAAGGATGGAGAATGGAGACCATGCGGTGACTACCGAGCTTTAAATGCGCGCACGATTCCTGATCGATATCCGGTATAGCATATACAAGATTTTTCTTACCAACTCGCTGGGACCTCTATTTTTTCAAAAATCGATTTAGTGAAAGCTTATAATCAGTTGCCGGTGTTTCAAGGGGATATACAGAAGACAGCCACAACAACAGCCTATAGATTATTCGAATTTCCTTTTATGGAATTTGGTCTACGAAATTCTGCACAAACGTTTCAGCGATTTATCGACGAAGTGCTGAAAGGCCTTGATTTCTGTTATGGGTTAATTGATGACATTTTAGTCTACTCTTAGTCAAAATTAGAACACCTGGAGCATCTACGCATACTATTTCAGCGCCTCGATAATTACGGGTTACTGATTAACGCAAACAAATGCATTTTCGGGCAAAAAAAATGGTATTCCTTGGTTACAACGTGTCAGCTGAAGGTATCAGTCCGCTAAAAAGTAAGATCGAAGCTATTACGCAATATCCTTTACCTAAGACAGTCAAAGAACTTCGCAGATTTTTAGGAATGATAAATTTTTATCGCCGATTTGTTCCTAAAGCAGCTCACATACAAGCACCACTTAATGCCTTACTTATTGGTTCAAAAGTAAAGGGAAATCAACCAATTCAGATGACATCACTACAACTTGAAGCGTTCGAAGCATGTAAAACCAGTCAGACACAAGCTACACTCTTAGTTCACCCAGATACTACAGCGAAACTAACAATTTTGACTGACGCTTCCGACATCGGATGCAGTGCTGTCTTGCAGTAGCGGTGTGTCAGAGTCCAACACAGCCATATATTGTGACGTATCTACAGCATCACCAAGACCATTTATAACACCTGAGTTTAGAAAACAAGTTTTTGATAATTTACACCGACTTAGTCATCCCGGTAGAAAAGCTACAACGCGGCTGGTTACACAAAGATTCGTATGGCCAGGTATACTTAAAGATTGTAGAGAGTGGTCTGGAAGCTGTCTAAAATGTCAGCAGAATAAAACTACCCGACATACATCAGCTCCGCTTTCCACTGTCCTTACCCCAACGTCGAGATTTTCCCATATCCATCTCGATGTTGTTAGACCCTTAATCATATCTTCAGATTACAGATTTTGTCTTACCGTCATCGACCGCTTCACTCGATGGCCTGAGGCAATACCGCTTAAAGACATTACAGCAGAAACATGCGCTTCGGCTTTAATATCATATCAAGATTTGGCTGTCCAATGAAGATTATAACAGACCGTGGCCGCCAATTTGAATCGCATTTATTCAAAGCAATTACTTCTATGATCGGCGCGCGTCATTTTAAGACAACGGCTTACCATCCAGCTTCAAACGGTATGATCGAACGACTACATAGACAACTAAAATCTGCCATAATGTGTTATGAAAACTCGCAATGGACCGATATACTTCCCATAGTACTTCTTGGTATTCGAAGTGCAAGGAAAGAAGACATACAGGCATCAGCGGCAGAATTAGTATAAGTCGAGCCACTGCGATTACCAGGTCAATTCCTCTTTCCTACCGAAGACCTTTCAACAGCAGACATAACACAGTTGTCAACGCGTCTTAAGACACACATGATAAAATTATCACCAAAATCAGCCACATGGCTCAGAAGTGGCCTATTCTACATGCCGAGGCTCACTTATGCATCACCGTAACCCATTTTGTTATAATTTCAACCTACTTTAGTTTTCATTTTCTTTCTATTCTATTTCTAGTGTGCTCATTCTTTTGTGCCTTTCATTTGAATACTTTTACAATAAAAACTATTATAGAACTGTGACAAGATTTATTATTTGTATTCTACTAATAAACTATTCGTGAGCGTAGACATTTGTGGTAGTGCACATTACAAATTACGTACAACGTAGCTACAATTTATTACCCTCAGATAAAGTTTTATAGACGCGGCGTGCTGGTTCGGCGGTCAGGGAGACCTGATGAAACGGCTGAACGCTGGCCGCCCGCAGGTTGAACGGGATCCCGAACCCAGGGATCACTTAATCTCCGCCCTGGGAGGCTGATTCGCCAGCCTGTGTAAAGTATCTGAAGTGGTAGTCGTGCCGGAGAAGGAGACCGGAGTGGACCCGGCTACTACAACAGAGGGGGATCAGGGGCCCTTCCGCCCGCCGTGCCAGCAACCGTATCATCTGTGGCGAGCTTCGGCAGTCTTAGAACCGCACCCTTTGCCCTCTATGCTGTCTGTGCAGTGAATCCTCATCCTTAGTCTTAGTAACTTTTTTTTATATATATTATGGCCAGAAGACAGAAAAAGAAAAGAGTTTGCACAGCGGCTACTCCATCCACATATAATGTGGATTTTTGCAACATCAGGGGTATTCACGCAAATCTTAACGCAGTCCACCACCATCTCGAAACTGCGCAGCCGACCATTCTTTTTCTAACGGAGACGCAGATATCCTGCCCGGCCGACACATCATACCTTCATTATCCCGGCTACAAACTCGAACACAATTTTATGAGTCGTGCCGGTGTATGTATGTTCGTCCGGGAGGATATCTGCTGTCGCCGCCTTCATAGCCTTGAAGACAGGGACCTGTCGATATTGTGGGTGCGCGTAGATTACGGCGGCCACACTCGTATCTATGCGTGCCTATACAGGTCTCATAGCGGTGACACGGACGTAACTCGACTCTTCACGCACCTGAGTTTGACGACTGACAAAGTTCTAGAGCAATATCCCACAGCAGAACTAGTTATTTTGGGAGACTTTAACGCCCACCATCGCGAGTGGCTCAGTTCTCGAACCAATAACTATGCTGGGATATCTGCTCATGAATTTGCTCTGACCTATGGATTCTCTCAGCTGGTACTTTCTCCAACGAGAATACCAGATATAGAGGAACATACGAGCTCCTTACTGGACCTTCTGCTGACTACTCGTCCGGACGGGTACTCCGTCTCAGTGGATGCGCCTCTTGGCTCCTCGGACCACTGTCTCGTTCGGACTCAAGTGTCATGCACACAACCTGATCCTTCTGGGCCAACTAACTGGCGTCGTGTGTGGCACTATAAGTCGGCAGACTGGGATGGATTGCGTGAATTTTACGCATCGTACCCGTGGAGGCAGATCTGCTTTAACTCAGAAGATCCTGACGTCTGCGCAGCCGCAGTCACTGAGACAATCCTTGCTGGTATGGAATGCTATATTCCTAACCCGCGAGTAGCTGCCGGCGTCAAAAAACGACCGTGGTTTAATAGGTCTTGCAGAAAAGCTAAAATTCTTAAGCAAAATGCATATGAGTGATACCCCTGGTGTTGCAAGCGTCCATAGGCTACGGTGACCGCTTACCATCAGGCGGGCCGTAAGCTTGTTTGCCACCTTACGTGGTATAAAAAAAAAAAAAAAAAAAAAAAACAATTTTGATTGAAGTTAAAGGTTATAAAACTTGGGTAGACAGACCACAGAGCATAATATTTAATTACTACTTCTTTTCGTTTTTTTTTACGGCTATGGTGGCAAAGTAATTCTTCTAAATGTTAAGTCGTAAAACCAGTAAAACGTTATTTTGTTATGTATATTTTTTATAAAAACCTGATTGCTTGTTTATGTCTTTGTGTTTAATCTGCTATATTGTCCACATGCATAAATATGGCACATTTATATTGTAAACTTACAAAATTGCTTAAACCTATTACCTCTTAATAGGTACATTGGTTTTTCTCAGTTAACCGGCAGTATCTGTGGAATTCCTATGGCACTGTAGTGCTATGTAACTTGCATTGAGCACACACATACACACACTATACACATATATAGAAAAATAACTTTATATAGTTTTTTTTTATTTTTTTTTGTTTTTTTATTAATGAACTCATCGGGTTCTGAGCCCGAAAACTTTTGTACTGCAGAGTCAAGTGAAGATCTTTCGTTTCTCTCTACCGATGAACACTTAAGTGATATTCTTCACGATACTTTTGCTTCCTGTGAGCGTAATCTGAATATATGTCATATTAATGCTCAGAGCAATCCGGCTCACTATTCAGATCTACTTACTACTTTCAATAACAATCGAATCCATGCGTGTCTTGTCAGTAAACTTTAAAGTAGTTCAACAATCCCATCTAATTATTCTGCTTCAATGGAATTTATTTTCATAGAAATTAAGATACGTTCCACCCTATTCTTTCTTGGTGTGGTATATGCACCCCCCACTTTTAACTTTTTTGACCAATTACTTGAAATACATTTACCTAGGTACGATCACTTTTTATTGATGGGTGACTTTAATACCTGCTTGTTACAAAATGACAGAAGATCTAATAAATTGAAAACTCTGTGTAACTCAACTAACACAAGTATTATCAAACTAAGCCCCACCTATCATGTCAATGACTCACACTCTACAAGATCTTATCCTCACTCTCCAACCCAAACCTATTTCTTCCCATGGAAAGATTGCTGCGCCTGGCTTCTCTCACCATGACCTAATATTTGCTTCATACAAACTCAAAACACCAAAACTTAAACCTAAAGTCATTTTTCAGCGTAACCTTAGCTCTATTGATCAAACACATTTAGTCTCTGTTGCTAGTTGTATCGACTGGAAACAAATCGATTCTTTAGATTCTGTTGACAGCAAATTAGAATTATTCAATAGGTATATCACGGAACTATATGACAATCACGCGCCAATAAAGCCAGAGCGCATGAAACGTTTCCCTGCCCCATGGCTTACAAATGAAATACGAGCTATTATGGCTCGTAGAGATCGTATGAAACGTAAGCATAAAAAATTTCCTACTCAAGAGAATTGGCAAGAATTTAAAGCAGCTAGAAATCATTGCAACAAGATGGTAAGGAACGCAAAACGCCGTTTCATACATTCTAATATTGAAAACTGTTCTTCTCCCGATTTGTGGAAATTTCTACGATCTTTAGGTCTTGGGATTATAGGAATGACTTAAACAATAACATAGACATTAATATGCTTAACCAACACTTCTCATCACCCAAACATGTTGTCGACCCAAAAACCAGGGATTCTACTATCAAACAAATTTGTTCAATTTCGCTTCCAAATAATACCTCCTTTACATTTGAACCTGTCTCTGATTGTAATATAAAAAAGATAATCCTTTCTCTAAAAACTAAAGCAGTGGGTAGTGATGATTTAGGTCGAGACCTGATATTGCCAATCCTTAGTATTATTTTGCCACATATTACCCATATTATTAACTTTTCTTTGTACACTGGTTGCTTTCCAATTTCATGGAAAATGGCACACATAATACCCATCCCTAAAAAAACTGACCCTACTGACTACGCACATTAAAGACCTATATCAATTTTGCCTTTTCTGTCCATAGTTTTAGAAAGATAGTAAATCACCAGTTCTCAATTTTCATAAAAATCTTTTAAATAGATTCCAGTCTGGATTTCGTCCAGCTCATAGTACATCCACGGCCCTAATTAATATCACTGATGAAATTCGACGAGCCATGGACGATCGAAAACTGACACTACTTGTTCTTTTAGATTTCAGTAATACATTCCATTACCTCAACCATGATATTCTCTTGTCTATCATTCGTTCCCTAAATATATCACAATCAGCGGCACAATGGTTCCAATCCTTTTTTTTTAGGGGCGTCAACAACGTGTACAAATAGACGAGTTTCACTTTGATTGGAGCAATGTTGATTCTGGCGTACCTCAAGGCAGCGTGCTATCTCCTTTATTATTCTCAGTGTTTATAAACACTTCTGTCTCAGTAATCAATTTCAACCCATCTTTATGCTGATGATCTCCAGCTCTACAGATCTTTTAGGGTAGACGAAGTTATAGAGTGTATAAATATGATGAATAAAGATCTTGAATCTATAATAAACTGGACTAAACAATATGGTCTTTCTCTTAACCCTTTTAGGAGATACAAGCAAAAACTAAAAATAGCCCAAAAATTTCGAGGTTTGGTGTCTTTAATTGGTTGCGTAAGAGAAACGATCGCAGAAACACTACAATAACTACAGTGATATAAGTTAACTTATCAATTATTTTTAATAATTGTCTGTATACTAGCATAGTTTTTAAGAAATATTAACACTCTGTATGGACTAACAAAGTCTGAGAATAAAGATTTATTATTATTATTAAAATAATGAGAAAACAAATGGACAGAAAATGTAAAAAAAATAATGGGCTACGTGGATAAGGTATAGCAGGATTTATTAGATTTTTTTGCGACTATGCTTTTGTAGATCTGAATTGTAGCCTATGACAGAGTAGTGAAAAGTGAGTTAGTTCGGCATTATACATGTATAGCGTAAGCTAACTTGATTCAAGCACGAATATTTCTCAAGTGGAATTCCAGTGCTTGTATTAGGGTAAGATACATAATGATGTGTGTCGTCAACTTGGTTGTTTAACCTATGAGATTTAAAAGACATGCTATATACCAAGGACCAGGTCATTTTTGCATGAACAGGAAACAAGTTATATCATAGGAAATAGCAACAATTATATAAAAATTACTGGAAAGGAATGTTTATGTAAATGAAACGAAAGTAAAAGTTTTCGAAAGGAATTAAACTGCTACAGAATGCAACGTTTTATTGGATGGAAATGAAGTTGAACAATTAAGATAATTTGATGAATTAATGCGATTATGCAATGAATTTGTGAGTTAATGCGAGAAATGAGGCGGAAGGGTGCTGCACTTTTTTTAATTCATGAATCTAGGCCTTCAAATCTAGAAAACAAAGTTTTTTTTTAAGATAGATAGAACAGAGCAAAAAACTCTTCTTCTTATGGTAGATAGGACAAATAAGCACTGAGGTGACGAGTAGGCAAGACTTTATTTTTATTTAAAAGATCATTCAAATATTTAGCCTAAAAAATGCTTTTTATTTTTTTTATACCACTAAGGTGACAAACAGGGTTACGGTCCGCCTGATGGTAAGCGGTCACCGTAGCTTATGGACGATTGCAACACCAGGGGTATCACTCCTAAGTTGCCGACCCTTCAAAAATCTAAAAATTTCTTTCTTGAAAAACTCCATACTGTAGTCCCTAGAGAAAACCTTGGCAGGGAGCTCATTCCACAACCCGAGCGTTCGCAGGAGGAATTTTCTCTGAAACCGCACTGTACGCGACCATTTCGGTTCTAAGGTGTGAAAATGAATTCCCTGCCAATGGTAAGCGGTGCGATGGTATAAAGTAGCCGTGGGCATCATTTCGAACAATTGGGTCAGAACACATGTCATTTTACAAAAGGTAGAACATACACAGGGAGGCTCTCCTCAGATTTAAGACCTCGATACGGCAAGTGAGTTTGGGATCGTCGACAATTCTCACAGCCCGTCGTTAAACCAAATCAAATGGGCCAAGCTGGTATTCGGGTGCACCAGCCCAGAGATGGCAGCAGTACTCCCTGCAGTATATGGGACCAAAGTTGTCCAACCAAATATTTTGAGTTTGTGAAGTTAGAGCTTGTAGAGTGAGGCGCTTGGCTCTACATGAGATATATTTTTTTCGCCAGTGCGAGTCATATGGCCTCATCTTGGCAAAATTTTATATGAAAATGTTCTTAGTGGTTACTTCTTTTTGCGAGTTGCTTGTGACAATAATTTTATATTTTGTTTATTTTTATTTTTTTTCTTTGGGGTGTATTTTTTACACATCAGAGGTGTCATTTGTCATAGCCCACTTTCTATCTTTGTTTAATTTAAATACTTAGCACTTTTTGTTTTTTCGATGTTTATAAAGGGTTACATTATAAACAACTATATTTGCATAAGTCGATTAGTTTAATTTTTTCATCAGATTTAAAAGTTTGACCTCGGACACCCATCACCATAGAAGTTTTATTTTGTAATTACTTGTCACCGCATTTTAATTTTTATATGAAGTATATATAAGCATCGTAATATAATTCATATAATATAAGTATAATAATGTAATATTCTGAAACCTGACGAAACTCCTATATTCAGTTTTATCCACTAATTTAAGAGGTTGAGAAACGATATTTTTCAAAAACCTGAAACATGTATATTTTATTTGTAATAAGAAGTCTGTGTACTTATTGTGAACTCGTATAATTTTTACATCTCTAGCATGAAATTAAGTTTGTATGAGAAAAGCCAATGACTTAATTTAAAGGCTGGAGGTGATATACTAAAAATCCTGAATTACATATTTTTTAATTTTTTATTTATAACAAGGAGTCCCTCTATCAATTTTCAGACCTCTAGCATCTACATTTGCGGAAGTCACATATAAATTTCCATCCACTAGTTTAAGGGGTTTGAAGTTTTTGATTTTTGTTGTTGTTCGTGTCTAATACTAGCTTACATACCGGATTTCAGCTTTCTAGGACTTCCGGAGAAGTACCCAACAATTATTGGGGAAATCGGGGTTATTTATATATCAATAAAATCTGAAGTATAAGAGCTGTGCAATTGAAACTTTATATGATTAATAAGCCTACTTTTGACATAATATCCCGAGAATTTTGTTTATTTGATATAATCCAAATCCAAGTTATGAACGTTCAAAAATGGACGATGCCCTTCGAAAACAGGTAGGTAGTGCCCTTGCGCTATATTGGTTCGTGCATGTTCCTATGTGATAATTTTAAATAATCTAAACAGTATTTAATAAATACCCAGAAATATATTGGACTTGTACTACTTTACTAACGTAAATAGATAGATGTAAATGTGTCGCTAAACTTCATGGCATCTGAAATAGTAATAAAGCTTAACGAGGGTGAAGACTTTCGTGCTTCTCTCTTATATTGTTATTTTTGTATCTTCATACGACACTTACGCAAAACACTGGTGGTTACAGTTTCAGTAACGATAATGGTAGTTTGGTGTAATTGGCTTTTGGTATCTATCTTGAAAGAAACGTCGTGTAATTTTTGCTAAGTACTTTTGTGTCACAAAAAACTTATAAGGTTGGCCATCTAATTTTGCTGTTTTCAGACTTATACACTACCCAATATATAATAGTCTTCACTCCAAAAGTTTCAATATTTTATTGTTTATAAAAAAAAAAATTGATTTGGAAGTTATGTAAAATATTACAAATATTAAATAGTGATATATTTAGGCCTGTAAAAACTGTCTCTAATATTATTGTATAATAAATACCATTTTTTTGAAATTCATGAAAAATCTCTCCTCTGAATTGTTGATCGCATAGTAGATGCGTTCACATTTTGTGTCTTATATTTTCACGATGAAGTCAAGAATATAATTATGTAGGTACTCGTATAATGAGAAAAGTGGGCAAGAAGCTGCATTATTTCGCATTAAGATATTTTTGAAATGTGCTTTATCTAAGGTATTTAAACAAGTTTTTGTGTTGGATGTGTTTGGAGTTGTTATGTATAGTAGGTACCTACACATGCTAAAGACGTTACCAATAAAATTTGACAAAAGATATTTTTATGATATAAATAAACAACATTATTATTCTTATTAAAAAATAATTCTGCTACCACTATTTTGCATTTTACACATTTTTATTTCAGACTTAAAATAAAAAACTAGAATGTTTTTTAAAAATGTATTTTAATTTAAATCTTGTTAAAAGGTATCCTCAGTTTAATAATTTTATTTTATCACTGTATCTTCATAAATCGCCAATAATGCAACGATTTTGATAATTTCATTTAAAATATATACATACATAATATATAATACCTTGAACTTTTCTACGGAACGCATACGTTTTGTTTTTTCCTACGGACCCCATAAATTTTGCACATGCACTTATTATTAATGTTAATAAATATTTTCATACCAAAGATGCGGTCAAAAGGCCAGGCCTTGAGCCAGGACTTGAACCTGCAACAATCCTTACAGTCCAAGTAAGTGTTCTACCAATTATTGAGTTACCGAGGCGCAAGTCTGGCCAATAAAAATCCTAACTACATCTTTGCTACGGTAATACGCTCGTTACGAACCAACGTCAAAAACCTCCTAGTGACTTATAAAGTCTTAGTTATATCAATCATAGAAATTCAGAGATTCTTAAACAAAAAAAGACTATTACTATATATGTATATTTATAACGTGTTTTTAGGGTTCTGTACCCAAAAGGGTAAAAAACGAGACCCTATTACTAAGACTGCGCTGTCCGTCCGTCCGTTTGTCCGTCTGCCACCAGGCTGTATCTCATAAACTGTATTAGTTAGACAGTTGAAATAAATTAAATATTTAGGGGGGCTCCAATACAAAAAACGTGATTTTTTGCTCGATATTGATAACGGCATCAGGTAGACGCTTGAAATATTCACAGAATGTTTAGTTATATATTCAGTTTAAAAATAAATAATTAAATTAAAATAAAACAAACATTTATGGGGGGCTCCCATACAGCAAACGTGATTTTTTTGCCGTTTTTATAGATAACTAGCGATCCCAGCGAACGTTGTTCCGCTGCTAACCCGGCGAAAGTTGGTTTTTACCTAAAGTGCCCGAGTCCGGCTCGCACTTAACAGATCGTGATAAAATCTATTCTATCTTTTAAGTTGGATCAAATAACAGAGAGTTACGCAGTTTGATCGACAAAGGGTCAACAGATTAGGAGTCCATCGCGAACAAACAACGTGACACGTAATTTTTATGTATATAGATGATTCGGAACCATGAGTGCGCGAGTCCGACTCGTACTTGACCGATTTTTTTATTCTATGAAGAATTGTGTATTTTTAAGATTGCTGTACTAGGACTTTATAAGTCATCTAATATTAAACTGTTCGATAAATAAAATACAGATGTTTATTAAATTAGGTTTGAAATAATGTTTTAAAAGCTGAGCATCAACATCGGTGAGTCTTTAAGGAAATATTTATCATATCCTTGACTTGGTACTGACATGAAATCGTTTTTCTTTGAAACGCAAAAAGCTTTCTCAGTGAATGACAAACGACTGTTCCGTGGTATGAATATTGTTTTGACTCTGTTTATCGTTGGTACATGTAAAAGTAAATTATTTTCCTTATCGAGAGAAGATACCTCCTTTATGTTTTTGTCCCTTAGGCTATTATATTTTCGGCCCACATGGTAAAACAATAAACAGTTATGTTAACATTATATCGAGTTATTTTTACATTTTGCATTTTAAATAAAATATTCGGTAAAGCCAAAACCAGAAATCAATTACAAATAAAGCAATTCCAAACTTTTGCAATTATATTCAAGTACTTACAGCCATTTTTCGGGTATTTGAGCATTTGATTAATCATTACATTTCTAATTTTAATAGAAAAATTAAAATGGTTTCTACTCAGTTGCTATGTATATCGTAAGATTTAAAATTATTTAAATATCATAATAAAAAACTTAAAACGTTTTATAGTTCGGCATTATGAATCGTAAGATTTAAAATTATTTTATTCTTTATGGTATCAATCATTCACAAAATTCACTTTTTAAAATTTGCATTCTTACTTTACTAGAACTGGAACATAATTTGTCGAAACAACTTCATAGTAGTGCTTGCCTGCGTACTGAGAGCACTGGAGTAAGCTGAGTTCTACGCCATAAGTGTCTTGACCTAAAACACTCCCTTTGTCGAAAAAAATATTAAGTGACTTGGATTGGTATAAAAACGAATTTAAATTCAGTTCGGTTTAAAGAATATTATTTCTCAAATGAACTTACAATGCTCACTTATTAAATAGAAATATTTAAAAATACAAAAAAAAAAAATCTTACTTTAGGGTTGCCTATTACGATTATTGGTTAGTTAATTAGCTTAGATGTTAGTTAGCATTTACTAATATATGCGTTAGTAGTAGGCGTGTAGATAATTTGTTAGTTTATTAAGCTTTAAGTTGATAAATTACAACATCTAACATGGACACTTTTAGCCTTTATTTAAACGCATTCATTAATGTAAATAATTATTTTAATAGCAAAGATGCAATCTAAAGATCAATCTCGAGCCACGATTCGAACCTGCAACAATATAGCATGTATGATAGATAAAATCCAAAATTACTATTTTACTATTCTATAACTATGTTGTTTTCTTTATTAATTAAAAAATCAGCAGTTATGCTCTTTTTTAATACAACCGTTTTAAACACCTTTCAAAACTAATCATTTAGTAATCAATCACAGCAGTTTAAATTTTCTGAAGTAATTTTAGAAGAAAATTACTGAAAAGATTCAACGTTCTGCTATTTTAATAATTCAATTTACCCTTCAAGTCTTCTTAGTTAGAAAATTAGATTTGAAGCCTCCCCGTTTCCTTTGATTTAATTATTCACAGAAATTAATCCTGGTCTATCCTAAACGTTTTATAAGTAAAGCAAGCATCAATAGATTACTAATTACATACGTATATATACGTTTTACAAGTATTTCCCACAACTGCTAACGACTTACAAATGCAAAACTTTCATAAAAAATATACTTATCTTAAAAAAAAATATGAAAAAAAACCTTTTATAATTAGTAAGAAATTTTTAAGTTGCCAAATGTTTAATTTTGTGTTTCTAGACCGTGGTTTTTACCTGTTATTAAGAATAAACTTATTTTTAAGCTTAGGCCACAAATCCACTGCGCTGGCCTACTTAAAAATTAGTGGACGTTTGTACAGCCGGTGACGACTCGACTGTCAAGTTTTCATGCCACCCATAAGCATGGCCCAACCCACTTATTACTGGCTCACTTATTTTAAAAGTCCACGCAATATAAAAAATATTTATGTATTTGAAGGTAATTGAAAAATCTCGTTATTGTTTAAGTTTTAAACACAAAAGCAGTACCTTGATATACTGTGATGTGCTGTTAATACTTCGCTTAAGACACTTTAAATAAATAATCAAAAGCAAATATATCAGAAATAAACATCGACGATAACAGGTAAGAAATTAATATTAAATGTCATCAAATTGCTTTAACTGCCATAAGATATGAATATTTGAAGATTAATTGGTACCCCTGACATTGTGAACAAGAACGAGATTGATTTTATCATATCGAACAGGAAGTATATATTTAAAAATATCTCAGTGATCAATAGTATTAATCTTGGAAGCGATCACCGACTTGTTCGAGGTATTTTGAATTTAGACTTTACGCTAATGAAATCAGTACTCTAACCGACGCTACGCCAAACAATGATGGTTTTCTATAAATACCACTTGGAACTTTACAACCGATTCGCGTTGTTGGAAACCACCAAGGCCGTTAATCAAAATGCAACAACTTTGCTAATGTCTTCTGTGAAAAGGAGTTCAAATTCCGCCTGTGAGCGTGAAAGAGTACCTACCCATTGCCAAGTCTCTGGCAAAACTCAGAATTTGATGAGGAAAAGACAGAAGATGCCCTTGTTGTCACCAAAATGGCGTACTCTAAACAAGCGAGTCAAAAAGCAAATATGCTTTACTATTCACCACTCTAATACACGTTCCATTAAGACAGCTATCGTAAAAAACAAAGGATCAAAAGTATTCACTAAAGACATCTTAGAAGAAGCCAACTCATAACGCTGAGCATTTTATATTGAAGAATTATATAGAAGAAACGTTTCCTCTAAGCTTGAAAATCTTACCAAGGTAGAAGAACTCA
The DNA here is from genome assembly GCA_946406115.1 of Apoda limacodes. Taxonomy (NCBI): domain Eukaryota; kingdom Metazoa; phylum Arthropoda; class Insecta; order Lepidoptera; family Limacodidae; genus Apoda; species Apoda limacodes. Next base: position 36,121,046 of record OX291541.1, on the reverse strand, counting down.
ACATACAGGCAAAAGCCACGTACCCTTAACCCGCAATGGCTGTAATGACAGTGAGGATATTGCAGATATTGAGGTTGGCGAGACAACAATAGCTCGTGAGCAACTTTAAAACAACTAATTTCTAAGTGAAGACGATATTACAGTGGAGCTGTTGAGAGCCGATGGAACCCCAGATATGACGAAATTGCGGAAGCTCCTAAATACAGTCCTGCACATCTCAAGAGTTATCTAGAATCGTCACGCCTAGATACTTGATGACTTTTAGCCTCCAAAACAGGCTTAATTTCGTAAAAACACTACAGTATACCACGTCCACACGGGTATAATGGCGTGAAATCAGGCACTTTATCTTGCCATCGTGGACTACAAAAAGGCAGCTATACCAAGTCAATTGACCTATCAAGGAGTTGAAATGGCGGTATGACGCCGCTACATTTACCGTACAAGAACAGGACCAGCAAACAAAGCCCATTCAGTTGAGGATTACGAAAGGTAGATATAACACCACTGAAATTATTAACATACCAGTGCACTGGAGGATATCTTTAAGATGCTCAACTGAAAAAATTACGTCATTTCTGAAAACGGCGAGTTCATTTTTAGCCGTAGATGACATCGTAATAATGGCTAAATCGCCAAAAAGCCTTAACTGTTTTCCAGAGGAGTGGGTGTCAAGATAAACGTAGACAAGACGAATATCATGTCTAATGCACACGTCGACTTAATACCAGTGACCGTCGGTAATTTCGAAATACCTAGTTCAGACAACTACACTAGATGGAACAACTTCGATAACGAAGCAGATAGCACAAATTCAGTTGGGATGGGCAGCTTAAGTAATGTTGTGCCAGGTTTGTTTGCCAGGGTGCCTATACCTCATTGCTTAAAGACAAAGGTCTTTAACTAATGCGTCATGCCTTATGGTGCGGAAACGTGGGCACTGACATTTGGCCTGTTCCACAAGTTTAAAGTCTGTCTTTAAAACTATAAGACGGAATATGCTCAGAGGTTCTTTAAAGGATATGATATGATATATGATATGATTATAATGAAAAAGGTCTAATACAGAACAAAACTTACCGATACAGCCCACAGAATAAGCGAACTGAAGTAGCAATAGTCAGGTCATATTTGTCGCAGAACTGATGGCTTTTAGGGCATATGAGTAGATGAATCTTAAAGTAATACGGATTGGTAACCCATCGCCAAGTAGACCGATGACTTGAAAAAGCCAACTAGAAGCGGAAAAGCGGAGGCCTAGGTGTGGCGGCTTAATTAGGAAAGGCCAAGTCCAGTATCTGATTGCTAAAGGCTGATTGATTTATACCACTGCCTCATATTCATATTCATATTCCTCATGTAGTCGAAAACCACGCGAAATATCCGTCGTAGATCTTACTTCTTAAATTGTTTTGCCTTTTTAATTTTAAAATTCAGATAATTCATGTCACTTTGCAAATTTATCTACCCTAAAGTTGATGATAGTTCAATATATGAATTAAAAACAGCGAGCAGAGTTAAACAAATACAAACGGGATAGAGGATGAGGTCTCAGAAAAGGCTTGTGACAAAAAGGTCAAGTGTGAGTCGGATCAGCACACTGAAGGTTTTTACTGAACAGGAATTTTAAAGCTTTTTTCTAAAACCAACTACTCTTTTGACCATAACTTTTAACTATTAGATCACGTATCTGACTCGCACTTAAATTTCAAGGAACATATGGTTTCAGCACTTTGATTGTAGTAATTCCCGGTTTTCCGTTTTTTCAACCAAGTCCTATCAAGGTTATTGTAAAATATCATGATAGTTTTGCTATTTTTTTTTTGGTATATTATAGTTTACATGGCAACCACAGTACTTTAGGAGCCAATGCTCTCCAATTTAGAAAGAACTATATACATTCACTTCAAAAAGGGGCTTAGAATTTATTGCCCACTGAGGCATCAAACATAATGTAAAAAGGTTTTCTTTAGACTCACTCGCTTTAAGGGACAAGGGTTCATGGATTATATTTGACTAAGAGATTGAAGTCAAACAAAGTGTACTTACCTACATTTATTAATTTGCTTGAGCAAATTCTTTTATTTAAAGTAGATGCAGTTTTTGGTTGTAACGTTAGGAAAAGACTTCGACGTGAATTAAATTAAAAAAGTTTTATCTACAAAATTTTCGGAATTCACTTACAAATTTCCATGTCCTATTTTTCCTTTTAGGGGATGATTTTTCAAAAAAGGTGAAATACGTCAATATTACGTATACGGAATGAGTGCAATAGTATAGTATAATTATTTCAACTCATACGATAACAAATTGCATTAAAATTTAAAAAATTACGTATTTCCATACAAACGCCTAACCCCCATTTTACCCCCTTAGGAGATAAATATTATAAAAAAAAATTAAATCCTTGTTTATTATAATAGAAACTTCGATGTAAAGTCGAATTTAAAGACTAGCCTTAGTAATTTGGGCTGTGTCTTGATAGATCAGTCAGTCAGTTAGTTTACTCTTTTATGTATATATGTAGATAATGTAAACAAAAATAATAATCAATGCAAAATTGATAGCACATTACATGCATTAATACGGTCCTTAACTAGTAAGCCGTGTATTGTTGTTCCCGGAAATAATAATAACACACATCGTTAAATAATAGCAACACCCAGTTAAATAATTAAAACAGACATAGTTAAATAAAAACAACACACATAGTTAATTAGCAACAACATACATAGTACAATGATAACAACACGCATAGTTAAATAATGACAACAGACAAAGTTAAATAATAACAACACACATAGTGAAATAAACAACAAATATATAGTTAAAAATTCATGTTAAAGAGTCAGTACTTGCTCGAAACAGAAGCATTGCGTTGGTATTCAAGAGCAAACAGGGCTGGTGGCCGGTACATATTTTGTCTTGTTGCAAATGTTAACGGATTTGCCATAAAATCTATAGATACCTAAACATAAAAGAATGTTTGTGCCTTATGCGTTGTTACATCGTTCATGAGATTGCGATTTAACTTTCGTGAGTTGTTGTGAACATGGCCAGAAATAGTGTAACTGCGTAAAAATGTGGCACAAATGAATGTATTTCATATAGTTTAGCGGTAGTTTGTATGATTTGGGTGTGAATGTTAAAGGATACAGGGAAGTACAGACAGTAGGGAAAGTTAAGGAGAACAAAGGGGATACAGCGAAAAAACTTTCGCAAGGTCAGCTAGTGTTATATAATCTACGAAATAATAAAATATCAATTATAAAGCCTTATTACATTTAAGGAAAAAATTAAGTAAGATTGAACTTGTCAAAAGCGTCTTATAGTAATATCCAACTTAAGTAGACCTAGAGAATGTTATAGAAATTTTATAGGTTTTACTAATGTCAAATTCAGGAAAGAAAAAAAAGGTAGCTGGCAACACTTCTGTAAAAGACGGTATTCTAAACGCAAAAATTAAAAACTGAAGTTCACCTACTCGTTGATTTTAAGTAATTTAGAGTAGTAAAACTTATTATTTCACGTCACATTAAAAGTCTAGAAGGGATTTTGAAAACGAAAGGTTTAAACATGTTTTTATAATAGTTATTTTAAACTATTGCAATATTTTCATTTAAAATTAAATTAAAATTAACTAAACAATCATAAGCAAAAACATTTTGAATAAAACGAATTTCTTTATTTAAACAAAATTAATGCAATCACATTAAATTAATTTATTTTTACCAGCTCCGTTCTAACTTGAATTTCGTTTTAAAACTTTGGACTTATTGAAACCCGAAAAGACGTGTATTTATTCAAACCAACATTGTGTGTACAAGTGCTTATGCGAACGAAGTTTTCGACCCCAACGCCGCTCAAAAGTTGAGCATTTCATTGCAAACATTAAATAAATATACCGCAGAGGAACACAGAAAACACATTAACGGATAAAATGAAGAGTGGCAACACATAATAAAGTGTAAATTTGGTTAGATAATTTGTTTTTGTTTTGAATGAAGGGAAATTTGTTATGTTGGTATGGTATCATAATAAAACGTCACTATAAAAAAAATATTACCTTCGAACTACATCATGCAAATATACGTATAGTGCAACAAAATTTTCTGTCCCGGTGGTACATCATTGTCCGGTGGTCGAGAATCAAAACTACAGTCGCCATATTGAAATAGCAAAAATTAAACTTAAAACAACACTAGCAACCAAACACCCAAGCTCAGAAAATTATGTTGCACTGTATTTTTATTTTTCATTTAATTAGTTTTATATTTAAATAGCTGTAATTTTGGTAATCAGCGCAGAATTCCTATGACAATTCTTTGATTATATTAAGAAAGTTGGCTTAAACTGTAGTAATAGGATTTATGTTATATTCCTGTGGGAACTTTTAATTTTTAACGGAATTAATGTTATGCACTGACAATAACAAGTCAATAACATAAACGACGATATTACATAAACTAGTAAAGTATTAAAAATAGTTCTCTTTTACACATTTTTCTTTTAATACCACTAGGGTGGAAAACAAACTTCACCCCGAGGTGAAGTACTGCTTCGTACTGTTGAGTATTACAAGTTTTTTGGACACCAGCTTCACTTTGTCCTGCAAATCATACCAAGTCACTACCAAAGATCCCAATGCTCTTAGTGATGGGGAGGGGAGTGTTCTGGAATCATTTTACCTTTTTAGGGATGAATCCAAGTTCTCCCATCCTCAGTCAGACACCTTAAATAAGTAAATAAATACTTAAATACGCTTCAATGTACCTTTGATTTCATAGGGCTATCATAAGTTTTTTTAGAAAATACTGTCGTCTATGTAAGTGACTCGTTAGTCTTGGTGGTAGTGTATTAAATTGTTGACTAGAATAGTATGTTAGTGACTTGTTATTTCTGCTCCTCAGTGTATATATACCTTAATGGTATGTGTTAATTTCGGGTATAAGCTATGGTTTAGTTGTTGTGGCATAAAAGAAGTAACGAACATGCAAACTTACAAAGTTTTAACAGAGGAGCTTTTATAAATCCAGGAAATAAAAATAAAATATTCATGCAAATTTTGACGTGGGAAACGTATTCTTGAAATGCATAATATTCATCTACCTACCCTTGTTTTTTGCATTTATTTAAAAAAGGTCATTGCAAACTGCATCGTTTTATAAAAGCAACCATGTGTCTCCATCATAGATGTAGAAGGGTCCAGTAAAACGCAGAAAACATTTTTTTTAAACGTTTAATAGCGGTACAAAAAAATAATTACTTGAAACAAGAACATGTAACTTATTCGACCCTATATGGAGTACTGCTGCCATTTCTGGGTGGGTGTACCCGGATATCAGCTTGGCCCTTTTGACTCTTTTCAACGACGAGCTGTGAGAATTTTCAACAATCCCAAACTCTCACATACACAACTGTATGTGTTCTGTATGATGGGATATGTTCTGAGGTATTGTTTGAAATGATGCCCACGGCTACTTTCTACCATCATTCCATCATTCAATTCATTCTCACACTTTAGAACCGAAATGGTCGCGTACAGTGCGGTTTCAGAGAAACTTCCTCCCGTGAAATGAGCTCCCTGCCAAGGTTTTTTCTAAGGAATACTGTAGGTATGGGGTTCTTCAAGAAAGAAGTTATTGGATTTTTGAAGGGTCGGCAACGCGCGGGTTATACCCCTGGTGTTGCAAGCGTACATAAGATACGGTGACCGCGTACCATCAAGCGGACCGTAAGCTTGTTTGCCACCTTAGCGGTATGAAAAAAAATCTACGATTGTGTTGCGAACATGCGCTTCGGCATAGAGATATCTGAAACAACGTAAAATGGCATAGCATTTCCATACAAATATTATAAATGCGAAAGTAACTCTGTCCGTCTGTCTGTCTGTCTGTCTGTCTGGCCTGGCTGACCACGGCACTCACCACTGGCACGTTGCACGGAGCTAAAAAGACAGATAATAATATTAATAATTAATAATTAATAATTGTTTATTTCTCTCACAAGCATTAGGTACAATGAGATGTTTTAACAAGGGCAAGTAGTACATGTTATGCTTGAGAGACAATTGGATGCCAAACTAAGCTGGGCTTGTATTATGGAACCAATTGTCTTTCGTCGACAAGATCGCCTGTTCTAGATTAGGCATTATAGCGGGTAGGTATTATTTACTTAAGATTTTATAGAATCTTAAGATAAGAGATACATATTAAGTTCGTAATTTGAACTAAGGTAATATGAACAATAATAACTTATAATTATACTAAGAAAACAAAGGCAGTTTAACAATGTGTGTGTGTGTGGGTCTGCGTGTGTGTGACTATTAGTTAATTGTATGTGTGAAGGTGTGCCTGTAAGTAAGTGAATGTGACATGCGTTATTATAATTATATATGACACATATGTATAGATATATGTAAATAACATGTAAATATGTATTTAATAGAATATTTAAATATACACATAATTATATATTAAGATATAAGAAGAACAATATAAAGATGATTTTCTCAATTTTTTTTTTTTTATTTAGCAATAAGAAGAATATGTTCGGTTTCAGTGTAGTCTAGAAAGGACAACCAAGCTTTGAGGATAATTTTACATTTGCGATAAGTTTTAGGATACAAATTTAGTATTTTATTGATTTTATTGTACAAAAAGGGAGCTAAAAATCCTGAGTGATAGGTGCAAAAGGTTGTACTATAGGCTGCAGGATTACATAAGTTATCTGTTTTTCTTTTTGAATTATTTATAGCAGGATAGAATGTGAAATTCCTGTGGAATTTAAGAGTTGTATTTAGAATAAATAATTGCCGGACTGATAATACCTGGCTTAACTTATATAGATCATGAGTAGGAAACCTAAATGGTTTATGGTACATGACTTTGAGAATAGATCTCTGTGCCCTTTCTACTTTAATAAGCTTGGTTTTACAGGCGCCTCCCCAAGCACGAATGCAATATGTGGTAACAGATTGAGCGAGAGCGTAATAAACTGATTTTAAAAGTTGTACATCTAGTATGCATCGTAGGGATTTGAATAAGTAAGTGAGTTTTCTCAGTCGAGATGTTAGATAGTCTATTTGAACTGACCAGTTCAGGTGATTGTCAAGGTAAATTCCTAGATATTTAATACTATCTACGCGGTCGATCGCTGTGCAGGAGCTAGAGCATATAAGGTTAGTATGGCAGGTATGGGCAAGGAGAGAGAATCTGGCGTCTGGTTGAGTATTTTTTTTTATTGAGAACGTAATGAATTTTGTTTTTTGGACGTTTAATGTTAGCAGGTTGACATTTAACCAGAGTATGACCTCTCTCAAACCTGATTCAGCATTGTTTTGGGCATCTGCCCAGGTCTCTCCATGAAATACTATCGCAGTGTCATCAGCGAATGTAAATATTTTACCATTATAAGGCTTGTAGTTGCACAGCTCGTTGATGTAAATCAGGAAGAGACTGGGGCCGAGAACGCTGCCTTGTGGCACTCCGTACGAAACAGGTTCGTAAGCACTATAGTTATTATTAATACAGACTTTTTGAGTTCTGTCAGTCAAATAGGATTTAAATAATAAGAGAGAATTTCCACGAATTCCAACATTTTCCATTTTATGAATCAATTTGGGAATAGAGACACTGTCGAAAGCCTTTGCCAAATCCAGAAACAAACCAACACATTTACGTTTTTTATCAATATTGTTAACTATATATTCCGTAAGGGTTGTAACGGCCTGTTCTGTAGACCTTCCAGCCCTAAATCCGAATTGAGCATCTGAGAGAATGGTTTCGTTTTCCAAAAATGATATAAGTCTTATATTCATTAGTTTCTCTAGAACTTTAGATAAAGCTGAGAGGACTGAGATCGGTCTATAGTTATTGACACTGTCTCTGTTCCCACTTTTGAACACAGGGTGTATTAAAGAGCGTTTGAAAATATTAGGAAAAACTCCCTTTTCAAAGCACAAGTTACAAATGTACGTCAAAGGAGGAACGATTTGCATGTGGGCCATCTTAAGTATACGTGAAGGAATGGCGTCGAAACCCGTGGCAGAGTCATTTTTGAGCCCAAGAATGGTTTTCTTGACTTCATCTTCCGTCGTGTTTAATAATACAAAAGATTTTGAGTGATGTTGTTCTGTAATATTGGAGTGGATATTAGCGTTGCTAGTAGATTCTAAAATTTTTGAAGCCATCGATTTCCCTACATTTGCAAAATAGGAGTTCACAGAGTTTATTGATGAGGTAACACTGCTAGGGTTAATTTTTAGGAGTTCTGTTACTGGAGTTTTAGTCTTATTTGTATTTGAGATTTTCCTAATCACTTGCCAGGTTTTCTTAGGATCGTTGGCATGTTTACTTAATTCGGATTTCTCATAATTTATTTTGGTCATTCTAAGTAATTTATTGCAGTAGTTTCTGTAACGTAGGTAAGTGACTTTTAGTATATCATTGTTTGGTGATTTTTTAAGACTAGAATGAAGCTTATCTCTGTGTTTTATACATTTGAGAAGTCCTGGGGTAATCCAGGGTTTAGTAGTTTTATTGCGCCGAGATAGAGTTACAGTCTGTGAGTTGGAGGTTATTGCATCAGACAATATATCAACAAGGTTGGCTGCTGCTGCGTTAGGATCATGTGTATTATATATGTCAGAGAAGTCTGCTTCAGCAAGTTTAGTAAGGACTCCTGGATAGTCTATTTTTTTGTGTAAAAAATTTGATTTAATATATGTTGGTTTAGTCATAAGGCAAAGAAATTTTGGAAGATGATCTGTCAGCACGGTGTCTATGATAAATGTTTTGGATTTCTTTTGTGACTTCATAAAAAAATGATCGAGGCAGTTGTTCACCCTAGTTGGAAAAGTATGTGTTGGCAAAAAGCCATTTTCGGCCATAAAATTTAGATAAGAGTCGGAGTGAATGTCGTTATTATGTTGTTTAATGTCTATGTTTATGTCACCAGTAATGATTATTGTATTAAAGCTTGATATTGATTTAAGTACGTTGTTAAGTGAACTTAAAAATTTAGGAATATTGTGGAATGATGGGGATCTATAAATTGTTACTATTGCTGTATGATTTCCTATCCTAACTACCAGGCAACTAGCATCATCAAAAATAGGTTCTTCTACAGAAGATGTTAAGTCATTTTTAATATAAACACAGACTCCATCATTTTGATTATTATAGTGTGTTGTTACGTGAGGTTGATAGTTGTCAAGTAAGGGAGGAGATTTATTACATCTTAACCAGCATTCAGTAAGTACAATTATGTCAATATCAACATTAAGTCTAGCAAGAAGAGTTTCCAAAGCATTATAATTTTTATATAGACTTCTTATATTTTGAGTAAATATTTTAAAACAGTTAGGTAATTCAGAAATATTTGTTGAACATTGTTCTGGGGTGATCAGCACAGCTTCTGATATGCTTAAGTCATCAAGTTCGTCGTTAATTTCAGTATAAAGGTTATCCATGTTTAAGTTTTATGATTAATGTTTTTGTAAGTAAAAAAAAAAACATTGCGGAGGTGAGAATTACCTTCCCTGAGAAAAAAATCATAAGTTTTAATGTGTGTAATTTTTTTTTTTTTTTTCGCGGTTTATGTTTGCAGTTAGACTTAGAGTGTTTGTGTGTGTGTTGAAATAGAAATAGTGTGTGTTGAATTGAAATAGAAAATATAATAACTCTGTAGGTGACTGAAATAGTCATAACTGGGTTTTCAAGTCCTGAAGCTGCATTTCAGATTTAACTAAGATAGAAGAAGATCCTTCGGTTTTTCTGAGAAACACTCGTCCATTAGAAGTCCAGCAATATTTGTATCCTGCAGTCTTGGTGAGGTCACGAGCCAGAAAATGTAGTCTGCTTGCTTTGCTTGTCAAATGTTCGACCACGTAAACTGGCGTTTTGTTGTTCAAGGAACCCAGGCAAGACATATCTAGTTTTTGACTCTTGTTGTCAGCGTTGTATTGCTTGACTGCTTTCAGTATTTTTAATTTGGTCATCGTATTAGTAAATTCAGCAATTATAGGTTTATTGTTAACATTCTTACTAGGGACCCTAAAAATTTCTTTTACATCCGTCACATTTACGTCTACCTGGAGGGATTTAGCGAGGTTAGTAACGAGTCCCACAAGATTTTCTTTTGTTTCACCAGATGTCATTGTCACGTTACGTATTTCAATGGAGGTGCAGCGGGCGTTCCGGTTAACTTCTTCTAGCTTTTCTTCTAACGTCGCAATGTATGCCTCGTTGTTACAGCATCTTTTTTCTAGGCTATCGACTTTTAAACGCATTTCCTCGTATTGCACGTAGAAGAAATCCATTGACTTTTCAATTTCCACATTACTCGTCTTAATTTCCGCCAGTGTACTCTCAATATTTGTAAACCTCTCATCTTGATCTTTTTTCCATGATGTTAGCATGGACATCATTTCAACTTGAAATTGTTTCATGTCATCGTGAGTGAGTTCCGTGCGGGAGCGTTTCAGTCCGCGTAAGGTAATATTTTCCGAGTCGCGTAACTTGCGGAGATCAGTCTCCGAGCCGGTTTTCTGTGGCGAATGCGTCATCATTGTTTAATAAGTGAATTAAACGTACCTAGAATCTTTGTAGAATGGCGTCGTACGTAGCACTGCACTGTTGATCGTAGCTCGCGGTTCGTAGCGTCACGTTGTAGACTCGTAGGCTTGGAGGCGTTCTACGTAGCACGCTGCAGTATATACGCGTACGAGTAGGATAAGTTATTACACTTGTCTCTTTTACTCAGCTTAGAGTGGGGATTGAGGTCACGCGTAGCTAGGTCGAGCGATAAATTTATGTTAGATGAAAAGTATGCTAAAAATAACTTAATTATAATACATTAAGGGTCACTTCCCATTAACAGCTTCACGAATTGTTTATTTTAACTGCGTACACGTCCTTCCTTGGCGCGATCTTGGACGGAAGGCAATAATCTATCTATCTATAAAATATGTAATACTTTTATTCTTTAAGTGATTCCTTAGGACCCAATTTGTAAATTGCAAATTTTTGTAAAAGGCAAGAGCACGGGTAAAACCCAATTATAAAAATAATCCGACTCAAAGTGAAAGATTGGATGTGTGTTACTCAATCACGATTCAACCACTGGATTCATCCATCAGGATAACATTTGGCACACATACACAGGTTAAGTCCTAGAATAGGACATATGCTACTTTTAAAATATTCAAAAGTTCCCGCAGGATAGCTAAAGGATAAATATTTTTCTAGAAAGCTATTATCTTTACTGTAGTAATATAAACTGAAAGCCTGCCCTGAGTAGAAAATAAAATAAAGACAAAATACACAGTTTTTGTGGGACAAGCTCGGCTTATTTTATATCAATTTTAATAAAAAAGAGCCTTACCTAGTCAATTCTATAAAAATAAATTGAATATCTGTTTTTATTAAATTAAATTGTATATAGTATGTTTAGGATAACTGTAGTCTCTTTCATGTGAACTTGACTGGATTTTCATGTTTCGGTTTTAAAGCAGAAATGTGATGGGTTGGTGAACAAACAAACTGTGTTCCTTATTTTTAATGCTGCTAGTGCGTTACGGTTTCACCCGTGAAGAAATCTATACATATTATGTAACAACGTATCCGTTGCCATTCTCCGGCCAATTAATTATCTATGCAAAAATCATTTCTAACTAATGCTCCCCTAATACAGGACTAATTGGTTCCCCAGCGATGTTATTCGCGTGAACTTCTCTTACCACAAAATAAATCTTTTCAGCACCTTTTAAACCCCTAGTGGTTAATTTCGGCAGAATATTTCCTTAAGTGCTTTACTATGTCCCTCAAGAATGAATTAATGTATGTATAGTTGATCATGTAGGCATGGGTCTTTCCTGCAGAACTTAGAAACAGGTCCTAAAAGTGCTAGTCTTCTCAAATACCAGAGCACAAATCTGAGGCTTAACATACTTGAATGTCAGTATTATTTAGGCCTGCTGTCCACAATTTTATTAAAAGTCTTGTTAATTCTGGTATTTGGGGAGTTTGTCACATACGTCATAAAATAAAATCTTTTCTTCTTTACATAAGCTTAAGACTTTTAGCTGCTGAAGTAATACTGGATATCATGAACTAAGTGTAGGGTACTTTCCTACAATGTACGTCATCATAACAGCCCTGACTTTATAACAGTTCGACGTGCTAGCAGACACGGTGGATGTCACAACGTTGGTTTACAAGAGATCATCTATCAAATAAAGAAAACATGAGACTATAAGACGACGGATAGTTTCGTTATCGGCGTAAGTTCTTACGGCAACGCCTCAATTATAGAAAAAAACAAACAATCAAATCTTTCCTCTTTAAAGGCATAATACATTGGTGTCTGTGAAACAATAGAAATACACATACAAAATTTCAACCCAATCGGTTCAGCCGTTTAGAAGTTATGTGAAAAACGAAGTAATTACGTAATTAGGAATGTACGGAAGGATAATTCTTACTTCCCGTTGTCCTATTACCCGTTTTCCCGTAGGAATTAAGCATTATTAGTAAAAATAAGCCTATGGCCATCAGGGATAATGTCGGATTCTAATGGTAAAAAAAAATTTTCAAATCGGTCCAGTAGTTTCGGAGCCTATTCAATACAAACAAACAAACAATCAAATCTTTCCTCTTTATAATATTAGTATAGGTTAACAATGTATGAATTAGCCTAAACACATAGGGTGTTCCTAACCTTAAATAATGATCTATAAAACAGTTTATAACACTAGACTGGAACAAAAAGAACTGGACGCCGCCGTAAGCCTGCCTACTCGACTTGGTATGGTAAAAGTCTTTATTCCTCAGGATGAACCAGGGCACTTACCTATGCTCGAGCTAACCGTGATCTTGATACAGGGTGGCTGTGGTGGCACAGTGTCTTTGCGACGCGCCAATTGATCACAAATTCGGAATAAAGTACGAATTTGAACTTTTCTCGAACGAAAATGAAGTTTAGCAATTTCGGTAATGTGGAATGCTATATTGCTCGAACGCAAACCGCTCGAACTGCTTCGAGTGGTCGGGACCATTCGACACAACATCTCGCTTACGAATCATGACAAATTTAGTTCACAATGATTTGATACCAAGCATTAACTCTTCACTTAGCGTAGACTATATCTTCTTAAGTCTAAAGTAAATGTCTAAAATGTTGGTCAGTTTTTTTTTTTAATGTCAACAGTTTTTTCAAACAAACAGTTTTTTTTTTTAATGTCTAAATACGTCCTTATAAAGATTATAGCAATTTCACGGAATAGGGATTTTTTTTACAAACTGAGATATACTTATTATTTCCTTATTAATAATTATAAAACATACGTAAAATGTTGATTCAAACATATAGTAGTCACCAAAAACTTTCTGTATGTATTAAAAGAGGTATATTAAGGTACACGTTTTTAAAAACGCTCTTAAACTATGCAACGGAACCTACGGAGGTACCTCGCAGCCTCGTAACCGGTTCACAATGGTTAGATTTCATTGCTTCGAACGACATTTTATTCGAAAGTTGTTTCGATTGAAAGTGAGAATAAATCAAAAAATATATCGGAAGAAGTGAGAATTAGGTCCCAGGTTGCAGACACTACTAGCACCAAAGCCTATCGGGCTGCTGTGCGGCCGCGACATAAAAGAAGGAAAAGCCTACGGACAGAGTTTGGATGGCTGAGGGAATGGTGATTGCAGTTTCAACACGGAGGACGCGGCAAGATTCGCGGCTCTAGCACTCAGTAGGGCAGCGTAGTAGGGTCGCCCGGATTACGGGCAGAACAGTTCACGCCGATAGCGCACGCAAGGGGCGCGCAGTCTCGATCCACGCCAAGGTGTGCTGTGAGAAACGGTAGCAGTGACAATAAACACAAACAAAGCCATCAATAGTGATAATATCCTTTCTGTGATCATGATCATGGTCCCTCACAAGACACATGGTGTTGACTTAAATATTTCCGAATTGCGCTGAGCCAGAAGCGAGTGGTCAGATGGAGGGTAACGCCACAGCGCGCCGCAATCAGACCGTCGTAAATACAACTAACAACGCCTCGGCCGGTAGGCTCAAGCCCCTGAAATTTATGAAAAAGAAACAGTGCATAGTACTTTAAAATGGAAAATTGCGCGCCCCGCCGTTGAGCGTTGCACTCGTCACTCACAACGCTCTGGGCTTTTTAAAGTTTTTAAGTAGAACCAAGGCTGTGTACTTGGAAGGAAAAAACCTGGTTGCGTATATACGCATACCTGGGCGCTTTGACTAGTTAGATTTTAATAATTATAAAAGGTGACGGCTGACGAGTTTCTTGCCGTTCCTTCTCTTCAGAATGCTTTTCGAAACGGTGGAATTTTTTTGTAACATTTAGCTTTTAAGAGCGGTTGTCCAAGCCGAGGCTACTGTCCAGGCCAGCCTTTTGCATACCGCCCCAACTTTTCGTAACTGAGTGCAATCAGCAACGCCGCAAAAGTAAGTCCGCGTATAGGTAACTGTAAAAGCCATCTGCGGCCAACAACTGTAGACAGTAGTTAGAAAAAAAAAGAAATTAGTTGCAAATATAACCGGTTTTCTATACCTTTCAGTTTTCGAACATTTGAACATAAAATTACTGTTTTTTTAGTACAAGTTGAATAAATTTTACCAACGTTACTAACATATACCTAAGTAAATAGATACAATAAAAGTTCTAAAATATGGCAAAAATTTTATGCTGTATCTTTTCATTTAAAATTAAAATGAAATAACTTTGGCAAACAAACGGTATATCACAAACAAACGATAACATGTCAAACGAAATGGAAATGGATGAGTTCAAACGATTTCATCAATCATTTAGGTCATTTTATTTTGTTTGGCACAATACATGTAACGTTAAAAGAATACGATACAAATTCCTTGTACCAGAATACTGGCTTTTTATATGACACTAGCTTAACCCTGTGACTTTATCCGCGTGGACTTTTCTTAAAAAAAATTAACTGTTAAAGTATACATACCTAGGTAAAATCCACGAAAATTTTGGAAGTCTCGTACAAGTTTACATTTCCAATATTGGTCTCTATACGGTATGGATGTTCAAAAACGATGACACACGTTAACCTTAATTTGAAAACAAAATCCTTTTTAAAGGCTCTCCTACATTATAACAATAACCTCAATGAGAAATATCAAGTCCCTAGGCACAAAGGCATCGAAGCATATTTTGCCCTCTAAGGGATTTTCCAATATCACCATAATTTTTAACTTGGAGTTTGAATTCCAATTTTTATGCATTTAGCGTCAGAAATTACTCATTTCCTTACAAACTTCCACCCCCCATTTATCCTCCCTAGGGGATGAATTTTGCAAAAACCTTTTTAGTGCTTGCCTTAGTTATAACAGTAACCTTTCTGCAAATTTCAAATTTTCAAATCTCTAGAGTATTTCCAGTATTTTAGGCTTTTTCTAGATCTTTCAGTTTACTCTTTTATATATATATATATATAAATATAAATATAAAAATATTGATTTTCTTATATCACAGCATGCCTGACCCATCATTATAAGCTATCCCAAATCCGATATTTTTTTTAGATGTTGCACAGAGATATAAACTGAATGGACATACTATATGAAATAATATTTTTTATTTAGAAACAATAAAATGAAAAACATTTTTTTTTAACTTAAATAAAGTTTTATGCACACTTTTTTAAGTTAGTTCACAGGAATTTTATTGCAAAAAAGAATCAATTGTGATTGTTAGCTCCTACGAAACCGCTCTGAACGTGAGTATCGCGATTCTAAGTAATTAAAGTAAACTTATGGCAGTAGCGAGGGGTACAGCACTAGAAAAGGAGCCGTGGACACAATGTCAAACAATGTCTCAAAACATCATCTTTATAGAACTCACATTTACTTGCAAGCACTAGATGTGTGTGTCCAAATGTGATTAGTGTCCAAGTATCAATTTAAAATTATGAGTTTGTTACTACGGCTTGGTACTGTTAGTCGGGATTCTCGACTAGGGTTTTTAAAAAAGATTATTTATAATTATTAACACTTATTTATTCAGTAAAATATTATAATATACGATTTTATTAAAATTGGTGTGTACCGGGTAGAGGCTAGTGTTGAACTGAGGAGCTTTACTTGAGACGTTGGGAACGGATCATAATAATGCTGACTAGGCTAGGAAAAGAGGTGACTAGACTATATAGGGTGCATATAATATTTATAACAGCCCCCCGCTTTGGACTGAACTTACACCCTTAAGTGAAGTTCACGTCTAAAAGCTTCTTATCCTGGGTTCAGGAATTGGACGGTCTGAAGTAATATCTTCAAGGAAGGTTGCTATGTTAAGATCTTGTTTTACTTTTTTGTTAAGGATTGGAATAGGTATTTTTCGGTAGACACCAGTTTTAGCACATATTTTATAGATAATGTATACAATTAAAATAATTACTAAAAATAGGGTTACAGAGGAATAGTAATTACCATACAAAACAATATGAAGTTTAGTTATAATTTCATCTAGTTTCTGAGTTATTTGTTTTGATACGGAGTTATACTTAGATAAAGAATCAAAGTTAGTAGATTTTATGTTTAATAACGGAAGTTTAACCTGTAATTCTTTAAATGCAATAAAGTTACAACAAGAGTCATTTATCAGTATAAAGTTAGATATAACGGGTTGAAGTTCTATTTTTAAATTTTGCTTATGTATAAGTTTCAAATCATTACAATATCCAATACAACCACTAGGTATGTTTAAAATACCAGATCCTAGGATATTAATTTCGGTGGTGTTACTCATTTTAGTGCAGTCTATAGAAACTTTTGAATTTTTAGACATAATGTATATCCACGAATTATTTTTAAGTGGTTGCCAAGCTTCGATATTTCCGTGGAGGAATTTAGTTTCACATTGGTTAGGCACTGAAGTTAACAATTTTGTAATAATTTCAGTTTCACAAATAGGGGTTACAGTAGTAGAATACACATTGCTTATTACACATATAAACATCTGGTTAGATATAGTTTTACAGTGTCTCATGTCATTTAACTTACAGTAGTGAGACTTATCTCTACTTATGCTTACATATTTAGTAGAAGGTATTATGACGGAGTATGACTCCGGGTTTTTGGTCTGATGTGCTACAGGAAATGGAATGTTTTGATATAAATTGTACTCGGTGGGGTTAGTTAACGGAATTTTAAGCACAAAGACAATTTTGTAATCTGAGTAATAACTCGCCACTTCCGAGACATTCATTAGAATATGGATGTTATCTAATATTAAGGGTACTGGTAGTTCATTAGAGCTGGGGAGAACTCTATAGTTATTTACAAGTTCTAAGAATAATTGTTTCGGGGTAATAATAGATGGGTGTAGAGTGTTTGATTTACTAAATAAAAGACCACTAATAATGTCTTCTACGCGAAACGAAAGCGTTAACAAACAATTTTCTAGAATGTTCATTAATTCTAACATTTTGGATTTAAACCATAGTTGGTCTGATAATACAGTCAAATTCTTAACAGCTAAAGAAAGGTTTTCAACAGCGTTGTCCAAACTTTGTTGATTAGAGTTGATTTTATTTATAGTTTCTTTAAACGAGGAAAGTGTTAATGTGGTAATGAGAATATTCTGTTTCATTAAGTTAGCAAATTCCTTTTGGTCATTTTCTATAGTTTGGATAGCGTTGTTGTATTTAATAGCATCGTCTTGGTCCATTGTGCCAAATAAATGTTTAGATATGGTGCCAATTACGCCGAACCACGGGGATTGTTGGTAACGTTGTTTACCGGTCAGGTGAGAAATTGACTCGTAGTCTCTTAGTATGTCATAATAACGAGAAGATAAAGGCTGAATCAAGTTGTGACACTCAGTTTCGTCGAATGTAAGACTCTGTTTACAAAAGTATCGAGAGGTGCCTATCACACCGTTTATGTTTTTGAGGTGTGGCTCAATAAAAGAAATGTCTATCGGAACGACTACACTAAGGTGGTCGTTTACAATCTTTAATGATCCTACGGGATCAAAATAGATTCCAGGGTTGTTCGAAACGGGGTGCACATACTTTCCTTGAGTTATGGTACTGTAATAAAATAAAAGAAAACTATGAAATACAAATTACTATCCTAAGATATTAAAAGATAAAGTAATAGTTATAGCTAGGTAGGTATATAAAATGTATATAACAATTAAGTATGTAAAGAAAGATTATTATGGTTATGGGTATATAACTTATTTACTAGGTGTTTATATTTTAAGTGTCACGTCTGCGTGCCAATTTGACTTCATCGTAATGATGAGAAACATGTCGCCTGTTAATTAAGAGTGTTAATGTATTTCTACCATTTATTTTAACTATTTTGTAAGGTCCCTTCCATATGGGGGACAAGGCTTTGCGGAGCCTTAGATGGTTTTTAAGGAACACATAATCGCCTACTTCGTATTTAACGGGACGACTGTGTCGTGTGTTGTCATAATAAGACTTAGAATTTTCTTTTGATTTCGTTATATGCTCAACGGCTTTATCTCGAGAGAATTTTAGTCGATGCTGCAGCATTTTAACGTAATCTGGGTAAGTGACGTCAGGAACAGTTTCGTAAATTGAATTAGGAATAAAAGGTTTATGTCCGAAGAGAAGTTCGAATGGGGTGTAATTGGTTGTCGAATGCACGGCGGAATTATAAGATAACATGGCGGTATATACAAATTTGGGCCAGTCATCTTAGTTTACATTGACGTAGGACTTTAAGTACTCTTTGAGTGTTGAGTGACTTCTTTCCAGGGCGCCTTGAGTTTGTGGGTGATATGGTGATGACCAAAGTTGTTTTATTTTGAGAAATTGACAAGTATTTTTAAATAAGTCTGCTGTGAAATTGGTTCCTTGATCGGTAAGGATGGTTTTTGGGATGCCAAAGAGAGAAGTAAAGTGGATGAGACAGTCCATGGTTTCTTCGGCTGTGGTACTGCGTATGGGATAAGCAGCAGAATATTTCGTTAAGTCGTCTTGCAAGGTGAGTATATATTTAAGTTGAGCGGTGCCCGATTCTGGTAATGGACCTACTATATCTAGAGAAAGTCGTTCAAAGGGAGTTGTAGAAGACGTTGTAATTTGCATTGGTGCTCTATTGATTTTTCTAAGAGCTTTATTTTCTTGGCAAGAGGAACATTTTTTGATATAATTTTCGATATCGCTACGCATTCCTTTCCAGTAAAATTGTTCGCGGATTCTATTAAACATACGGGTGGAGCCTAAATGACCGGCGATGGGTATGTCATGATTACTTTTTAGGATTTTTGGGATTTCACTAAGGGAAGGATATATAATGTTGTTGTGATAAATGTTTATAGTTATATTGGTATCGTGGAAAAGGTAAGTTAACATATTATATATTTTTATAAATGAAAGGTTATCAAAGGGATTTTTGAAATCGCTGATGGCGATTTCCGTTGCACTTGTGTTTGTGGTTATTTCGTTACGAAAGGCTTTAAGGCAATCAAATATGTCTTTATACGAAGACTTATCAAAGTGATGGACTTTGGTGAAGAGAAGGTAGTAGGTTTTCCTATTTAGGTCAACTTTTGTGAACGAATTTAATTCCTTTTCGCATGAAATAATTTTATTAGGATCATCTATGTTTTCTACGATTTCTTGTATATAGGGATTGCATTCGTCTAGGTCAATAGATGTGGGAATTAAAATAATATTGCATGAGCTTTTTGTTAGGTTTTCATTGTGTTGTTTTACATTTGTGTTAAAGTTAATATTCTTATTTAGGATTGTTTTCAGAAATGTGGTGTACTCATTACTATTAGAACTAGAAAACGGGACGTTAGGTACTTGGTCACTTGGAGTCAAAGGATTGGTTGGTGTTAAGGTTTGTTCTAGGTTTGTGTCAGGTAAGTTTTCAGGTAATGGAGATAGCTGGTCAGGGAAGTTTTCAGGTAGTGAGAACGGTTGATTTGAAAACATCGAGTCTTGTCTACTAGTAGACGGTTGTGGATTTTGAAAAGCATCTGGGATCTCTGGCGTCGGTAAGTTCAAAGGACTAAAACCAGGGTTTTGATCGTCAAATGGACTTATGTCTAAAGGATCAAGATCGGTTAGATCTTCATTTACCTCTTCTATTATAGGATTGACAGGATATCTGGATAGTGCGTCGGCAGCTCCGTTTAGTTTGCCTTTTCGGTATATAATTTCGTATTCATACTCTTCGAGTTTGAGTCTCCATCTTTGTAATTTAGAACTTGGATCTTTATGGTTAAATAACCATTTGAGTGGACGGTGATCGGTAACAATTTGAAATTTATAGCCGTAGATGTAAGGACGAAAGGTTTTGCAACCGAAAATGACGGCTAATAGCTCTTTTTCCGTTGTGTTGTAATTGGACTCACTCTTATTTAAAGTGCGTGAAGCAAATGCGACTGGTCTGTCTTGTCCGACAAGACCTTGAAAAAGAACTGCACCGATGGCATGATTAGAGGCGTCACAAGTCAGGACGAAGGGTTTTGTGAAGTCTGGGTATATGAGAACAGGTGCAGTGAAGAGTTTTTGTTTTAAAGAGTCAAACGCAATTTGTTGTTGATTGCGCCAATCAAAAGCTACATCTTTTTTTAGCAGAGAGGTTAATGGTTTAGCCAGCTTAGAGAAGTCTGGGATGAATCTACGATAGTATGACACAAGTCCGAGAAAGGACTTGATATCTTTGGGGCATTTTGGAACAGGATATTGGGAAACAGCTTTTATCTTATTAGGGTCTGGTTTGACACCTTGGTCAGTTATAACATGTCCAAGATATGCTACTTCTTTCCTTAAAAACTCGCATTTACTTGGCTGTAGTTTAAGGTTGAATTTGCGTAGTCTTTCGAAGACGGAAGTGAGGTTTTTTACGTGTGTTTGTAAGTCATAGGAGTAGATGACGATATCATCAAGATAAACGAAGCGTTTTAGACCTTGGAGACCAGTTAGAACACAATTCATGAGACGCTGAAATGTTGCAGGCGCGTTTTTCAGGCCAAACGGCATACGGGAGAACTCAAAATGACCCTGCGGAACATTGAAAGCGGTCTTAGGACAATCTGTTTCGTTGACGCAGATTTGATGAAAACCAGAAGTAAGATCTGGTGTCGAGAAGTATTTTGAATTTCCGAGTTGGTCTAAGATTTCTTTTATCTGTGGTATGGGGTACACGTCTCCAATAGTGACGTCATTCAGCTTTCTGTAGTCTATGACTACACGCCATTTCTTTTCACCTGTTGCGTCGAGTTTCTTTGGGACGACCCAGATTGGAGAGGACCATGGAGAAGACGAATGTTTAATAATTCCTTCATCTAACATTTTATCTATTTGTTTCGCCACCTCTTTCTTGTGACATTCAGGAAAGCGATAGGATTTTGTGTTAATTGGGACATCGGATGTGGTTCTAATTTCATGTTTTAAGAAATTAGTGAAAGTTAACTTGTCTCCAGGAAGATGGAAGATATCGGAGTAGTCGGAACAGGCTTGATAGAGGGTAGAGACTTCTTCATTATTTAAATGGGCTACGCGCAATGAATTCAGGACTTCTTGTGTTCTATGTAAAGAGTTTTTGTCATCGCTTGTACTAGGTTTGGATACAGGGAAGGCATCATAGTCGATTGGACATAGAGTAAGATTAAGGTTAGAATCGATTTGGACTGGATTTTCAGAGACATTAACAACGGTTATGTTAACACGATCGTTATTTTTTACTTTTACTACACAATTAGATACAAGTAAGGAGTCGGATATGTGTTGGTCCATGATCAGACCTTCTTTAATCTTTGGGTTAGATACAGTGCATTCAATTACAACCTCTGATCGAGCGGGAATGGAGTAAATGGGATGACAAAAGTTCAATTTAAATTTAAAGTCCCCTATTGTGACGGCGTTATCTAAATAGCTTATGTTGCATTTCAGGTCTCTGAGAAGTTCGCTGCCTATTATTGCATCATATTTTAGGTCTATTTTATCGACAACGTGAAAAGTGGTCGAATTTTGTTTGTTTTTTAATTTAGGAAACAACTCTAGTTTGAAGTGACCTACAGTAGGGATAAACTCCCGGTTATTATCGATTCCTTTCAATTTGATTTTCTCTTTATTTAGAATGGGCTTTTCTCAATAGATTTGCTTTTTATCAGATTCACAGATGCTCCAGAATCAATGAGAAATGATAACGGTCTTTCGGAAAGGTTTGTAAATAAAATAATATGAGGTAGGAATCTGTGTTTAATGTTAGATGTGACTTCATGTAATTTCATAGATTCAGAGGGTGTTTGTGGAATTAGGTCATTAAATTCTTTTTCAGGTTCACAAATCGGTCCAGTAGCCGAGTTCGTAGTTTTTGAGTCTTTAGGGGCAGAAGTTAGGATATTGGAGTTCTTGCATTCAGAGGTTCGGATATTTGATTTCTTGGAAACAGAGGTTCGGACATTTGAGTCCTTGGATACGGAGGTTCGGACATTTGAGTCCTTGGAAACAGAGGTTCGGACATTTGAGTCCTTGGATACAGAGGTTCGGACATTTGAGTCCTTGGAAACAGAGGTTCGGACATTTGAGTCCTTGGATACGAAAGTTTGGACATTTGAGTCCTTGGATGCAGAGGTTCGGACATTTGAGTCCTTGGAAACAGAGGTTCGGACATTTGAGTCCTTGGATACGGAGGTTTGGACATTTGAGTCCTTGGATGCAGAGGTTTGGACATTTGAGTCCTTGGATACAGAGGTTCTAGTATGGGTGTCGTTGGACTCGCGTGGCTTAGATTGTGACTCGGGCTTCACGGGACACCTCCGTGAGCCCTCTACTCGTTTAAAGATTCGTTTGTATTTTCAGGGTGTTCATGTGAATCTTGCTCATTAGGATGCAGGGTGAAAACATCATTGGTTTGTGTTTCAGGAAAATAGTGGTCACCCTCTGTATAGAATACGCGAGGTTGCTGAGGATTCGAAAATCTAGGATATTGAGGTGAGTTCGTGGTTGTAGGTCGACGAAGTTGTGGTGAAAAAGGGGGATGAGGTGTCCTGAGGCGGTTGTTATTATATTCTCGTTTTTTACAGGATTCGATAGTGTGACCTTGGTATTTGCAGTATCTACAGAAGAGTATATTGGAGTTTCGTGGGGTTTGCGAAGGTTGAGTAATCGCTGGGGCTAGTTTTGGGTAAGTATTATGCACTGTAGGTTTAAATGTGTAGTCAGGTCTTCGAGTGGGTGTTGGATTATAAAAACGATCTTGGGACGTTGAAGGTAGGTTTCGTCTATGCATCATAAGTTGGATTTTGTCTTCGGAAATAGCCATATTAATGGCGTCGTTAAGGTTATTAGGGTCTTTGCAACAGACAATGCTGGATATTCTAGGAGATAATCCGAGTAAAAATGTGTGTAGGGCTAAATCTTCCATAGCTGCGATTCTGCCGGGAAGTTCTTTTTTATTTGAGTTGGATAATGTGATTTCGGTAAGTAGTTTTGAAAGATTCGTTTCCATTCGTAATGCGAATTGATTAACTGGTTCGTTAGTAGTTTGTCGGCATTCTTGTAAGTCTGTGAGGAGGTGTGCGTAATGTTTCCTCTCACCGAATTGGGTTTGCAATAATTCTTGTAACTGTGCCCAACTTGTGAGTTCCTTTATTGAACACACCGCTTCAGCTTTCCCTTCTAATTGGCTTAAAATATATTGGAATAAAATTGGTTTCTGAGAACTTGTAGCAATATTGTAAGCATTGTCGCAATTTGTGATAAATGCATTTAATTTATCTCGGGTACCATCAAAACTTCTAATAAATTTAAATAAGGCGGTGATTGGAAAGTTGTCTTCAGAGGTTTTCGAATCCTTTGTAGACATTTTAGCAAAATTAAATTAGTAAAAGCAAAATTTAAAACAATGAAATCGGTTCGGTGTAACAGGCGGTCACTGGATCACGGGAATGTTTATGTTACTGAATGACGGCGTCGTGGTCTGGACGAGCTATGTTTTGATTACGCTTTCTACGATAAGGATTGGATCACTACAATGCTAATACATTTGTTACAGACAATAATTATTAATGAATAAGTTTAGTAATAATGAGTATAAAATTTATGACAGAACAATTAAAACGAGAATGTTAATTTCGAGTAACATTTAAAATTCACTGAATTTTCACTTAGATCGGAGATTAGATTCACTTTTGTCAGGAATTCACTTTCACTAAAAATAGTTAATAATTTGAGACTTACAGGATCTGGAACTGGAGTAGTAGTATTACTTTGTATTTCTGGAACCTGGATGTCATTGTTGTTAGAGCTGTGATCTCGTTGGCAGAACCCGAAGTATTTCTTTTGGTTTTGCTGGTTTTGCAGGTGTGACCCCGCAGTTGACAGCTGGTACAGCTGCGAGCTCTTCTGAAGAACTTGAAGTATATGTAGATGTAACCCCACGGTGGATTACACACAGTAGGTCGGACAAGGATACGGAGATGAGTTCAACGTTGTACTTTGATTCTGGCACACACACACTTGTAAATATATAAATAGTTTGTATAGTTTGAAATAAAAGTCACTTTTATTCACGGATATAGAAAGATTCAGAGAAGGATACGGAGACGATTCCGGGATACTATTTTTTTGTATCCGTTAGCGCTGCCACCAATGTTAGTCGGGATTCTCGACTAGGGTTTTTAAAAAAGATTATTTATAATTATTAACACTTATTTATTCAGTAAAATATTATAATATACGATTTTATTAAAATTGGTGTGTACCGGGTAGAGGCTAGTGTTGAACTGAGGAGCTTTACTTGAGACGTTGGGAACGGATCATAATAATGCTGACTAGGCTAGGAAAAGAGGTGACTAGACTATATAGGGTGCATATAAGATTTTGACACAATATTTAAAGCTGCAGATTATCCTTTCTTTTACCCGCGGATCCATCCGCCCCAAATTCTGTTAATGGTGTAGGATTTTAACGGCAACTTCTCAATTATAGAAAGAAACCGACTCCAACTTGACGTTTTCAAGCAGCCTATGTCCTTTCCCAGGACTCAAACTGTCTCCATGCCAAATTTAACAGGTACAGGGGTTAAAGCGTGACGAAGTAACAGACAAGCAGAGTTCTTTTCGTATTTATAATATTTATATATGGATATGGAAATTTATTTATGTTTGGGTTGTGTATGCATTTTTTTTATTAATATATGTAATAGTTAAGTGTGTTACAGGCCTAAAAACTACTTAAGTCCTCGAAATTCATTAGGTACGAGACGTTTACAACTTTTCTTATATTGCCGTAACTTGCATAAATTTATCATCACTGGAAAGTTTGATTCCACATGAATTTTAAGCTTAGAGAAATTCTGATCGTAAATTGGGCATAGAATTAATATGTCAATTATTAGTATGCATCAGACCAATAATAAATTGTTCTATTTTGATTCTGAAAATAGCAATGTTAATCACATCACTAATTTTCATTCATTACAAACTGTTAGTCAATAAATTTGCGCTGATTTATTCGCATGTAAATTAAATAATTGTTTTACTAATATTTCAATTTTTCGAAAATATGATATTTTCGTAATCAAATGCTTAAAAGTTAAAAAAGTTTGACAAGTAAATATTTTGTTTAGCTTTATATACTTACTATTATTATGCCTAACAATTTTATGGTACGAACTTCGAGATGCATCGTATAATTTTTATTTACATGTTTTTATACAGAGTAAAATATAAAAGAGGTCTTGGCATCATTTTTAGCTTTATATTAAAACCTGCACGAGTGTTTTTTCACTCACTGCACAGTTTCCAAAGCTTAGGTAACTCAATAAACCATCAGTTACAGTAGACGGTATTTAGTCAGCAAGTAAGGGCTTTTTAGAACCTACCTTTACTTGATCTCTTATCGTGTTTATATGTTAATAAAATTAAACCAATTTATACGACTAAACGTAAATTTAGAATATATATTGTACTGTAAAAAGCTACTATGATATTAATTTCTTAGTATTATTTATAGGTAATTAATTTAAAGAGATAATTTTATTTTCATTATTGTACACATGTTTGCTTTAGCTGGAAGAGATCTCTTATTAGAGATAAGCTTGCCTATGTAAATAATATTACTGGTATATCGTATATTTTATAAAATTGTGTTGTGTAATGAATAAATAAAAAAAACTTAAATTTTTGGTTTTGGATCTCCTATGTAATTGAACGTAAATTTAGATTTTCCTTTGTTCAAAAAGATTTAGGTATAACTCTCCAATCCTTGTGAAGATTAAAGTAGATACGTATGTTTATTATCTCAATCAAAAGGGTTTTTCTTACGTTTTATTTCAAGCTCTTTAAATTTATTGTTCACGGACGCCTAATGTGATATATGGAAATGTTTTCCCTTTAGACAATATAGGTACTAGAGACAAGGGTTCATGGATTTTATTTGACAATGAGATTGAGCTCTACCAAAATTTAATAAACTTATAAAACGCAATCAACTTACAGTTTGTGTTTATAACACACACACACACAACAGATAAAATTATACGTATATTAGTATAATAGCTAGTTCATAAAATAGTTTAATTAGAATTATCAAGCATGCGCTTTCGTTAAGATATGTATCGTACTAAAATCTGAGTACTTCGAATATTTTTTTAAGGACGCAATGAATTTTAGTCAAGAAATAACGCATGCGTGTATACATATAGTTCAGATTCATAATCGGACCCGGTAAGTGGCGCGGTGGTCGAATCATTAATATTTTCTTGATTTATGGAGCAAAATCCATACTTATGTTATAAATGCGAAAGTGTCTGTCTGTCTGTTACCTTTTCACGCTTAAAGCACAGTACAGATTAAGATGAAATTTGGCATGGAGATAGTCTGAGTCCCGGGAAAGCCGAAGACTACTTGAAAATGTCAAGTGTAAGTCGGTTTTTTTTCAACGTATAATTCTTCTGTACGTATGTTAGTCAACTGACTCCACCTAAACGGCTGGAAAGATTTGGATGAAATTTTGTCTGAATATTTCAATCGGTTTCTGGATGTTTAAAAAAATACAATTGGACCCAGTAGGTGGCGCTGTAGTCGGTGTGTCGCTGTAGTCGGTGTGTCGCTGTAGTCAGTGTGTCGCTGATCTTCTCTTTAACAGCAAGGATGATTTTAATTATATTTTTTGTGTACCTTCGAGAGGGCCCCTGAAAGGTTTGAATTTACAAATGGACCCGTAGATGGCGCAGCAGTCGATATGTGACCGATCTTCTCCTAAACAGCAGTTGCGATTTTAATAATATTTTTTGTGTATGTTCGAGTATGTCCCTGCAAGGTTTGAATTTACAATTGGATCCGGTAGGTGGCACTGCAGTCGATGTGTCACTGATCTTCTTCTAAACAGCAAAGTTTATCAGTACGATAATGATTTCAACATTCGCTGCATTGAATGCAACTTCATTATTATCATATCACACAACTACAATCATTGGAAATTTTGGGGCTTTGAAACGACACATTACATAAAACGTAAAAAACGCATCAAAAGGGCTAGCTTGAAATCAAAAGGATTTAAAGAAAAGCTTTACGCAAATACATCCCACATAGAAGATTTGGAAGAATAAAGAATTAAATAATTTCGCCACAAAGTCCATAGTCAACAGTGACATATCCAAAAATGATGACTCATCCGTAGATTCGTTAGAAGTAATTACGCATTCGCTACACTTTTAAACAAAAAGACAAAAGTCTTCAACCAGTGTGTGTTGCCCGTGATGACTTACGGCACTGAGACGTGGCCGCTAACTATGGGCCTTAAACGAAAGCTTAAGGTCACTCAGCGGGCGATGGAAAGGGCTATGCTCGGAGTTTACCTACGTGATCGAATCAGGAATGAGGAAATCCGTAGGAGAACAAAAGTCGCCGACATAGCTCACCGAATCGCAAAGCTGAAGTGGCAATGGGCAGGCCACATAGCTCGAAGCACCGAAAGTGCAGCGTGGGACGGCCCCCCGCTAGATGGACAGATGATCTCGTAAAGGTAGCGGGGAGCCGTTGGTTACAGGCGGCACAGAGTCGCAGGCTGTGAAGAAAGTTAGGCGAGGCCTATGTCCAGCAGTGGACGTCAATGGGCTGATATGATGATGATGATGATGATGACACTTTTAAAAATGTAAATGTTTAATTCAAAATATCATATTAAATGTGGCACTGCTTTTACGGGCAGGACATTGTCTGCCGAGTCCCCTAACCATACTAATATTATAAATGCAAAAGTAAATCAGTCCGTCTATTACCTCTTGTCACTTAAACTTGAACTACTTGAAAACGTCAAGCGTAAGTCGGTTTTCTTTCTACTTTACTACAAATAGTTTTCTACCTCAACTAGAGTTTCTTAGTCAAAGTTCTTAGTCCCGTCCGGCGCGTACGTGAATCTTTTTATCGGAAACTTCTTGTAATATGCGGCCAATATAGTGGCTGCATATGGACGCTTGCAACATCAGGGGTATAACTCGCGCGTTGCCCACCCTCGGAGTGCCCGTCCAGTGCGTACGAGATTTTTTCTATCGGAAACTTTGCGTAATATGCGGCCGGCCTTAAAAATTCTTTCTTGAAAAACCCCATACTGTAGTCCCTATGGAGAACCTCAACAGGGAACTCATTCTACTATAGGCATACTGTGTGTGATCATTTAGGTTGTGTTAGTGAGAAGATGGATTCCCTGGCTGTGGTGAGTTTTGATGTGACATGAAATATAACCCACTATAAAGGTGGAAGAACACACACAAGGGGTGTGTGGCAAAGTGTATCCATAGACTTAACGGTTGAGTACAAGAATAGAGATTAAGAAGGAGTCTTCGTTCGTCGTCGAGACAATAAATTTTCACACTTGAATAGGTTTGGTATTGTTGGTTGGTTTTGTTATTGTAAGATTATTTCATACTTAATTTTGCCTTCACCACCGCACTATACTACACACAAATAAATATATTTGTAATAAGCTTACCAAAATAGATACCGCATACCCTGTTTTACTGTTGTATCTTAGTAGAAGATAATTAAATTTTCACCTCGTCTACCTTCCCGCTAGGTTATTGTATCCAATTACGAAGATAAGAAATCAAGTTAAGTAACGACAAAACCACGTATCTTAGAAAGCTTTGAAATAAGTTTAGTTTACTTCAATACTTTATGTATGTATAGCAAAATTATTAAAAAAAAATTAATAAAAGAAAATTATTATTTTTGGCTTATTTTACTTTGTTTTGAAGCCGCTCAAAAAGTTTTTATCGCCATTCCATTTTTAAAAAATAAAAAAAAGTCTTGAAATTTTTAAAAAATATTTTGTGCAACCTCAATGAAAATAAAAAAGATAGGCAACTATTTAAAAGGAGACCTACTATTTTGGCTCGCTCGTTTTATTTAACCATTTTGTTTCTTTTTCTACTTTAATCTGATAATAAATTTAGGTACAAATTCAATAAGCCGTATAAAGCCATTTTTGTGTCGAGTCATTTGTATCATAATAATATCCAGTACCTGGCAGACCGAGCTTTGCTCGATTTTTTTTTACAACGCCATCTATTTTCAAGTTGCTTTAGTGTTGCCGTGACGGTAAAATAATAGTATTACTACTCGCCAACAGATGTCAGGAAGAGTCATATTTTTCAGTTTCTCATTGCCTGAAAACACGGATAAAACTACGTTTTCTAAAAATGAAACCTCCTGCATACTAAACTATTTGAAAATTCTTGGAGCCGTTTCTAACATTCAGATTATATACAAGAATTGCTCGTTTAAAGGTATTAGATTCTGTATATTATTGGGTCTTAAGGAGAAAATTACTAACAAGAGAGCTTTAGAAGCCTAAGGGCGAGGGAAGGAAACATTGTTACACACAATATTTTTTTATCACTTTTGCGAGTAAATAAATAAAAACATGAACATGACACAAACATAAAAACAAAAATTACACCCAATTATTACCCTTATTTGGCATGAAAACATTAAATACATATATAGATATTGTCAAACCTATATGGAAACTTCATTTGTTTTTTTTTTATTTTAGGTGTAACAACCAGTTGGCACAGAGGTAGTATGTTCGATGCCTCGTTGTGATGTGAATGCAAGACTAATAAACAGACTTTCGCATTTATAATAATTATATTATTTACAAAGTGTTTTTTGTAGCCAGTAAATTTTTACCTAAACCTCGTTGACTTCCTATATAATCGTAGTTTAATTTCTGATGAGTCTTGTTTCTTCAAAATAAAAACATTTATGTATTATCGGATACTTTATACAAAGATAAGATTTGTGCGTTTGTTTATTTGTGATTTTACAACTCAAAATGGTTCAACTTTCCGAATTGCTTATAGGCTGTATATTACGGCGCGTGAAATTGCAAGGCATAGCTAAAGCATATAAAAAAATGTAAAATCACGTATCTACTGTTAACTTTTTACTCCAGATTAAAGCAAAGTTTTTATTTTATACAAAGGTAAGATTTATACGTTTGTTTTTTGTCATTTAACGACTCAAGATGGTTCAACTTTCCGAATTGCTTTAGGTTGTATATTAAGGCGCGTAAAACCGCAAGGCATAGCCAAAGCATATACAGACCCACGCAAAGTCATGTACTATTCACTTTTTACTCCAGATTGAAGCAAAGTTCCAATAAACAACACTAGTCTTCATATTCCGAATTAAGATCAAAGTTTAAATTCCAACGTAAAACCAATCTAAACAAAATTGACTGGATCTTTTGAATTATTTATAAGATGCTAAGAGAACAGTAATTATGTATATTGGTTGATATTTGAGACTTGGGAATTTTAAATATGATTCATTTCTATTATTTTGGTTTTCTTGTTCAATATTTATGTTACAGTGCTATTGTTTAAAGTACTTCTTACAGTTTATTTAATATATTACTGTGCAGAAACTTATTTTTATTTGGATATGGATATTGGATAATTTCCTTTGGTAGGCCATTTCAGTTCGTCTTGGTTTCCCCGTAACGTGGTTATCGACGACCTAATTTTTTGCAAGGCCATTTCAGTTCGTCATGTTTTTCCCCGTAGAAATCGACGACCGCATATTTCGGTAGGCCATTTCAGTCCGTCATGGTTTTCCCCGTGGATATTGATGACCACCTTTTTGGCTCATAAATTTACAATATGGTTTGTTGCGAAATTTGAGCAAGATTATATATTAGATTCCAGTAGTAGATAGAGTTTACTTTTGATACAGGGCTCTCAATGTTTCTTAAGGCCTTGAGTTACGCTAAGTAGCGCAACCATCAGGTACATTTTTTAAAATTTTATTTTATGCTCGTTACGAAACTCATTTAAAAAAGTGTTAAATTAAAAAGTTTTGAATACAATCAAGCTATTATTAATAAATTTTTGTGCAAGGTATTATGAACGTTTTAGCCAGAATTTTCAAGTGGCTACTTTGACCATCAATAAAATAAAATACTAAGCTTATCTCTTTCTCAAATTTTAGATTGATGACTCTGAGAAATTAGTTTTGTAATTAAAATAAATCCAAACCGTGTAATGGAGTTGTTAGTAAGCATATCCTAGTACCTTAAGATAGATACTTCTACATTTATTTTGACTCAAAGCAATTACAGTAAAATAACAAAACAGATGATAGGTTCTCAATCAAAATCACCTGGTAATAATTATATTGTTATGAAAATATCATTACAAAAAACATGCAATTACAAAAAGCGTCTTTCTATAGGTATATCATTTTATATCGGTTAAATCAGACGAAGAGCTACGTACCTACCTATAATACAACATGAAATTTAAATTTAAAAATTCTAAGCCCCCTGGTACTGTGCCGAAAAGATTACGGATATAAAGCCTTTAAGATACCAGCATAGGGCTCTAATTGTCGACTGTTCACAAAATTGTAATTGAAATTACGGGTATCATAGGTTTTTAAACAGGATAAACCGGAATATAAGAAATTTAAATTTCGGCTAAATATATTATGTATGTATTATAAAAAAATAAATGTGTCACCATTATTTATTGTGAAACATGAAATTCTCTTAGGACGTTATTTAACCACGTTGATACCAGTTTAAAAGGTTATATAATAAGTATACATCTAATGAATTCTGACTCCGCCAGAGTAAGTTCCGCTAAGTAGCCAACAAATAAAAAAACCATTACTTAAAATCGCTATAAAAAGGTCAAATTACATTCAGTAAAAGTACCCATCATTGCCGTTTATTATTTAAAAGGCATTGAAATTTCATAAAACTTCATAGTATGTGGTGGTACGGACTCCTCAGAACGCGAGTCCGACTCACACTTGGCCGGTTTCTTACAAGCAAACCAATAGTTTAAAATAAAAAGAAAAGTTAAGTTATCTCTTAGGTTGTTAGTACACAGCTAAATAAGTTAAAGCTGTGTAGTAGGTACTTATCAATAAACAAACGACACAAACGTCACAGTTTCTTTTTATTGCTAAAGATTCTTATTTATGTTAATAATTGATACTGTTGTCTTTTTTGAATTCAAAATTTAACTAAATCTTATCGTATAAGTTACCACGAGTTCACAATACGTACCATTCACAAGTGACCCGACTTAGCGCTAATGCTGACAAATGGCCTACGTTCTGGTTATGACAGCAATGCAGCTTGTAGTGAATTATGTACAAAGCTAACGGACTGCACCAAATATATATATTAAATGCATTGTACATTATTTTGTAAATGTAATTAAAAAGCTACTATACAATCTTTTTTGTTGCTTTTAGAAGTTTCTTTAGACGAACCAAAAATCATACCCATTTTAGATAAACAGGTCGTTTTATTCACTTCTTTGTTGTCGTCCCTCTATCGCATTTGCAGTTTGCCAGATGAGAGTTGTTCTTCCCAGGGTCTTCAATATTTTTACACCACGAGTCACGTTTTCGGGCGACGTATCAAGTCCCTTTCCATTTAAGTTAGGTAATCTTGCTTTTGCTTTGTTGTCGAAGACAATCTTTGAAGTATCGATAACAGTGCCAAGTTATGTATACGCTAAGCCAGCTATTTATGGTTTAATCAAAACTAGATATTTTGCAGAGCATTCAAAAGATTTTAGAAACTAAATCCATATATGCATATACGCCTGCATATAAATGTGTTTGCAAAACAGTCAAAACTGGGGAGTTAAACTGACCTGGGGCTTTGGATAAGCTACCAACAAAAAGTCGTGCAGTATTACTATAGATAGACCACATTGAAAACAATAATGGTAGACTTATTTTTAAGCGGGTTTGGCAGAAAAGTTGGAAAATTCTTCATGGTCTATGCCAATTATCGAAAAATCACTGTTGATCAATTTTTTTTTTTGGACAAATTGGTGTTCCTTTTTTAATTTAGTCTAATATGCTATTGTTACATTTATTTTCATTCAATTATCTTACCGTTGGTTTAAAAATTAAGATAAAAGTAAAAT
Organism: Apoda limacodes; assembly: GCA_946406115.1. Taxonomy (NCBI): domain Eukaryota; kingdom Metazoa; phylum Arthropoda; class Insecta; order Lepidoptera; family Limacodidae; genus Apoda; species Apoda limacodes. The sequence goes on along the minus strand of OX291541.1, from coordinate 36,087,593 downwards.
GTTGTAAAAATATTAAGACAAACTTCCTAGTAGTGATCATCGTTTTATCTTTTCCTTGAAATCAATTAAATTTGAAAATATACGTATACGTATAATACATATTTTAAATACCATCATTAATATAGGTATTTAATTACTTAACTAATGAAATCTTGGTAATATTGTTATGAAAACATCATTACAAAAAAGTATATTTTCGTATATTTCCTTTCTTTAGGTATATTTTCTTTATATCAGTTATATTAGACGAATAACTACGTACCTACCTGTAATACAGGTATTAAATACCAAGATCAAAATTAAATACCTTATTAACAAAATACTAAAAATCTTTAAAAACATAGGTATACATATTTTGTTAAGAATGTAGTTCGAGACGTAAATACCCAGAATAGATTTTAAGCCGCCATTTGGGATCGTAAAACTTTTCTGCAGGCGAACGCAAGTTCATTGAATATAAGAAAATTATTGCGTTTTTAAAATTGCAATATGGCTACCCAATGTAGGTATGGGCTTTCGCTTCGGCGCTTCACAATGGCGTAGCGATGTCACCGATAGAATAGAAAAGCTACAAGTCTATGATTTATTTTTCGATCGATAACAAGTACTGCCATAGACTTCATGTTCATACTTTTTGTTTAATTCCACTTTTTTCGCAACGATAAATTTAAAAATTCTAAGCCTCATCTAATTGAGGTATATGAAGCGATATAAGTTTTTAAATTTACGCATTCCATTTCTAATTTAAAATAGTAAAACGGGATAAAACGCGTTGTTATTTGGGTGACCAAGGCTGGTGTAACCCAGCCGAAACTGCGGGAATAAGTATTTGCCAAATAATGTTTAATCCCTTTTTAGTATTTTAAATTAGTATATAAAGCGTTCTCTATTCTAAGCAACAATCAGGTTTCTATTACAAATCAAATTGTTCAGTACTTCAGGCTCCCGAAAAAGCCATTAGCACAACCTCTGTAGAAATATAGGACATAAACCCTTTGGGGACTTTTTTGTACTACACTATTTATCTAATTAAACATTTATAAACTTCTTAAGTCAGAATTTGGTTCATATAGTTATTTCAAATCAAATAAATCAAAGTCTAATGTATTTATGCTTCTGAAAACGCAGATTTTTAAAATATGCTGATACTCCATTATCACAATCTTAGTCTAAAAACAGGACATTTGCGACTTAGTCTCAGCTGAAAAGTATTTTGGCAGAGACAAAATTCGTTGCAAGACCCATTTTTTCATGTAAAAAAAAACATATATAACTCGGGAAATATAATTAAAACAGCTAAATTTAACCGGAAGGGGGTGAAATGTGGTTTGTAGCGATTTGTTGAATCGGGAAGTTGTATACTTTTTTTAACATCAATGATAGTCATATATTAAAATTTTAAAATGCGTTTACTTATATTTCATGGTTCCGCTTTTAATTATAACTATCTGTCATTTTATACGTTCATATAAAAAAAAACATTATGATCACTAGTAGTAAAATATTAGAATATAAATACCACGGCCTTAAGGATTTTATTATTTAAAACCTACTGTACCTTGTTTTTCACTACCATCCTATGGATAAATTACACCCAAAAGTCGTATAACGCCCCCACGTCCAGTACCATATTTGTTTCCTGTATGTCCAGCAGTGCCTGGAAACTTCATAGATACAAACATTTGTATGCATTTGTAACCTTCCTTCGACCAATACTACTAACCCACTAAGTACGAAATGAACTACATTCGAGAACAAATTATCTGAGATAGCATTGTTTTTTTTATGTAGATGGATTATAATTTATGATTGTTATGTTGCCACTACTGTATCTCAAACAAATTTTATTTATGAACTGTCATGGTGTATTGTTTGCTTACATTTTTATGATTAATGATTTTAATAGGAAGTATTTAGTTTTTAATAAGTTTTAAAATCAATCTAAAGCTAAGATGTCAGAACAAAGTAAATGGTCTACCAAAGAAGACTGGTGACATAAATTTAAGAAGATTTACATGTAAATCGGTAAGTACTTAGTGTCAAACACATGTTTTCCGTTATTTAATTACTATTTTTGTAATTTTTACCTATGTCATTTCATTATATTTCTTTAAAGATAGTGATGACAATGTTCAAAAGGATAACTTATCCATTTAACAATAAAATATTCAGATGAATGTTTTGTTTGTGATTAGTGCTGCCTGCACTGCAAATTAAAGTGTATCGATGTATATACTGTGATATACATACACAATACTTATAGATTTCTCAATGAAGATTTGATGTGCTTACATGTTTAAGAATTTTATAATTTAAAATTGTACTTATGTTAAAAATTTATATGTAAATAAATATTAAAAGGTTTTACTTAAAAATACTTTATTCTGAATAAAACAGCTTTTCTAAAGTACACTACTTTAGAATAGCTGTTTTTTTTAATCTTAATAAAGTTATGAATTAAATATTTATACTTACTTTAGAAATGGTTATTTTTATTTCCTATGACTAAATAAAAAAAAATTGTAAAAAATGGGTTGCAGTTGCAGTGTCGGCAGAAGTTAAAACATACTAGCTATATACTTCCCATCACGTCGTATACATATTTATTTATTATAAATAATAATGTGTATTTATTTACATAGTATATTTGACATCTCAATCTGTCATAAAATTAAAATCCCATATTTACGACTCATGCGTCATATTTACTTGTAGGGAACCAATGTCCTTTACACACAATTCGCGGTTTTATACACGGTATATTTTTGAGCAATATCCTACCTATATTTCTCATTAATGTAATAAGCTATATTAAACGTTATATATTACTATGCCACTACTACTAAGGATCTGGCTCTCTATCCTATCATACGTCTCTAACTTCTCTAACTTTCAACTATTTTCTTATAATATAATTCATAATAAATAAAGATAGTTTATTTATTTTTGCTTTAATATCACCTATTGACACGTCAACACATAGATATACCTTCTATCTAGTGTAATGTTAGCTATGCTCTACAATTACTTTTATCTCACCTCGTATCGTATCGTATTGTATCACAATTTAACATGTGTAATCCGCACTTTCATTATTATAAATAATAATGATTTTTTATTTACTTTTTTGACATCGCCGTATATTTGACATCTCAATCTGTCATAGAATTAAAATCCCATGTCAACCTCCCTGTAATACTCATAATCGCCATATACTAAAAATAAAAAACTAAACTAATGTAAATAAATCTGACGCGAGTTCCGTCTTACGATTTTTCTATAAATTGTCCTTTTTTGAAATTTTCACTTCAAAAACATACAACCTGGATATAACATTTTGACATGTGTAATCCGCACTTTAATCGTATCATCAAACCAATTTTTTATTCGTCCTATACAGTTAAACATTTTTACCCATCACAAAAAAAGTGCACAACGCCGCTAAAGACATTTTCTCTTCAAACTTATAATAGGCGTGGCATTATGGTTTCCGTCTTGCGAATTTTTATGGTGTGGCATTATGTTTTCCGTCTGACGATCAGTCTGCTGCGAGTTTATAATTTTTTACCCATCACAAAAACTAACCTCATATAAATAAATCCGACGCGTGTTCCGTCTTACGAATTTTCTATGAATTTTCGATCACGACACGTGACCTGACGCGAGTTTAACATTTTTTACTCATACCAAAAAAACGGCACAGCGCCGCTAAAGAAGTTATCAATTCAAAAATTATTTTGATTAAAATTAAAAATATTATTTTAATGCGAGTCTATTACTGTCTGTAGAAGTTCTCAATCTCTCTAAATATTTCAGGTTTTGACGAAAAGATTTTGCCATTTTCGGTCTTCAACTTTGTCAACTGTCTTTCTCCAATAGGCAGAAAACACTTTCGAGCGTCTATTTCACTCTGCAGCCTCTTCTACACGTATGGCTTTCGTGATTTGTCTATCGAGCCGCGTGTATTCGGACCTATTATATGAAGACTGCAATTTAATTTCATGACCTTCATGAGATTGAGACACATTTCACATTTTACTTGTTAAATTTGAGGTTAGGTTAAAAAAAGGTACCGGATAAAAGTTATAGATTTTTTTAGTATTTAATACTTTTTCCTCTAAAATCAATACTTTAGCTACAAACCGCTAAATGCCACTTTTACCCCTCTTTACACCCTTTTCACCCCCTTCCGGTTAAATTCTGCTGCTTAGATTATTTTTCCTGAGTAATATATATTTTTTATTTTACAAAAGGATGGGTCCGGTCTTGCAACTATTTTTTTCCAAAAATAATTTATTTTAGAGCTATTTGGCCTTGAGTAAATCTTTTGTGCTACACTTTTAATCACTAAATAAATGAGTAAATAATAATAATAATAAATATTTTCGGTAATTACACACAGATGGCTCTGGCCCCAAACTAAGCAAAGCTTCAATGGCTTCACATATATGTCCATACACTTTTTTGTAAATACATATATATTATACATAGAAAACACCCAGTCTTAAGACAAACACAAATGTTCATCACTTAAACGCCCACGCCCCTCTATTCAACAGTAGGATCATTGCATAAAAAATAAAATTGTTGAATAAAAATATTATGTCCTTTTTCATATTTAAGAAGTAGGTTAATTAAGGTAAAACCCTATTCTATTTAATGCTTACAAAGTAATTGATTAGTCCCTTAAGACTGTATGTAAGCCCTGAATTTTAATTGAATAAACTTACAATGTTTTTATTTTCATAATAAAATGATTATTCAGGTGTAGGGTCGAAGGTTTACGGTTTTATAAAAATGTTTCACATATTATTCATAAGGATTATTAAGGAGAAAGGAAGGAAGAAAGAGGAAAAAATCTATTTACAGAAATAATTTCAGAATTAAACTACGTAGACAAGAAAGTACATTACTATTACACTTGCGCGAAGTGTTCCCGTTACAGCTTGGGCAAAAAGCTTTCGTATGTCTGTCCGACTGTTTTCCTCTACAGGTCGCATTTCTCATCGAATTCTCGTGAAATTTTGAAAACTGGTTGGATTACATGTTATTTTTTGTCGATTCTGTTTTTGAAAGTTTTTTCAAATTGGCAGAAATAAAAAAGATAAACGTAAAAAAAATATATTTCAGCCATTTTGAAAAATGTGAAGACACAATTTTTTCATCCGATAAACTTCAATGGATCGGCGGCATGAGAGGGTGAAAAAAAAGGCAAATTTTAGATATTCACTTCATTGTTTTGAGTTTGAAGGTGCGCGGTGAACATTTGTTCAGTTTTAAGCTATGCAAAACTGTAATTTTTGTAAGTGTACTGTAAAATTAATATTTAAAAGTAAATAAAACCTTACATATATTTCCTTTTTAGCTTATAAGAATCTTCCAAATTTTATTTAAAATTTTCATTTACTAATTACATAAGAACTATTTCCTTATACCTATTTAAAAAAAAAAAATTAAAAAAGAATTGCACTACTCAAGAAGTTACAATGGAAATCTCACATCTCAGTGCTTCAGGGAAACTTAGCTAAGCTGCATATGTAGTTAAAAAAGTTAGGCACCGCTCACTTGATCTACTTTAGCTTACCATACTTGGCAGCTGATATTTATACAGTTTTGTTTTTCCAAAAGAAAATATTACAGTCAGTCTTTAAATTACAATCTTAGAAATTTCCTTTGAGAACTTCGAAAATTGTTTTCTGTCCCAACTCAGTATTTTCAGACTTTTATAATATATGTACGCAATTTTAAAACAAACAATACTTACACAATTTTAATACAAACAATAAGGATTAATGACTAGTTTTAAAACTAACCCGTGTCACCGTTTACTACAGCATTGTTACTACCAGCAAACGACCCTTGTCCCTTTCTTCTTCAGCTAGATCATAATATATTCGTTTTCTAGTATGTAAAAATAAATTGACAAAGTACTAAGTTTCTGGTCAGATCTTCTCGTTTAAAAAATCATTCGGAAGCGTTCCGTACGTTTATTTGAAACTACCAATCAAGCTTGTTTATTCAAGCATCCACTGTATTTTAAGAAGTCATTATGTAATAAATATATGCGAGAGTAAACATACTACATACGAAAGCTTTGTTCGAACCTAAAATAAGATAATGTATGCGCATAAATGTATTTTGTAACGTACTTAAGCATCGTTAGAGGAAATTCCGCATTCTCACCCTAAAACTGCGTAGACACGATATTAAAAGTTAAATTTCGTTACTCCGAAATTTAAATGTCATGGGGCTCACCGGGAGGCCAGGGCTAACTTCAAGGTATGGATAATGTGTGGTAAGCCGAGGTCCGGCCTTGTTTACCAGGAAATGTGTCAAAGCCGCAGAGCGTTCAAATCTCGATTAAAATGGTGTCAAAATCAACAAGACCAAATAAAAATGGATGCTCTTGCGGAGAAACACATCAAAAGCGACTTCCGCGGTTTTTGGAAAGCCACTAATAAAACAAATATAAGACCTGGCCTCCCGGCGAGCGTTGATGGTGTGAGCGATTCAAAGGATATTGCTAATATCTTCAAGAACCATTTTTCGGTTAAGTCTCCCCTAGGTCCAGCGAGGGAGGTGCACAATATTGCCAGAAATGGTCAAATGGTGGGGACTAGGTTTCGGGCCAAAGATGTTGCTGAAGCCATTAGGCAAATGTCTAAAGGCAAGTCACCAGGCCACGATGGACTCAGCATTGAGCACTATAAGCATGCCGGACCACATATATGTAGACTCCTAGCAATGCTCTATTCCTTATGCGTGGGTCACTCCTATATGCCTGACGATTTAATGAAAACAGTGGTGGTGCCTGTAGTGAAAAATAAAACTGGTGACCTTGCTGACAAAAATAACTACAGACCCATTTCTCTTGCCACTATTGCAGCTAAAGTTCTTGACGGTTTGCTTAATACACAGTTAAATAGTTATGTCACACTGCATGACAATCAGTTCGGGTTTCGTCCTCGGCTGTCCACTGAAAGTGCGATTCTGTGTCTTAAGCATACCGTCAGATACTACACAGACCGCAAGACACCGGTGTATGCTTGCTTCCTTGACTTATCCAAGGCATTTGATTTGGTGTCATATGATCTGCTATGGAGGAAGCTGAGAAGCACAAATTTTCCACTGGAACTGGTCAGCCTGTTTCAGTATTGGTATGCTCACCAAGTCAACAGTGTGCGATGGGCGGGGGCAATGTCGGATCCGTACTGGCTTGAGTGTGGTGTTAGACAGGGTGGATTGTCATCTCCAACCCTGTTCAACCTCTACATAAATGAGTTGATCATAGCGCTTAGCAATCAGCACGTTGGCTGCCACGTTGATGGCCTCTGTGTTAACAATTTGAGCTATGCTGACGACATGGTGCTCTTGAGCGCATCAGTCTGTGGTCTGAGGCAGTTGATACGGACGTGTGTGGAATACGTGTCTGGCCACGGTTTAAAATATAATATCACGAAAAGTCAATGCATGGTCTTTGACGCTGGTGTGAAATGTGCACGTAATGTACCACCAGTGCGACTATATGGTGTACCCCTTAAAACTGTTCCAAAATTTAAGTACCTAGGGCATGTAGTCACTACTGATCTCAAGGACGATGCTGACATTGGGCGGGAACGGAGGGCGCTGTCAGTAAGAGCTTATATGATGGCCCGTAGGTTTGCAAGATGCTCAGCTGAGGTTAAGGTAACCCTCTTTAAAACGTACTGCACATCTCTGTACACGTGCAGCCTATGGGTTAACTATACAAAAAAACGGTACAGCGACCTCCGTATCCTGTATAACAATTCATTTAGGATTGTGTTGGGGCTGCCACGATTCTGCAGTGCCTCTGGCATGTTTGCAGATGCACGCATCGATTGCTTCCATACGACTATGCAAAAGCGATGCGCGTCCTTGCTACGCAGAGTTCGTGCCAGCTCCAATTCTGTCCTGAATATGATCGCTGAGAGATTAGACTGTCCTTTCCTTAGGCATTGCAGTAACAGACATATGGCGGTGCCAATGCCGGAAAGGAAGTACTAAATGACTGCATATATATGTATGTACTATTTAAATTTATTTTATTTTATGTATTGTTCTGACATTTTTATTTTTTGTTTGATTGGCTTAATTTATTTAATTACGTATTATTTATTTATTTCTAATTATATTTCTAAATATCAATGTATAATATGGGTTTTTTGTTTACCTGAAATAAATAAATTTTGAATTTGAATTTTGAATATACTTGAAAAAATATTTTAAGGTTATAGAAATATGGTTGTGAAAAATTGTTAATATTTCGTCACATTGCCTTTGGCTTCTATGATTGCCTCAATTCGCCTCGGCATGCTTTCTATGCATTTTTTTGCACTTTCTTGTATTCTGAGGTTGTGATGCCAGACATTTAAAAGCTTTTCAATTAATTTTACTTTGGTTGTAATCATTTCCTTGGGAATTTCCGCCTTGGTAATTTCCCATTAGTTTTCTATGGGGTTCATATCGAGAAGAGCCCGGCCAAGGTAAAATTGGAATGTTGTGGTCTGCCAAAAATTTTGTTACACTTCTAGCTTTATGGCACGGTGCTGAATCGTGCAGAAACACGAATTCCTCCCCATCTGGAAACCAATCTTGGAGTTGCGGTAACAGGCGAGTTTCTAGGACTTGATGTATTGGTCCTGTCTCATGGTTCCCTGGACGATGTGCAGACTTAAAAACGCCAGCTAGTTCTGCTATCTACCTTTGAGAATGACTGGTATGGAGGAGAAGGGTTTTAACCTCAGATTTTATTCTTGGAGTTAAATCTACTATCCATACTGAAAGCCCTAAATATAAAAAAATATTAAAGGTTTGTTCTAAAATCCACTCCAAATTACTTTTGTAATAATAACAGTAAAATAATATTTACTTTTAATCAATAATTAATGCAGTAAAACACGAAATAACCTATTAAAATAATTATTTACGTATTTCACTTTTACACGTGTGAAGGACTCTGTGTCTCCCTTGTAATTTAAATTATTTAAGATAATAAACAAATCCCTCAATACTTATAATTCACTTAAATTGTGAGTTATAGAACTCCTGCTAACGTAAAAATATATTCCAGATACACTTATACCACTTCAAATCGGAGTCAAGTGTGTCCAAAGAAAGAAATTATTAAAAAAATTTACTGTCCCTATTAATTTGGCAACCCACTACTTTACGGATCTAGGGCCGATATTTGCTACTCCCCATCCGCTTTTTAGATATAATATGGTCTACTTTTAAAGTATGAGACATGAAAAGTATAATTTGGAATCGCATACAGGAATAACACACAAAAAATATTTCAAAATGTATGTTTTAGAGTTAAGCACGTTCAATCAATAAAAAAAACTCTTCAGCTTTGTTAGTATAGATATCGATTTTTAAATACCCACAGATTAACAAGGTGATTACGCATTTTAAGCTTTATTATAAAAACTGCTTTGTAATCATATTATTTACAAAATTATCACAAACGAGGTTAGTTTGAAATTACAAATAATGACAAATATTTGTGAGAACAAAGTAAAATATTTATCTCGGCGCCACGAAAAGCGTTTTTACCGAATGACAAATTACTGTTTCCTGCTCAAAGACGGCCTGAATTTTGTTTACTGTCCTTTATATAAACATCAAAGCTTTTTTTTTACCAAAACTTTAATGTCAAAGTATTACAGAAACATTCATGAATCTTCAGAAGAAAAATAAACGAAGGTTTTTTTTGACGATTCAAGTTTTGTGGTTTTAATTAAAACATGATAAAAACTGACTTTTAACTAAGTACTAGGTATATTGAATCTTAACTTGGTAAATATTTGTTTGTGATGTTATTTATGATACCTGGTTATACTAGATATGTGGTTTAATACTACCGGAAAACCGCGTTTAAATTAATTTAGGGAGATCATGACAAATTAAAAATCATTTTTAATAGTAAGTTCTTTTTATCAACTAACAATTAAAAAATTCTGGCTGGCATTATAGCGCTTGAAAATGTTGTGTGTGCAAATGCTAAAGAAGTTGAACCGAATTAAATTTTTATACCTATTAAAATGAGTTCATCAAACGATTCTGAAATGAATTTAACGTCTGATTAAATAAGAAAAGAAACCTCTTTTTTTAGTAAGTAGTAAGTTATTAGTATAGTAAGTTATTTTTTTATATTTGGCTCACTTTACTTATATTCGAAATGAAAAGTAAAGTGTTTAATTCGGGTAAAAGGCCCATTTTAGCCTCAAACTATAACAAAAAAATATTTTTTAGTTTTTTATTAACAATTAACGTAGTTAAAAAATAAAACTTTATAAAATTGGTCATACAGTTACGTACAGTCTGTTTTTTAGAAAATGTTGTCGTTTTTTCGAATCTCTTATTAAATTTCAAAAATCTTGACAAGTTTTTGAGATATTTGCAAAAACCAACACCCGCGGGTGTTGGTTTGCTTTTTGAGTTAATTATTTATAAATTTTGCAATTTCTTCGAGCGGAACTTAATTTTTTTCACAAATCATCTAGACACAATACCAAATTTTACCGAGACTGCTGAAAAAAGTTGAACAAAAAAGCATTTGTTGACTACACTATAAAAGACTGTTAAGCTAATGTTACTGGCCTCTTGCATTTTATTTTTCATTCATAATAAATTTTGATGTTAAAGCTTGTGCAAAGCGTGATGAAATTTCTTTCAACAACTGTAATGATTGTAATATAAATTTTAATTAAACATCTAATATATTTCAATTTATTATCTTTTATTTACTTCTTTGGTGTAGTTTAAGGCACCTTTTCCTATTTCGTGTGTATTTAGGGTCCACATATGTACACCCTCGTAAGTAATAAGTCACTTTTACCCCTCGGTGAACAATGTACTATTTCATCACCCTTACTCGTAAGCAGTGTCATTACGTACAGGCAAAGCGGTTCGGTGTAACGACCCTTATTACTCCCACGGGCTTTTTCTTTACAAATTTTAATTTTCTCAAAGCAAAGCGCGCGTTCATGAAACCCACGGACGGTAATGACGCGCCTATTCTATCAAGACTGTTTGAAAGCTACCTGTTCAAAACAAGAACTACGCACACTCTACAAGCGAGTAATGAAACTTTTAACTTCAGCCAAAACTTTTTAATTCATAAATTCTCAAGATATCAAGCGCCGTCTGACAGTGGCGTTGTTTTCTCTTCTTCAATTACTGATATTTTAATTGTGTTTTGGTAAGTCTATTTATTTTTCACCTTATATTTTTATTTATTTACTCGCACAATAACACGGGTGGTACAGAAGTTACAAACTCGAATCATTAAAGCCTACGGCTTTCGTCCTTAAGCTTCTAAATAGCCTCTCGTCAGTAATTTTCTTCTAGCACCCCTGAAACACAGTATACTATTAATTATATATACCTAACACCTAAAGCAGGCGACAAAAGTTTTACGACTCAATTTAAACGAATTACTTATTAAATATTATTCTTCTTTCTCTTTTAATGACTGTTAAAAGAATTTGTTACAATTTAAATATAAGCCAAAAAAAACATTAACTTCAGAAACCGTATATTTTAGAGGGTCATTACACTAGAGATGGATTCCATCAATTTGACCTCTCCCAGCGGTTGCGCTCAGCGGACCGGGATGTGGTCGACATGTGAAACGTTTTATTACGGGTGAATAAGTTTTTCCAATCCCGGCCAGTCCCAAGAGTAAAGTTTTGATAATATTATTGTAAAGATACCGAACTTAAATGTTTTTTTACCGTAGAGTATTATTTAGATTTAAGCAAGTCTAATAATTTACCATTTATTTATTGTAATCAAAAAAGTAATAATAACAATTCACACTTATCATAACAGAAAAAATACAAAAATTAAATATAATAATTATGATATTGTCTATGTGTCTGTCTATCTATCTAGATATCGAATACGAAAATGTTAGTGATCGTTAGATTTTATTTGATTTATAAATCAATCTCGAAAATAGCTTATATAGCAATTAACGTATAATGGCAGCGATCGCTCAGTCACTTATAAGTTTTATTCACTATGTTTAAACATCCTGCACATACTTGTGTCCAATGGCGGATTTAGTGACATACGGAATTCTCTATCAGCGAACTATAGAGTTGAGCAAATAACTTTTTGGCGATAAAAAAATAAAAAATATTCAATCATTTTTAAATGCAATTTTCCTAAATTTGTTTCTAGTGCTTAATCCTTTGGTAGTGTAGAAAGGATTTGAGTCATTGTCTCCATCACCAGTTCTAGGCTGTACGTTGATTGTCAATTTAGATCACGACAATACAAGACACGACATGGTTTTGTTCATTTAGGTAAATATTTTTCTTTTATTAACCTTCCAATTGTGGGTAGTACCTATTATCTTCTTATACTACTATTATTATAATAAAGTTAAATAGCTTAAACGTTATCTGAATTGATATAGACGGCATTTTACCCGTTAAAATATGCTGATAATTAAATTAGGAGCTGGCGGATCCGTGGGTACAGCTAGTAAGTCAAAAAAGTCGACTAACTAACTAGTTGGAAACATTAAGCTACTCCGAAATAACAGAACATTTCTAAAACATTTAAAAGGAAGAGGTAATTTCATTAGCTTTCGTACTGATGAGCTTTTGCAACATCGCTAATGGTTTCACTATGAAACTGAAAGAGCTTTTAGCCTACATTTTCACTTACAAAACTATAGTAAGAACAAAACCCAAGATTACTCTAGAATATTAGAGACATTGAGGTGGTACTTCTAAACGACCATTTACACGCGCAATTATAATTCTGGTATTCTGGGCAATGATGGGAATTACGAAGTAACGAAACAAAAGGCGACGCAATGTAGTGCGATGCGAAATTTTTATAAATATCGATCTTTGTCATTGTTGTCTAGAAAATTTGCTAAAAAAATACAAATTTTGTAAAAAGATCGAGAATCCTAAAGGTCAGAGAGACAGACAGAGACAGAAATAAAATTACAAAGGCTTAGGACTAAGGTTTTTTTAGCACCCTTTGGATACGTAACCCTAAAATCTGTTGACAAAACTAGTACAATATTAATACTACAAACTGAGTACAACTGAAACCCTAGGCGTGAAAATTTTGCTTTTTGTTTTTTTTTTATTCTTTTACTTTTAATGCTGAAAATAGTAGTACAAATGTATATTATTATAACAATGCATCTAAAGAATATCAACTAAAAATGAAAAAAAATGTATTCAACTCATTTGAACCATAAAAAAAAACAAAGATAAGCAATTTATTTTTACTAGAAAATGGAGTTCAGAAACAGGGTAATAGTCATTTACAAAAAATTACCTAATATTCTTGAGCCACCCCAACTGTTCTCAACACAATAACTATTTTTAAATGCTATTTGGCTCCCGAAACCTTTAAAACACTGTGCACATTTTACTTTGTAAACTAAGCCAATAAAAAACCATTACCCAATAGTATTTTAAAAATATCTGATTACTGATGTGTGTTACTAATTCAAATCCATCACGTACTTCGTTGAAGGTGTAACATGATTTGAATATTCAAGAAGTTTCGTGTTGCTATGCACAAGGGAAAGGAAAGAAACGGATACCTACATCTGAAAGTTTTGGGGTAGTGCAAAAACTAACAGTCAAAGTAAGTTAAGTCATTTCCTGTGGATATTTTGCTCTGCGTGTAGCAATATGCGTATACTCAAAGGGACACTTGAATTTTTTTAAATAAAACACTAGCATATTTTTTAGACTTCATCCGTATGGCCATCAAGGCCAAATATAACTTCTTTAGCTTTGAAACTTACTGCATACAAACATTGAAAGAACATATGTAATAAAAAGTTTTAAAATTACGCTGTTATGCTAACTTCACGCTTTCCTCGTGGCTGATACACATCTCTCTGAAAAAACTAATGAACCGATTTTGATGAAACTGTCACTGTGCCCTCAGTTGGACTATACCTAGTACAACCAAAAAATTTTTGCAATCCAACTTATAGTTTTTGAGATATGCGCAGACAAACATACATACATATACTTGAACAACTATGAACAATATTACATACATACGGGTCGATTGATAACCTCCTTTTTTGAAGTCAGTTGAAAAACGCCGAGGTGACTTGCACACCACACGCTTGTTCATGAACTTTCTCTTTATAAAGATTGAATATGGTTTTTTCTAACCTTAACCGAGTGAGGTTTTACAGTGCGTTTTAAGGGTTCCGTACCCGAGTCCGGTGCGGCATTTAGTTCTAAACACGTGGTAAAAGCTAGAACACGCGTTCGTGTCCCGCGTATATTGTTTTCAGTGTGTACACGGTTAACTCTATACGGACATTTTGGAGTTCGACAATTCGTTTGGTGGTTTGGAGTGCTGTAGAATAATTCTGGACTTTTGCACCTTTGGAGCGGCGACAACGAAGACGACGGCTATAAGGGAAGTGACTAAACGTACAATTATTAGTAACAACTTGTCCCGCTTTTTTTTGATACCCTAACGTAAGTTCCTTCTTACAAGCTAGGCCTTCACAGACGACTGCAGGCTTCGGGCTCAAAGTATACGGTCCGTAACAAAAACTAGTATTTAAGTTGTGCTTATAACTGTTTTACGGAAATTGGGATATTTTTTTACGGGCAAAAATAATATTTTTAGATATATTGACACGGTACCGTTAGAATATTTATTTCTTCAAAAACATCCCTAAGAGAATATCGGCTACCAAACTTATAAATGCTTCGTACAGCCCTTTTTTGTAATATAAATATGGTTTCAATATCAGCAGCAGAACGCCTTAGCAAAATACCATAAGACATGACACTGTGAAAATAAGCAAATTCCACAAGTCTTGCTGTGGTTATGTCAGTCAATTGACTGATTTTTTTTTACCGCAGCAGAACTAAGTTTACCTGCTAGAACTGTAATTTGTGGACCCAACGGCAATTTTGAGCCAATAGTTATACCTAAATATACCGTTTAATCAACTTATTCTAATTTTTCATTATTTAATACCAGATTTCTATTATTTTGGATTACATTAGGCAGTGAAAACTTAATGCATTTTGTTTATTTGCATTAAGTACAAGATTATTAACAGTAAACCAGTTTGTATTTAATAAGGAACCCTTATAGTTTGTACCACCTCATTTTTTTTAAGTAGGATCAATCGCTTTTGATTGAACCTTAGTAAAATATAATTAAATTTGACTCTCAAAAAATTGTATTCATAAATATTGAGTTTAAAAAACAGTAATGAAAAATAACACAAAACAAATTACTTAAAAAAAGGTATCTTGTATTTTTCGCGTTCGAAATTACATTGAATTAGGAGCTTTATTACTTCAAAAATAATAAAAATAGTAATAATATTTATTTGCCGAAATAAAGCACAGATGATGTTAATCAATTTAGGAGATACATGACAAAACACGTTTTCTAAGATGTCCGCTAACGCACACTTTAGTTCTAGTCTTTCCTTTGCAAGACCTCTTCTGGTATAAAAGGAGCATATGTCTTTCTCTGCATAGGTAATTATTTATTTCGTAAAGCACTAACAAACAAACAGATTTTCACATCTACTCGTGTATATTAGTTTGGATTAGGTATCAATAAGTATACCCGTATCAAATTTTAAGTATACGTACCCTTTTACTTTTCTATTAAGAAACCTTCGTCTCGTGTTCCACAAACTTTTAGAAGTAATTAAAATTGTTTTGGTTCAATACACGTAAGTTTTGCAGCGAAATTCTGAAACTTCCGCACTGCTACGAATCTTAAGTCACTGAGCGTGCATCTCACAAAACATTCTTGCTTTCTAAACTTTTCACTTTGTTAACGTAAGTTTTAATACAATTATAAATAATTCCATAGTACTGCTATCTTACTTACGTAAATAAGCAAATGCAAATCACTAATACTAATTAAAAAAAAAATTGGTTTATTCCGAACAATACTATGATAATTTCTTCGTAGATTCTCAGGTAGTTTAAAGTTTGTACAATTAATTCAATTTGTACAAGCCAAGTAATCGAGAGCAGTATTTTTAGACACATTGTGATAAATTTATTAATCGAATACAGTACTTTGGTAGTTGTAGACTTTTTTTTTATTTGATGTCGTATAGACTAAAGCTCTACCTAAAAATTTGTTTAAATTTTAAAACTTTTCTATGCATCATACACAAAATCGGGTTTTATTTTACTTAGTTTATTTTTTTTCAGTTTGTTTTTTAAGCTATTTCAATTTCGGATTTTGTTACCGTATCCATACTAATATTAAAAATGCGAAAGTTACTCTGTCTGTCTGTCTGTCTCTTCCTCTACCTCTAACTCTTTGCGCTTAAACCACTGTACGGATTAAGATGAAATTTGGCATGGAGATAGGTTGAGTCTAGGGAAAGGACACAGGCTACTTGAAAACGTCAAGTTTGAGTCTTTTTTTTTTCTACGTATAATTTGTCTGTACTTGTGTTTGTCACCATACTTCTCTTAAACGGCTGAAAATTGTCTGAATATTTCAATGGTATCTTGAATGGTTTTAAAATACAATTGGAACTGTTAGGTGGCGTTGCAGTTGGTGCATCAATGATCTTCTCCTAAACGGGAGGGAAGAGTATAATGATATGTTTCGTGCAAGCTAGAGTGATCCATTGAACCCAGTGAACACAAGGTTTGAATTCACAATTAGACCCGGTAGGAGGCGCTGCAGTCGGAGTGTCACTGATCTTCTCTTACACGAAAAAGATTGAAGGTACGGCAATGCTTTTAATATTCACTGCATTTAATGCGATTACTATATTCTACAACTTTAATCATTGTGAAAGTTGTTGCTTGGAAACGACACATTATTTAGTTAGAACATAAAAAACGCATCGAGAGAACTTACTTGAAATTAAAAGGATTTAAAGCAAGGCTTCACGTAAGAGCTAAAATAGAAAATTTGGAAAAAAATGAAGAATTAAATAATTTAGACATGATGCCACAGTAAACAGTGAGATAAAAATTATGACTCAAGTTCGTTAAAAGTAATTATGAAATCGCTAAATTTAAAATATCATATTAAATGTGGCGCTGCTTTTCCAGGCAGGGCAACGTCTGCCGGGTCCACTATCTATACTTCCATATTAATAGTATAAATGCGAAAGTAACTCTGTCTGTCTGTCTGTTACCTCATCGCGCTTAAACCGTTGTACTAATTAAGATGAAGTTAGCCAAGGCGATAGTTTGAGTCCCGAGAAAGAACATAGGCTACTTGAAAACGTCAAACGTGAGTCAGTTTTTTTCTATAATTGAGGAGTTGCCGTTGAAATTCTACACCGATAATCGAATTTAGCGCGGGTGGAACCGTGGGCAAATTTGACACGGAGATAGTTTCTTTCCCGGGAAAGGACAAAGTCTACTTAAAAACTTTGAGTGGGAGTCGGTTTTTTTTTAATATATTATTTTTATATTTTATTATATATTTTTCATTTGCAATTGAAATCCTACACCGATAACCGAATTTTGGGCCGGTGAAACCACGGGCAAAAGCTTGCGTTTTATATAAATCTTTGAAATTGTGCTTTAAATAAATTCATCTTATCAACTAATCTAATTATTTTATACAATATATATAAACATGTTTTGTACCAGTTGTTGCTATGTGAATCACACCTCACGGACGCAGCGTGTACTCTATATTCAATTTGTAGTCTGTGAAAATAACTAAAAGAAATAATTATGGTGTCGTAACTTATTTAATTTATATTATTGCGTGCTTATATCAACACCAATACCATTAATAAAAAGCTGCGTAAATTGTGCCAATGATTGTTAAATAAAGATCACACGATAGAAGGAAAGTTGAATTTTATACTTTAACTTAAGATTTTAGATCTTTTCTATATTTCTATGTCTACTCATGTTTAAGCTTTAATTAAGGGACAAGACCTTAAGAGGACATAAGGACAGACATACGTCATGTACAACAACCTACTACAATTTAAAGTAAGCAATACTGAAAGTTTTTAATCATAGGTTTCGCTGTACTCGTCACTTTGACGACATAAGAACAAATAAATAAATAAATATTTTTGATCCTTACACAGCTCCATCTGGCCCCAAAGTAAGCAAAGCTTACTGTGCTAGCTTAGCTGTGTTAAGGTGACCAGACAACGGATACAAATACATATATATTACATTTTTTTTTGTAAATACATACATACATAAATACACCCAGACTCAAGACACACAAATATTTGTCCAATGCGGGAAACGACCCCACATCCTCTGCACAGCATTCGGTCACACTACCAATTTAGGCTGCGAGAGAATTAAAAACAACCGCTAAACAACTTAAATTAAATTAATAAACCTTTCTTTCAAAATCTTCTTGATTTTAATTTTAATAGTAATTAAATATATCAACAATATTTTATATTGCTATCAAGCACACGCTTTACAAATATAAATGTGACCCTAGCGTGACCTGAGTGTACGTGCACTTATCACTCTATAACATTCATCATGGAGACAAGGGTCACGAGTTGTCGCTGTCACGACCAGTCCAGCCGAAATCAAAGTCAAATGGCATCGTTGAAACCGTTACCATCATTTGTCTGTGAAGACGAACATATTTTTAGTATCTTAAAGTAAAAATATGACATACATATGCTCAATCCTGACATACTTCTCGTTATTAGTCAGGAAATAGCAATGACGTATTCTGTACAAGTACATAATTATAACCAATACCAAAATAACCAGCTTTTAACTGATAAGCTACTTAAAAGATTTAGACCTGGATGGGTATACAGATCCAGACGGTTCTTGGCATAAAAACCATGAAGCTGCATATGTTTTCTTTATTCGCACTTTAGACTACTATTTTTATATTTTGTGAAAATTATAGTTTATTTAATGGACAAAATCAGCTTTTATGTCTAAAATGTTATCATCAACTGCAACATTTTTTCGGTTATAATAGTTTTTTGTTTACTCAGCTGTTGTATGTCCCCACTGCAGGGCAACAAGCAACTCCTATGAGAATGGAGGCGCAGTCCAGTGACTACCATGATGACCCTAGATGCATTCGACCATGTTGAGGTGTCAGAATTTTTAAGCCGGCTTCTGACTTGGTGTAACGACTGTTTTTATGAAACAGCAGCCGAAACTGAATTTATAAGATGTTCTTTAAAGCACGAATGATAGCAGAAAAAATTAAGAGTAAGTTTTTTTTAAATAATTAGTTTATTTTTTATTACCTGACTATACGTAGAATTTGATGTGATCGCCGGCACAGTCAAGTTAGCACAGTTATATTTCAAGTAACTATTATTTTAAATTGGTTCAGAAAATCTTAGCTTTAAACAAAAGTAACTTAGACTAACTTAACTTAGTCCTTAGTCCCCGAAAACTTAGCAATTGACAGATTGACGAAGAGAGATTTAATTTTGCATTTCCTACAATGAGTAGTAGAAAAAATGTTTTAAACTTAAATTCTAGAAAAAAAGATTTAAAAACTTATGCATATTTAATGATAACTTGGTTTTTTCAAAAGGAGAAAATCTATCTATACATATAAAATGCTTTGTCCTGAATAGCTGACGGATATACGCACAGCCTAAACCACTGATCGTAGAAACTTGGAGGATGTGTTCTTTCTATGAAGTCGGCATCCGGTAAGAAAGAATTTACCGAAAGGGTCAAGTGCGAGTTTATCTATCTAATCTTATTGTAATGAAATTTTGGTAAGTTATTATGCACACGCCGGGGAATGTTTTTGAGAAAGAAAAAAGGGTCAAGTGCGAGTAGGACAGGGTCAAGATCGAGTCGGCCTCGTGCAATAAGGGTAAACCGATCGTAATGAAATTTTGCTAAGTTGTTATGCACACGCCGATAAAGGTTTCTTAGCAAGAAAAAAAAGGATCAAGTGCGAGTCGGACTCGCGCAATAAGGGTAAAGCGATGGTAATTAAATTTCGGTAAGTTGTTATGCATACTCTTGGAAAGCTTTCTGAATAAGTACAACCCTTTCACAATAGTTTAGTGCAGCAGGTGTTTTAAAAAAGAAACAACGTTCGCCGGGTCAGCTAGTCTATAATATTGTGTCGGAGATTTATGGAATATGTAAATGGCTTTGAATGTACTCTTCTAACAAATAATTAAATGAAGTGTCGTAAGATATAACAATCAGAATATTTAATTAAAATTCTTATAAAGAGGTAAATTAACTAATTAAATACGAATATGATGATTAATTATCAACTACTTCCTAATTTACATTAGAAATAGGGTAGGTAAAACTGCAAGTATTATATTCATTCTATAATAAAATAGCTTTTGCCCGCGGTTCCACCAGCCCTAAATTCAGTTATCGGTGTAGGATTTTAACGGTAACTCTTTAATCATAGAGAAAAACCTACACTTGACATATGCAAGTAGTCTATGTCCTTTCACGGGACTTAAACTATCTCCATGCCAAATTTCATCATAACCAGTACAGCGGTTTATGTGTGAAGAGATAACCACCAGACAGTTAATTTGTGCTTTAAGTTTTGAAAATATTTAACCATTTCTAAATTTAAAAAGCTCAAAATTTTTCGCTTTTTGCTTATTCTCTCAGTTTTCCGACTGACAGTGATTTATTTGGAACTGGCCTGAACAAATCGGAATTTCGGTATATGATATCAGCGAGTATTGTCATATCAGTGTGTGCTTGACAGCAACTGTGACAAAGACATGGCGAGTTATTGATTGTACAAATTGGCAGATCAATCTTGTTATTATTTTAGTTTTAGTAACCATCAGCCAATTGTGATAAATTAGTGTTATCTCAGCCGTTGTTTGCATCTATTACAGGGGTACGGGCCTCTGACTTAGCTTAGCGGTAAACTGGCTATTGAGGACCGCCAGTTTACCGTGCCCTCCAAACACGGAAGAACTAAAAATAAAACAGATGATTTTATTTGTGTGTTATGTAGCTTCTCGTTTTGCAAATGTCTATATGCAAAATAAATAAGGAAACCCTAAGAAATTAGTTTCTTACGTAAGTCATATAATTCATCAATTATGATGAAATTTTATAAAGCAAAAATATAAAGCCCGTTTTACTAATTGTTTTTCAAATACTATGCCAGACCAGTAAATGTAAAAATGGTCTTTAATACTTCTTTGGATATTTTCAATATTTATGCGTAAATTTGTGCACACACAGATCGTTAAGAGAAACTAAACAAACTTAGCCGGATTTTTAATCAGCCGATAGTTTTGTGTCTATTCATTTTGCATATAGAAATTTGCAAAACGAGAAGGTAACACACTAATAAAATCATCAATAATCGAATACTAGCCTGTCTACTGCGTAGCCAGTTTATCGTTAAGCTCAGCCAAAAGTTGACAATGTTGTCAGTCATGTAGTGATTAGCTCGACAACGTTTGTTAATTTGCTCTATTGCTTTGGGCCAGTTCTCTAGACTATGGTCTAATTCTACTTTCTCTAAGAAGAGGCCCGCGCCCCTGTAGTAGATACAAATAACGGTTGGGGTACCATTAATTTATCGCAATTGGCTGAAGGCTACTAAAACTAAAATAATAACAAGATTGATCTGCCAATTTGTACAATCAATAACTCGCCATGTCTATGTCACAGTTGCTGTCAAGCACACACTGATATGACAATACTCGCTGATATCAATACCGAAATTACGATTTGTTCAGGCCAGTTCTACAGATGTGGCTCCAAATAAATCACTGTCAGTAGGAAAAGTGTCAGAATACGCAACTAGCGAATAATTTTTAGCTTTTTAATTTAGAAATGGTAAATATTTTGTTTAAATAAAATTATTTGCAATACTTGCCATTTTAACTACCCTCTTCCTATTGTAGATTAAATTAATAATTAAATGCTTTGAATCGTCACAGAGTCCGTTTATTTGTATTTTATTATATTCTGTTTGTTTTATCATATAACACTTCTTTTGATTCTTTGACAATATTGTTAGGATTTTTTTCGAAATTTTATTTTAATTATATTATTATTATTAATATTATGATTTTTATTCTGAAAATATCCATCACTATATTAAAAAAAACCTTTATAGAAAAGAAGAAGAAGAGAGGAGATAAAGAAGTTATTGTTAAATATGAAAAATTTCCACATATTTCACTTCACATCATATTTCTACTATCTATTATAGATTAGTTTTAAATATTATAGCTTGAAATAATTAAGACAGTGCTATGACGTCATTAAATTCTATGTACGGTCAGGACATAATTATTATAAAAATACTAACTCATCTTAAATTACATTTTTCAAATAGTGTCCGAAGTCCACTGCGTTGCTTCAACAACAATTTTAAATTTAATAAAATACCAAGCAGAAACCAGATTATAGAATTTGTGTGGATGGGTTACCGCTAGTTGCTAGATCTGAGCTCATTAATGCTTCGAAGGACACGTTATAACTTCGGCTGTTGTCATATAGAAGCAGTCGTTAAACCGAATCAGAAGCCTTGACGAATGCATGTGATGACTTGAAACGGGCGAATGCATCCTGGGCCATCATGGTAGACACTGGACTGAGCCTCCATTATTAAAATAGCGGCTGGCAACAGCTGTGGCAACAAAAACATACTACTACGAAGATAAATATTGCAGTTGATTATAAGCATTTAAGACATTAAAAATCTCATTTTACCCATTAAATATAATATTTTAAAGTGTAAATAGAAAAAAATATATGAATGTACATTTTTATGTATATTTTTATGGTTTTTATTCCCAGATGGGGTGTTAAGAACACATTAAAAGATTATATACAGTAATATGATGATTTTATGTTTTATATGTATTGTGTACATGAAATGAATTAAATGCTTACGAGAAAATTGTAAGTCTTCTGTGTGATAATTGTCACAATCAAAAATGTCACCTTACTTCTACAATTGCGGTTCCACTTCAATATAATCTATCACATCTATATTGGTTTCCAACCGAGGGTATTAGGCGTCTGGAAAGACAAGCCCATTATAAAGTGGTAGGCAGCCTTTTTTACAATTCATTTTAGTTCTGCGTGACAGAGGCTAAGCCATGGTGAGTCTATCGCTGCAACACTGACTTTGGTGCAGTAGCTGGACTAAGGTGGCTTTATATACATATGCCCCATACTTCGTGAGTAGGTAAAAAAAGGCCAGGACCATATTCCCCCATTCTCATTTCCTGACAAACTAGAAGGAGTAAGTCAGGATTGGGCATAATTATGTATGTATTTCATATTTCAACTTTAAAGCTACCAAAGTTATTTGTTATGCAAGGCTTTGAGTTTGCATGAGTGCCTATATTGAATACCGAGCAAGCGAAGGACACAAAGAAAAGCGAAGCGAGTGATTCAAAAAGTGAATCCTGAGCAAAGTGAGAGATTCTTAGTAGGTAGGTAGGTCATTTATTTCTCATCAAAAATTATATTATGTCATTAAGATAATAATACATAACCAATTCACAAAAAAATCGTCAAGTATAAAAATTAAAATCACAATGAAAAATAAAGGCTTAGAAATATTCTAAGATAAAACGTCAACGATTAAAAATAAACATATAAATAGAATCAATATTCAGTCAAACATTTAAAAATATCAAAATTAAAAACAAACATAAATAAAAATTAATAGTCAATAAAAATGTCAAAACAAAAACAAACATAAATAAATATCAATCAAATCGGTAAAAATTTCAAAACAAAAACAAACAAATATTAAAAATGTCAAACGTGGTTAGGTCGACGGGGAGGTGCTCATAATAAGCTGGGCCTATGACTCGCGGATTTTTATCCAGCAGTGCTAGTCGTCGTAGTACACGTTGTAGACGCCCTGTTTGACGAGTCACTTTGCCTGGAACACTGATGCGTTTACAGGTGTTTATGTTGCGTCAAGTGTACATTATAATATCAAACACATATTGAGAATAATGTGTCATTATACCATATTTTTTAAATAGTTCTCTGCATGAATGGCGAGGTTTTACACCCGCCAGTGTGCGAAGAGCTCTCTTTTGTATAATGAACACTCGATTGGAGTCTGTCGAGTTGCCCCATAGAATAATGCCATATGACAGAAGGGAGTGAAAGTAGGCAAAATATATTTGTAGTGGTGCAACGTCAGATACAACGTCAGTGGTTTCAGCTTTCGTAGTGCAAATACTGCACTACTCAGCTTTTCACACAACGTAGACACATGGTCTTTCCAGTTTAGTCTAGTGTCTATGGTAAACCCGAGAAATCTACAGGACTCGCATTGTGGCATCGGATTCTGTACTTGTGGAGTTAAAGTAGGGTTTCCTGTCGAGAATATCATAACATTGGACTTTGTGACATTGAGGACGAGGCCGGTTGCCGAGAACCACGCATTCAGCTGAGCGCATGCGTTTGCTATCTTGTTTTCGAGCTGTTCGTACGTGCGTGCACTCACCACCACTGTTGTGTCATCGGCGAACAGCACCGTCAGGCCTTCGGTAAGATGGGAGGTCATTCATGAACAGCGAAAATAGAGAGTTTCCGAGGGCCGATCCCTGTGGTATACCAATCTCCACTTTGCCCGCATTTGACTTTATGGTTTTGCCGTCTATTTCGATTTGAACCGTTTGATGTCTTTTAGTTAAAAATGACCTGAACAGTTCGTGTGTTTTGTTTTTCAGGCCATAATGTTTTATTTTTTCTAATATCAACTCAAAGTTTATAACATCAAACGCTTTTGAGAGATCACAGAATATCCCTGCCACCTTGTACTTGTCGTCCAGAGCCGTTGCAATGCCGTCGTAGATTTTATGCGCCGCTTCTGTGGTAGACCTATTTTGTCTGTAGGCAAAATGTCTGTCAGTCAGTAGGTCGTTAGTTTTAAGATGTTGCATTAAGCAATTTGATAAAATCGATTCAATAATTTTTGATATGTTTGGTACTATTGTTATAGGTCTATAAAAGTCTACAGAATCCCTCTCCCCTTTGCCTTTGAAGACTGGACACTAGTAGCTCTTAATTACGTCTGGGTTTATACCGGATGAAAAAATTGTGTTGATAAGTTCAACCAGTTTTCCGGATAGAAGCGGCCAGATGCACATAAGTAGGTCTACAAAGATGTCGTAAATATCGCGTGTGGTTCGCGACTTTATCATTGAGCGCAGCGTGCAGTTGAGGTCTGCGAGTGTGGTTCTGGGTAGAACTAAGTCTGGGACATCTGCATCGCCTATATCATTTTGAACGTATGACACAGATATGTGTTTGTCTGTTTGCACTACTACTCGGGGCTGCTGTGAGGAAATGTCGATTAAGGTGTTCGGGTACGTAGTTCGGTTCAATCTTCTTCCTATCGTGGTCTTTTAGTAAAATTGTGTGTTTACGTGGTTTGTTGGAAACTTCCTCGTCGACTATGTACCACATTTCTTTTGATGGATTTTACTATTGTGAAGACGATTCTCGGTGTAACTTTTTATTAAACTTTCATTTTTAATCATATTGCAGTAATTGGTAATAGATGTCATCAATGTTGTATTCTCTGGGAATTGTTGTTTGATTTCGGTTAAGTCGTTATACTTTGAAATAAGTCTGGAAAAAGTATCCGTTACCAATGGTACATGATTGCGTTTCTTTTTTAAAACATTTTTGAAAGTAAAGTGTATATAAACACCTGAGCATTATGGTCACAATAGGCACAAACCCCAAAAAAATACAAGAAAAAAAGACAATAATTAGTGTTTAATAACTTATGAATGGAACAAGTATACTTATTTTAAATAGTTTAATTAAGAATTAATAAAATGATAACAACATAATAAGTTTCTGAAATAGGTTGAGCGTCTTTTGTTTGTCTGCATGTAGTCAACAAATCGCACGCTCAGAGATACATATCTAATTTTCGCGGGTAAACTTAGGTATTTACGTCACTGGTGGAGTTACTCATGTTTTTTAATTATTTAGTAAAAGTAATATGCTTATAGTAGAAACAAACAAAATGATTTACCTTTTAAGGTGCGTTCCGAACTTGCACCATGCCAATTTTAGAACTCTTAGAGTAAAAATTATCCTTAAAACTTATTTTATTCCTGTTGAATTTAAAAATTTGACAAATAATAAATTAATCAAAACATTATCTTCAATGGGATAGTATCGAAAATTTAACTAAAGTGTTATTAATGGATTACTAATGTATTAGGTAGTAAGGACGAACCGCATTTTGGACGCTTATATTATGTTTGTTTCCGAAAAAATAAAATAAAAAAGAACCTTTTACGCGCAAGCGGATAAAGTAGGCTTTTCCACGCAGATTTTAAACGATAAAGTGAGCATTTCCGTACCGTTTTCAACAAGTGGGCAAAGTGGTTTTTTGTGAAAGTTTCAACTTTAAGTCCCGACTAGCGAAGTAGTCTAGAATTGGATCACGAGCGCAGCAAGTGATTCTTATAAAGACTACTGCGCACAGCGAGGTTTTTAAAGGCACGACACCTAAAATTATTGGCTCTCGTGTAAAGTTGTATCTTTACACCCCTTCCAGTGCAAAAAACTAGGTCTTAGGCAAGGGACACACATGATACTTAATATGGCAATAAGTTTATTCTAATTTACAAATACTACCTACTATACTCTGCTACTATCAAAAAATAAACAATAGGTAGGTACTAACTATTCTTTTTATCATTAGCACCTTTTGAAAGTCCCAAATTATTGAACAATTCGTATGCTTTAAAATTTTTTTTACGGATTTCTCTGGTACAAAGCTTAGTTCAGCATTAGACACTTGTTGCCTTAGCTCTTCTGGGGTTAAAGGATTATCTTCGTTACTCGAGTAATACATTTAACAAACATATAAACGTAAATAAACAACCTAAGGTTAAAATAACTAATTAGTTTCACGCCATTTTGCTTTCTTTTTTTTAGACGTACGTTTAGAAATTTACTCTATGACACTTTTATCGAAAACTAAGCATTTTTTTTTAAATAAACGATATTAGTTATTAGTAGGTATTATTTATCATAAATATTAAGTACGTTAACAATGGAATGTAGTTATGCTTTTCATATAAATGAATGTGTTTCTAAACCAATCATCACGGTGTTTTTTTCAGTATCGCAAGATTCTAAAAGGTAATATTCGAATTTTGCATTACTTTGTTTCACGCTCGCAGCAAAAATAGATTTTGCCTACTGTTTTTTAACAGCAAAACTACCCCTTTGGTGCGAGAGAGGTGAAAAATATATTTCCATCTTCAAAGACAAATGATAGGAACGGTCTCAACGATGCCATTTGACTTTGATTTCAGCTGGACTGGTCGTGACAGCGACAACTCGTGACCCTTGTCTCCATGATAAATGTTATAGAGCGATAAGTGCACGTACACTCAGGTCACGTTAGGGTCACATTTACATTTGTTAAGCGTTTGCTTGCTAGTAATATAAAATATTGTACATTGTAAAACATTAATACACACAAGCATCAATTTTAAAATGTGAATAGTGTAGTAAAACAATGAAAAATGAAAACCAGTCAAGTGTAAGTTGGGTTCGTACATCCTGTGGTGGTTGTGTCCGACTCGCACTTGGCCTTTTTTTTTTTTTGAACTAGCATTGGCTTTAATACGTAAAATAACAGTATCGTAGAATTTGCTATAATTGTATTAAAACTTACGTTCGAACTGAAAGGTTTATATTTTTCAAAAATGTTTTGTGAGATGCACGCTCAGTGACTTTGGTTTTGTAGCAGTGTGGAAGTTTCAGAATTTCGCTGCACAACTTACGTGTGTTAAACCAAAACAATTTTAATTAAATCTAAAAGTTTTGTGAAACACGAGACGTAGGCTTCTTAATAGAAAAGCAAAAGGGTACGTTTAAATAAAATATGATTTGATTTAATTTGTAGATATATAATCCAAGCTATTTGCGAAAATCTGTTAGTTTATTACTTAACGGCACTACGGGTGGGTGGGGTTAAGGGGGTGGAGAAGGACGTATGCATTTTATGTCTGACATTTTTAATTTCGTGAAGTTTCCGTAGAAATTACTATAACGAAATTTGACGCAGATTAATTTTATCTAATCAATAACTTGCCTTAGAAATCTCTTTTAGAAATTATAATTTAGTACGGGCGTAGACTCGGGCCAAAGCTACTGTTTAGATATTTTTTTAATTTAAACAAGATGGTTATTTGACTCTATAAAGAACATGTATTTGATTAAGTAAAATGAAATAAAAATCCTTGGTATAAGACTTCATAAAACATCAAATTATTGGTCTCTACTCATCATTAATATGTTGATTGTTACCCTTATTTCGGTTCCAACTTTAAATAGTCAAGTGCAACATACGTATGATACTTACAGTCTTTGAAATAAGGCTTAATAACGTCTAATTTATTTATAAATATTAAGAATCAATTAATTAATATTTTGAATGGTAATGGTGACGTGTTAGTTAATGTTGTTGTGACATAAAGTCCAACAAACTTTTCTAAACTTTCGATCTTGGGTGTTTGGTCGCTAGTGTCGCTGTAAGTTCATACCATTTCAATATGGTGACTGTAGGTTTAATTTTTGACCACTGGGTCAGAAAAGTTTGCTGCACTATATTTATCCTATGTTCTTCACTACAACTTCTAAATTCGCATGGGCGTAGCCAGCTTTTGGATTTGGGGGGGCAGGCATGGCTAGGGGGGGTAGACCTAATAGAAAATGTCATTTTAAAATAGTGAACATGTTCATTTTGAGCAAATTCCTTCAGGTTATGGGCACCTAGGGGGGGCAGCTGCCGCCCTCCTCCCTGCTGCCTGTACCTCGCTACGCCCATATGCATTCGCATCCATTTTTATTATTTCCGACTGACATTCCGTTTTTATATTTTGAAGATAAGAAATCAAAGCTAGTATCATATTAGTAGTTTCATCAGCAATTCGTCGCATAAATTATGTACTTACAATATTAAGGCACCTGCAACTAGTAACCTTTACTTCACTAAAAAAGAATTTACTTTACTTCCTAACGGAAGGAAGTGAAAGGAAGGGATGGCGCTTAGTTAACAAATAGATAATAATTTGTGTTTCCCCGTAATTTGCTTAATTAGAGATTAATATGTACAAATTTTCTTTTATAACTATTTAAAATTATTTTTTTAAAAAAAATAACAATGTAACGTAAATGTTAATTAAAAATTAATTAACAGTGCAGTGAAAATGATAAACGGTAAGAGATTTGAAGACCGAAATTTATTAATTGACGATACAATAAATATTAGCGAGCGACATCATTTCTTTTTAGAGGAATGGATATTCCAACAAAAGTTACAAGTTATTCTTCTTTCTAGGTTTTTTTTTTATATAAATATATAAAAAAATCCTATATATAATAATTAAAAATATTAGACTGACAAATTTATTTCTCCAGTACTGTAATTGTGTTTTTTCATTATGAATATTAGATTCCTACAGAATTTTATTTATTTTATCTTATGTGTCGACTCTAATGACAGACTGACATACGACAGACTGCCTTTAATATGTATAAGCGTTTTCAACAACAGAATCCTTAAAAAAAATGATCACCCAGAGTAATTACCCCAATTTCCCTATTTGACAGAACAAAAGCTTCTAGAAATGTAGAACTTTTCCGCACTTAAATATTCTAATTTCAACATTTACTGTAACAATTTCATTTCGACGCCTCAGTAAACACAATTGCAGAATCGTAAATTAAGCTCTGCGGTCACAAAGCTTTTGCACATAATAAAGGACTTTAATACTGTTATTAAGTGCATTCAAGTTTGAAATCTTTTGCAAAAGATTTTTATATACCACTGGGGTGGCAAACAAGCTTACAGTCCGCCTAGTGGTAAGCGGTCACCGTAGCCTATGGACGCTTGCAACACCAGGGGTATTACTCGCGCGTTGCCGACCCTTTAAAAATCTAATTACTTCTTTTTTGATGGACCCCATACTATAGTG
The DNA here is from genome assembly GCA_946406115.1 of Apoda limacodes. Taxonomy (NCBI): domain Eukaryota; kingdom Metazoa; phylum Arthropoda; class Insecta; order Lepidoptera; family Limacodidae; genus Apoda; species Apoda limacodes. The sequence continues at coordinate 36,057,634 of OX291541.1, read as the reverse complement.
CTTTTAGAAACCGACTACAGGATTCTAGTAGTTGTATACAATATTTATATTTATTGTTTAAATTTTTAATTAATTATTTGTTTCAGAATTTAATACTTATTGTCAAGGCAACTATTGTTATATTATGATATCAGTCGCTACACATTTTGAGACAGATTTAAACTTATAAGATTCAAAAGAGTTTGTTAAATCCTGATCTCAGTTGTTCTTCGTACTTGTTTTCACATAAGTTTTTATAAATATTTTAAGTTGAATGATGTGATCATTACAAATATTCTTAGACAACTTACCCAGCGTCATCTGCTTACATGACATAACTACATAAAATACTATGGGTACCAGACAAACGTATACAAATATTATGTTATACCTCCATACTAATATTATAAACGCAAAAGTGACTCTATCTGTTTCCTTTTCACGGTTAAACCACTGAACCGATTTTAATTTGGCAAGGTAATAATTTGGAAAAGGAAATAAGCTATTTAAAAACGCCAAGTGTACGTCGGTTTTTTTCCTATAATTAGGGACTTGCAGTAAAAACCCTATCGATAACCGAAATTAGGACAGGTGGAGCCGCTGGCAAAAGTTTGTATTATATATATATTATACACCAAAGACGGACACAAACGTTCATCACATAAATCCCAGCATATTAAACATCGAACCCCGCACACTGTACAGCAGGCAGCCTCTCTACTAACTCAGAAACGAGGCAGTCAAACATATTACATTATTGTTTCACTGTCTTTTAACGGCTTTTATGTCTGCTTTGAAGTCTTAGAAACCAAACTATGTCATGGCTATGAATTTATTATTTTCTAGTTTTGTTAAATCCCTCGGGTTTGTCTGGTTTGTAAGGTCGGAATATTTTCACTAAAAGTAAATCAGTTCGAAAATTTATATTTTATAATTATTTTCGTTTTAATTAGTAAACCAGTGAATACCTTCAGTTTCACTCGCGGAAAAACCTTTTCCTATGGGACCTCTTGATCAGGATAAACGTATTATTTACTTTTCCCGATTAACATAATCTATAGAACGTTATATTACTATATTATATGAGCAATGTACTATATAAACAATACATTACGTTATATTAGCACTATTTTAACACTACATACAAGATGTTCACAAGATGAAATACAACTATAATTTAAGCTCATAGCCCATTGTTAAGACTAAAATAATTGTAATGTAGCAGAAGCAAATTACGAGGACGCCTAATTTAATTAGCCGTTTCAGTTGTGTTTTTAGAGGACGAAGCGCTCTGTCGCTGGCAAAACTGCTGAGTTGAGAGAAACTAAGTACTGTAATTCTAGCTGTGACTATTACGGGTAAGTTCTTAGCAGATTAAACACCTTTTTACTACATGAAATGAAACTGGAAAAGGCTGGATGACAATAAGTTTTCAGATGACGGAAATAAGTCCTGATAGCCAACTTGTAGCTATATTGACGGAGTACTTAGACAAAATGTAAGGGTTGCAGGTTCAATTCCTGGTTTGAAGTCAATTTTTTTTCACTGAAAATAAATATATTGGGTATTTTTTTTTTTTTTATACCACTAAGGTGGCAAACAAGCTTACGGCCCGCCTGATGGTAAGCGGTCACCGTAGCCTATGGACGCTTGCAACACCAGGGGTATCACTTGCGCGTTGCCGACCCTTCAGAAATCTAATAACTTCTTTCTTGAAGAACTCCATACTGTAGTCCTTGCAGAAAACCTTGGCAGGGAGCTCATTCCACAACTTAAGCGTTCGCGGGAGGAAGTTTCTCTGAAACCACACTGTACGCGACCATTTAGGTTCTAAAGTGTGAGAATGAATTCCCTGCCGATGGCGAGCGGTGCGATGGTAGAAAGTAGCCGTGGGCATCATTTCAAACAATTCCTCAGAACACAACCCATTGTACAAGCGGTAGAACACACACAGTGAGGCAAAGTCTCTCCTCAGACTTAAGGGCTCGATACCGCAAGTGAGTTTGGAATCGTCGACAATTCTCACAGCCCGTCGTTGAACCGAGTCAAAAGGGCCAAGCTGGTATCCGGGTGCACCTGCCCAGAGATGGCAGCAGTACTCCATATGGGGCCGAACCTGCGACTTGTAAAGTAACAACCTTTGCCCCGACGTGAAGTACTGCTTCGCTCTGTTGAGTACACCAAGTTTTTTGGACGCCAGCTTCACCTTATCTTGTAAATGATCTCGGAACTGAACATCGCTGGAGATGTCGACACCAAGGATCCCAATGCTCTTGGAGATGGAGAGGGGAGTGTTCTGGAATTGTGGGACTACAGTGAATGGAGTTTTCTTAGCGGTGAACGCGCACACTTGTGTCTTTGTAGGGTTGAATCGGACCAAGTTTACCTGTCCCCAATCAGAGACTTGGGACAGTGTGGTCTCGATTTGAGACACAAGTTCTCCGCGGTTTTCCTCCACAACGGAACGAGGGATGTTTGCACGACCCGTGTAAAAAGCGTCTCCAGTACTGTCATCTGCATAGCAATGTATGTTGTTGATGTCCAACATGTCATTGATATGCAGTAGAAACAGCGTAGGAGACAGCACAGAGCCTTGCGGGACACCAGCATTAATGTCCATGCTATCAGAGCAACTACCGTCAACTACGGTTCGTATGCGTCTGCCGGACAAAAAGCTAGCCACCCATTTGCACAAACCCTCGGGCACTCCGTAAGATGGCAACTTCGATAGAAGACCGCGGTGCCAGACCCGATCGAACGCCTTCGCTATGTCCAGGCTACATGCCAATGCCTCCCCCTGACTCTCAATGGCTAGTGCCCATCGGTGTGTGAGATACACTAGAAGGTCACCAGTCGAGCGACCGTGGCGAAAGCCATATTGACGGTCACTGACCAGATCGTGTACTTCTAGGTATCTTAGAAGCTGTGTGTTGATCACACGCTCCATCACCTTAGAGAGGAGAGAGGTAATAGCGATAGGCCTGTAATTCGATGGATCTGATCTATCGCCCTTTTTGGGCACCGGGTGCACATTCGCAGTCTTCCATGAAGACGGAAATTGCCTATTGTGGTAGGAAAGCGCGAAGAGGCAAGTGAGTACAGGACATAACTCAGGAGCACACTGCTTAAGCACCACTGCTGGTATACCGTCTGGCCCACTCGACTTATGAACGTCTAGAGAGAGCAACGCCCGCCTGACCTCCCGCTGCGTTATGGAGATTTCCGGCATGGTCTTACCGCACCACGGTATAGTAGGTGGTACAGCGCCTTCATCGTTCATATTCGAGTTCGAGGCAAAGAGACTGCCCAGTAGATCGGCTTTCTCTTTAGCACTATGGGCCAAGTCACCATCGGTCTTTCGCAGTGGTGGTAACGACGACTGGCAGAAGTTCCCTTCGGCAGCTTTGGCAAGCGACCAGAAAGCACGACTCCCAGAAGGATAGCTCGCAAGTCGCCCACCTATTTTGCCGATGAATTGGAATTTTGCTCTGGCAGTTGCTTTCTTACTATATATTCATATTCATATTTGAGCTAAAAATGTGGTTGTTTGTTGTTTGTTTCTTCGATAAAACCTACTTTTAGGAAGTCTTTACAGATATTGATTATTTATTACCAGCATTTTCCCGCAACTCTGTCCGCGTGGTATTTATAAAAGCAGAACTTTAACTTATTAATGGTTTTGTCTACAGAACTACCGGAACTCTGATGCAAGTTTCCATTACCTGTTTTGACCCCTAGGAGATGATATTTCAAAAACTGTAAAACACGACAATCTTAGTTTTTAAAACTAAAGAACAAATATAATTTTTTGTGCATTTAGCTACAAAGTTGACGGGTCCCCATTTCCACCATTTAGAAGCCGAATTTTGCAAAATCTTTTATTAATAAAAAATTAACTCAAGTAGAAAATTGAACACATTTCTAGACAAAGCGATATAAATGTTATGAAATCATAATCAGTCAGTCAGTTCCTTGTTTTATATATACCGGTATCTTTCTTTATTCTATAAAAAAAGATATTAAGTTAATATCTTAAGATAAGTCATCAAGAATGTGTATGTTTATGAAGTTTGCATCGTGCGTGTTTTGTTATCAAAGAAATACTTAGGATTTTCTTCAGCCAAAATTGTACCTCGATAGTTCAATCGGCAGAGTACTTAGACATAATTAAAGGACTTCAGGTTTCAGACAAACTTAAGTCACAAGGTCAACTTTTTTATTGCGTCGTTAATATGAAAAACAATATATTATCTACGTGAATATGAAACGTATTAAAATTTTCTGTCGAAAACAGTATAGAAGTTCACTCAAAAACTTTTATAGGCAGCATTACTCTGCTCCTGAAATTCTTCAAAAGCGAGTGACAAAAGGAAAACTCTTCTTCAACCGAAAGGGATGTAGGTCTGTGTACGCATGAACGAACACTTTACGAACTCTCTTGATTTAAGATAAGATCTTCCCTTACATTACCCAAACACAAATAATGTTTTGTAAATATTTAAATAGGTATTATAAGGATATTACAGAATTTACTTTTAAAGTGAATAAACTGTTAATAAAATAATAAATAAAACTCTTTTTGAAATATTTTGTATAATGTCAAGGTTTTTATTCCCCAAAGGGTTATTATTGCTGGCTGGTAACTCATCCGTGAAATGTGGAAAGCCCATCGTGGCAATAATGCTTACTTATAACAGCATATTTTATATGGACTAAGGTGGCTTTAAATTTTTTAGATTTTTGACTCCCTTGCAGCCTAGTTGGTAGTACGGCCAGCTGCTGTGCAGCGGGTGTGGGTTTGATTTCCGCACTGGATAAACATATTTATGTCATAATATAAACATTTGTGTTTGTCTTGAGTCTGGGTGTATTTATGTATATGTATGTATTTACAAAAAAAAAAATGTATTTGTATCCGTTGTCTGGTACCCATAACAATAGCTACGCTTACTTTGGGGCCAGACGGCGGTGTGTGTAATGTTCAAAAATATATATTATTATTATTATATATCCCACAAATCATAAATACCAGCTTTATAGTAACAAATAGTAAAATGAAAGGCCGGGGACAGAATAATATTTTTACTTTTCTATACAAACTCATCATATCATCACTCATACAAACAATTCATAAGAAGTAAGTCAAGACTGAACATGAGCGTGTGTTGAGTGTGTACAGTTTGTCAGGAACTGGAAATAAGAGTATATTATACTGTCCCTCATCTATTATTAACCGCTTATTAGGTAGTTTGAAGCTAGTAAATTACATATAAATACACTGCAATAGAAGCAATGTTGCAGCGATAGGCTTTTTTATACCATTAAGGTGGCAAATAAGTTTACGGTCCGCCTGATGGTAAGCGGTTACCGCAGCCTATGGACCCTTGCAACACAAGGGGTATCACTGGCGACCGTTGACGATCCTTCAAAAATCTAATCACTTCTTTCTTAAAGAACTCCATACTGTAGACCTTAGGGAAAACCTAGGCACGGAGCTCATTTCACGACCCAAGCGTTTGCGCGAGGAAGTTTCTCAGAAACCGCATAAAAAGAGGCTGTTTCCCATATCATATACCCCTTTCTGGTGAAACCGTGAAGATATAAATTTATGCTAAATACATTTAGATATTTACATATTTTGCACAGCAACAGTTGTCATGTCAAGTACAAAGAAAAATCTCAAAGAAGCCTAAATTTATTTGACTTCTAAACTTTATTCCATACTTATGAAGTGTCTGCTTGGTAAAATTCTAACACTGATTTACCGACAGATAACACACGGTCTAAAATGGTGGATGGCCCACGAATTAGTTGTGTAAAAGATACCTTATCTAACGAAGCAGCCAAATAACCCTGGATGATTACCTATGTCCTTAACACTAGAAGCGTCGAAGTTTGCAAGCCACCTTGAACCGCCGTGACAAATTTGTCCCATTGTATTTGATGCAACGTTCAAAAGTATAAGGCATGAAAGTTATGATTAAAAATGTTAATAAGATACTTGAAACATGTTTATTTATTTATTTTAAATCAAATCCAAGGAATAAGAACAAAAGAAAAGTAAGAAATAATTATGATATTTTTAGGTTCACATTACTTTTATAGTAATTCTTGATGGACTAAATCATAAAAAACCTTAAAACTAGTTGTTACTAATTAAAGAGCAATTATCGCAAAAATAATATTCTTTATTTGTGCATTATTAAACAGTTTTTTGCACTTAGGGCACTTAAGAATACTGACTGGGACAAAAATGACCCAGCGGCATTTTTAGGTAGATAGATTTTTTTTCCATTAACTATTCATGTTACAAAATTGAATATATTTTAATTTTTAAAAATACATCAATAACTACAAGTCAAAAATTTTTACGAACCTAAATAAAAAAATAAGTTAGAGACGATCAAATTTGCCGACGCGACAAAAATGGGACGGCGGCACTTTTAGTGTTAAAGCAACATGCATCATTAAGGACTGAAACAAGGCCATTATCCAAAAACCTCTGCATACAATTATAAAACATGCCAGTGTGGTACTCGTAGGTACAATTTTTATAATAACAAATAAATGCATATAAAATTGAAAAGGCTTACCAGCTGCCCGTTGTCTTTGTGCATGAGGTTTGAGCTCGATCCAAACTGACTGCAGTAGTTTAACTGCAGTATGCTAAAACCTAATAGACTGAAGAAAATTACTACAAAAATTAAGTCATATTTTACAAGTACGGAAATCTTTCAGGGGTCAAATTACGTATGTAATTCATGAAACAAGGGTAATGGTCGTTAAGGGCGTGTCGTGAGACGATTATTTAATTTTTGAGAAAAATGACGGGCACCAAACGATTTATTACAGAAAGATTCTTTTTATTTAGGTAGTCAATAAAGAATAAACTCAGCCTAGCAAAAAGCAAAATATTATTTATACTTACAAGAAGGGGCTTATAACCTGCCATAATGATTTAACAAGTAATTTTCAAATATTTTTTTTAACTTTCTTTTCGAGTACTCACAAAAATCACCATGCCATACCGTTAGTGTCTCCTGTACTCCTGGAATTAAAGAATTAAAAATAGAATGGAGCGGACTAGTCAAAACTAGTCAATTCTTCGTTTGACAGATTTCATCCTTGACTATCCTACTAATATTACAAATGTGAAAGTTTGTATATCTGGATGGATGTTTTTTACTCAATCATGCTTTAACCACCGGACGCATCGGGATGAAACTTGGCACACACATAGGTTAGGTCCTGGAATAGCATATAGGCTACTTTTTATCCCAAAAAATTCAAAAGTTCCCCCGGGAATAACTATAAGAGTTTAAAGAACAAAAGATGTAGCTATAGCTTGCTATAGCAAACTTCATTAGTATAATTAAGGAGTTTCACGCCGATAACCGAATTCAGGGCGGGCGGAGCCGCTGGCAAAGTCTAGTAAAGTATATAACGACTGATCACCCAACATTGAAATATTATTATCATTTTTTTCAATTGATCAAAGCGCATATCACTGACCCAATGTCTAGATGCACCTTACCGTCTGATGATAAGTGGTCACCGTACCCTAAATTTTTTAGCAACAGGGCATACTAGGCATTCTCAGTAAAAATTTCAATAATACATAGTAACAAACAAAATATTAAAATATTTTATTAGGTCACTAAAAAGTTATCCAGGAAGCCATGAAAACGTACGCACTTTCTAGCTATCCTATGGTCGTTATTCACACAACGTAAGTGGTAAATACCATTTTATTGCCCATTTCAGCGTGAAAGCGCTTCAATAATGTTAAGCTCGCTGCCTGTTATTGTTGGTCGACGCACTGCAATATTACTAAATTTTAGGGGCTTGTGTTTGGAAATGAAAATAAAAATTTACCAAGTAATTATATTTGTTCTATATTTTTTTTACATAATGTTTAGCTAGTTTTTTGTAAAGAAATATTACTTAGTTTACTCTAGATGTTATGGCGATAGAGTTTAACATCCCAATAATTTATCGCCACTTGGCACATAAGTTGTTTTGTTGTAGCCCCGAAAGAGACATTTTCATATTTTGTATATACTAAAGGCGCAGTACGCGAGAAAGGCATTGGCGTGAGGAACTGGGGCATTAATAAGTGATTTTTATATTCCTGATTTGACGTTTTAATAATGATATAGAAAAGATCAAGCGATGACCCAAATATTATCTATTGCATAAATAAATAGAATTAAATTGTAAATGTGTTGGACAAATACTTTTAGGTACATAATTGTATAGAATAAAATCAATAAATAACACTCCACTCCTAAACTGAATAAAATGTAAATATTACCAAAAACTAGGTTCATACGTTTAAATTTTCAAAAAATATTGCAGATCATTAGAAATATTAATGATTTACCATTTAAAATAAACTTTATTAAATTACTTTTATACCTATAAAGTTATTTTAAATTATTTCTTAGGTACCTACTTTTTTACAAAGCATTATGTAGTTTGGATTTTCTGTCGATAATATTTTAACCCCCCAATGATTATGTAGTTTGGATTTTCTGGCGATAATGTTAACCCCCCCAATAATTGTGTAGTTTGAATTCTCTGGCGATAGTGTTATAACCCCTCAATGCTTATGTAGTTTGGATTTTCTGACGATAGTGTTATACCCCCCAATGATTTGGTATCAAATAAACTATCTAAAAGAGTGTTACAGACCCATTAATAGGGTTGAGTTTAGTTATTGTCATGAAACTGATCCTAGTACCAACTTTCTAATACTAGGATGAAACCAGTTACTAGGAATAGTTTCATAACAACAACTAAACTAAAAATCCTATTAATGAGTCTGTAACATACTTTTGAATAGTTTATTTGATACTAGCTATAGAGCTTTTGTAGTTAACTAAGTTCAATATATTTATCGTTTACACATCTTTTTTTTCGCCGCTAGCATGGCACAGAGGCGTGGTGGTGCTTTTCTTCAAAAAAGGTGACAATACGCTTCTTAAAAATTACAGACCCATCACGCTTCTGATCGTCTCGCTCGCAAGTTCGAGACGTGGCCGCTAACTATGGGCTTTATACGAAAACTCAACGTTTCCCTACGTGATCGAATCAGGAATGGGGAAATCCGTAGGAGAACTAAAGTCGCGGACGTAGCTCACCGAATCGCAAAGCTGAAGTGGCAATGGGCAGGGCACATGGCTCAAAAAACCGATGGCCGATTGGCGACCACGAAGCAGAAAGCGCAGCGTGGGACAAAATGACTTTGTAAAGGTAGCGGGGAGCCGTTGGTTACAGGCGGCACAGAGTCGCACGCTGTGGAGAAAGTTAGGTGAGGCCTATCTCCAGCAGCGGTCGTCAATGGGCTGATATGATGATTACACATCTTTTTAACAGAAGTTGACTTTGACTCCCTCGCAGCAGTTGGCAGTGCGGCCGGTTGCAGTGCAGAGGGCGTGGGTTCGATTTTCGCACTGGACAAACATTTATGTGATACACATTTGTGTTTGTCTTAAGTCTGGTTGTATTTATGTATGATGTGTATGTATTTATAAAAAAAACATAAAAGTATTCGTATCTGTTATCTGGTTTTCATAATACAAGCTTTGCTTAGTTTGGGACCAGATGGCGCTATGTGATATGTCCAAAATTATAATTATTATTATTATTAATTTCGGGTAAACTACCACAACAAATGTACTGGAAAAATAATCGATCCATCCTCGGCCTTTCTAGTTTCAAAAGTGAATTACCTTATTTCACTTTAATTGGACTTTCAGAATTAGATTGCTTAGACTAACGAATAAATATTAAGAAACGTGATTTAATTCAAATAAATCTAATAACTTAATCGCTTAAAAAAGTTTTCTAAGTTGTTTGTACACACGCAAGGTGTTTTCTACGATGTATTTTCTTTTTATGACCACGTTTAATTAGATTCTCTTGCCCTATTTTCTTATTTGGATGGATAGTTTACTTAAGCACAGTTTGAAACAAACTTCAAGAATCAATTAATTAAAACTTAAAGTTCTTGGGCTGCTGAGGATAAGAACTATTAACAAAATAAGTTACATTAAATTATAAGAATTTAGGACAATGAAATTAAACCTAGAACTTAGAAAATCAAATGAATTTTGCAAGAATAAAATTTTAAACGAATAGTTTTATAAGCAATATGGTTCAAGTTTTGTTCAATAGCTAGCTGTTGCCCGCGGCTCCACTCGCACTAAACACACCGCTCGCCATCAGCAGCGAATTCATCCTCACAACTTAGAACCTAGATGGTTTCGTACCTTGCCTTCAGAGTAACTTCTTTCCACGAACACGAGGAAGGTTGTGGAATGAGCTCGGCGCCAGGTTTTTCTCTGAGGACCACAGTATGGGGTTCTTTAAGAATGAAGTGATTGTAAATTTTTATTGGGTCTGCAACGACGAATTATGTTCCTGGTGTGCAAGCGTCCATAGGCTGCGGTGACCGCTTATAGGTTGCCACCTTAGTAGTCTTAAAAAAATTGTTGACAGGATTTGTTGTTGATACTTAACAGAGGTTTAAAAAGCCGGCCATGTGCGAGTCTGGCTCGTGCACCGAAGAATCCGTACTGTCTTATAATTCGATAGTTCTTCCATTATGAGATCAAGTCTTACATGATAAGTTTTTAGATTTGCAGTGCATTGGATTAAAAGCTAGATGCTGTTTTTCTTTAAGAGACCGCAGACTTTAGTATTTGATAGTTATTTCAACTTGATACCTCCACGCGATCTTAAGTAAAATTGTATTCACAAGAAGAAAAGAGCAGATAAGAAATTTTTTTTTTTTATGTGTTATAGTTACAACGTGACGAAATCCGGATTTTTCCTATCTTTGTGATGTAAGACCTTGCTTTGTGCTAAATTTCATGATTCTATAAGACAACAAAAAGTGACCCATAAGTTTTGATATATTTGTGAATGCCAAAATATGCAATAAAAATGGTCGTAATTCAGCCGTATGTTTTTACGCTGACTTAGACGCTTGATTTTTTTACAGCTTTAAGAGGTCTACGGTAGACCTTGAAATTTAATATTAATTTCAACCTGATACCTTTACGCATTCCTGAAAAAAAGGGTCTTGACAGGCAGGCAGACGGACAACAAAGTAATCCTATAAGGTTCCTTTTTTCTCTTGTGGTAGGTTCGATACCTTAAAACCTTAAAATTATATTTTTTTGATTTTCTGTGACCTAAACTCCAAAAGTCCTTGTTTATGAATAAAAATTTAAAGAGATACATAATTGCAAAATCCTTTGACGTGCAAAACCAAAACAAACCAAACCAATTACAATGTTAGTGACGTCTCGCTAATCTTGTATGTTTAGTTAGAATGAAGCGTTTTTTGTTCGGTTCAAGAAAGGTAATACGCGCATACCTTTAAATATTAATATCTCAAAAAGTAGTCAGAGAAGGAAAATTTTACCTTCAATGATGTCTATAATTTACATTGACCTTTCGTATTGCGTAGAGTGTGTAAAATGGTGTGAACTTAAATGACACTAGCGAACCGGTGTATAGACCGGGTAAAATAGGTTTGTTGCGGTGTAGTGAACAAACTATGAAGGCATCTAGCCTACTGTAATAAACAAAAAACGAGTTAGTATAACTATTTTGTATTTTAAAACTCTAATAGTATCACATGTTTATTTATTTATTTTATTTTACCAAAAATATTACAAGGAATTATAAATCTAGAAAAATAGTACAGAGGGCGTACGTATCTCTGCCAGAGATTTCTTCCTGCAAACCCAGAGATATATAGAATAAATTTAAATAAAAGGCGGCAAGATACTAAATTCTAAAAAATCTACAGAATACTAAATTAATAACATAATATGAAATTTAATAACAATATAATTACATATACACATGCATTCAAATACAAATAGAATAATTATATAAATACATAATTTTGCCAATAGCATCTTTTAGCTACGATCGAACAAAAATATTAAAATATATAAAAAATATTAAGTGTCTTTCTAATCACGCTGTAACTGCCTTTTTGTCTCTATTTAAGTCTAGCAAATAGTATGTAAAATGAGAAATAGGTGATTCCAGAAGCAGTTCCATGCACAGGGAGGCATAATGGAAACGAATGTAAATTAAACTATTATATTCAGAAGCGTAGACTAATTTAAATTGAATTTTAGTTTTTTACTTCAAAACATTAAGAGATTTCAATAAAAGCACAAAAAATATTCAAAAGAATTTCCTAAGATACGGGCGTACACATATCCTATTGCTGATCTACGAAATATTATAAAAAAACCAAAGAGAATACTAAAGTTTATCAATCAAAACTTTGTCCGTTTACGTCAGAGTTTAGTTTATAGTACAAACAATTCGCTTTCAAAACGGTTCAGGCTTTATTTGAAATGTGTCACTTTAATTATTTTTAGCACCAACCAACTGCCAACTTTTGATTAACAGCATTACATATTGCAGTATATTTCGCCTCAGCTGCTGTACGTTCTCACTACGGGGACATAAGCCTTTCCTTTGAGAAAAGAGGCTTAAGCACTCGTTGGCCCAGTGAGCCAATAGAAGATGTCGAGCTTATAGTACCGTAAATCACAAAGTTTTAAGGACGCTTATAAGGCATCTAATTGATTTACGCCTCTTGTCATTCATCTCTATATTTATCCACATTAGCTGCTTACTTATTGCTTAGTATGGCCTTAAGTGTGTTCCTTGCCTAAGACCTATTTTTTTCGCACTGGTAGAGGTGAAAAGTTGTATGCTCTCGTGTGAGCAAATTATTTTAGGACTTGTGCCTTTAAATCTCTGTAATGCTCAGTAGTCTATATAAGAATCACTCGCTACGCTCGTGATTTAATTTTAAACTACTTCCCTAGCTCAGGATTTAAAGTTGGCACTCTTCACAAAAAACCACTTTGCCCACTTGTTAAACAAATAACTATTTAACCGTAAGAGCTAAGTTAAAATAAAATACTGTAACTGAAATATTATTAACTTATTGCGGACGATAAACCCTACGCGACATTGGAAGAGTTGTTCTCTCTTCCAGATTCAACCTTGCCCTATTTTATCCGGTATCAGTTAGAGATTTTTTAAGATCTGCTGCTCCACCATTACCTTGAGTACTACTAATGCCAGGACTGTTATTGCTATGAAGCTAGCTAAATAACTAGAGAGCTACGCTAGGTGTTTATTTAGGTGAAAAATAAGGCTAGGTAATTTGCCGAAGAATAAGAAAAACGAATTGAATTTTATGAGAGAAGAGAAAAGTCATAACTAGTTAGAAAAACGTAAAATGTGTGTCAGATAAGCACAGAGAGGATAGCCAAGACCACAGCAAATTGCGGTAAGAACCCCACGCCGATAATCAAATTTAGCGTGGGCGGAGAAGCATACACAAGCTTGTAACATAACAAAGGTACAAGTTTCATCTTAAAAGAAAAACTATGTGAGTAGGTACAATTTGAAGATTTTAGTAAAGAGAAAATATTTTCTACAACAAAAACTTTACCGAAATAAATATACAGGGCACCAAACTCTTCTGACCCGGCGGCGTATGGTCGCTAGTGTTGAAACTTTTGTGACCCAGTGTATGGTCGCTAGTGTCGTGTAAGTTTACACTATTTTAATATAACGACTGTAGCTTTAATTTTCAACCAAAAATTTGTCTTTTGGTTTTGAAAAATTTGTTTCGCTGTGCCCTACCGAGTTTATATTCTTAGATTTTTTTACTTTTTGTTCTCAGCTAAGACGAGCCATAGGATGTTTATAAAGAACCTGTCTAGAAGAACTAGAGAATTATATTATCTGAAATACTTTTATTCGTAAATTTCCTTAAAAAATATATGGTGGTAATATTTTATAAGAAATTGAATATATTTTTCAAAAATATTACATGTTATATTAGAACTTGTCTCCTGAAAAAACAGAATATGCCATAGATATAACATACATTTAATAAGAAAGTTGATTATTATTTAAATGGTACAATAGAGCTAACTAATGTCAGGAATTTCTCTAAGTATTTTGAATACTTTCGTATTACGAAACATGGCCTTAAAATAAAAAGTGTTTTCTTCAAAGTTACACTAAATTTACCTCACTATAAGCTTAAGTGTAAAAAAAGTACCTGAAATGTACAATGTTGAATGTACAAAAATATTTATATTGGCTTAAAATTAAAAAAAGATTTCTGTGTTCTGTGCACCCAAGGTTATGACTATATTGATTAAGAATGTATATTTATTACGTATTACTTAATTAAAAAAGATTTATGTATTTCTAAGATGTACTAGGACTTGATAACTCCTTACTAGATGTACGTTTAAAATTATGGAAACTCTTTGTGTAAATCATAATCATATCACAATGCAAATAAATCAGATAAATATTCTCTAGTTGTACATTGAATAGAAACTTTACTTGTGTAGAAATTTTAAGCCATAACGAGGCCCTTGTCAAAGTCATAAAGCCTTTGAAGGTCTTGTTATTAATTTCGTAGTTTGGTCCAATAGTTAGCAAAGCAGAGTTTAACAAAGGGGCTCGGTTAATTTGGTTTCAATGTTTGGCTGGCACAAGAGGTTTGTGTATCTACTGGACAAACCCTGGCCTAAAGAACACGGATCTACGAATCTTAATTTAAAAGCAACATGGCAAAAAAAATTAAATATAAAACCTAAATATTTTTCTTAGTACCTGGTTTAGGCTTATCCTTTTATAAATGCGTAAAACTAATTTTTAACCATATTTTTTCTGTTAAATATGACATTTATTACGAATAAATAAAAAAAAATACACAATAATCTAAAAACTGTACAGATTAAACTCACCCCCTTTTTTTCCAGTTGTAACCCTATTACTTCTAAATTTTTTATCATAACACGATAAAAATATATTTGCCTATCTTTAAAAGTAATGAGAAATACTTTGGTTTACGTTTTTTTTTTATTATGATTTTATAATTTATTATAAATAGTCAAGCATTTTATTTGGTTTCGGGACGCGAGATATACGTGCAGGTGGTGCGGCTCATAGAAAAGAGCTCTGAAGGTCGTTGGCGATTGGACAGGCCTTAGGTTGGCTCAAGAACATCGAATTCCTGAGTGTGAATGGTAATTTAAAAGATTTTTTTTTTTTGTAAATGACTTTACAGTTTGCTGATGCAGCCATCACTGTTCCACTGGACTTTTGGGGTGAGACTCTGAAGGAGTCTTAGCCCATATAGCGCCTAACGCTCAAAGGCTCCCCGTAGGGGGAGCCTCGGCTTGGGTTGTCGCTCTTGGGGTCGTCCTTTCGACCAGCGTGTAATGGTTTTTAAGTACATTTCCAGTTTTATGACCGGAATTAAGACAGCTTAGGTATTGTGCACCATTAGCCACGTACTGACTAAGCGAGCCGCCTCGTGAGGCAAACGCTGGTTCAGTCAGGACGCGCCCCGTCCGCGGCAAACGTACGCGCTGCCTCGGCTAAACGTGCCGCGGGCTGAGCCAAAGGTTGTCGGTTTTTGTCGATGCTCAAAAAATTATATACTTACGAACAATAAGCATCAACACAAAATTATTTGTTAAATGTAGGTAGTAATCTAACTCCCGATTGATATACTCGGACACTAGACAAAATGAAGTTGCGTAATATTTTGAACCAGCGTCGCGAAAGTGAATGTTTTAAAACAAACCTTGATTGGTGGCTAGTTTGGAACGTACTGTGAATAGATGTTTGTTTGGAACGCAAGTTGAATGGAGGAAGTTTTAAGACAAACGCTGATTGGTGGTTAAACGACATAGAAACGGCATCACTTCATATACCCTTCAAACATATGTTCATAACTGTTACTCGTATACAATTTAATTCAGAAAATTGAACGTAGGATAAATTAGAGACCCTCTACTTGGGAGTTGTTTTGTAGTCCGCAATTTTCTTTTTTTATTAATTTTATTGCCTTAGTTAAATAGTTATGCTACTGTTATTGGGACTTTTATAATGTTGAATATAACCGCAAAAGTTAAGTTATTTAGAACTTTTATAATATTGAAAACACCAGCGAAACTTACCTAAGTGTGTCGTTAAACGTTCATTAGGGAAGCCTCGTACAATAAATATTCTAACAATGATAAAGGGTAATTGTCTTGGTTTTCAAGTATTCCGTATAATGGTATGACGTGTTTATTTGAAATTACCCGAGGTTTGTTAGAAATTTGCAAACATTTAGAACGTAATATTAATATTCTATTAGAATCCTATTAATTTAGGATAATTAGGCCGTTTTGCCTAGCCCGTTTATATTAATTCAGGACTCTATAATTGTACCCCAACCAACATAACTAGTATTATACTTAAAGAAATTATTTCATGAGCTATCTAGGAACCACGTGGGGATAAACTACGGCCAGATCGTGCTACCATTAATGGTTAGTAAATTCTTCTATATTAGAAGTTACAGTGAAAATATTGTAGGTTCGTTGTAAAATCCTGTAGGTTGTGTTTTCTTACGTGGGGTCCTTTAAAGGTTGCAGGCGGGTTAACTACCACGTGGCTTTAGATAATTTATTTCCGGGGACCTGGGAGAGCTTATTTCAATTAAAATATCCAAATTAATTTTAAAACATCGAAATGCTGGGCCCGATTTTGCCGGTTAGAAATTAATGGTAGGAAGAAATCTCAATCACCTCAGTAGGAAGGAATATATTAACGGACCATGTTCTGGGACATCTTCAGCTAGGTAAAGATAAATCTTCTATAAAAGTAGAAGTGGGAACTAAGATTATACCAGATATAATAATTATATAGCCCACCAAAGAACTAGGTCTACCAAGAGAAACATTAATTACTATGTGTAATCCATGTCCATCTTTAGCGGCGTCAGTGGGTTTTTACTATTTTGGCTGGTTAGCTAATGTAGGTGAGCACTAATTTACATTGTAAGGGGGTGCCCCATAAACCTACTTTCAGGTCGCAAGTCCTGAACGCTTAGCTACCTAGTTCCCACTCTACAAAACGAATAGATTTAGCATTCGTATGGATTTTATTTCGAATGTAGATGTAGAAAAAAATAGGGTTCCTGTGTAGGGGTGATATTCGAGTATTTGCTTTGATTAGGTGTTTTGTACTGCCTTTAGAAATGGTAAAAACTCAAAGTGGGCGTTATTTATGATCGTAGATTTAGCTATTTTCTTTTAGGCTTATTTGGATGCTATTGTTTGCTATATAACTCTGACGTACCTCCAAAAGACTGGGGTTATCTACATTAGAGATTTAAGAGACCGCCGCGGCTGTTATTTCTTTATTAATGATTCTAACGAGTACATTTTATTCAAAACATATCATGAATTTAGCATGGCACTGTATGCAATTCGAAGGGTTTCCTACACAGCGCCCAGTGGGCGTTAATATGACGTCAACACTACAATATCCTATCTAACATAAGTAAATGTAATTGTGAAAAAGCATACTCTGATGAATTAAAATAGGGGAAGAAAATTGATAAACCATAGCGTAAGTAGATATTACGCTATGGCGAAACCAGGTAATAAAAGAACATTGTCTGGCCTCAAATTTTTTTTTTAAATCTTTTATTTTTAAGTTGAACTCATAAAAATTGGTATCTGGCAAAATCCTAGGCCATAAAATATAGAGGATGAAAACTTGTATAGCAATCTGGCAACTTGGTTGCAGAAAAAAAATTTGTAAAAAACCCACAATTGTTTTATGGCATTGCTATATAGACTCACTTGCAATAAAGAATCACATGTTTTTAAGCATATTTTGAAAAATCATATAAGAAGGAGGATAGACAGGAGACGAAGCTTTGTATGGCTAGAGAAAACTGTAATCGTGAGGGTAACACCGCGGGGAACTAGCAAGTAATAAAAATTTGATTGAATTGCATTTGTTGAGTTTAAAGAATAAATCTTCGTTTTAGCCAATTGTAAATAAAATACAAACTTAGAATTAAATCAAGGGAAACCTTTTTTTATACCACTAAGGACGCAAATAAGCTAACAGTCACCCTCATGGTAAATGGTTACCTCTGCTTATTATTTTGTACATTTAATAAAATTGTTGAATATTTTCATAGCTCCATGTAGTAACTTCTATCAAATTAGCACTCTTGTTGATGTACGTGGTCAACGACAAACCAAAGTTCAGTTCGATTTAACTACTTAATTTAGTCGTGCAAGCAAAAGATCAATTTTATTAACAAACTTCAAAAAAGGAGGTTATCAATTCGAACAGTATATATGTAATATTGTCAGAAATGCACAGTTTTTTATATGTTAGTCTTTACTAGCTTCTAAACACGTGTGCCAATTTTTTAAGTGTATGTATGTTACGTATGTTTATCTGCGCATATCTCAAAACCATTAGTTGGATAACGAAAATTATTTTTAAGTTGGATTAGGTATACCTAGTCTAACTTAGGGAGCAGTGCAAGTTTCATCAAAATAAGTTCAAGAGTTATTGAGATAGAGAGTTAAATGTGTCACTAGGATAACGTGATTCTAAGACATACATCGTGCAAAAAACATTCTACATTATGCATGTTGTTTCAATGTGTCCATGCAGTTAGGCTCTAGCTAAACAATCTCGATGTCAAAAAGTAGCTTAGCAATTTTAAAAGTAATCGTGTAATGGTAAGATGGCAACATTTTATGTTATATATTTTAATTAAATTTTAATAATTTGAACTCAAAAAAGTTGGTATATTTTTATTTCTCCCTTTTTAGTTATTAATAAAATAAATAACAATTTTGATATCTGCTTAATGTTTTTAAACTGCTTTTATTAATTCTTTATTTTTTTATTTAAATTGTAATTAAAACTAATTACATAATCATTTTTCTTTCGCGTACCTTTACTCAATTATTTAATTGTCTTTTACATTACGTAATGTGTTGCCATCTAATGATTACACAATTACTTTTCAAAGTTCTACGCCAATTATTGAAATTTTCATCGAGATTGTTTAGCTAGAGCCGCTTACAAACTAAAACAACATGCATAATGACACTCACTTGACGTATCGAACCCTGAAGTCTGAGGAGAGACTTTGCCTCCCTGTGTGTGTTCTACCGCTTATACAATTGGATGTGTTCTGAGGAATTGTTCGAAATGATGCCCACGGCTACTTTCTACCATCGCACCGCTCGCCATCGGCAGGGAATTCATTCTCATACTTTGAAGTTGAAGTAGAAGAAAAAGAACCGAAATGGTCGCGTACAGTGAGGTTTCAGAGAAACTTCCTCCCGCGAACGCTTGGGTTGTGGAATGAGCTCCCTGCCAAGATTTTCTCTAAGAACTACACTATAAGGTTCTTTAAAAAAGAAGTTATTGGATTTCTAAAGGGTCGGCAACCCGTGAGTGATACTCCTGGTGTTACAAGTTAAAAAAAACATACAAACACTCATGAAATTTGGCACACATGTTTAGAAGCTGGGGCCTGATCCTCGTGCTGATAGAGATAATCTCGAATTCGAGATATGTTTTATTGATTTACTCATGGCTTGTTAATCTTGGTACCTGTTTTAGTCGATAAATCGACTAGTTTGAACTTAAAAAAACACGGCGGATATAGTTTGCAAATAGTTTTTTGCATTCTTAAAACCTCTTTTTAGGCACATGTTGCTAGCGGTCGACATGCATCGAGTGGTCGGTAGCAGAAGAGATGGGATGTCGCAAAGAAAGTGATACGAAAAGGAGTCAGAATTAGTGAGTGAGGCTAAATAGTATTTTTTTTTTTTTAGGGAAGGGGTTTAGTAATATATATCAAATTGGGAAGTTATACGGAAACACCCCTTTTTTCAAAAAGGGGTTCATATGATTCCCCATTCTTATGCCTTTTGGGTCACAGAAACCCCTGTTGCAACCCCTCTTTTTTTTAAAAAGGCTTCCATATAATTCCCCATTTTAATGACTTTGATGACTACCCTAAAATAAGAGGGGTCGTCAAAAAAACCCCTCTTGCGCCCCCTTTATTTGAAAAGGGGTTTTTCCCTAGAATTCCCATTTTGATTATCGATAGAGTCCATCGATACTAGGAATGTTTTTACCTAAAAATTTTTGCGAGGGTTTTTTTTAAAAAAAGGAAGGATTCGATACTCCCCCCACTCCCACCCAAATCAAAACTATTAAGCCGTCAACCAATATTACTAATTCTGACTCTTTTTCATACCACTTTCCGTGCGACATCCCATCTCTACTACCGACTACTCGATGCGTGTCGAGCGCTAGCGTGTGACATATGGCCATAAAGAGATTTTAAGAATACAACAAACTATTTGCAAATGATATCCTTCATGCTTTTTCAACATATCTAGTTTAACCTAATCAATCTATCAACTAAAACAGTTACCGCGATTAACAATCCATGATTAAATCAAATAAACACATCTCGAATTCGAGAATATCTCTATCCGCACGAAAATCAGGCCCCTGGTATAGACTTACATACACAAAAACTGAGCAACTCTAACAATAACGTATACAACCGGGTTGTTTGATACATACTGACCTTATGTGATAGCCGTCTCGACGTAGGGCTGACAGTTCGTGTGTTCTTTCGTCAGTAGGGGCCTAGTTGAAGAGGAATTTAATTTTATATAAATACAATGGGTATCAAACAAAGGGGGGATAGGTAAGAAATTCACCAAAACGTTATGTCGTGTGGTAGCAAAATCCGAATTAAACCGGTCAATCCCGGCGCGGTGTAGAAGCTGAGCCGATCCAAAATCCAATCAATGCGCACTTCACTGTCTTGCACAAAAAAACTAATTTCACACTTAAACATTATTCTATAATCAAGCGAAATTCTTATGAACCGAATTTAAATATAAACTATACTTTAGTAGACACAAATAAAGTTATGTAGATAAAATAATTTCTTGTACTATCCTAAAAATTTACCTTTCCGAAAATACATTATATTGTAACATTCGAGCTTGTTTTATATAAATTAGTTGAAACAACTTGTACCTAAGGATAATTAAGTTTTCACGTCGTCTATCTTGCCGCAGAGCTGGTATTATATCCAATTTCAAAGATAAACAATCGAGTAAAGTTAACACGCTTTGGTATTTTATGAACATTTTATTTTACACTTTGTTCGATTTTTCTTTTCAGTGTTACTTTAACGTAACAATAATAATTTTTAATCTTTCTAAATTTTAATCTTTACTCAGTATTTTATGGTTTGTATCATTAGTTTAATTAATAAATCAATACAATTTGAATAAGGACAGTCATCAGTATCATGAACGTCCTTTTTTGTGACTAACAAAAATGCGAAAGGCTGCGAGAACCCCATATCTTGGGCGTTTGGAACTGTCAAGTATTTTTGCTTTATTTAAAAAAATAGCAATATTTAAATAAAAAAACTTAAGCAATTTAATAACTTCAATTTCAAAATGGTCACTGGCTGTAATGTAAAATGAGCAATACGCTGGCTGGGTAGCATAACAACTAGTAGCGATAATGTTTGTAATACTTTCTATAATTGATATATTTCTTCCTCATATTACCAATCTTCGTAATCTTTCTCTTCACACTGCCTGTTTCTTTGATAGCTGTAAGAAAGCTTTCATCGTCCCTCTACCCAAAATTTCCAATTCTTCTATACTTTCTTACCACCGACCTACATCCATTCTTCCCTTACTATCTAAAGTGAACAAACGTTTAGTGCATGAGCAACTTAGTCAATATATTTTCTCAAACAACCTCCTCAGCCCTTTTCAATCAGTTGTTTTCCCAGGCCACAGTACTATTAATTTTTTTATATTCTTTTAATTTTTTTTAAATTGTTCAAAATTAGAGACGAAACAACATGGAAAGTCAACATATTAACTGTGTTAACTTTACTCGATTTCAGAAATGCATTTAATACTGTTGACTTTGATATTCTGCTTTACATACTATGTTCACCTAACATATCTCCGGCAGCGACTATGCGGCTTGAAACTTATCTGAAAGCCCGTAAACAATGCTTACGTATTGATTCTGGCTGCTCGGTATGTGTTGCTTGCAAGTTTTTCACTAGATGGTATTTTGTCACCTTTGTTGTTTCCCTTTATATTAAGTCCCTGACAACTCGACTAACTACACAGTTTCACATATACGCTTATGATTTGCAGTTATTGACAGGTTTAGAAGTTGACCAAATTCAGAATCCTTCATCGGTATTATTAATAATAACCTTAAAACTATATTGAATGGGCAAAGTCCTTTGGAATCTTACTCAACCCCAGCAATTCTCTGGCTATAATAGTAGGCAGCAAACGTTAACTCGCTAACCTGGACATAAATAAAGAGCCAAAAGTTATTAACAATGACGTACCTATTCCTTTTGTCAAATAAGTTGAAAATCTCGGAATACTCATAGACAGCAAGTTACCATAGCGCCCTCAGGTAAATGCACTTAGCCAAAACCTATTTGTTTCATTACACTCACTCCAACGTCTACAAAACTTTTTACCATTCTAGACTAAGGTTACGCTGGCGCAGTCTTTACTGCTTCCTACTTTTGATTACCCGGACGTTAGCTAATTGACCTTACAGACTAGACACTCGACAAACTTGAACGTCTCTAAAATGTATGAATCCAATGTATTTTTGGATTAAGGAACCACAATCATACTTCTGAGTTTCATGCTAAGCTCAAGTGGCTCCCAATTCAGCAGGATTACTCAAATTTTTACTCTTTTGCATAGGGTCCCTAATCCCTCTGCACCCTATTACTTGCAGGAGCTCTATAACTACCAATGTAATACTTAAACTAAACTGAAACTAAACTACAACTACGTTAAGGTCAAAGATAGAACGAACTTAAACAAGTCCACTACCTTTTATAGCAAATCATTTGCTGTGAAAGCAGCTTTACTGTGAAACAATCTACCTTCTAACATTTGGTTGGCAACGTTTAATCATATTTTCAAAACCAAACTGAAATCCTTCATTCTTCCATCATTGCAAATTTGATGACACATACTCATTTAATATATATTTTTTTATTTAATTTAATAGAAACCCAGCACACTAGATATTTATTCTTAGAACACGTCTTAAAAAATTTGTGGTGTTTTACTAGTAGGTGTCAAATATAAGTGTCAATAATTCGTTTGTAGCACGCTGCGAATCGTATCGTCGTAACCTGCGACCCATGTTGATTGTGTATTAATGCCGGTCTTGATGTTGACTCCTTCAAAGCCTGGTGTGACTGGCTGCTCTGCAGAGGGTGTGGGGTTAGACTTCCGTTCTGGATAAATATTTGTAATTGTCTTGAGTCTAGGTGTATAACATTGAAAAAGTATGTAAATATTTGTATTCGTTGTCTGGTTTTTATGAGTTTGGGACCGGATTGCACAGTGTGATGTGCGCCAAAGAAAAAAAACCAGTGTGAATAGCGAAAGATCACGAGCAAAGCAAAAAGCTGTCAACTGCAGTCCTTCTTTTTTTTTGTAGCCTGTAAATCGACACATAACATAAATAACTGACTGATCTTCCTAAAGCTTTACATAAAATTACAAGATTGTGTCCTCAAAGTCTTAAAACACTGTGTTCATTTAATTTAAGCCCTTTAGAAACATGTGAAGGCGGAGAAATGATTCCGATTTGAATATTCAAATGAGTTGCTATTTGAGGCTTTGATTTCATTTCGTTCCTAAAATTTTAAAACTATTTTTGTTTATATTTTCTGTTTTTGCTTTAAATTTACATATATTTTCATTTCATTAAATAGCATTAAACTAAATATTTAAATTAGACTATTTTTTTTGCTTTAATTAGAAATACATTTCAAAGCACTGAGAGGCTTTTAAACTTTTGACTATACTTGATTATTTAAATTTAAGAGACTTTAAAAAACATAAACTTGATACTTTATTTCGAGCATTTAGAATTATTTGTCAAAAGACCAAGAAAAATACAACAAAATAAGTTTATTTTAATGTTATTATGCAGTTGAGCGCTTTTTATTTTGATATCTATTACTGACTCACTGATTTGCCTGCAAACTTTGCCCTGCTCGATTCGGTTATCGGCGGGGGATTTCTACGGTAACTCCTTGTATAGTAAAGAAATTTGTTATAGCACTATAGATAGAGATAGATACAACTATAGATGTATCTATAGTTAATCCGTTTGAAATTTGGTTATAGTCTTAGCTCAGAAACCTTTAAATTTGTCGAGATAAAATATAGTCCATTTCCATCTCTTTTTTTGTCTTGAACTCCTAACAAATTCGACTCGGGGATAAATTTGTGACAAATGCACATTTACGCAAGGAGAGTTTTAATTATTAAAATGAAATAAAATGAACATTAGATTCGGCTCTTGAGCTAATCCGCTCATATTGAAGTAGTAGAACGCTGAAGGTTCAACTCAATTAATCAAAACCCAAAGGCTCAGAGGTGAAATTAGAAGTTTCTGAAGGTTTTATTTTAGTTCCTTTTCCATTTTTAATTTACATAAATGACTTGCCTTTCTTTGAAGAGAAGCTGTGCAAGATAGTACTATTTGTAGATGCCACTTACAGCAGTACATAGCTCTTTTGCCATACAAAGTATATATTTTTACAATAAAATTCCGAAACATATTTTTGATTTATGTTAATTTATGACAAAAATAGTTTAATGAAAAAAAGCTACTACAAATTTGACGAATAGATTAATGATAACAATGCTTTGAAGAATTAGAACTTAATTAATTTGTATTGGTATTAGTGCGTTTGTAATATGTTAAAATTAAAGAAAATCTGTATTATATATTACCTAGTGTAAGGCTTTATTGTATTTTAATATGAAGTTATGATATAATATTAATATTAAAGATTAAACTGCTGAGTTTCTTGCCTGTTCTTCTCGGTCGTATTTCATTCAAGACCAGTGGTAAAGTCTATAAAATTTATAAATTAACAACGTTTTAAAGTGCTGTTTAAAGTCTGATTGAACAAAAACTTTGAGTTTGATTAAATTTTAAGCATTTAAGGAAAGAGCTATTAATAAGAAACAATTTGATTCTCGTAAAGCTCAGGCATTTGTATGAAAAAAGGGACGAAGATTTTTATAAATGGTGGGCATTTATTAAAGAATTTATTAGATTTTTAAAGGGTCACCAACGCGCAAGTGATGCCACAGGTGTTGCAAACGTCCAAAAGATGCGGTGACCGCTCACCACCATGCTCACCGCCTTAGTTTGCCTTAGTAATAAAAAAAACCTAGCAATGTACCAAAAACATCTGTCAACAATGTTTGATTAACTTCTAATTATTATAATAGGTCGAAAAATCGAAATCGCTAATTTGCCTTTTCTTTACGTTTTGAAACCTGGAGAATCGTTTGCCATCATTCTTGGAGTGGGGTCTGTGTGTGTGTGTGTGTGTGTGTGTGTGTGTGTGTGTGTGTATGTATGTATGTAGATTAGCTTTTTTGCTCCTCGATAGATAGATAGGACCAATAGACAAATTTGTCTTATGACCATATTAATCGATAAGCCACGTCGTAACTTAGATCTGAAATAGTTTGAGCAAAATTGGTCCAGCGGTTTTTTTTTTATCTCTAAGAAACTGAAGCTTTTAAAAACGCAAAAAATATTCTCAAATTGCGCCTGAACTAATTTTTGGTTTATTTTGAAGAATTTGCAAATAAACTTTAACCATTGAGGTTATCATCCCATTACTCAATGTTAAACAGGTAGTTAAATATGAAGCATCAAATTTGCCAAAATATTTATGTTTCTTAAATAATTTATTAAGACTATGTGTTTAATTGTTTCGAAATTGATAGTTTTTGCCTGCATTTCATCACAGTTGCATAAACTTGCTACAAGTATTATATCTACCTAAATTTAAAGGCACATAGTTAATCATACAATCCTGACAATCATGTAAAGATTATTTTACAAGACCCTTTTTAACGAACCAAGCTTTAAGTCCCTGACAGAATGAAAACACAGCAAAAAGCAAACGAAATACATAGTAGAACGGACGTGATATCTAAAACGTGCTGAATGTCGTGTCACGTCGCTCACATTACCTCGCTGAATGATTGTGGAGTCAGGTTCCCATTTTGCTGACGTTAAAAATCGTACCACATTCAGCTTCCAGCACAACATTATTTGAAATGGACGCGTGGGAATTGTATTGGAGTCCTTTGTTACATTTGATTTTACACAGATTATTTCATTGATTTCAAAGATGTTTTTACAAAAGTTAACTGTTCAGTTTTTAGAATTTCAAAATAAATAAATAATAGTATAAATACGGAAACATCTTAATAGCTATTACTTTGTTTGTTTGGCGCATTAGTTTTTTTTTTTTTTTTCAATAATTTATGAAGCAGTTTTTTAGAATTTTTGAAAGACTAGACTTCGCCAGCGGCTCTGTCCGCCCTAAATTCAGTTATCGCTGTGGAACTCCATATTTATACTAATGAAGTTTGCTAAAGTAAGCTACTGCTGTAGTTATAGTTCGTTTAAGCTCGGTTAAAGTTATTCCCGTGGAGAGTTTAAATTTTTCGGAAAAAAGTTGCGTATGTTGTATTCCAAGAATATATATTATTTTACCTATAATTTACCTATACCAAACATCCAAACTTTCACATTTATAATATTAAGAGAATTAGTAGGATACAAATATAGGTCGTTATCAAAAATCTACTCATTTGTTAGGGCTCCGTACCCAAAGGGTAAAAAACGGGACCCTATTACTAAGACTCCACCATCCGTCCGTCCTTCTGTCCGTCTGGTTGCCACCAGGCTGTATCTTATACACCGTGATAGTTAGACAGTTGAAATTTTACAGAAGTTGTATTTATTCTGTTGCCGCTATAACAACAAATACTAAAAAACAGAATAAAATAAATATTTAAAGGGACTCCCATACAACAAACGTGATTTTTTTTGCTCTTTTTTGCGAATATTTAGTTGTATATTCACTTTAAAATAGGGAATTAAATTAAAATAAAACAAATATCTAAGTGGGGCTCCCATACAAAAAACGTGATTTTTTAGCCGTTTTTACAGATAATGGTATGGAACCCTTCGTGCGCGATACTGACTCGCATTTGGCCAATTTTTAACTAGGCAAAAACCTTGTGCTTATTGAGCAAGAGGTTTTACTTACTTAATTTTGTTATAGTTATATATACCTATATATATGTATGCATCTATATGTGGATAAAACTCACGAATTTATTATTGATCTACAGATGGTATATGTTAAGTTCAAAATTAATTACAAGAAATGTACAATATTTGTGTACAAAAACACACCCACATCATATTTTGGGAACTACGTCTTTTCACTAACTCAGCGTTCAACAACATTCGTTATAGCACAGCTTATGACAGCAGTGTATCTGGACTAAGGTGGCTTTATACATGTTCTATAGGTCATATATAAGCCAGCTTTATATATGTCCCAAAGGTCATATATACTAGCTTTATATATGTCTCACAGGTCATATATACCAGCTTGATATATATCCCATAGGTCATATATACCAGCTTTATATATGCCCCATAGGTCATATATACAACCATTATATATGTCCCATAGGTCATATATATATCTATAAAATGAAAGATCAGGAAAATAATTATATACCCCTTTGCATATTGTTTATATATATAATAATATATAACAATAGGTATTTCGCACAAAATATAAATTTTTCTTGAATTTATATTTGTACAGGACAGGTGTATGATACTCATGCTTAAAGGACATAAGTGATCCTTTTGTAATTAATACCTCATGTGATCCTGGGATTAAACCCCACGTCTGCTAATGTTATGGAGCTTTTACAATTATAAACATTAACGTGTTTTGTTGGAAATTGTCCTAAGTTATTTTGCATTGTTTTATGTATAACCTGGCAGTAGTTTTCTATAATATTTAACATCTAAAAAAAATTAAATTCAGATTTTATTTTAATCTACTATTAGTGCTCTCAGTATTATTATTATTAGGAAATTTTGTAGATTTTTTTTTGAATTTTAATTTTGGATAAAACATATTCAAATGAAAATAGGAATTGGGAGGTTTTCGACGTCCTTGTTTTGAAATATTTAGTTTAGTGAGGCTGTTTTTGGTAAATTTTGAGTTAAACACAATATACAATCCTTATCAGCTTCCCCCACTGTTGAGCAACGGCCTACCCTCACCAGGGGCGATTATGGCCTTATTCTGAATAATCAATGATCTAGAAATTAAAAAAGACTTATTGTTACACGCTGGTCTCGAACCTTTGCCACTCCGGTCGCAAAGTGAAATCGTAAACCCTTGACCTCCACCGACTTTACGAATAAAGGATACATCCATACTAACATTATAAATAAGAAAGTAACTCTGTCTGTCTGTTAACTCGTCACGCTTTAACCGCTGAACCAATTTAGATGAAATTTTGAAGTATGGAGATAGTTTGAGTTCTGGGGAAGGACATAGGACAGTTTTAATCTTGAAAAATTCAAAATTTCCTGCAGGAATAACTATAACCGAGCTATTTTTTATTATAGCTACAGCTAAGTATAGCTTGCCATAGCAAACTTCATTAGTATAATTAAGGAGTTAACGTAGAAATTCTAAGCTGATAGCCAAATTTAGGGCGGGCGGAGCCGCTGGCAAATCTAGTATATTGTATGATAAATAAATGAATATCAATGAAGACCTTTATCAAATCTGTCTCAATCAAACGAGTTCGATCCCAGAAAAGTTTCTAAAATAGTCTGTTATACAACAATTTGTATAAAATGTATTATTTACTTTGAGTTAACGAATTGTGAGAATGCCAGTATGCATATGCATGAAGTAACAGTACCGAGCGTGGTATCGTCAATTGTATTTAAATTTTATGTAAAATAGAGACAACACTGATTTTGTTTTTACAAATAAAACAATCCATTATGTAGTTTTTAGTTTTTATGTACATTGAATTAAACATTCAGGTTTTCTACTACTAAAATAGTCAGCTTAGTGGCAGGCGTAAGTACTTGCACTCCTTGTGTTCCGTGCAATTCCTAGATAGGATTTTTTAACTTTTTTAATATTATTTGTTTGCTTACTAAATTAAAACGTTTAGGTGAAAAACATTTTTTGTGGATTTTTTTTAATACCAACAAGGTGGCAAACAAGCTCGCGGTCCGCCTAATGGAAAGCGGTCACCGCAACCCATGGACACTCGCAACACCTTCAAATATCTAATAGTTTCATTCTTGCAGAACCCCATGCTGTAGTACTTGGAGAAAACCTTGGCAGGGAGCTGATTCTACAACCCAACTATTTCGGTTATAAAATGTGAGAATTAATTCGCTGCCGATGGCGAGCAGTGCGATGGTAGAACGAAGCCGTGGGCATCAATTGGAACAATTCCTCAGAACACATGCCATTGTACAAGCCGTAGAATACACACAGGGAGGCAACGTCTCTCCTTACACTTCAGGGTTCAATAAGGCTAGTAACTTTAGTATCGTCAACGATTTTCACAACCTGTCGTTGAACAGAGTTAAAAGGGGCCACCAAGCTGGTATCCGGTTGCACCCGCCCAGAGATGGCAGAAGTACTTTATAATTCACATTTTTTTAATGAAATTCCTTTTTGGGTTCTTTAATATTTCTTTTAAGTCTTTTTTGCAGTTCGAAACCTTTTCAAAAATTATGTCAGATCGATTTTCGTCAAAAAGTCATGTTTACTAGTTGTTTTCCAGGGTCATAACGAATCGTCTCTATAACTTAGGTTTGACGAATACGGCCTTCCGAACAAGCCCCTTTCCGAAAAGGCTTTAGTACCATGGACCACATAAGTACATACGCTCCGCCAGATTATACAGAAGACAAAGTAGTGTAATCGGCCTCTTTGTCTAGCATTCGTGGTCTGTGAAAAAGTCTTAGATTCTATTGATATCTGGGCGGTGTTACAGTCTCTGAGTCAATCTTAAACTAGAGCATTAACATGAAAAGAAATATCACAAAGGTAATGAATGATTTTGACTTTCGTGTTCTGTGGTTAAGGTAATCACCTTTAACTTTCGCAATCTGTAATCAAGCAGAACTGAGAAAAAGGGTGAATAGGCTAATAAACATTAATAAGCATAATAAAAAGAATGATAGGTCGTCAACATACCTAATATATACAAATAAGGACAACGGACATATATCTTAGAAAAGTTTATCTAGGTAAAATATACTTGTACTTATGACCAACCCTTTACATTTATCAAAAAGACAAGGGTCTGTAGTGGTCCCAAGCCTTTTATAAAGAATTGTAATAATCTGGACCCCACGACACGGTGTTGACATGCTAATTTAAGTTTTAAGAGAGCAGGTGAATTAAAGATAGAATTTATCAATAATAAATATAAATTTGATTAATCACCTTCGTAATTCATACCGATCGGATACTCCTAATAAATGGATAGAAAGGAGATCAATGAAGTATGAAGTAAGTGAGGGGCCCGGATGTCCTCACCGGGGTTCGATTAATATGGTTGTACCTACGTCATAAGGCGTAAATCGCAGTGGGATCCTAAAATCATCAACACAAAGAAAAATAATTACTCGTTAAAAACGACCGATTCGTAAAGTAGCAGATAACCAGGAGGTTAAAATATATGGAGAATATCGAACGATTATTTTCAGTTAATTGTTATAAATATCGTAGGGTGCGAGAGGGATAGTAGAGTAGGCTCCGCGCCGCTTACGACGAGCCTTCAATGTGTAAATTAATCGAAGCTGTATAATCGAGTCACAAAGAAGCGGAGAAACTAGTTCGGCAGGTAAAGAGTTTAGTAGAATCGGGTGACGATTTCGATATGATTGTTCGATTATTACTATAAAGTAACTGGCCACTAAAATGCGAAGCACGTGGGTACACGTGGAAGTAAAATAAAGAAGAAATTAACTGGCGCCACAATCCCTAGACACGCCACGCGTTCAGGCCGCGTCTATCGGGGGGGGAGGGGAGAACGGTTATAAGCGATAGGCGTCAGTTGCGGCACCCTTTTTCACTGTCGTCGTGTCGAGAGGCTGGCCGTGCTCGAGATTTCTGAGGAAGCGGGAAGGACAGGACACACAAAGATTTGAAGAAATTTAATACCGGCGCCGTGCACGTTTCGCCTACATCAAATATCAGTAAGTGTCTTTTGTGAGAACTGAGGCTAGCAATGTCAACTTATTATTGATGGGTTTGTACTATGGGGCTTTGTGAGGGACTTCCTTTATACGATGGCGTAAGGACTGTGTAAGGGACCGTGTAAGATGCCACCTTGGTTAAAGTGAAGGGTTGGTTGGGGAAAATTGAAAGTGGTTGACTTTATGGTTGGGATTTAGTCCGGGATTCTAGTTGTAAATTTGGAGTAGAGAAGGAAAAACCCTTGCTTATTAAAAATGCAGGGGGTAGTTTGTTGACATTGTTGGCTATGTACTCTTAAAGGAAAAGAGATTGCCGATTTCTGCAGAAAATTTAGTGGAGAAAAGGGCTCCTGCCGGGATCGGCGTCTCTTAACATGATGTTGTAAATTTTGTGATACTTTGTGGGAAGAAACCCCGTAATTAGGCTCTGATCTGATTAGTTAAGAAATCGTTTAAGATTAGGGTTAAGGTCAGGCAACCCTTGTGTAAATCCTGTCCTGTGTATATGTATATCTTATTGATGAAAGCCCTACGCAAGTCCTAAGCATCGACTTCGCGCTTTGATCGGACTCGAGGTGACGGGGCATGCTTACATGACTTGGCAGGCAACCCTTGTGTAAATCCTGTCCTGTGTATATGTATATCTTATTGATGAAAGCCCTACGCAAGTCCTGAGCATCGACTTCGCGCTTTGATCGGACTCGAGGTGACGGGGCATGCTTACATGACTTGGCAGGCAACCCTTGTGTAAATCCTGTCCTGTGTATATGTATATCTTATTGATGAAAGCCCTACGCAAGTCCTGAGCATCGACTTCGCGCTTTGATCGGACTCGAGGTGACGGGGCATGCTTACATGACTTGGCAGGCAACCCTTGTGTGAATCCTGTCCTGTGTATATGTATCTTCATTGATGAAAATCCTACACGCTTTGGTAGACGCTCATTAGAATGGTACAGTTATGTTACATGTAATTGATGGTTATGTTAATGATATCTCTATATCCGCTACTTACTATCTCAATCATTTTAGTCCCGATGTCTTGTTGCGTTGCGGTATGGGTGACCCCCAAAGCAAGCAGACCCTTGGTAGATAGAGGTAGGTGAGGACGGGGCAATCACAGTAGGGGTTCTTCAAGCGGGGTCTGGCTTGTTATAAGATTAGGGAAGATTGGGGCTTGATGTTAGAGACATACTAGGATAACTGCAGGCTTCAGGAATCTAAGGGTGTGAGGGGGCTGATAAAACCTAAATCTGGGTTGGCTCCAGTTCCACCCTTCACCGGCGTCGAGTGGGGAAGCTGAACTGTTAGATGCCGTTTAGGTAATGGGTGGCTAAAATTTAATGTGGGATTTTTAACCCAATCTCCTTAAGGAATCCATAGATAAATAGTACCTCCACTCCACCCATTATTGCGACGGATAGATTTGGAAAGCTAAGTATTATTGTGTTCATATTTAAATATTTGTTTCCTGTGTAAAAATAAACGTAAACCTCATATGTTTTTCAGAGCCGCGACATTAATCTAGAGAGTCTAATTTTTAATTAGACTATCTAAGCTTTATTTTATTGCTTTATACTGTTTAATTTATGTTTTGACTAAGCCATTTAAGATAAAGATGACAGAACTTCAACATTGACCAAACTTTATTAACAGGCTATGAGGTGACGTTAGTGGGTCAGGATTTGTTCTATTCTTCGCCATGAATCACCCCGTTGAAGACGTATTAGTATAATCATACACAATTCTCTACTAACTGATGAGGCTCTGAATTGTTGTATGGAAAGCCGAAACGTTAAGTTCTAAACACTCAGAAAGGGCTAACCCTTACTTGATCTGGCTAATGCGCCGGGTCCTGAGTGTGGATATGTCTTCCTTACAATCCACCTTAAACATATTTATTGTGTGTCAAACTAGGTGTTCTGTCGCCTTAATTACTCTGATGAACAATTCACCACTTAACCATGTGCGTAATCGCACACCTATTTTATTATTTCTTGTGAACTTAGCTTGCACGGCATATGTTTCGGGCGAGTATAGCTTCTCCGGACTAGCGGCTATTTAAACTTAAGGAGCCTCGGGTTCGAACCGACCGATCGTAGGTTATATTCAAATAATAACGAGATGGTCCCTTTAGTTCCGTAGTTAGTCATAGTAGTAAGGATAAATACATGGTCGTCTGGTTGTTTGCCACCTCCGCAGCGTTATAAATGTAGGAGTTGGCGGGGAGCACTACTTACCTATCCTAAAGAACAGTTTAAGGCACGGTGTACGAAGGATAAAGGTTATCTATTAACTCAATTACTAAATGACAGGAGGGCGAAGCCACAAGGTAAGCTAGTTTGATTAAACCTATCTACGAGTCTGTCAGGAGTTGGTCGTTATATACCTTCCTTGTTAAAGGTTCCAAGACGTCAGTCAGATAATAAGTACGATACAATTGACAACCGCTTAAGGCCAGACGGTACTCTAGGCCCTTAAGGCTATTCAAATTCAAGTTATACATAATTAATTTTCAATATTCATTTTAGCGATCAAGTAGGAACAACCTAGTGTATGAGTTAGGCGAGCGTTAGGTTTTGTCTCAATTTTATAGTTTTGTTTTCATAAACTTTATATTCTAGTGTAGATAATCGCCATAGCTTGTAACCATAAACTCAATTTTAGATCTAAGAACGAAATTCGTACTGACCGGGTCGCGAGATACTAAACCAAAACCGAACCAACGTAAATTAGTCGAAGGAAGGTCGAGTAACACGATTAGACTCTGTACCTGCGCAGAAGACTAAAATGTGAACTCTGCGCACCCACGTGACCACGAGACGCCAGCTGGGCACTTCGACGCACAGGCAAATGTATGGAAAGTCTGACCGGTTAGTCTTTAATTGGCCGAAGGGATAATTCGGTGGCGGGCCCAATAATTCTGAATAGAACAACTTACGAACCCTTAAGGAATGGTTGTATATGTGAATTTTCCTGGATGATTCCCAGTTAGGGTTACCCGTAAACGACCTGGAAACTAGGATTGGTAGATTTAGATAGACTTCCATACTAAATCGTCCGCCCTTAGCGCCCTCTATAAGACCTCCTCAATATCTCCATTATTAGACAGTTAGCTAAGATATCGATCGACCGAGTAATTCCACGATTATTACACAGATGGCGTGAGTTTCAGTGGTAAAATAATAATCATGAATGTATGTGGATTTCTGGATACCTACGGTTAGGACTATGTTATAACTTTATTTAAAGGGTAGGCTGTAGATGTATTTCAGGGTTACATTTACTTCTAATTTGTTAGTTTGTCTTTACGGCGATTCTACATATATTATTATAAGATTAGATTAGAAGAGAAGCTAGTAAGGATAGTGGTAGTCTTTTTATATACTTAGATTGCCTTTGGGGTGGCTTCTCGAATACCATTACGACTTTATAATTTCACTTAGGGGTTGTTAACGGGTTGTCAACAGGCTCTTTATGCAATTACTAAACTTATCGGTCAGTCTGTGGTGCATTCTTAAGTGTTATTGAGAGGGTTGAGTAATTTACGTAAGGGCCAGGCCGCGAGTATATTCGTTTTATCTATATATATATTCAATCTGTTAGTTCATCCGTATGGTGACCTTTCATATTACATTACAGTTTTATAACTTCGCTTAAGAGATCGATAGCTAGTCTACTAATAATTTATCTATGTACTTAATAGGTCCGCTTGTCTCCCTAATGCCTTATATATGTTGTTATTAGTTCCGACGTTCACTTAAGAGCAAGCTAGAGAACTGGTGACAGGTTAGTTGTGTAGGTTATAGGTTAATTAAGGGATCAATAGCGTACCTGCTAATAATTTATTTAGTTATTAAATAGGTCTGTCTGTCTCTTAAATGATTTTGTTATATTATAAGTGTATAAATTTAGTTAAGGGGAAGCCAGTGAGCTTATTAGTGGTTAGTACTTTCATATGTCTAAGGGTTCTTCCTTTTAAGGTGATTTTCCTACATTACTATGAGGTTACAAGTTTACTTAAGGGCAAGATAACTAGTGTATCGATGGACTACTTACCGTTTAAGAGTTCTCCTTTAAGGCGATTTCATACATTACTATAGGATTACGACTTCACTTAAGGGGTATGCGGTCATAGTCGTTATAACTTCAAGGCCTATCGTGTTCGAGGGGTAACCGTGTTATTACGAGACATGTTCGGAGTTGTAAGGAGGTAGCTAGGCTGGTGAATAGGGTGACTTAGGCTAGGGTACTTCGACTACGTTAGGATAATAAATCGCATATATTTTAATCTGAAACTCGCATTTAGTAATTTAAATTCTGGTCTAATGCTAATCAGGACTTAGTGGTTCTGCGGTTAAGGATTAGTTATAGGCCATTGCTTTTAATGTAGGTATAATGTAAAATTAGGGTTTTTGATTTTGTTCTTTCACACCTGGGACTGATTGAATCCATACCTCTTAGGATCTGGGGTTATTATCGGTCACAACGAGGGGTCCAAATAGACGATTACGCCATTAGACGATCACAGCCAAATAAAATATTAGCTTTCTTTAATAATAACATTAACGGTTACAAAATACTATTAACATTTTTATAATAATAAAGACAACAATAATATGTTAGAATTACACATGTCTTCACGTATTCAAATTGGCGAGTAAGTCGTTATACTCCACGTGAGTTCAAATTTATAATTTTATTATTTTTATAAACGGGGGGGGTTTCTACATTATGTGTTGCCGTTACCAGGATAAGATATAGAACTAAAATAGGCTTGTAAAAGCCTACATTTTGTTGTCGTACAACGGATGGGAGGTCATTAAAATGGATTTGAGTTGGTGACTGGTGTGACAGAATGGAACCAATAAGCAAGATATAAATCTTGTTTAGAAGGCATTTTGTAGTTGTTTGTTACTTAAGCTTAGTTATAGACACATACTTTAATATAGCATATATGGGAATTGTAGGCCAAGTTTAGGATAAAACCATGTTAAATTAGTGTAAAAGAATGGTTTTTATTTTTTAGTTAGGTAGTACAGTACATCTATCTAGGTACTAGTATAGTAAGATATATTCTACGACTTAGGCTTAGATATAGGAAGGCATTACTAGTAATATGTAGACATAAAATTACGGCTAATACGCAAAATTAAAATTACATTTATAGAATGGTAGGCAGGGGTATGATCTAATAACCTTATTTATAAATACATACTCGTATATCTCAATCATCCGAAACCTAGGGAACGGTATTCGTAAGATAAATCTTACTAGTCTCGTTCAATCTGAACTTCTATGTGGTAGTACCTATATGCATATTGCCATAACATAGGTTTAAGAAAATGTTTAAAAACTAGATTCGAATAAATTTATTATTGGATAGCACTATTCAATAATTATGGACCTTAGCTTAATGTTGTGAGTACGTTTCGAATAAGCTTGTGAGTGTTGGTTTGTACGTATATGTGTGCGTAAGTAGATGTGGATAAGTATATAAATTCGCAGGTGTTTTATGGAAGGATTCTTGAACTTGTGATTGTCAACTGATAGAGTGGAGGAGTTAGCCGTACTATTTATAAAAAAGGGAACCCCCTTATGGACTTTAGTGGCCTGTCGCGAGGCGTATTACCGTATGGACATAGGTTAGAGATCAGTATAGTTGGTGTGGCCTTAATGAACTGTCTATATACGTAGAATTATTATTTAGAGGGGGGGGGGGGCACTGTGGAATAAAGGTCTTATATGCTGGGGGAGGGAGAGGACATAATAAAATAACCGAGCATTTAAGAGGGCCCCAACGCACATATACCTTTGCTATACGGGTGTGTAGCGGGAGTCGACAATGTTAGTTTCAGATAGAGCTCGTTTTCCAGTGGCGTAAAAATATTATAGATAGACCCACAACTTAGCGTAAAGGGGGGGAAATATTTGATTACAGTTACATCACATGCGATATAAAAATTAAATTACAGTAATTTTCTAGCTATGTAGTTATTTAACATGTCATGAAATAAATTATGCTCTCGCTACTTGTTGATAACGAGTTATGAATTAAAAATAGAAAAACGGGAAATTCGGCCGTAATTTTCTTAAAAAAAAATGGTTTGGACAGAAACCGCGCAACCAAATGCAGTAATCTGCTAGTCAAAGAATGTAGAAGGCCATGTTATTTTCGGTTTGGAACTTGCCATAGGACAGCGAAATCGATTTTAAAACCAAGCAGAAACCCATTGAAGTAGGGTGCAGCCTAAATGTATCATTTTACTATTGAAGAGTTAGAGTGAGCTAATTTATGATTAGGGAATGCATTGAAAGGCGGGATAGCGAGCATTTGGAATGTTAATGCAGAAGTAAGGTCATAAGGTCACTAAGATATTAGCTAAAGTAGGCCTCATCCATCTCAGTACTTTAATTTTATACTAAGTAGCGCTGACTTAGTAAGTTGGGATCATCCCCATAGGCCATTTAGACATATCTGTATATATGTGTAATTATCGGTTTATAAGTTTAGTTAAAAGGGTATTCCAAAGTACGAACATCTAATTACTGTTTCACTTGACGGTGACGTCTGTTAAGCCCTTAGACCAGGTGAACTTCCTCCAACGGGAAGATTCATGTCTGGTAGAAGGTAACCTTAACAAAGTAAACAGTAGATGTTAAAACGACTAAATGTACTTTGTAAGTTGTTAGTTTAGGGATACGATATGGTGAAAGAAAATTATATCAAATAATATAAACGGGGGGAGAAAAGGGTGTGCGCTCGAGCGGGGATTTGAACTCGGAGTTTCCCGGGGTTTTGGCGCGAGCGTGAGGTGTTTGGCCGACGGAGCTGTCTGGGGTGATTCTGTGCGATCGAATGTAGACGTTAGGTTTAGGTCATCTTTTATAGATTCGTTGCTACCGTTCACGGGCTATTAGATTCAGATTTTTGGATACTTTTGGATCATGGTTTTGCTTGCCTAATTATATTGATTGTCGATAAATATTTTATTACTAGGCGGACCAGTAATGTGAAAGGGTTTAACCTATTGTGATATTATTTATGAAGGTAATAAATTGGAAGTGTGATACTGAAATGTAAACGGGAAGTGTACTTATGTATATATATATATATATATACAAATCGGATTAGGAAATTTAGTGTACTTAAAGGTAAGATGGACAATGGCAGGTATTAGGTGGTGTTCAGGTCGGGTATGCCTGGTAGCGTGTTCCTTTTGAACTAAATAGGTTATTGTTAATAGGTATTATCTGTTTAAAGGGTTCTGTCGAGTAGGCGATATGTAGCAATTGAGAAATGGGGTTGATGTCTGAGTAAAACCATTGACGTAGGTCAGGGACCGGTTTTGTTAGGGTAGTCATGTTAAGGGCGGTTAGAAATGAAATGTACATTACATAAGGGGAGGGTACCACAGGATAAATTGCTAAGTTGTTAGGGGAGGGGTCAACATAATAAGTGTTTATTAAACTGCATTAATGTTTATTCAGAATTAGGATTCGCATGAAATATAAATATATATATATATATAAATTAGGTTCAATGTAGGATTAGAAGTGAGCTAGAACGTGGATAGATACTATTACCTGCTATGTAGATGTGAAACTAAGGCAAAATTATTAAACCCAGCCGAGTAGGACAAGGTTATTATTTAATTTGGTACGAGTCGTGAATTGAAATGATTTTGGATTTTTATACATGGTTAGTGTAACCCCTGAGATTTTTGCCGTGTGAGTTGCAGAGGGTCGTAATGTTTCGGCAGGTACGATCCCTGAGTGACCGCGGGCGGTGCATGTCTATGTGTGCGTATACATATCAGTATGCGTACATGTGTATATGTGTCGAAGTTGAGGTCGGGCCCTGCCTTAATGGTGGGAGAGTCAGGTCCTTAACTGAAAGAGCGAAAAGGGTTATGCTGGGGATGTGTTTAAATCGTCGCGAGTAAAGATTGTAAGTTGTTAGGGCCTGAATTGAAATGATTTTGGATTTTTATACATGGCTAGTGTAACCCCTGAGATTTTTGCCGTGTGAGTTGCAGGGGGTCGTAATGTTTCGGCAGGTACGATCCCTGAGTGACCGCGGGCGGTGCGTGTCTATGTGTGTGTATACATATCAGTATGCATACATGTGTATATGTGTCGAAGTTGAGGTCGGGCCCTGCCTTAATGGTGGGAGAGTCAGGTCCTTAACTGAAGAAGCAAAAGGTGTTATGCTGGAGATGTGTTTAAGTCATCGGGGAAAAAAATAAAAAAATAAAAAAAAAAATGGTGAGCTGTTAGATACAACAATGAGATGGTTTTGGATACGTGGGTGTGGCAGCCCTTACAAATTTGCCTTGTGGGATTCAGGGAGGTTTTAATGTTTCGGCAACTGCTGTTTTGATGGATCGCTTCCGGTGTATGTTTGTATAAGTGTGTGGAGGTATGCGTACATATGTATACGTCGTTAGTGGAAGCTAGGCTTAACGTGAATGAGGGGTGAGTGGTTAAGGGGAGGAGGGGGATATGCGGGGTATGGGTTTAGGCCGCTCTAGTATCAGCGTTATTACACAAGGTTCGAATTTTCACAACCGGTTCTTATAGTTGCTGATAACTATTTAATATTTGCTTCTTAATATCACGAAATAAACAACCCTCGAACGTCATTGCCCTATCCAGACTTTTATACATCATGACGAGCCGAGGTTGAGTGAGGCCCTTGGTCCTTAATCGAAGCGTATACATTATAATGAGCCTAGATTGAGTGAGGCCTTGGTCCTTAACCGAAGCATATCCGTCATAGCTATCTATCGCTAATATTGGACCAACTCAACTGTCTGTTTCGGAATATCGCCAAATGGAAAAACTCAACTGTTTCCATCATAATTATCTAAAGCCAATAATGGACAAACTCAACTGGTTGTTTCCGAACGTCATCAAAGGGACAAACTCAACTGTTTGCGTCCTAACGTCATCACCATATTCAAACTACAATATCTATCACAATTACCTACGGCTAAAAATGGACAAACTAGACTGTTTGCTTCCGAATGTCATAAAATGGACAAACTCATCTGGTTGCTTTCGAACATCGTCTAAGGGACAAACTTAACTGTTTATTCCTGAATATCATCAAATGGACAAACTCAACTGTTTGCGTCCTAACGTCATCACCATATTCAAACTACAATATCTATCACAATTACCTACGGCTAAAAATGGACAAACTCAACTGTTTGCTTCCGAATGTCATCAAATGGACAAACTGAACTGTTTGTTTCCAAACGTCGTCGCCATATTCAAACTACTATGTCTATCACAATTACCTACGACTAAAAATGGACAAACTAGACTGTTTGCTTCCGAATGTCATCAAATGGACAAACTCAACTGCTTGTTTCCGAACGTCATCAAATGGACAAACTCAACTGTTTGCGTTCAAATATAATCGCCATATTAAAACTACCATATCTATCATGACGAGCCGAGGTTGAGTGAGGCCCTTGGTCCTTAATCGAAGCGTATACATTATAATGAGCCTAGATTGAGTGAGGCCTTGGTCCTTAACCGAAGCATATCCGTCATAGCTATCTATCGCTAATATTGGACCAACTCAACTGTCTGGTTCGGAATATCGCCAAATGGAAAAACTCAACTGTTTCCATCATAATTATCTAAAGCCAATAATGGACAAACTCAACTGGTTGTTTCCGAACGTCATCAAAGGGACAAACTCAACTGTTTGCGTCCTAACGTCATCACCATATTCAAACTACAATATCTATCACAATTACCTACGGCTAAAAATGGACAAACTAGACTGTTTGCTTCC
The DNA here is from genome assembly GCA_946406115.1 of Apoda limacodes. Taxonomy (NCBI): domain Eukaryota; kingdom Metazoa; phylum Arthropoda; class Insecta; order Lepidoptera; family Limacodidae; genus Apoda; species Apoda limacodes. Next base: position 36,016,741 of record OX291541.1, on the reverse strand, counting down.
GAATGTCATAAAATGGACAAACTCATCTGGTTGCTTTCGAACATCGTCTAAGGGACAAACTTAACTGTTTATTCCTGAATATCATCAAATGGACAAACTCAACTGTTTGCGTCCTAACGTCATCACCATATTCAAACTACTATATCTATCACAATTACCTACGGCTAAAAAAATGTACAAACTCAACTGTTTGCTTCCGAATGTCATCAAATGGACAAACTCAACTGTTTGTTTCCGAACGTCATCAAATGGACAAACTCAACTGTTTGCTTCCGAACATCATCAAATGGGCAAACTCAACTGTTTGCGTCCAAGCATCATCGCTATATTCAAACTACTATGTCTATCACAATTACCTACGGCTAAAAATGGACAAACTCAACTGTTTGCTTCCGAATGTCATAAAATGGACAAACTCATCTGGTTGCTTTCGAACGTCGTCTAAGGGACAAACTTAACTGTTTATTCCTGAATATCATCGAATGGACAAACTCGACTGTTTGCGTCCAAACGTCATCGCCATATTCAAACTACTATATCTATCACAATTACCTACGGCTAAAAAAATGGACAAACTCAACTGTTTGCTTCCGAACGTCATCAAATGAACAAATCCAATTTTTGGCGTCCAAACATCATCGCCATATTCAGACTACAATATCCATCACAATTACCTACGGCTAAAAAAAATGGACAAACTCAACTGTTTGCTTCCGAATGTCATCAAATGGACAAACTCAACTGCTTGTTTCCGAACGTCATCAAATGGACAAACTCAACTGTTTGCGTTCAAATATAATCGCCATATTAAAACTACCATATCTATCATGACGAGCCGAGGTTGAGTGAGGCCCTTGGTCCTTAATCGAAGCATATACATTATAACGAGCCTAGATTGAGTGAGGCCCTTGGTCCTTAACCGAAGCATATCCGTCATGATTACCTACATCTAATAATGGACAAACTCAACTGGCTGTTTCCAAACGTCGTTGCCATATTCAGACTACAATATGTATCATAATTACCTACATCTAATAATGGACAAACTCAACTGTTTGTTTCCAAACGTCATCGCCATATTCCAACTACTATATCTATCATGATTACCTACATCTAATAATGGACAAACTCAACTGTTTGTTTCCAAACGTCGTCGCCATATTCCAACTACTATATCTATCATGATTACCTACATCTAATAATGGACAAACTCAACTGTTTGTTTTCAAACGTCGTCGCCATATTCAAACTACTATATCTATCATAATTACCTACATCTAATGATGAACAAACTCAACTGTTTGTTTCCAAACATCATCGCCATATTTAAACTACTATAACTATCCCGACAAGCCGAGGTTGAGAGAGGCCTTTGGTCCTTAATCGAAGCATATTCATCATAACAAGCCTAGATTAAGTGAGGCCCTTGGTCCTTAACCGAAGCATTTCCGTCGTACCCGTCCTGATTATCTACGACTAATAATGGAAAAACTCAACTGTTTGCTTCCAATCATATTTCCCTTCTTCGATCTACTATATTCTTCATAACTATCCATTATATCTGGTGTTTCCTATCGTAGCGTTGCAGGGGACTGACCTTGTTTCGACAGGGTGGGTCCCTGAGTAGTCGCTGGCTGAGGTTGAGTGAGGCCAGTGGTCCTTAACTGAAGCTGTGTTCGTCATAGTTATTTGCTGCATTTGAGTAAAGCACGATCTTAAGCACTATAATTTCTTTTTAATCTCTTACGTTCTATTTCGAGTAATTATTATGACGTGTCATTCATTATTATTAGGAGGCTCTTAGGTGATCATCGTAGCTTATTGGGTACAGCCCTTTAAACCAGTTTAGATTAGTGAGGAACATGATGAGACAACTAGTACCACGCTAAACCAGGTTTGATTAGTCATCGTCTTGGTACGGAACTATAGTATGAGATTCATTAATATCTAAATGGAAGCAGACCTTGAACGATGAGATAACCTTGGAGTTGAGGGTGATTATAGGATGGGAGATGTCCATTAAGTTGATTAGTTAGAAATCAGTAGTGTCGAGAGACTGATTTAAGCTTTAGGTGCTGTTGCTAGTTTTAATAGGGTGAACGTATGATTATGTTTTAGGGTGAACTAAGTTGATTTTACGACGGGGGAATGGATGGAAAACCGTCGATAATATAAGCGAGAGGGAATTGGAGGAAATGAAAGATAAGGCTAGGACTGAATGGGTAAAGTGCAGTTAAAGGAAGGGTGATCCTTATGAGAAGACACGTTGAAAGGAACAATTCCGGTCAGGGAATTTGATGAAAGCGCGTAGAACTGATAACTCAAGTGTGAGGGTGAAGTGGATTAAGAAGTTTTCATTGTTGTATAAGGGGCCTTGTGTATTAGTCGCGATACCGCTCTCGGAGGAGGTTACGGGAAATTTCGATGCGATTTCTTTTTTACTGACGGCAGGGCTAGGATTAAGGTAAGGATAATATTAGGTTTATTAGGTTCAGGGCAATTAGGGTTAGGTAAACATGAGGTTTATAGGGTTTAGGTACACATAAAATTTATTAGGTTTAGGTAAACATGAGGATTATTAGGCTTAGGTTACAGATATGTTTAGGAGGTCTAGGTTAACATGAGGTTTATAGTGTTTAGGTTAACATTAGGGTTTATTAGGTTTGGGTGGACATGAGGGTTATAAGGTTTAGGTTACGGTTATGTTTGGGAAGTCCAGGTCAACATGAGGGTTGTTGGATTTAGGTTTATGTAGGGGTTTTTAGGTTAAGGTTAGCGTTATTGCTGAATTAAGGTTAGATTAAGTCTCGAGTAATTTATATGTCATTACTGAACTAGGTTCGAGTTGTAAGTCGAGGTCTTAAAACTTAGGTGTAGAGATCCAGTGGTTAATTAAGAAACAAGTCACAACTGATAAGTGTACATTTATGACTTGTTGGGGAGGATTGTAGTGGTCCCAAGCCTTTTATAAAGAATTGTAATAATCTGGACCCCACGACACGGTGTTGACATGCTAATTTAAGTTTTAAGAGAGCAGGTGAATTAAAGATAGAATTTATCAATAATAAATATAAATTTGATTAATCACCTTCGTAATTCATACCGATCGGATACTCCTAATAAATGGATAGAAAGGAGATCAATGAAGTATGAAGTAAGTGAGGGGCCCGGATGTCCTCACCGGGGTTCGATTAATATGGTTGTACCTACGTCATAAGGCGTAAATCGCAGTGGGATCCTAAAATCATCAACACAAAGAAAAATAATTACTCGTTAAAAACGACCGATTCGTAAAGTAGCAGATAACCAGGAGGTTAAAATATATGGAGAATATCGAACGATTATTTTCAGTTAATTGTTATAAATATCGTAGGGTGCGAGAGGGATAGTAGAGTAGGCTCCGCGCCGCTTACGACGAGCCTTCAATGTGTAAATTAATCGAAGCTGTATAATCGAGTCACAAAGAAGCGGAGAAACTAGTTCGGCAGGTAAAGAGTTTAGTAGAATCGGGTGACGATTTCGATATGATTGTTCGATTATTACTATAAAGTAACTGGCCACTAAAATGCGAAGCACGTGGGTACACGTGGAAGTAAAATAAAGAAGAAATTAACTGGCGCCACAATCCCTAGACACGCCACGCGTTCAGGCCGCGTCTATCGGGGGGGGAGGGGAGAACGGTTATAAGCGATAGGCGTCAGTTGCGGCACCCTTTTTCACTGTCGTCGTGTCGAGAGGCTGGCCGTGCTCGAGATTTCTGAGGAAGCGGGAAGGACAGGACACACAAAGATTTGAAGAAATTTAATACCGGCGCCGTGCACGTTTCGCCTACATCAAATATCAGTAAGTGTCTTTTGTGAGAACTGAGGCTAGCAATGTCAACTTATTATTGATGGGTTTGTACTATGGGGCTTTGTGAGGGACTTCCTTTATACGATGGCGTAAGGACTGTGTAAGGGACCGTGTAAGATGCCACCTTGGTTAAAGTGAAGGGTTGGTTGGGGAAAATTGAAAGTGGTTGACTTTATGGTTGGGATTTAGTCCGGGATTCTAGTTGTAAATTTGGAGTAGAGAAGGAAAAACCCTTGCTTATTAAAAATGCAGGGGGTAGTTTGTTGACATTGTTGGCTATGTACTCTTAAAGGAAAAGAGATTGCCGATTTCTGCAGAAAATTTAGTGGAGAAAAGGGCTCCTGCCGGGATCGGCGTCTCTTAACATGATGTTGTAAATTTTGTGATACTTTGTGGGAAGAAACCCCGTAATTAGGCTCTGATCTGATTAGTTAAGAAATCGTTTAAGATTAGGGTTAAGGTCAGGCAACCCTTGTGTAAATCCTGTCCTGTGTATATGTATATCTTATTGATGAAAGCCCTACGCAAGTCCTAAGCATCGACTTCGCGCTTTGATCGGACTCGAGGTGACGGGGCATGCTTACATGACTTGGCAGGCAACCCTTGTGTAAATCCTGTCCTGTGTATATGTATATCTTATTGATGAAAGCCCTACGCAAGTCCTGAGCATCGACTTCGCGCTTTGATCGGACTCGAGGTGACGGGGCATGCTTACATGACTTGGCAGGCAACCCTTGTGTAAATCCTGTCCTGTGTATATGTATATCTTATTGATGAAAGCCCTACGCAAGTCCTGAGCATCGACTTCGCGCTTTGATCGGACTCGAGGTGACGGGGCATGCTTACATGACTTGGCAGGCAACCCTTGTGTGAATCCTGTCCTGTGTATATGTATCTTCATTGATGAAAATCCTACACGCTTTGGTAGACGCTCATTAGAATGGTACAGTTATGTTACATGTAATTGATGGTTATGTTAATGATATCTCTATATCCGCTACTTACTATCTCAATCATTTTAGTCCCGATGTCTTGTTGCGTTGCGGTATGGGTGACCCCCAAAGCAAGCAGACCCTTGGTAGATAGAGGTAGGTGAGGACGGGGCAATCACAGTAGGGGTTCTTCAAGCGGGGTCTGGCTTGTTATAAGATTAGGGAAGATTGGGGCTTGATGTTAGAGACATACTAGGATAACTGCAGGCTTCAGGAATCTAAGGGTGTGAGGGGGCTGATAAAACCTAAATCTGGGTTGGCTCCAGTTCCACCCTTCACCGGCGTCGAGTGGGGAAGCTGAACTGTTAGATGCCGTTTAGGTAATGGGTGGCTAAAATTTAATGTGGGATTTTTAACCCAATCTCCTTAAGGAATCCATAGATAAATAGTACCTCCACTCCACCCATTATTGCGACGGATAGATTTGGAAAGCTAAGTATTATTGTGTTCATATTTAAATATTTGTTTCCTGTGTAAAAATAAACGTAAACCTCATATGTTTTTCAGAGCCGCGACATTAATCTAGAGAGTCTAATTTTTAATTAGACTATCTAAGCTTTATTTTATTGCTTTATACTGTTTAATTTATGTTTTGACTAAGCCATTTAAGATAAAGATGACAGAACTTCAACATTGACCAAACTTTATTAACAGGCTATGAGGTGACGTTAGTGGGTCAGGATTTGTTCTATTCTTCGCCATGAATCACCCCGTTGAAGACGTATTAGTATAATCATACACAATTCTCTACTAACTGATGAGGCTCTGAATTGTTGTATGGAAAGCCGAAACGTTAAGTTCTAAACACTCAGAAAGGGCTAACCCTTACTTGATCTGGCTAATGCGCCGGGTCCTGAGTGTGGATATGTCTTCCTTACAATCCACCTTAAACATATTTATTGTGTGTCAAACTAGGTGTTCTGTCGCCTTAATTACTCTGATGAACAATTCACCACTTAACCATGTGCGTAATCGCACACCTATTTTATTATTTCTTGTGAACTTAGCTTGCACGGCATATGTTTCGGGCGAGTATAGCTTCTCCGGACTAGCGGCTATTTAAACTTAAGGAGCCTCGGGTTCGAACCGACCGATCGTAGGTTATATTCAAATAATAACGAGATGGTCCCTTTAGTTCCGTAGTTAGTCATAGTAGTAAGGATAAATACATGGTCGTCTGGTTGTTTGCCACCTCCGCAGCGTTATAAATGTAGGAGTTGGCGGGGAGCACTACTTACCTATCCTAAAGAACAGTTTAAGGCACGGTGTACGAAGGATAAAGGTTATCTATTAACTCAATTACTAAATGACAGGAGGGCGAAGCCACAAGGTAAGCTAGTTTGATTAAACCTATCTACGAGTCTGTCAGGAGTTGGTCGTTATATACCTTCCTTGTTAAAGGTTCCAAGACGTCAGTCAGATAATAAGTACGATACAATTGACAACCGCTTAAGGCCAGACGGTACCCTAGGCCCTTAAGGCTATTCAAATTCAAGTTATACATAATTAATTTTCAATATTCATTTTAGCGATCAAGTAGGAACAACCTAGTGTATGAGTTAGGCGAGCGTTAGGTTTTGTCTCAATTTTATAGTTTTGTTTTCATAAACTTTATATTCTAGTGTAGATAATCGCCATAGCTTGTAACCATAAACTCAATTTTAGATCTAAGAACGAAATTCGTACTGACCGGGTCGCGAGATACTAAACCAAAACCGAACCAACGTAAATTAGTCGAAGGAAGGTCGAGTAACACGATTAGACTCTGTACCTGCGCAGAAGACTAAAATGTGAACTCTGCGCACCCACGTGACCACGAGACGCCAGCTGGGCACTTCGACGCACAGGCAAATGTATGGAAAGTCTGACCGGTTAGTCTTTAATTGGCCGAAGGGATAATTCGGTGGCGGGCCCAATAATTCTGAATAGAACAACTTACGAACCCTTAAGGAATGGTTGTATATGTGAATTTTCCTGGATGATTCCCAGTTAGGGTTACCCGTAAACGACCTGGAAACTAGGATTGGTAGATTTAGATAGACTTCCATACTAAATCGTCCGCCCTTAGCGCCCTCTATAAGACCTCCTCAATATCTCCATTATTAGACAGTTAGCTAAGATATCGATCGACCGAGTAATTCCACGATTATTACACAGATGGCGTGAGTTTCAGTGGTAAAATAATAATCATGAATGTATGTGGATTTCTGGATACCTACGGTTAGGACTATGTTATAACTTTATTTAAAGGGTAGGCTGTAGATGTATTTCAGGGTTACATTTACTTCTAATTTGTTAGTTTGTCTTTACGGCGATTCTACATATATTATTATAAGATTAGATTAGAAGAGAAGCTAGTAAGGATAGTGGTAGTCTTTTTATATACTTAGATTGCCTTTGGGGTGGCTTCTCGAATACCATTACGACTTTATAATTTCACTTAGGGGTTGTTAACGGGTTGTCAACAGGCTCTTTATGCAATTACTAAACTTATCGGTCAGTCTGTGGTGCATTCTTAAGTGTTATTGAGAGGGTTGTGTAATTTACGTAAGGGCCAGGCCGCGAGTATATTCGTTTTATCTATATATATATTCAATCTGTTAGTTCATCCGTATGGTGACCTTTCATATTACATTACAGTTTTATAACTTCGCTTAAGAGATCGATAGCTAGTCTACTAATAATTTATCTATGTACTTAATAGGTCCGCTTGTCTCCCTAATGCCTTATATATGTTGTTATTAGTTCCGACGTTCACTTAAGAGCAAGCTAGAGAACTGGTGACAGGTTAGTTGTGTAGGTTATAGGTTAATTAAGGGATCAATAGCGTACCTGCTAATAATTTATTTAGTTATTAAATAGGTCTGTCTGTCTCTTAAATGATTTTGTTATATTATAAGTGTATAAATTTAGTTAAGGGGAAGCCAGTGAGCTTATTAGTGGTTAGTACTTTCATATGTCTAAGGGTTCTTCCTTTTAAGGTGATTTTCCTACATTACTATGAGGTTACAAGTTTACTTAAGGGCAAGATAACTAGTGTATCGATGGACTACTTACCGTTTAAGAGTTCTCCTTTAAGGCGATTTCATACATTACTATAGGATTACGACTTCACTTAAGGGGTATGCGGTCATAGTCGTTATAACTTCAAGGCCTATCGTGTTCGAGGGGTAACCGTGTTATTACGAGACATGTTCGGAGTTGTAAGGAGGTAGCTAGGCTGGTGAATAGGGTGACTTAGGCTAGGGTACTTCGACTACGTTAGGATAATAAATCGCATATATTTTAATCTGAAACTCGCATTTAGTAATTTAAATTCTGGTCTAATGCTAATCAGGACTTAGTGGTTCTGCGGTTAAGGATTAGTTATAGGCCATTGCTTTTAATGTAGGTATAATGTAAAATTAGGGTTTTTGATTTTGTTCTTTCACACCTGGGACTGATTGAATCCATACCTCTTAGGATCTGGGGTTATTATCGGTCACAACGAGGGGTCCAAATAGACGATTACGCCATTAGACGATCACAGCCAAATAAAATATTAGCTTTCTTTAATAATAACATTAACGGTTACAAAATACTATTAACATTTTTATAATAATAAAGACAACAATAATATGTTAGAATTACACATGTCTTCACGTATTCAAATTGGCGAGTAAGTCGTTATACTCCACGTGAGTTCAAATTTATAATTTTATTATTTTTATAAGGGGGGGGTTTCTACAGGTCACGGAAAGCTGTCCAGCTGAAATCAAAGTCAAACGGCTGAGATGGTTATATGCCATCATTTGTTTTTTAAGATGTCAGTTTTTTCTGTGACTGAGACAGTATATTGTGTTTAAAAAAATGAGCTTCTTTATATTTTTGATTACAGAATCCGTTAGCAAGGATCTGTAGAAAAGACACGTTAATGTCGGTTTTCAGTTAAGCAATACGCAAGGTTTAAGTTTGTTTATTGGAGTTATTGTTACAAAAACATGTACCTATATAGTTTGTAAGGAAACACTCAAAGTAAAACTTCTTACTGGACCCTTCATAGTCGTTGTTAATACTGTAAAAAAGACTTATATATGTTTATTGTGTTTTTTTTGATGAATATTCAACCCCTAAAATATAAATTTTAAATGCTTATCAAACTTTTATTATTATGAGGACAGATTGATTTTGTATGTATTTATAAAATTGTTTGTCGGGGAGTTTTTATAATTAAAAATGTGTAAATTTATGTGAATGTATAATAAAATCTGCCAAGTGCGAGTCCGACTCGCGCACGAAGGGTTTCGTCTTCCTTTGAAAAAGCAAAAAAATATCGTTTGTTGTATGGGAGCCCCCCTTAAATATTTGTTTTGTTTTAATTTAATTCTTTATTTTGAAAGTGAATATATAACAAAATATTATGTAAATATTTCAAGCGTCTACCTATTTCCGTTATCAATATCGAACAAAACTAGCAAAAAAATCACGCTTGTTGTATGGGAGCCCCCTTAAGTATTTTTATTTTATTCTTCAATTATAAGATACCTCTCAGCTTGCTTCATTAAAATGAATTTTGCATTTATTTTTGACACTTGCTGATCAAACACCACGAATGTTTAAAGACATGTTCTAGTAATAAATATCTAGGTCTACAGCGTGCCAGTTTTCTATTAAATTTTGTAGTTCAAAAGTTATACAGGATTCTAGTTTTTCATACAAATGGTTTCAAAAACGATTTCTAGGTAATGACAGCATTTTACAAGTTTTTGGATAACCGCAGATTCGGCTTGGAATTATGACTAAGAAATTTCTCAGTGATTGTTCAGTATATGTCAAAAGCAAATGAGAAATTCGTTTGTATGACGCCCGCTGCGAGGCGCCGCGAATTGTATCTTCTTAAGTTTCTAATTGCTTTAGTCTACATTTTATTATACGCCTAAAGGATTTGGGTTTGAAATAAAAATGGTGAACTCCAACGTGTTTAGCAAAACACTGGTGTTATTATCTCCCGAGACCAAACGCAGAGCAGTCCTTTTGTCCCAACATAATTAATATATTACGTGATCCAAGGATTAGAGCTACATGTCCGCTTATGAAACGGAGCTTATTACAAATATAAAATTAAAGGTTTTTTAGGAAAATGCTCCACATTAGACAATACCAAATAATTGTAGCCATATTTTTTTTGCAGAAAAACATGCTTAGTCTTGCAATCATTTTTATTTAAACAAGTTTTATTTATTTTATTTATGACAAAGGGTTTTTGTTATTATTATGTTTAGTATTTTCGTTATATTTATTTATTAGTTTTAGTTTATTTTCATTGTTAAAAGTTATTTAGAGTTAAGCCTGGACAGTTTCCTTAGATTTTCCATTTAACAATAATTTTATAGTTCTCACTTTCGTAATATATCTCTTTTTTATTTATAATATTGCTTATTAGTAGATTTCTCATGTATGAAGCAGCAGCAGATGTTTAAATTATTTCTCATTAATTAAAGGTTTAAGGAATATGTAATTAAAGTAAGTATTTCACCTTAGCTTTAAATTAGCAATGCCTAAGCCTTTTATGTGATTTCAAGGCAAAGTAATTATTCCCGGAAAATTATCATAAATGCCTAAGTCAGTCAGGCACTGTACGCAACAGCTAGAAATTCGATAGAATACCTGAACTTTACCAGTAACGTTAACACAAATTTGTTTACCATAAGAAATTACAACATAAATAAAGATTGCTAGGGGCTTGTAATTAAATGTGTACGTACAAAGTTCGAAACAATATTAAATTTAACTTGTTTCCCTTTTGTTACGCTGAGTAAGAAATTCAAAACAAATCAAAGTTTTGAGGCATAATTTAGAGTTGTTTTCATTACAAAATGTTGACATATTTTGTTTGACTTCCTAATATTTTCATGCTCCTTCGTGTAAAACTTCTGTAGGCAGAGTAGCTTAAGAGGATACACTTCGCGGCGCCTCGCAGCGGGCTTCATACAAACTAATTTCTGATTTGTTTTTGACATTTACTGATCAATCACTGTGAAATTTCTTATTTATAATTCCATGCCAAATACTTATGTCTGTGGTTTTCCAAAATCTTGTAAAATGTTTTTATTAACTAGAAATTTTTTTTGAAACTATTTGTATGAAAAACTAGAATCCTGTATAACTTTTAAACTATAAAATTTAATAAAAAAACTGGCACACTGCAGACCTAGATATTTATTACTAGAACATGTCTTCAAAATTGCGTGGTGTTTGATAGGCAAATGTCAAAAATAATTAAGAAATTTGTTTGTATGAAGCACGCTGAAAAGCGCTCCGAATCGTATTATCTTAAGAGAGCGTTTATGCAAGAAATCACTTTCCTGACAGGGATTTTTCTAAAACTGTTGAATGTGTTTTCTGAAAAAAAAAACCAATAAAATAATTTAAGAGGTGGTGGCCGAGTGGTAACTGTGTCTGGCTCCCGTTCTGAGGGGCGGAGGTTCTAATCCGGCGTGTACCAATGAGACTTTTTCTTAATTTCTCAAGTACATTGATTATTCACACCACTGACTTTTCGGTGAAGGAAAACATCGTGAGGAAACCTAAATACGTCATAAAAAAATACGTATGTGAAGTCCACAATCCGCTCTGGGCCCGCGTGTGGACTATGGCCCAAATCGCCCTCGCCGTAGGCCGTGCCCCAGCAGTGACGGACGCGTGAGGCTGCAAACTGGAGGTCGTGACACAAAACATGATTACGTATACTTAACTCAAGTGTATTTTTTATTTGAAAAGTGCTCTTATAAGTTACTTTAACAGGCTTTACTTAAAACCTTTTGAAGTAAATAAGCACAAAATTTTTCAAAAACATAGTTTAGACTTCATTCGAGGTCGTGTCAGAAAAATATTTTTAAAAACTTTTTCTTTTAATTTTAAAACAATTATTTTTCGATATTTTCGATACTTTTGTTTCATTTGTCCCTTCCTTTTGCGCTTGATTCTGTATTAATTCATCTCGCTTCCCCAGCCACGCATTGGTACAAAACTAAATTATTAACTAGTGGGTAGTTTAACGAGAAAAATACTTTTCTATTTGTTTAAGCCGGTGGTGGATTTCAATTTGCGTCCTGAACGACGGAAGTTCGAGCCGGGCGTGTACCATTGAGTCTTTGTTTTGTAGCGAAAGTACATATATTATTAACACCACTGACTGACTCTTTAAGACAGGCGACAAAAACAATATAACAAATTATCGACCAATATCTCTTCTTCCAACTTTAGCAAAGATCCTGGAGAAGCTCATAAGCATCCGTTTAACTAATTACTTAGAATGCAATAACCTCCTCTTTCCAAATCAGTACGGATTCAGAGGAAAAACATCAACTGTAGACGCAATAGAAAGTCTAGTATCCCACATTGCAGGTAATCTAGATAAAAAACAAAAATGTGTTGGGGTTTTCTTGGATTTAGCTAAGGCCTTTGACTGACTATCTCTGTCCCCCTTTTAATGCGCAAGTTGGAAGCCATCGGTATTCGTGGTGTGCCACTAAACCTCTTTAAAGACTATCTGGTCAACAGGTCACAAGTTATAAAATCAGGTTACATACACAGTTCTAAACAATCTGTTAGTTTTGGAGTGCCTCAAGGATCAGTATTCGGTCCAACGCTATTCTTAATTTATATTAATAACCTATGCGACACTGTTTAAAACAATGCGAAGATAATAACTTTTGCCGACAACACGGTTATAATATTTAGAGGATCAACTTGGGACGACGTACGCCTAGCTACTGAAAACGGAATGCGATAAATTATGGATTGGCTAAATAATAACCTTTTTACCCTAAACCTAATGAAAACTAAGTATATACCATTTTCTATTTATAACAACAATCTCCCTAACCCAGATTTTACTCTAAAAGCACATAGTTGCTAAAGTCCAAACGAAAATTGTAATTGTTATACCCTTTCTGCTACTGACAGTATTAAATATCTTGGTATAACTATTGATAAAAACTTAAACTGGAAACATTACATCGACATACTTAAGGGCCGTGTTCGTAAACTGATTCCTATATTTAAAAAAAAAATTAGACATTTAAAGGATGAGAAAACTAATAAAATTGTATACTTAACACTATGCCAGTCAATTATTACTTATGGTATCTCGGCTTGGGGAGTAACGAAAAAAACCAGTCTTATTAAGCTAGAACGAGCCCAGCGTTCAGTCTTAAAAGTTCTAAACTTTAAACCGCTTTTCTACCCTTCAACTAACCTTCCTAAAGAATACATGGTCCTTACTGTAAGGCAATTATTTATGAAACATATTATATTACGACAACACTTCCACCCTGGTCGCACCGATAATGTCGCTAAAAGAAGGTCTAACGAAATATATAAGGTTACCACTGAAAGTTTTAAAACAGCGTATTTTGTTACGAACCTAACACTTGTATGAATATCTTCACGGTATTTATCCGAAGAAGAGGGTAACCAGCGGCTGGATACTCAGCCACATTATAATCTGATGGACAACCTCGTTTTACTAACCAATTTGATCCTGTGTGGGTCGCATCACTACTTCTGATGCAGTGTATCTGTACTAAGATGGCTTTATATATTTATATTTCCTACGTAAATCAGGATTGGGCAGGGGGAGATATAACTCTGTAAGAGATCATTGGTCGCTAAAAGAAGAAAAAAGTTTTATTAATAACTTTTGTATTTCTTAAAGTGGCAAAACAGCAGTGACAGCGCAAATAAGCAACGAACGTATATAGTTAATTATTATACCAGGTAGACCAGATACTTTATTAAATAAATATGAGGGTTTAGCATATGATGAATTTAAAACTACTGCTTTTGGTCTAGGCACATTTTTTTTTAGAACCAAAGTTACCGACATTGCTCGCAGAATTAGCAAGCTGAAGTGGCAGTGGGCTGGTCTGTCGGAGGACCGATGGCCGATGGAGCAGACGTGTCTGAGAGTGAAGACCGCGCATAAGAAGGCGAAGTTTGGGACGCCCTCCAGCCCGGTGGATCGACGACCTTAAAAGGCAGAGGACCGGGAGAAATGACGCGCTATAGAGGAGGCTTATGTTCAGCAGTGGACCAATATGAGCTGATATGATGATGATGACAATTTTTTTTTATCAAGGTGCTTTTCAAATAATAAAAATGCAATAAATTGAACCTTTGACGAGCAGTTAACAGGCTGAGTGAGATTTGAACGGAAGTCGTCTCTCTATGCATGAACAAGGATGTAAAAAAATAAAAATAACAGAACTTTTACGCAAAATACAGTATGCGACGGAGTAACCTTAATGTTTTTCATTCAGAAGAGTGACTAGCGGCATTTTATCACAATTGTGAAAAATGATTTTTGGAAGTTTAATCGCAAAGTTAGCTATCGTAGTCATCATTTTTTATTTGGTTTTGAATACGTTGGTTTCTTAAATATATTTTTTATTATATTTGCAATTCATTTCTTCAGGGGCTTAAATAATGTTGTCTTTAGAATTTTATGCATTGTAAGGAACGATAATTTTCGATCACAGTTCTACTAATGCCAATGTATCAGCTTTATTTAAAAGTAGTTTCTTCCTAATTATTTTGTGGTTTTTTCACAGTTCACGCTGATCCCTAATTTTATTAAACTTTTTGTCAGTCATCGAACAGATAGTTACTTTAAAAGTTAAATTTTACTTTTATTACCTAAATAATAGATAAATATATAGGACTAAATATATTTATACTATATTAAGACCTTGAGTAGACACAAGAGCGAAATTTAAATCTTTGAATTGCAAAAAATAAGTTAAGAAAAATTAAGAAGTATAAGTTCTTAACAAAGTTTAGCCATGTTTTACGTATTTTCTTTTCGAAAGGTCAATGTATATTTCTACATATTGAGAAATTGAGTTGTAAGAGAGAAGTTTACTTAGCGATGAACGCGCAGACTTTTAAAACTCTAAAAATAACTTTATTCATATTTTTGGAAAGTTATTTCAATTACTATACGTGTAATCTGTATGAACGTAAATTTAGTAAAATAGTTCATATTATAATTTACAAGTGTGCAGCTTTATATTTAAATCTGAGCTTTGAATCACATTAAACACATTTGAATATTCAAATCAGCTTTTGTAACATGTTGAAAAGCAGCGAAACGTCTCTGGCTGTAAGCTGTAAATTAAAACAAGTACTTCAATAGCAAAGTTTTTAAAGCGGAAGCCTAAAATATAATTTAAGCATTTATGAAGTCCTAACAAAATTGGAACGCTGCTAAACTGCTACATTTTAAAGTAAATGCAGATCACAATTATGCCTTTATTTATACACTAAACTTTGCCAGCGGGTACGCCTGGCCTAAATTCGGTTATCGGCGTGGGATTCTTTTATTTTAACACAGTATTAATACAGTTATTTACTCCATAATGAAGTTTGCTATATCAAGCTATAGTTCGTTTAAGTTCGGTTATAGTTATTCCCGCGGGAACTTTTGATTTTTTCGGAATAAAAAGTAGCCTATGTGTTATTCCAGGACCTAATCTATAGGTGTGCCAAGTTTCATCTCGATCCGTCCAGTGGCTGAAGCGTTATTGAGTAACAAAAATCAATTCATTGTTACAAACTTTCACATTTATAATATTAGTTGGATAAATACATAATATCCCACCTGTATCCGGAAGGGGAAGACAGAGAATAACATTTTTCATTTGCTATGATCCTGGCTTACGTTATTTCGCTTCATACACCAATCCGCACGTTTGATGGCTTAGAACTTAGACTTTGTCTTTTCTGAGAATGGAAACAAACTGATCGACATACGATTGAAGAGCCGGGGCACAGTGTTAGAGTGGTTGTTACCAATCCAGGTACCGACCACGCCTGACGCCGTTTCTACAAAACAAATGCAACTGGGCCATTAGCTCCTCTTTTGACGTGAAATAATGAAATCACACTGAAATATATGGGTAACTGGACAAAAATATAAACAGTAACAAAATTCTCTTTATGCTCTTGCCTTAAAAAATCCCAAACTATTAGTCTTAAAGATGTAACTCATTATTTAGCCTTATATTGTCAGCTCGCGGATGCAACCTTGAGTTTGCATTGAGTGTGGTCGAATTGGCATGGACACCTAGCCGATTGAACAAATCCAGCGCTCTCTTACCTTTAGAGATTAAAACATACCTCAGGGTAGCTTACTACTCAGATAGCACGGTAATTCGTACGTTTGTTGCAAAATAATGGTACGGAACCCTTCGTGCGCGAGTCCGACTCGCACTTTGCCGGTTTTTCTATTTAATACGACAAAGGTGGCAAAACTTCTTATGGCCCGCGTGATTTGAAACAGTTGCTGTAGCCAATATAAGCTTACAAACCCAGAGTCATTACTAGTTCGTGGCAGACTTGGCAAAAATCCAATCAAACCTCTTGAAGAACCCTATATCTTATGTAGTACCCAGAAAAAATTTCGGCAAGGGCTCATCCTACAACTTAGTGGCCACGGAAGGAAACAACTCTTAAATCGCACTAGTTGTATGAGTATTTAGGTTCCAAGGTGTAAGGATGAATTTCCTGTCGATGGCGAGCATGTTAGATTTATGTTAAGATTTTAGTGAGCAGATATTAAAAGAAAGAAAAGTAAATAAAAAGTCAAGTGTAGTTTTCAACTAGTAATATAATTCTAAAAGCAAAATAGTTGTTATCTTTTAATTTTCTTCATGTTTTAATCTCTACTACCGTTTCGTAACCAACATGGCGTTCTGATGAGAAGAAACGGCGAAAGAGACTCTCCAGCAATAAGACTTTTGCTAATAGTGCGTCTACAGTACACTTTCTTAAACAAGTTTAAGATATTTCCAAGATAACTGAAACAATATAAAAAACATTACTTCACTGGTTGTGACAGTGACAGGCAACCCGAAATAAAACATCATCATCTCTTTAATACTGAAACAAGAAAAATTATAAGATATCGGTGAATTGATTTTTAAAAAATTCCTTAGTACTGACTTTTTGTGCAAAGACCTAAAATATGCATTACACATCATACTCAGAAACAGAAACTATTCTGTTTTTGAGTACGATGTGTAATGCATATTTTAGGTATTTGCACAAAAAGTCAGTGAAGAGTAGAATTAGATTAAGTTCAAGAATTGAAATAATGTAATAAAATTTCAATTAAAATTCTTTTCAATTTATTTTGGGCTATTATTTAGCTAAAACCTATCATTTCATAACTGATCTATCATTAACAAATTGTCTTATGCATATTATTAAGTGAACTGCTGAACAATTTGATGATTTCCTTAACATATCAGCCTTACAAACACTGCTAGATATAGGCATATCCCCTGTATTTCTTAAACAAATCGGTCTGTACCACTTAAATTCATCTAGGACAACCCTATAGGTTGTCAGTCCACCTGGTCCTACCACATTAAGTTGGAATTGATGGTGGCATGAGAATGAAGAAGATTTCATTATTCTTATGTCTACGGTATCTAATCAAGAACCTTCTTTTTCCTTTGTTAATAAGTTCTACGAGCACTCTTGTTACTCTGTAAAGGATCTCCAAGTGTTGCACTTTCTATTGCCTGAAGAGCAGTTTTGAGCTTATGAGGTGAACAGTCCTGAGCACTAGTCACAGTTTTATAAAATTTCCCACTTTTGACCTATACACTTGGTGAAAGCTGCAGCTGGTTGACAAAAGTTTATCATGGTTGAAGATAATCTAGCGGCTAAAGTAACGCTTGCTTTTTACTAAAGGCCATAATCTATTGTAGAAGTGTTGACTGCAATCTTTGAATATTGGTTTCCTACACTTAAAATTTTAACCTGAGCCCTTACAAGTTCTAGATGTGGTTACCCAACAAAAACTTGTGTATTCATTATATTAAGTGTATGGTTTGTTCATACACTCTTTAAGTCATCATCAACCAACAATTATGAACTTTTGTTTGTAAATAAGTTGTTGGTTAGTAATAGGTCAATAGTTTTATTACAAGTGATGCCCTAGTTGTTGCACGTGTCCATATTCTGTGGTGACCATTTACCATCAGGCGGACTGCAAGCTTGTTTAGCACCTTAGTGGTATAACAAAAAATGCGGGTTTGTTTTTATAGTTTATTGTATTATGTTGTATTATGGTAACAATTATATTTCATACCATGTGTGCTTGTTGTGTATATATTTCATTTATTCCTTAGTAGATTATAGATAGTACTGCTGACTACACTTTGTCCTTTCTTATTTGCAGAAAAGTTGCAGTATTCACAAATTCAGGTGTTAATACCATTTTACTATCATGACAGCATAGGTATATCAACCTTGTAACATATCTTCATGATATTATCTGCAAAATAATTTATAAAATTAGCTATAAACAATATGGTATTAAGGTAAACAGTAAGTAATATAATAATATAAGTATAATAAATAGGTCCTGAAGCTAAGCAGTATATTCTTGGATTTGAAAAGAGTAATGGAAGAAATCCTACTAATGCTTTATACAATATGTTTAAGTTAGTGACAATGATGAAATGAAATTTTGCACACACAGATATTATTAGAATTGACCAACAAATATTTTATAATGATTATTCTGTTGAGTAATAATCAGCTGATTAAGTTTGTTCCAAAACTACTTTTTAATTGCAATATTGTGTTTAAGAACACCTGTAGGCTATGCTGTAGGGCAGTATTTGCTCTCTGCCTTATAGAAATATATATAAATTGGTAGATTTCTTCTAATTCACTTTGATAACCTATGTTTACAGTAATATTCTTGAAGTTGTTTTTTTAATTGAGTTGCCCTAATGATTAAATACTATTGTTATGAGTGTTGGGTAGGTATACTTGCAGAAAACTGTCCAAACATAAAAGAAAGGGTAGTTAGGTATCGCAATTCAAACAAATACCACTTCAATTGTTTGGTATATTTTAGGTTATAGGTTTTAGCTGCAAGTTTTCCTACTTCATTTATGGTGTAATGAATAAGTAGGCCCCAGTATCTTGCCGTTAAATACATATAATTTTCTTTGATTTTAGTAATCTTATGTTGTCAACTTCCTAGATTCTTTAATATTAGGTAACAGTATTTTATAGGCAATTTTGGGTTTTAAATCAGCACAGTCAATGTCTCTGGTATTCTTTTCACTATTATTAGCGAGTTAAAATTCACAAACACACACAAAATTAACCAAAACCCTAGTTTAAACAGAAAATTGTATTACGTACGACAAAGCGTATTCTGACCTCGCACACTGGTTTCTGTTGTGTTACTTAACTTTGATTCATTTCTTGCGGATATCTGATTTAACAATCAATGTTTTAAAAATGTCTAAAGTCTTTAATTAATTTGATATTAGCTTTGCAATCAGAAAGCGATCAGTTTGCAGCCATTAAAAAGGTAAACGCAAATTTGACAGTTCATATGGCTTGCTAACCGCTCGCTTATCGTGATTGGTGTCATTCATAATTCCGATTTTGGAGCTTTCTATGACGCGTAGCGATTGAAAATGCATTTTTAACTCCTAAATCGCCTGATAGAGGCGCTAGCGTCGACTTATTGCTACTTGCAACGCGACCGCTTCTTCATATTTCGAAATTGGTGTTTGACAGCGATTATTGCAAAATATTAGGCTCTTGCTCTGCTCCCGCAAGATTGGTGATAACCCCGCCGGTCTATGGTCGCTAGTGTCGTGTAAGTTTACACCATTTCAATGTAGCGACTGTAGTTTCGATTTTTAACCAGCGGGTCTGAAAAATTTGTTTCGCTGTACCTTCCTAGTTTGTATTTTTCTTAGAATTCTTTTACGTTTAATTCTCAGCTTAGATGGGCCATAAGATGTTTATAAAGAACCTGTCAGGAAAAAGTAGAGAATATATTATCTAAAATACTTTTATAGGTAATTTTCCTTAAAAAATATAAAGTAGTAAATTTTATAAGAAATTGAATATATTTTTCATAAATATTATATGTAATATCCGAACCTGTCCCCTGAAAAAAACGGAATATGGCATAGATATAAGCATATATTTAAATAGAAACTTGATATATTCGTATATTATTTAAATGGTACAATAGAGCTAACTATTGTCATGTCTAATTTTGCTTAAAAAAATAAATTTTCTTACAAGACATTCGTCGTAAACCCTATCTTTTGTTAACGTATAATTTCTCTAAGTATTTTGAATACTTTCGTATTATGTTTTATTCAAAATTACACTAAATTTACCTCACTATAAGCTAAAGTGTAAAAAAAAATACTTACGTACCTAAAATAATGTGTCTGCTTCTCTGAAATATTTTAATGTACAAAAACCTTTATATTGGTTTAAAATTAAAAAAAAGATTATTTCTGTGCTTTGTGCACTCTAGGTTATGTCTATATTGATTAGGTATGTATATTTATTACGTATGTCTTAATTATATAAAGATTTTTGTATTTCTAAGATGTACTAGGACTTGATAACTCCTTAGTAGTTGTACGTTTAAAATTATAGAAGCTCTTTGGGTAAATCATAATCATGTCACAATGCAAATAAATCAGATAAATATTCTCTAGTTGTCATTGAATAGAAACTTTACTTGTGTAGAAATTTTAAGCCATAACGAGGCCCTTGTCAAAGTCATAAAGCCTTTGAAGGTCTTGTTATTAATTTCGTAGTTCGGTCCAATAGTTAGCAAAGCAGAATTTAACAAAGGGGCTCGGTTAATTTGGTTTCAATGTTTGGCTGGCACAAGAGGTTTGTGTATCTACTGGACAAACCCTGGCCTAAAGAACACGGATCTACAAATATTAATTTAAAAGCAACATGGCAAAATATTAAATATAAAATCTCAATATTTTTCTAATTAACTGATTTAGGCTTATGCTTTTACAATTGCTTAACACTGATTTGTAACCATATTTTTAAATGTAAAAAATACACAGTAATCTAAAAGCTATACAGATTAAAGTCACCCCCTTTTTTTCAGTTGTAACCGTTTTTTATCAAAACATTTTACTTCTAAGTTAGTACGTGGCTTATATGGTTAAGGAATTGAGTAGACGACTTAAAGCTTATTTTTCCTTTTCTTTTTTGTATAAGTCACAAAAGTAATACAAACGCAGTAGTGGCGACAGCTTTCCGGACGTGGTGCTTTACAATTCGTAGAACACAGAAGACTCTCTCTCCTAAGACTTAATATGGCTTATGAGTTTGGGATGGTCGACAATCTTTTAGCCCGTTGTTGAACCGAGTCAAAAGGCCCAAGATAGTATCCGAGTGCACTTACCCAGCGATGGCAGCAGTACTCCATATGGGGCCAGACTTATGAGTATGACCGAATAATTACTTTTTACGCTTAAAAAGTTAAAAAACTGCAGGCAAAAAGTAGATTCGTTATTCGTACCTTGGTAATAATGCTTATCCAAATAAATCCATCCATATTTAACCCTGTTTTAGTACATATAATTTTCTTCTGAATGATTTAAACCGGAAATTGGATTCAAAACATATAATGAATTTAGCATAGCGCCATATGCAACACGAACGGTTACCTACATGGCACCCAGTGGGCGTTCATATGATGTCAACACAACAATATGTTACCCAAGATAAGTAAATTAAGAATTACATGTTTTAGCAATTTTGAAAAATCATCTTCTGGTTAATTAAAATAGGGGAAGAAAATTTATATAAGTTCCACTTCTTGACACGACGGGAAAAGTGAACCGCGGTACTATAGCGTACGTACATAATTATTACGCTATGGCGGAACCAGCTAATAAAAGAACAAAGTCTGACTATCTCATCAATACCGAGCTGAAACTACTGAAGTTTAAGCGTAGAATTTTGAAAAAAGGTTACCTGTTTGTGACCTAGGGCTCCATTAAGAAAGGATTTTGCAGAATTTATTTACCAAAGGGGGTAAAAATTTTATGAAAATCTTTTATTTTTTAAATTAAATTCATAAATATTGGTATCTGGCAAAATCACAACCAAGGCCATAAAATATAGAGGATGAAACTTTTTTTAGGAATCTGGTTATATTTGTAAATAAACCACAATTGTTTTTATGGAATTGCTATATAGACTCAGTGGCAAATAAAGAATTACATGTTTTTGAGCATTTTTTGGAAAATCATATACTAAGAAGGGTGGACAGGAGACGAAACTTTGTATGGGTAGCGAAAACTGTATCCGCGCGGGTAACACCCTGGGGAACCAGCTAGCAATAAAAATTTAAGAAATCGCATTTGTTGATGTTGAAGAATAAAATTTGATATCCATTTTATCTTCGTTTCAACCAATTGTAAATAAAATACATGCTTGGAATTAAATCAAGGGAAACCCTTTTTTATACCACTAAGACGCAAATAAGCTAACAGTCACCCTGATGGTAAATGGTTACCTCTGCGTATTATTTTTTACATTTAATAAAATTGTTTAATATTTTCATAGCTCCTTGTAGTAACTTCTATCAAATTAGCACTCTTGTGGATGTACGTGGTTAACGACAAACCAAAGTTCAGTTCGATTTAACTACTTAATTTAGTCTTGCAAGCAAAAGATCAATTTTATTAACCGACTTCAAAAAAGGAGGTTATCAATTCGAACAGTATGTATGTAATATTGTCAGAAATGCACAGTTTTTTATATGTTAGTCTTTACTAGCTTCTAAACACGTGTGCCAATTTTTTAAGTATATGTATGTTACGTATGTTTATCTGCGCATATCTCAAAACCTATTAGTTGGACTACTAGTCCAACTTAGTGAGCAGTGCAAGTTTCATCAAAATCAGTTCAAGAGTTATTGAGATAGAGAGTTAAATGTGTCACTAGGATTACGTAATTCAAATACATACGTTGTGCAAATAACATTCTACATTATGCATGTTGTTTCAATGTTTGCATGCAGTTAGGCTCTAGCTTAACAATCTCGATGTCAAAAAGTAGCTTAGCAATTTAAAAAGTAATCGTGTAGTAATCGTTAGATGGCAACACTTTATGTTATATAGTTAATACTATAATTTTACCTAAATATACAACTGCTGCAACCTCAATAAATAATTGGCATATTTACTTTAGATTTTTAAAATTAGAACTTTTATTTCTCCCTTTTTAGTTATTAATTAAATAAATTACAGTTTTGATGCCTGTTTAATTTTTTAAACTTCTTTTTTAATTCTTTTTTTTTATTTCAATTGTAATTAAAACTAATAACATAATCATTTTTCGTTCGAGTACCATTACTCGATTATTTCTTTGTCTTTTATAAGTATTTTTAGGTAAAAATATAGTATCTACTATGATACATGAGCACTTTTTAAATTTTTAAGCCACTTTTTGAAATTTACATCGAGATTGTTCAGCAAGAGCCTTACTGCATGTATACTGATAAATGCATGATGACATGTTATAGAATTACGCTGAAAAACCTACGAAACTTTTTCCTCGTAATTTTTAAATGTTAAACACATTTAGATCTCGATCTCAAAAACGATTGAAAAACTACTCCCTAAGTTAGACTATAACTAAAACAAGATTTTTTGCAATCCGACTTATAGTTTTTGAGATATGCGCAGACAAACATACAAACATAAATACATACATAAAAACACTTATGAAATTTGGCAAACATGTTTAGAGGGTGGTACAGACTAACATACACAGAAACTGAGCAATTCTGACAATATTTCATAAATACGGTTTGAATTGATAACATCCTTTTTTGAAGTTCGGCGTTCCTGTTCGGCGGTCATAGCCCCGGTGGGGTGGTAGGCGGTGTATGTGGCGTGTTCAATAGTACTCGTACCGTATAATACGAAAACCAAGTGACAAAGTTTATTCCAAATATTAAGGCTGGCACCGACCTCAAAAAGTAGTCGGTATATTTACTTTAGATTTTTAAAAGATAAAACTTTGATTTCTCCCTTTTTAGTTATTAATTAAATAAACCACAGTTTTAAATTCAGTATAATTTTTTAAATTACTTTTTTATTTATTAAAATAAATTTAAATAAAATAGCTTAGGCGTTTTCAACTAACTTTACCTAAAAGGCGCTTTACACTATGCTAAATGCAGCTAGCTAGTCTGATTTAGAGTGGAAGTGTCAACTCTGATTGTCTTATTAGTTTGTCTGACTATGTAAGTATATTGACACTGGTCAGAACGCAGACTCTTTTTCATTTAGATGCTTGGACTTTACGGGGAGCAAAATATTACTTGCTTTAGTAGCTCTCTCAATAATATTTTGAGGTAAGGATACTGATGTGAATATTTCTAATAATTAAACAAAAAAGATTACTCTTTGCTTAAATACGTAGTGTTTGCCACCTTTTGCCGCGCACTGAAAATTACACTGTTCGAGGAAGTGACTTTTTTTTTAGCAGTGGATAAACCACATTATTGTCTAATACACACTATATGAACTAATCTAAAAAAAATCTGGTTCTAAAACTTGGTTTCTTTTGGTTTAACTAAACTAAATAGTTATGTTGTAACTCAATTAAAAAACACACACACTTAAACGTTATTCTATAGTCGAGCGAAATTCTTATGAATCGAATTAATTATAAACTATAATTTAGTGTATATAATTAAAGTTATGTAGGTGAAATATTTCCTTTACTATTCTACAAATTTAGTGTTCCAAAAATACATAAAATTATAACATTAGAGCTTGTTTTATATAAATTAGTTGAAACAACTTGTACGTAAGTGCATATAATTACGTTTTCACCTCGTCTATCTTGCCGCAGAGTTGGTATTATATCCAATTTCAAAGATAAACAATCGAGTAAAGTTAACACGCTTTTATGTACATTCTATTTTATACTTTGTTCGATTTTTCTTTTCCGTGTTAGTTTAACGTTACAATAATGATTTTTAATCTTTCAAGATTTTAATCTTTACTCAGTATTTTATGGTTTTGTAATTAACCCCCCCAACAACTCATATACTAGCTACCCTTAACGTACCTACCTAACTAACCAGCATGGAAAGAAAAGATTATAAGACAATATGAACACGAAACTTGAAAATTGAAGTATAAATTTATAGAAGGGTTGGCTATGTGATCGTCTAAATGGCAGGACCCAATTGTGCAACGTAGACCGCAGGTTCTTTAAGAGAAAGACTGAAACACCGTTATAGTAATAAAAATAGTATCCTCTACCCCTATGCGCTTTTTATTTTTCTAAAAAAAAAAAAAGGCGGAAAGCTCCACCCAGCGCTTCCCACGGTACGTGGCCATACCGAGACTAACTTAGCGCACATCCCCCGAAGGAGTAGAGGTGTGAAATCATAAATGGTATAACCATTAAATTATCGTTGCAGCCGAAGCTGAAGACCGAAGTCTAAAATATGTAGTTTCAGGAACAAATCCTTGTACGTGCATAGCACAAACACTCAGCCTTTAGGCCAAAGAGTGTGACATCCGTTCGCACAGACACAGCCATGACATTGTCAAGAGAGCACGTCTCGTGTTAAGCACACCCCGAAGAGCAGGACGCAATAAACCCCACTGAACCATTTGTGTAGTAGGTAATTTATGTACCAATGGAACAGCCATGGAATTCACCTAGAGGGCACGCCCCATGCTTAACACACTCCGAAGAGCAAGACGCAATAAGCCCCACTGCATCCATGTAACTTCAGTCGTAGATGATAAATGATATATTTCGGTTTACAAAGCGGCGTCCACACCATACATGATCAAGGATTCATAAACAGGTTAAATGTATAGGTATATTATCAGTCCAAGTACGAAGAAATATAGTTTATAGTTTATTTGATCGATTAACGATAGAATAAGTGTGAGTTATATTATTTATGTAATATTCAGTATCGCAGCTTTTCAGGAATTTAGTCGCGAACCAAATATGATTCCATGAGTTGTTACCAGTCGCGTAGGTGAAGTATCACTGTCGCCTTCGCGTAATCAGCGTCCGACTCCCCACAACTTCGCAACGGTTTACGTGTCAATTTAAATAAAGCAACAATTGCCTTCTTTCGCAGTTTTTCGACTCTGACAGACAGCTCGGGGCAAGGACCTTTACCCTTCTACACTGTGTGATCTGTTGTCGTCGTTCAAGTCGCTCGGCACTGAACTCACCTCCGTATTTGACCCAAACAAACGGATCGAAACGTTAGGCGAGAGATGTTCAAACCGTCTGTGAGCTCAGCCGATGTAACTTGAAGCCACTAACGAATGTTAACGATAAACATTCTGAGAGATCAGAAGGTTTTAAGCTTCCGATCCCCGGGCATGCCTCCATTTCATCTCCTTGTCTCCTCTTTATTTTACTCAGGCGAGGCCTTTTCACCTGTGTAATATAGAAGCATTATAAACGATCAAACCTCAGAAGCAACGTCCATCACTAATACAAGCAAAGGAGTCGCATTCCAATATTCAAATCGCTACAAGACTTCTCTCTATTTGGTGTCACCAGTCGCGTAGGTGAAGTATCACTGTCACCTTCGCGTAATCAGCGTCCGACTCCCCGCAACATGGCAACGGCTTACATGTCAATTTAAATAAAACAACAATTGCCTTCTTTCGCAGTTTTTCGACTCTGACAGACAGCTCGGGGCAAGGACCTTTACCCTTCTACACTGTGTAATCTGTTGTCGTCGTTCAAGTCGCTCGGCACTGAACTCACCTCCGTATTTGACCCAAACAAACGGATCGAAACGTTAGGCGAGAGATGTTTAAACCGTCTGTGAGCTCAGCCGATGTAACTTGAAGCCACTAACGAATGTTAACGATAAACATTCTGAGAGATCAGAAGGTTTTAGGCTTCCGATCCCCGGGCATGGCTCCATTTCATCTCCTTGTCTCCACTTTACTTTACTCAGGCGAGGTCTTTTTACCTGTAGTGTAGCAGCAGTATAAGCAATCAAACATTAGAAGCAACATCCATCGCTAAATCAAGCAAAAGAGTCGCATTCCAATATTCAGGTCACTACAACACTACCACCGTTTATTAGCCATCAGAAAGGTACATAATTCCTCTCATATTAAAATGTATTCACTCAATAATACATTGCATTTTATATCAATTTATCGCATTTTGCATATGCCCACTCATACGCTTTCTTTATATATTGTGGCCACGCGACGCTCGCCGCTGCCTATGTATGTCTACGTAAACTTATGCTATCCCGGGTGTTCTAGTAATGAAATTTATTTTATTTTCGAATTTAGGTTTTTAACTACATAAATGTGTTAAGCCCGTCTTTAGAAAGTCTACAAAAATATTAAAGACCTCCACCGCCACGATCCTGGCTTACTTTTTCTAAGTCCTCGATCTTCCACGATCTTATTTAATTATTATTTTGATAACTATGTTAGATTTATATAACAATTTTATTTTATATATATATATATATATTTTTTTTTCTTTTTTTTTATTATTAAATTTTATTTTTATAAAATTTAATATTATAAAGGACGAAGATGGCTTGGTAGACGGGTAGGCTTGGCAGATGGGTACATTCACCCCCAAAAATCTTACGGAACTTGCTGCAGGAAGATTTTTAAAGCTAATAAAACTTACTAAACCATACTATACTTTTATTTACACCCCCCAGACTCTTTATCTTCTTCTAATTATTTATTTTAACCTTTGCATTGTTTTAATTCGTTGAAGCCTCACAATACTGAAATACATCTTACATTGTCTTTCTATTCAGTCAATCTCCATTTCACGGACAGCAAATTGTAGGCGTAAGGCCTACGGTATATGCGTCTATCTATTTAATTTATACTTTATTTAATTGAGTTTAAAACTATCATTTAATGAATTAAGCGCTTATAGCCAATAAATAACCAAATAGACATAGGCTAGTTCCCCGCAATGCTAACAATTATTTGCATCCGCATCGCGCAGAAACCATCCACAATCACATTGGTAGTATTAACCATTTAATTAGATAGTGTTTTACACTAAAACTCTAGCAACAAGCATTGTTTTTGCAGCAACTTAGGAACCTCATCACTGTCACCACGGCTTGATATAGCCATATAGACAGAGGCCAGTCCCAAGCGACTCCATGTTCCAAAGTTCTTATTTCTAAAATAATTATATTTTTGTTTAATGATAACGTCATATAACACATTTTATTTTTTTCTTTGCGTGAATATTCTGACTAGGATAGTAGTTGTAAACTAGCGCACTTCCCCCCTACGCTCAAGCTAATATATTCTTAAAAATCATTGTCATAAAGTAGCCACGCAGGCATAAACTCTTGAATAGCAACTTCAGTTTGTGATCGCGAATAAGTAACTAACAACCACTAAATATGTTTAAACATTTAAATACCTATTATTTATTACATCACTGTTCCTCAACATACGACTATAGCAATTTGTCTTACTTTATTCTGCCCTAAGTAATGTATGTTTTATGTTTATTGAAACCATAGCAAGCAATATTTACTAAAGGAATTTAAAGTCTACACTACTGCTTATAGTGGTAACACATCAACCTAACAGAGGTGCGATAATTACCATTTTCCTATTGTTACTCACATATTGCCAACTGAATGAATCTCCCCCTAGACAGATAAGTCCAAATCATAGTCTGATCTATTGTTTATGTCGACCAAGATCCCAATGTTGTGGCCAAAGGTTTCAAGATCTTAACGCGGAGCAGTATCTTAAACAGGAACACCGTTACGTGTTGGCTGCAATTAAGAAGTCTTGTCGACTTAATTTCACCCACACACTCTGGGAAGTAAATGCGTCACACCAAACTTTTTGTCGCCTGGTATTCCGCACTTTAACCCT
Organism: Apoda limacodes; assembly: GCA_946406115.1. NCBI lineage: Eukaryota > Metazoa > Arthropoda > Insecta > Lepidoptera > Limacodidae > Apoda > Apoda limacodes. The sequence goes on along the minus strand of OX291541.1, from coordinate 35,988,141 downwards.
AGCTCACTCAGAAGCTCAAGGTCCACTTATACGCTGATAAAACTAATATAACTAGTGTAGTCATTGAGGACGACTACAAACCCAACGAAAAAATATTAATAATTTCAGTGCATTTCACGGTGACTAACTACACACATCTCCCTATCGTGATTAATTTTCCCAGCGTACCAGACACAGGCCTCTCAAGATATACTCATTCTTCCGAACTGGATTGCTATGTACAAACCAGTTTTGCGAATAATTACAAAATTCCTGTAAAACAGAAATAGCACATGTTCATTTTTGTGTTACATATACCTATACAATAGAGAAGCTACAAAGTTAGACTGAAATGTCTAGTAACAACTCGTTCCCTATTCATCCACTCGGCAACAGTCTGAATAGGTGTATCTAGTAAGGTCTGTTTCTTTCTAAATACAATGGTTTTCAATTTAATTAAGTCATGATTGTTCCATCGCGCCTCGATAAATTTTTGACATGCCACCAGATATAAACAACCCTAATGCCCCCTAAATATAAGTTATTATTAAACCTTTTCTTAACATAATATACTTGTGTATTTATTGTCTATGTTAAACTATACATATTTTTACTAAACAACCAAATATTTACCTTAACTGATATTTGCAAAATATGTTAAATTTTTAAAATAAATATCATATTTAGATCTTTATCTCTCTCATCATCTTATAAGTATAAGTGTAAGACTTAAAAACCCATAAGGCTAGATTGTATCACGAAATAAAATGAATCGAAAGTGTTATACAGTTAATCCTAATTAATAATAAAACAATTTGATAGTTTGACCTAAAAATTTCAAAAATAATAGTAGCGTACTGTATTAAAACAGATCTTGATGTGATTGAAACAAATTACTACAAAATGTCAAGTGTTCAATATCCTTAATCATTTTGACGTGACAACGTCTTATAAATTGGTTTGCCGGGTGACACTTCAAGAAACTGCGTTACGCTCCGCTCACGTTATGCGCTCACAATGAGAGCGAGTGAGAGGCACGCGCCCGCCTAAGAGCGAGAGAGACAGACATAAAATCATTGTCACGTAAAACTTTCGCCCGTATACCGACTTTACAGGCAACCAGTTTTTTATTTTCCTTTTATACATCAGTGTGTACATTTTAAAATTTGTTTAAATTTTATATTTATCTTTATAATATTCAACAAACAAAACAGATTTTGATGTATTTTCAGACTACGATTTTCTAATTCTTATTTTTAATTTAAACTTGCTGCATTCATTCATCATTTCCGTTACAAATTGATATTTAATTTCAAATTGTCTAAACAAGCAGACTAAACTACAGTATTTAATAAAAGTATGTGATTTGGTTTTAGTGATTGATGTTAACGAATGTTAACGATAAACATTCTGAGAGATCAGAAGGTTTTAGGCTTCCGATCCCCGGGCATGGCTCCATTTCATCTCCTTGTCTCCACTTTACTTTACTCAGGCGAGGTCTTTTTACCTGTAGTGTAGCAGCAGTATAAGCAATCAAACATTAGAAGCAACATCCATCGCTAAATCAAGCAAAAGAGTCGCATTCCAATATTCAGGTCACTACAACACTACCACCGTTTATTAGCCATCAGAAAGGTACATAATTCCTCTCATATTAAAATGTATTCACTCAATAATACATTGCATTTTATATCAATTTATCGCATTTTGCATATGCCCACTCATACGCTTTCTTTATATATTGTGGCCACGCGACGCTCGCCGCTGCCTATGTATGTCTACGTAAACTTATGCTATCCCGGGTGTTCTAGTAATGAAATTTATTTTATTTTCGAATTTAGGTTTTTAACTACATAAATGTGTTAAGCCCGTCTTTAGAAAGTCTACAAAAATATTAAAGACCTCCACCGCCACGATCCTGGCTTACTTTTTCTAAGTCCTCGATCTTCCACGATCTTATTTAATTATTATTTTGATAACTATGTTAGATTTATATAACAATTTTATTTTATATATATATATATATATTTTTTTTTCTTTTTTTTTATTATTAAATTTTATTTTTATAAAATTTAATATTATAAAGGACGAAGATGGCTTGGTAGACGGGTAGGCTTGGCAGATGGGTACATTCACCCCCAAAAATCTTACGGAACTTGCTGCAGGAAGATTTTTAAAGCTAATAAAACTTACTAAACCATACTATACTTTTATTTACACCCCCCAGACTCTTTATCTTCTTCTAATTATTTATTTTAACCTTTGCATTGTTTTAATTCGTTGAAGCCTCACAATACTGAAATACATCTTACATTGTCTTTCTATTCAGTCAATCTCCATTTCACGGACAGCAAATTGTAGGCGTAAGGCCTACGGTATATGCGTCTATCTATTTAATTTATACTTTATTTAATTGAGTTTAAAACTATCATTTAATGAATTAAGCGCTTATAGCCAATAAATAACCAAATAGACATAGGCTAGTTCCCCGCAATGCTAACAATTATTTGCATCCGCATCGCGCAGAAACCATCCACAATCACATTGGTAGTATTAACCATTTAATTAGATAGTGTTTTACACTAAAACTCTAGCAACAAGCATTGTTTTTGCAGCAACTTAGGAACCTCATCACTGTCACCACGGCTTGATATAGCCATATAGACAGAGGCCAGTCCCAAGCGACTCCATGTTCCAAAGTTCTTATTTCTAAAATAATTATATTTTTGTTTAATGATAACGTCATATAACACATTTTATTTTTTTCTTTGCGTGAATATTCTGACTAGGATAGTAGTTGTAAACTAGCGCACTTCCCCCCTACGCTCAAGCTAATATATTCTTAAAAATCATTGTCATAAAGTAGCCACGCAGGCATAAACTCTTGAATAGCAACTTCAGTTTGTGATCGCGAATAAGTAACTAACAACCACTAAATATGTTTAAACATTTAAATACCTATTATTTATTACATCACTGTTCCTCAACATACGACTATAGCAATTTGTCTTACTTTATTCTGCCCTAAGTAATGTATGTTTTATGTTTATTGAAACCATAGCAAGCAATATTTACTAAAGGAATTTAAAGTCTACACTACTGCTTATAGTGGTAACACATCAACCTAACAGAGGTGCGATAATTACCATTTTCCTATTGTTACTCACATATTGCCAACTGAATGAATCTCCCCCTAGACAGATAAGTCCAAATCATAGTCTGATCTATTGTTTATGTCGACCAAGATCCCAATGTTGTGGCCAAAGGTTTCAAGATCTTAACGCGGAGCAGTATCTTAAACAGGAACACCGTTACGTGTTGGCTGCAATTAAGAAGTCTTGTCGACTTAATTTCACCCACACACTCTGGGAAGTAAATGCGTCACACCAAACTTTTTGTCGCCTGGTATTCCGCACTTTAACCCTAGCTCACTCAGAAGCTCAAGGTCCACTTATACGCTGATAAAACTAATATAACTAGTGTAGTCATTGAGGACGACTACAAACCCAACGAAAAAATATTAATAATTTCAGTGCATTTCACGGTGACTAACTACACACATCTCCCTATCGTGATTAATTTTCCCAGCGTACCAGACACAGGCCTCTCAAGATATACTCATTCTTCCGAACTGGATTGCTATGTACAAACCAGTTTTGCGAATAATTACAAAATTCCTGTAAAACAGAAATAGCACATGTTCATTTTTGTGTTACATATACCTATACAATAGAGAAGCTACAAAGTTAGACTGAAATGTCTAGTAACAACTCGTTCCCTATTCATCCACTCGGCAACAGTCTGAATAGGTGTATCTAGTAAGGTCTGTTTCTTTCTAAATACAATGGTTTTCAATTTAATTAAGTCATGATTGTTCCATCGCGCCTCGATAAATTTTTGACATGCCACCAGATATAAACAACCCTAATGCCCCCTAAATATAAGTTATTATTAAACCTTTTCTTAACATAATATACTTGTGTATTTATTGTCTATGTTAAACTATACATATTTTTACTAAACAACCAAATATTTACCTTAACTGATATTTGCAAAATATGTTAAATTTTTAAAATAAATATCATATTTAGATCTTTATCTCTCTCATCATCTTATAAGTATAAGTGTAAGACTTAAAAACCCATAAGGCTAGATTGTATCACGAAATAAAATGAATCGAAAGTGTTATACAGTTAATCCTAATTAATAATAAAACAATTTGATAGTTTGACCTAAAAATTTCAAAAATAATAGTAGCGTACTGTATTAAAACAGATCTTGATGTGATTGAAACAAATTACTACAAAATGTCAAGTGTTCAATATCCTTAATCATTTTGACGTGACAACGTCTTATAAATTGGTTTGCCGGGTGACACTTCAAGAAACTGCGTTACGCTCCGCTCACGTTATGCGCTCACAATGAGAGCGAGTGAGAGGCACGCGCCCGCCTAAGAGCGAGAGAGACAGACATAAAATCATTGTCACGTAAAACTTTCGCCCGTATACCGACTTTACAGGCAACCAGTTTTTTATTTTCCTTTTATACATCAGTGTGTACATTTTAAAATTTGTTTAAATTTTATATTTATCTTTATAATATTCAACAAACAAAACAGATTTTGATGTATTTTCAGACTACGATTTTCTAATTCTTATTTTTAATTTAAACTTGCTGCATTCATTCATCATTTCCGTTACAAATTGATATTTAATTTCAAATTGTCTAAACAAGCAGACTAAACTACAGTATTTAATAAAAGTATGTGATTTGGTTTTAGTGATTGATGTTAACGAATGTTAACGATAAACATTCTGAGAGATCAGAAGGTTTTAGGCTTCCGATCCCCGGGCATGGCTCCATTTCATCTCCTTGTCTCCACTTTACTTTACTCAGGCGAGGTCTTTTTACCTGTAGTGTAGCAGCAGTATAAGCAATCAAACATTAGAAGCAACATCCATCGCTAAATCAAGCAAAAGAGTCGCATTCCAATATTCAGGTCACTACAACACTACCACCGTTTATTAGCCATCAGAAAGGTACATAATTCCTCTCATATTAAAATGTATTCACTCAATAATACATTGCATTTTATATCAATTTATCGCATTTTGCATATGCCCACTCATACGCTTTCTTTATATATTGTGGCCACGCGACGCTCGCCGCTGCCTATGTATGTCTACGTAAACTTATGCTATCCCGGGTGTTCTAGTAATGAAATTTATTTTATTTTCGAATTTAGGTTTTTAACTACATCCGTCTTTAGAAAGTCTACAAAAATATTAAAGACCTCCACCGCCACGATCCTGGCTTACTTTTTCTAAGTCCTCGATCTTCCACGATCTTATTTAATTATTATTTTGATAGCTATGTTAGATTTATATAACAATTTTATTTTATATATATATATATATTTTTTTTTTTTTCTTTTTTTTTATTATTAAATTTTATTTTTATAAAATTTAATATTATAAAGGACGAAGATGGCTTGGTAGACGGGTAGGCTTGGCAGATGGGTACAGTTTGTATCTATAGTTTTATTAATGAAAAAAAAACAATACAATTTGAATAAGGACAGTCTTGTATCTGTATCATGAACGTCTTTTTTGTGACTAACAAAAATGCGAAACGCTGCGGAGAGTTCAATCCTTTGGCATTAAGAACTGTCAAGTATTTTCGCTTTATATGAAAAAGAAAAGAAATAATTTATTTTTTTAAACATAAAGCAATAAACAAAAAAAAACTTTAGCTCACTTGTCTGGTCTGCCATGTCCTGCCTTTAATAACTTCAATCTCAAAATGTTCACTGGCTGTGATATTAAGCGAGAAATACGCGGGTTGGGTAGCAGAGCAACTTGTAGCGATAATGTTTATGATAATTCCCATAATTGATATACTTCTTCCTCATAGTACCAATCTTCGTAATCTTTCTCTACCCACTAAACGTTTCCTTGCTAACTTATCTGAAAGGTCGTCATCAATGCATACGTATTAATTCTGGCTGCTTCGTATGTGGTGCCTGCAAGTGTGTGTTTTGACACCTTTGTCGTTTTCCCTTTATATAAACTCCCTAAAAAATCGACTAACTACACAGTTTCACATATACGCTGATGATTTGCAGTTATACACAGGTTCAGAATCCATCATCGGTATCATTTTTAATAACCTTAAAACTATATTAAATGGGCAAAGTCCTTTGGACTCTTTCTCAACCCCAGCAAATCTCAGGCTATAATAGTAGGCAGGAAACGTCAACTCGCTAACCTAGACATAAATAAAGTGCCAAAAGTTATTAACAATGATGTACCTATACCTTTTGTCGAAAAAGTTGAGAACCTCGGAATACTCATAGACAGCAAGATATCATATCCCCTTAGGTAAATGCACTTAACCAAACGCTGTTTGCTTCATTCCACTCACGCAAACGTCTACAATTTTTTTTACCATTCCAGACTAAGGTTATACTGGCGCAGTCTTTACTGCTTTCTGTCTTTGACTACACGGACGTTAGCTATCTTTACCTTACAGAGGAGATACTCGACAAACTTAAACGTCTCCAAAATATTTGTATCCGATTTATCGGATTACGGAAATACAATCATACTTCTGAGTTTCGTGCTAAACTCAAGTGGCTCCCATATCAACTTCGGAGGAACACTCACATTTTCTCTCATTTGTATACTGTCCTTAATAATCCCTCTGCACCCTATTACTGGCAGGAGTTCTTTAACTACCAATCTAATTCTTCACACAGTATGACGTTAAGTTCAAAGGTAGAATGAACTTTAACCACTCCACTACCTTTCATGGCAAATCATTTGCTGTGAATGCAGCTTTACTGTGGAACAATCTACCCTCCAACATTTGGTTGGCAACGACTAATCATATTGTCAAAACCAACCTAAAATCTTTCTTTCTTCAATCATTGCAAATTTGATGACACATAATCATTTAAAGTATATTTAGTATGTATTTTTTTGTTTAATTTTATAGAATCCCAGCACACTAGATATTAATAAATATATATTAATACCTAGAACACGTCTTAAAAAATTAGTGGTGTTTTACTAGTAGGTGTCAAATATAAGTGTCAATAATTAGTTTGTAGCTGCACGCTGCGAATCGTATCGTCTGAACCTGCGACCCATGTTGATTGTGTATTAATGCCGGTCTTGATGTTGACTCCTTCACAGCCTTGTGTGACTGGCTGCTGTGCAGAGGGTGTTGAGTTAGACTTCCGTTCTGGATAAATATTTGTGTTTGTCTTGAGTCTAGGTGTATATCATAAAAAAAGTATGTAAGTTTTTTGTATTCGTTGTCTGGTTGGGACCGGATTGCACAGTGTGATATCCAAAAAAAAACAACCAGTTCGAATATCTAAAGATCACAAGCAAAGCAAAAAGCTGTCAACTGCAGACCTCGTTTTTTTGTAGCCTGTAAATCGACACAAAACATTAATAACTGACTGATCTTCATAAAGCTTCACATGAAATTACAAGATTGTGTCCTCAAAGTCTTAAAACACTGTGTTTATTTAATTTAAGCACTTTAGAAACATCTCTGTGCTTTCCTGTGAGGGCGGCAAATATGTGAAGGCGTAGAAATGATTCTAATTTGAATATTCAAATGTGTTGCTATTTGAGGCTTTGATTTCATTTCGTTTATAAAATTTTATAACTATTTTTGTTTATATTTTCTGTTGTTGCTTTAAATTTACATATATTTTCATTCCATAAAATAGCATTAAACTAAATATTTAAATTGAACTATTTTTTTTGCTTCAATTAGAAATACATTTCAAAGCACTGAGAGGCTTTAAAACTTTTGACTGTACTTGATTATTTAAATTTGAGAGACTTTAAAAACATAAACTTGATACTATATTTCGAGCATTTGGAATTATTTGTCAAAAGACCAAGAAAAATACAACAAAATAAGTTTATTTTAATGATATTATGCAGTTGAGCGCTTTTTATTTTGATATTTATATATTACTAGCTGTCCCGGCGAACGTTGTTCCGCTGCCGTCCCTCTGTACCCGGCGAAAGTTGGTTTTTACCTATAGTGCCCGAGTCCGGCTCGCACTTGACATATCGAGATAAAACCTATCCTATCTTTTAAGTTGGATCAAATAACAGATATTTACGAAGTTTGATCAAAATCGGTTCAGTAGTTTAGGAGTCCATTGAGGACAAACAATGTGACACGAGATTTATATATATTAAGATAGACTTTTTTGAAGTTTGCAGGCTGATTTGCCTGAAAACTTTGCCGTGCTAAATTCGGTTATCGGGGGGGATTTCTACGGTAACTCCTCGTATAGTAAAGAAATTTTTTATACCATACTATAGTTGTATCTATAGTTAATCCGTTTGAAATTTGGTTATAGTCTTAGCTCAGAAACCTTTAAATTTGTCGAGATAAAATATAGTCCATTTCCATCTCTTCTTTTGTCTTGAACTCCTTACAAATTCGACTCGGAGATAAATTTGTGACAAATACATATACATTTACGCAAGGAGATTTTTAATTATTTGAAGGTTTTATTTAAGTTCCTTTTCCATTTTTAATTTACATGAATGACTTGCCTTTCTTTGACGCGAAGCTGTGCAAGATAGTACTATTTGCAGATGCCACTTCTTTTTTTTTTTTAAATTGACAGGAATAAAAATTTTATGACGTAAGTTCTTCAGAGGTTTAGAGCAAATAATTAATTACTTAATACAAAACAGACTAAGCGTCTAAAATAATGATGCCACATAAGTACAAAATTATGCTAAGAAGAAAAAGAACTATTAGACTTAACAGTCGTCGTCGTTTCAGCCGAAAGACGTCCACTGATGAACGTAGGCCTCCCCCATTAATCATAGGTTCGATGAGTGATGTGGCCTGCCCAATGCCACTTCAGCGTATTATCTTTTTGAGCTATATCGGTAACTTTCGTTCTCGAATTTTCTTGTTTCGGAATTTGTCGCACAAAGAAAGACCAAGCATGACTCTTTCCATAGCTCGCTTAGGAACTTTGGGCTTATATAAGAGGCAAACCTTCGCACCATAAGTTATCACTGGGAACACACACTGATTGTAGACTTTTGTATTTAGGCACTGAGGTATTTTGGACGAAAAGATGTTGCGTAGTTTCCCGAACGCTGCTCAACTGAGCTGGATTTTGAGAATAACCTATTTTTCCAAGACTCCACAGTGTTTCTAGGTAATATATTAGACAATAGGCTGCAGCGGAACCATAAATCTTAGTCAGGAAAACTTAGTTCAGCCGTTTATTCAGTTAAAAAAGTAAGGCAGCTTACAGCTGTTGACATTGCTCGCTTGGTCTACTGGAGCTATTTCCATTCCGTCATGTCTTATGGCATTTTGCATTGGGGTATGGCAGCTGATATTGATACAGTCTTTATTTTGCAAAAGAGACTCTATCTATAAATAGGATCTCAAATTTCTCGTAGGGAACTATTTAAGGATTTTTTTTATCTATTCCTTGCCAATATATCTTGACCTGTATAATGTATGTACGTAAAAATTGACACTTATCTGCTAAAATTAGTGACCTACACATAAATGTGTATGTTAAAACAAGGAATAAGGATAAATTGGTAGTTCCAAAATATCGTCTTCACAAGGTAGTACACAACTAGTTTGGAATACAAAGTATATATTTTTACAACAAAATTCCAAATCATGAGTTTGATTTATGTTAATTTATATCGAAAATAGTTTAATGAAAAAAGCTATTACAAATTTGACGAATACATTAATGATAACTATGCTTGGAAGAATAAAAACTCAATTAATTTGTATTAGTATAAGTGCATTTGTAATATGTTTAAATTTAAAAAATCAATATTATGTTATTAACTAGTGTTAGGCCATATTGTATTTTAATATGACGTTATATTATATGAATATAAAAGATTAACTGCTGAGTTTCTTGCCTGTTCTTCTCGGTCGTATTTCATTCCAGACCGGTGGTATAGTCTATAAAATTAATCACTAAACTGACGATTCACTGAAGTGCTGTTTAAAAGTCTAATTGAATAAAAAGTTAGAGATCGAGTTTGATTCAGATTTTAAGTATTTAAGGAGAGAGCTACTAATAAGTAATAATCTGCTTCTCGTAAAGATCAGGCATTTGTATGAAAAATGCTAGGAAGATTTTTATAAATGGCGGGAATCTATTAAAGAATTTATTAGATTTTTGAAGGAACGCGCGAGTGATGCCCCAGCTGTTGCAAGCATCCATAGGTTGCGGTGAGAGCTTACCACCACGCGTACCGCCTAAGTTTTCTTTAGTAATATAAAAAAATCGAGCAATGTATTCAAAACAGCTGAAGGTCTGAAAATCGAAATCGCTAAATTTGCGTTTTATCTGCGTTTTGAGACCTGGAGAATCGTTGGCCATCATTTTTAGAGTGATGTCTGTGTGTGTGTGTGTGTATGAATGTAGGTAAGATTTTTTGTGCTCCTCGACGGATAGATAGAACCAATGGACCAGTTTATCTTGTGACCATATCAATCGATACGCCACGTCGGGACTTAGATCTTAAACGAGTTGGAGCAAAATCGGTCCAGCGGTTTGTTTTTTATTTAAATAAAACTGTTTTTTTAAAAGACGCAAAAAATATTCTCAAATTGGTACCGAACTAATTTTTGGTTTATTTTGAAAAAAATTAAACCATTTAGGTTACCTTCCCGTTACTCAATGTTTCACAGGTAGTTTAGTATTAAGCATCAAATTGGCCAAAATATTTTTTTTACTTATATAATTTATTTTTCTTAATATGTGTTTTATTGTTACGAAATTGATATTTTAATACTATATTGTTGCGAGCGAAGCGAGTCGGCGCTCATATTAATGTTGCCAGCATTTCGTCACAGTTGCATAAAATTACTACAAGTATTAAATCTACCTAAATTTAAGTACACATAGTTAATCATACAATCGTGACAATCATGTAAAGATTATTTTACAAAACCCTTTTAACGAACCAAGCTTAAATAAAGTCCCTGACAAAATGAAAGTACAGCAAAAATAAAACGAAATACATAGTAGAACGGACGTGATATCTGGAACGTGCTAAATGTCGTGTCACGTCGCTCACATTACCTCGCTGAATGATTGTGGAGTCAGGTTCCCATTTTGCTGACGTTAAAAATCGTACCACATTCAGCTTCCAGCACAAGATTATTTGAAATGGACGCGTGAGAATTGTATTGAAGTCCATTGTTACATTTGATTTTACACAGATTATTTCATTGATTTCAAAGATGTTTTTACGAAAGTACACTGTTTTTACAAACTGTTCGGTTTCTAGAATTTCAAAATGTATCAAAACACCTTAATAGCTATTACTTTGTCTGTTTGGTGCATTAGGTTTTTTTTTAATTAATTTATGACACAGGTTTTTGGAAGTAGCGTTTAACGTAACAAATATGTTGTTAAGAGGTCTAAACAAATTTGGATTTATGAAAGGCTAGATTTTGCTAGCGGCTCCGCCTGCCTTAAATTCAGTTATCGGTGTGGAACTCCATATTTATACTTATAAAGATTGCCATAGCTTAAGGTCGGTTATAGTTATTCCCGTAGAGAATTTTTACCTGTAGTTTACCTATACCAAGCAACCAAACTTTCACATTTATAATATTAGTCGTTAACAAAAATCTACTCTTTTTTAGAAATTTGACATCATAACTAGGCAAAACCCTTGTGCTTATTAAGCAAGAGGTTTTACTTACTCAATGATTTTAAAGTAATATATACCTACATGTATGTATGTAAATATGTGAAACAAATTCACGATTTTATTATTGACGTACAGATGGTATATATTTAGTTCAACTTTAAATACAAGAAACGTATAATATTAATGTATTTTAGAATTTTCAGTGCCTGAAAAGCACACCCACATTATAATCTGGGGAACTGCCTCTTTTCACAACAGTTGTTGCAACACAGCTTCTAACAGTAGTGTATCTGGTCTAAGGTGGCTTTCTATATGTCCAAAACGTCATATTTACCAGCTTTATATATGTCCTATAGGTCATATATACCAGCTTTATATATGTCCCATAGGTCATATATACCGGCTTTATATATGTCTCATAGGCTTTATATACCAGCTTTTATATTTCCCATAGGTCATATATACCAGCGTTATATATGCCCCACAGGTCATATATACCAGCTGTATGGAAACAAACGGTAAAATGAAAGACCAGTAAAATAATTATTTACCCCTTTGCATATTGTTTATATATCTAATAATATATAACAATAGGTATTTCGCACAAAATATAAAATTTTTCTTTAATTAATATTTGCACAGGACAGGTGTATGATACTCATGCGTAAAGAAAATAAGTGATCCTTTTGTAATTAATACCTCATGTGATCCTGGGATTAGACCCCACGTCTGCTAATGTAATGGAGCTTTTACAATTATAAACATTAACGTGTTTTGTTGGAAATTGGCCTATTCTGTTATTTTAGGACATGTTATTAAAGTTATTTTGCAATTTTTTTTTTTTATGTGTATCTATTTTCTATAATATTTAGCATCTAAAAAATTTTAAATTAAGATTTTATTTAAATCAGCAATTGGTGCTCTTAGTATTATTATTATTAGGAAATTGTGTAGATTCTTTAGGAATTTTATTTTTGGATAAAAAATATTCAAAATGCAAAAAAGTATAGAAAATAGGAATTGGGAGGTTTTTTTACGTCCTTGTTTTGCAATATTTAGTTTAGTGAGGCTGGTTTCGGTAAATTTTGAGTTAAACACAATATACAATCCTTATCAGCCTCATACGTCCCCACTGTTGAGCAACGGCCTACCCTCACTAGGGGCGATTATGGCCTTATTCTGAATAACCATTGAACTTGAGAAATTAAAAAAAGTCTTATTTTTACACGCTGGTCTCGAACCTTCGCCACTCAGGACGTAAAGTGAAATCGTAAACCCTCGACCCCCACCAACTATACGATACATCCATACTAATATTATAAATAAGAAAGTAACCCTGTCTGTCGGTTACCTCTTGACGCTATAACCGCTGAACCAATATAGATGGAATTAGGTATGTATGGAGATAGTTTAAGTTCCGGAGAAGGACATAGGACAGTTTTTATCCTGATAAATTTAAAATTTTCCGCAGGAATAACTATAACCGTGCTTAAACAAATTATAGCAAACTTCATTAGTATAATTAGGGAGTTGACGTAGAAATTCTACGCCGATAACCGAATTAAGGGCGGGCGGAGCCGCTGGCAAAATCTAGTATGATATCAGAGAAAACCTTTATTAAATCGGTCTTAATCAAACTTAGTTCGATCTCAGAAAAGTTCTAAAACCGATACCACATTTTTTCACACAACTGCATATCTGATTTTAGAAAAAAAAAAAAATTTTTTATTTACTTTGAGTTAACGAATTGTGAGAATGCCAGTATGCATATGCATGAAGTAACAGTACCGAGCTTGGTATCGTCAATTGTATTTAAATTTTATGTAAAACAAAGACAACACTGATTTTTTTTTTCAAATAAAACAATACATTATGTAGTTATTCGTTTTTATGTACATAGTCAGCTTAGTGGCAGGCGTAAGTACTTGCACTACTAGTGGTCTGTGCAATACCTAGGTAGGTTTTTTAACTTTTTTTATATTATTTATTTACCTACTAATTCAAAACGTTAAGGTTAAAAACATTTTTTATGGATTACATTTCTTTAATACCACTAAGGTGGCAAACAACCTCGCGGTCACCGCAGCCTATGGACGCTCACAACACCTAGGTCATCACTCGCACGTTGTCAACCCTTCAATTATCTAATAACTTCATTCTTGCAGATCCTCAGAGAAAACCTTGGCAAGGAGCTCATTCTACAACCCAAGTGTTCGCGGGACAAAGTTTCTCTGAAACCGCACTGTATGCGACTATTTCGGTTCTAAAATGTGAGAATGAATACCCTGCCAATGGCGAGCGCTGCGGTGGTAGAAAGTAGCCGTGAGCATTATTTGGAAAAATACATATTCCATTGTACAAGCGGTAGAATTCACCCAGGGAGGCAACGTCTCCCCTCACACTTAAGGCTAGTGACTATAGGATCGTCTACAATTTTCACAGCCCGTCGTTGAACAGAGTCAAAAGGGCCAAGCTGGTTTCCGGTTGCACCCGCCCAGAGATGGCAGAAGTACTTCATATTTCACATTTTTTTAATGCAATTCCTTTTTGGGTTCTTTAATATTTCTTTTAAGTTTTTTTTTGCAGTTCGATACCTTTCCAAAAATTATGTCAGGTCAATTTTCGTAATAAAGTCATGTTTATTAGTTGTTTTTCAGGGTCATAACAAATCGTCTCAAACTTAGGTTGAACCTGAACAAGCCACTTTCCGAAAAGGCTTTAGAACCACAAAAGTACATATGCTCCGACAGATTATACAAAAGACAAGGTAGTGTAATCGGCCTTTTTGTCTAGCATTCGAGGATTGTTTAAAAGTCTTGATTCTATTGAGATCTGGGCGGTGTTATAGTCTCTGAGTCAATCTTAAACTAGAGCATTTACATGAAAAGAAATATCACACAGGTAATGAATGATTCTGACACTTCGTTATATGTGTTCATGGTATTTGATCGCCTTTAAATTTCGCAAGCTATAATCAAGCAGATCCAAGGGTGAGTTAATAAACAATAATAAGCATGATAAAAAGAATGACAGATCGTCATCATACCAAATATCATCATATCATACCAAGACAACAGACCTATATCAAAAAAAATTTATCTAGGTAAACAAACCCTTTGCATTTATCAAAAAGACAAGGGTCACGGAAAGCTGTCCAGCTGAAATCAAAGTCAAACGGCTGAGATGGTTATATGCCATCATTTGTTTTTTAAAATGTCAGTTTTTTCTGCGACTGAGACAGTATATTGTGTTTAAAAAAAATTAGCTTCTTTATATTCATGATGACAGGTGCCGTAAGCAAAGCAAGGATCTGCAGATAAGATAAAATAATATAATTTTTTAATTAATTAATTAATTTTTTTACCTGTCGGTTTTAAGTAAAGCAATACGCAAGCTTTATGTTTGTTTATTAGCGTATGTATCTACATATATAATTTGTAAGGAAACAGAAAGTAAAAATTGTTACTGGACACAACAACTTGTTACACTTCAAAAAAAAATTATAAATAAAAAAGTATTTAAGGGGGACTCTCATACAACAAACGTGATTTTTTTGCCGTTTTTATAGATAATAGTACGGAACCCTTCGTGCGCGAGTCTTTTTTACAGTATTTACAACGAAGAGAGTTTTTTTTTTAGTGAAAATATTCTGTGAATATTTCAAGCGTCTACCTGTTGCCGTTACCAATATCAAGCAAAAAAAAAAAACACGTTTGTTGTATGGGAGCCCCCTTAAATAATTTTATTTTAATCCTTTTTAGTATTTGTTGTTATAGCGGCAACAGAAATACATCTTCTGTGAAAATTTCAACTGTCTAACCATCACGGTTTATGAGATACAACCTGCTGACAGACGGACGGACGGACGGATGGACAGCGGAGTCTTAGAAATAGAGTCCCGTTTTTAACCCTTTGGTTACGGAACCCTAAAACCCAGATATTATAATTAAATGAAACGGGTCTTACCACGATAGGGTTTATTTGGTTTCCGATATTTCGGCACAGGTTTATGCACCGTTTACTTGATTTCTGCCCTAATCACTGGATAGAATTACATAACCCGAAAGTATTGCCTTCAGATCGCTCGATATACCTAGAATGATTTGTGATTAAAATATAAACAGAATTTCAATTGAGAAGACGGTTTTAGGGTGTCAAACATAAGGAATCCAGTGATTCTATAGATATATTTATAAGTCAAGTAATAATCAAAAATTACATCTGACTTCGAGTTCGCGTAGTAAAATTTAAACGTTATATGTCATGACAATGCCGAACAGCAAAAATGCACAAGATAGAGTTTAAATAGATATATCTCCTGCCTACACTACGCATCTCCGCAGTCCGCCCGCGACCACTGTGCATGAATCTGTGCCGAAATATCGGACACCAAATAAAACCTATCGTGGTAAGACCCGTTTCATTTGAATATGATGTTACACAACCATTAAAATGTTAATTTAAAAGAGTTTACCTGCACGATGACTGGGTATAGCATATTAAAAATAGTTAAAGTTAAATTATATAGTAGTTTAAAAATTTTGTTATTTTTTTGCCAAATTTGAGATGTTATTTGTATGTAATTTAAGGAACCATTTTCACCGTATAATTTGTTTACTTAGGTTAAGATTTTACTGCTTTAGCCGCGAAAATAATGTATGTATATAAGTAAAGGGGGACAAGAACATGATCCCCAAAATTCGATGGGCTAGGTTACTTGAACACTAAAAATGAAATATTACAACCACGGTTTCTGTCCTGGCATTTTAAGTGGCCAAAAACTAACAAAACCCTGAAATCTATCCCTTAAAAGAAGAACAAATACCCTTGTTTGCTTTTACCCAATTTAACAGTGAGAATCGAGAATCTTGTTTTCTTGATCATTACAATTTTTTTCCTATAGTTTACTCAATGATATTGTATGTATTAAAAGAGGTTACTCTACCCCGCCTTAAAGTTTCCATCTTACCCCTAATTTATCGTAGATTAAGAGCACTTTGAAAGAAAAATGGGTAAAGTTGAACTACAATTATAAGATACCTCTCAGCTTGCTTCATTAAAATGAATTTCGCATTTATTTTTGACACTTGCTGATCAAACACCACGAATGTTAATAGACATGTTCTAGTAATAAATATCTAGGTCTACAGCGTGCCAGTTTTCTATTAAATTTTGAAGTTCAAAAGTTATACAGGATTCAAAAAAGATTTCTAGGTAATGACAGCATTTTACAAGTTTTTGGATAACCGCAGACGTATAGGTATTCAGCTTGGAATTATGACTAAGAAATTTCTCAGTGATTGTTCAGTAAATGTCAAAAGCAAATCTGAAATTCGTTTGTATGAAGCCCGCTGCGAGGCGCCGCGAATCGTATACTCTTAAGTTTCTAATTGCTTTAGTCTACATTTTATTATACGCCTAAAGGAATTGGGTTTGAAATAAAAATGGTGAACTCCAACGTGTTTAGCAAAACACTGGTGTTATTATCTCCCGAGACCAAACACAGAGCAGTCCTTTTGTCCCAACATCTTAATATATATAAATCTCGTGTCACAATGTTTGTCCTCAATGGACTCCTAAACTACTGAACCGATTTTGATCAAACCTCGTAAATATCTGTTATTTGATCCAACTTAAAAGATAGGATAGTTTTTATCTCGATATGTCAAGTGCGAGCCGGACTCGGGCACTATAGGTAAAAACCAACTTTCGCCGGGTACAGAGGGACGGCAGCGGAACAACGTTCGCCGGGACAGCTAGTAATTTATATATTACGTGATCCAAGGATTAGAGCTACAAGTCCGCTTATGAAACGGAGCTTATTACAAATATAAAATTAAAGGCTTTTCAGGAAAATGCTCCACATTAGACAATACCAACTATTTGTAGCCATATTTTTTTTGCAGAAAAACATGCTTAGTCTTGCAATCATTTTTATTAAAACAAGTTTTATTTATTATATTTATGACAAAGGGTTTTTGTAATTATTATGTTTAGTATTTTCGTTATGTTTACTTATTAGTTTTAGTTTATTTTCATTGTCAAAAGTTATTTAGAGTTAAGCCTGGGCAGTTTCCGTAGATTTTCCATTTAAAAATAATTTTATAGTTCTCACTTTCGTAATGTATCTCTTTTTTATTTATAACATTGCTTATTAGTAGATTTCTCATGTATGAAGCAGCAGCAGATGTTTAAATTATTTCTCATTAATTAAAGGTTTAAGGAATGTGTAATTAAAGTAAGTATATCACCTTAGCTTTAAATTAGCTTCGCATAGTAATGCCTAAGCATTTTAAGTGATTTCAAGGCAAAGTAATTATTCCTGGAAAATTATCATAAATGCCTAAGTCACTCAGTCACTGTACGCAACAGCTAGGAATTCGATAGAATACCTGAACTTTACCAGTAATGTTAACACAAATTTGTTTACCATAAGAAATTACAACATAAATAAAGATTGCTAGGAGCTTGTAATTAAATGTGTACGTACAAAGTTCGGAACAATATTAAATTTAACTTGTTTCCCTTTTGTTACGCTGAGTAAGAAATTCAAAACAAATCAAAGTTTTGAGGCATAATTTAGAGTTGTTTTCATTACAAAATGTTGACATATTTTGTTTGACTTCCTAATATTTTCATGCTCCTTCGTGTAAAACTTCTGTAGGCAGAGTAGCTTAAGAGGATACACTTCGGGGCGCCTCGCAGCGGGCTTCATACAAACTAATTTTTCATTTGTTTTCGACATTTACTGATCAATTCCAAGCCGAATACCTATGTCTCTGGTTTTCCAAAATCTTGAAAAATATTTTTCAATGTGTTTTAAAAAACTTGAATCCTGTATAAATTTTAAACTATAAAATGTAATAGAAAACTGGCACAATGCAGACCTAGCTATTTATTACTAGAACATGTCTTCAAAATTTCGTGGTGTTTGATCAGCAAGTGTCAAGAATAAGTGAGAAGTTTGAATTTGTTTTCTTGAACAAAAAAACCATAAAAATACAGCATATACTGGAGGTCGTGACACAGCCCAAAACAAGATTACGTATACTTAACTCGAGAGTATTTTTTATTTAAAAAGTGCTCTAAAAACTGACTTTATCAGGCTTTCCTTAAAACCTTTTGAAGTAAATAAGCACTAAATTTTTAAAAAACGTAGTTTAGACATCATTGGAGGTCGTGTCAGAGAGATATTTTTGAAATTATATTAATTTTCAATAGTTTTGTTTTATTTGTCTCTTCCTTGTGCGCTGGATTCTATATTTATTCATCTCGCTTACAAACTTAAATTATTACTAGTGGGTAGTTGAAGGGGAAAACTACTTTTGTATTTGTATAAGTCAGTGGTTGATTTTAATTTGCGTCCTGAATGACGAAAGTTCGAGCCGGGCGTGTACCATAGAGTCTTTGTTTTATAGCGAAAGTACATTTATTATTAACACCTTTGACTTTTTGGTGAAGGAAAATATCGTGATCAAACCTGCATACGTCAAAAATAAAGACACAATCCGCACTAGGTCGGCGTGTGGAATATTGCCCAAATCGCACTTGGTAAGGGTAGGCCGTGCCCTAACAGTGGGGACGTCTGAGGCTGATAAGAATTTGTATAGAGTTAATTTTCTAAAAAATATTGGAACTATTTCACTTCTATTACAAGGCAACATTATTCCCAATAGGCATTATATTATACACGAGGATGAATTGCAGCTCAAACCAAACAAGAGCTCAGTGTAGCCGAAAATGAAATGAACAATTCTTACGCATTGCATAAGATGTTTTTTTAATTAACTCAAAAGTAAAAAAAAAGAACAGTGGCACTCGGGGCCTGCCGAGGTAAAGCTATTGCATATATGCAATTATAAAAACAGCTGCTTACGTATTCGTCAGATTTCGCTCTCAGTTGTTGTTGAACCAATAACTACAAAGGGATATCTGCTCATGAGTTTGCTCTGACCAATGGATTCTCTCAGCTAATACTTTCTCCAACGAGAATACCAGATACAAAAGACCATACAAAAGTCCTCACTGGACGTTCTGCCGACTACAGGTCCGGACAGATATTCTGTCTCAGTGGATGCGCGTCTTGGCTCCTCGGACCACTAAGACATTTTATCGGAATTAAATCCCATATCCAACCTCCCTGTACTACTCATAATCGCTATATACTAGAAATAATTATAAGCAGTTAGCAGTTAGTTGCACGCACACAAACACCGTGCCGAACTGAAACGACGTTAGCCGATTGTTGTGTTTTTTTCGTTACGGAATTTCTTAATTCGGTCGCCACGCTCAAAGCCCGCAATAAAAGCTATGCAATAGCTCAAAAGATAGACATAAAAATCCTTAGCAAATATTTAGAACATCCAATGTAAAAATAGCTCACTCGTAAAGATGGCGCATGTAACTATGCCGAAATATCAAGAACTCGAAACTAATTGTGGTAAGACCGAAACTAATAAACATTTTAGTACAGCCAGTAAACATATAAACATTTTGATTACAACCGCAAAAGTTTAAAGAGTTGTTTTTCTACAGTAAAAAGCACTTAAGCAATTGTGGGAAGTAAAAACAAACGACAAAACATACACGTTGCAAGAACTCATACGATATTTTAAGAACAAACTCTCAATATTTGCGGCATCAGTACAGAATATTGCTAAATGCTTTACGCAAAAAGTCGGACTTCTGATCTTCATACATCTTGATAAATTTCACTTAGGTAGGTAATTTTCCGTATTGAAATTCGAAGCACAGCCAGCTAAAACTGAACATTAAATCATTAAATCCAGAAGTCAAAACAAGATAGTAAAAATCCTATATTGATGCTATGATTATTTACCATCTTCCCAAACAATATACACAGAAGTGAAACTAATGCTCTAAAAAAAAAAACCATTGCTATTAATCGTAATATTATTAACATTGTAACGTGACAACTTGTGCCTTTCACTTTTTATGTCTGTCTCTCTCGCTCTTAGGCGGGCTAACCATGCCGCGTGCCTCTCACTCGCTCTCATTGTGAGCGCATAACGTGAGCGGAGCGTAACGCAGTTTCTTGAAGTGTCACCCGGCAAACCAATTTATAAGACGTTGTCACGTCAAAAGCTTTAAAAGTTATTAGATTTTTAAAGGGTCGGCAACGCGTGAGTGATACCCCTGGTGTTACAAGCGTCCATAGACTACGGAGACCGATTACCACCAGGTAGACCGTAAGCTTGTTTGCCACCTTAGTGGTATAAAAAAGAAACAGCGGGGCAAGG
This sequence comes from Apoda limacodes, assembly GCA_946406115.1. Classification (NCBI taxonomy): domain Eukaryota; kingdom Metazoa; phylum Arthropoda; class Insecta; order Lepidoptera; family Limacodidae; genus Apoda; species Apoda limacodes. The sequence goes on along the minus strand of OX291541.1, from coordinate 35,967,203 downwards.
GGTAGATGGAAGAAATATAGACCCATCTCGCTTTCCAGTTATATGCTGCTGTAACATAGCTCTTTTTAGCACACAACAAACCCTGCGCCAGATCATACAAAAGACAAATAAGTTAAATCAGCCTGTTTACGTAACATTTGTGGACTACGTAAAAGTCTTCGATTCCATCGAGCCGTGGTTAGCGTCCCATTATGCTGTAAACCCTTTGCATGAGAGTTGATGATCGCAAATTCTTAGCATAGTGCTGCTACTCACCATCTGGTATTTTAGTTGCACTTTTTACATGCATGGGAGGATTCGCGATGGTGCTGTTCTTCTATTCACTGGCGATACCACACGGCCAACTCGTAAGTAATGATCACTTAATACCATCATGACACTTTACCTCGAAGATGAGGTCAGAGATGTTACAAACGTATGCTCGTAACATCCACGTTTTAACGACGTACTGGGAACAAACCAGACTCGAGAGAACTTTAAAAATTTACTCAATAATAATATTTGCTACCCCATGCCGGGAATCGAACCCGGGACCTTCGACACGTTACCCGCGCGTTCTACCAATATGCCACTTAGTCATATATATACATATATACGAGCATATATTGGTAATATGCAACTATTTGAATCACTTAGGTATATCACTAACTACGTGGGGCCTAAAATAATCCAATGCACTTGTTTCCATGAAAGTAACTATCTTTAAACTAAAAAATAGAATAAAACATTAAAATAAAAGACTGATCTTTACCTACTGTTTCCTTCAGTGTCGTTCGATTTAATGGAAAGTAATCCCAGCTGAAGTAAGTAATAACTATAAAGGATAAATTTATGAACCTTGAAATTTGTCTTTTGTATTCTTACCTCTTGGTTTTTAATTCTCTTTTATACTCAAAAGAGCACTCAAATAGGATTGAACAAAATCTTATACATTTTGAATTGGATTATTTGCTTAAATACCGGAGTGAAAACAATTCACTGAAGTTTTTACTAAATTTAAAATCCTTACATAAAACTCAAGTAATTGTTAATTACATTTTATGTCTTTGTACCAAATCTTTTTTTTACCATAAGCGTTAAAAACCTCATTATATATATAAATTTCATACTAGTTGCATGTTAATCGATTTATGGGGGGACAACAGATATGGCCAGCATTGGCATGATTGTTAACTCAACTGGCATATAAGTGAATATGATTATGGCAAAACAACAGTGACAGCGCAAATAAGCATCGAACGTATACAGTGAACATTTTCCTGCCTGTACCTTTATATATCGAGGTGTCAAAAACTATACTGTTTACACTACCAGGCGAATGCATTTTAAGGTACGTTTTGTTACTACAATACAGCATATAGACATGTCAGAAATTTTATTCTACCTGGTAAACTAGATACTTTATTAAATAGATATGATATTTAGCATATTATGATGAATTTAAAACTACTGATTTTGGTCTAGGCACATTTTTTTTTAGAACCAAAGTTACTAACATAGCTCGCAGAATTAGCAAGCTGAAGTGGCAGCCCGGTCACGTCTGTAGGAGGACCGATGGCCGATGGACTAGACGTGTCTGAGAGTGGAGACCGCGTATGAGAAGGCGAAGCGTGGGTCGCCCTCCAGCCCGGTGGACCGACGACCTTAAAAATGTGGCTGGTGGTGGCTGGATGCGGAAGGCAGAGGACCGTGAGAAATGGCGCGCAGTGGACCAATATAAGCTGATATGATGATGATGACAATTTTTTTATCAAAGTGCTTTTCAAATATTAAAAATGCAAGAAATTGAACCTTTGACGAGCAGTTAAAAGGCTGAGTGAGATTTGAACCGAAGTCATCTCTCTATGCATGAACGAGGATATAAAAAAATAAAAATAACAGACCTTTTACGCAAAATACAGTATGCGACGGAGTTACCTTAATGTTTTTCATAAGTTTTCATTAGTTTTTCATAGCAGCATTTTATTGCTATTGTGAAAAATGATTTTTGGAAGTTTCATCGCAAAGTGAGCTATAGTAGTCATCATTTTTTTTTTGGTTTTGAATACGTTGGTTTCTTAAATATATTTTTTATTATATTTGCAATTTATATCTTCAGGGGCTACAATGATGTTTTCTTTAGCATTTTATGCATTGTAAGAAAAATTTGGAAAATCCAAAAGTGCACGCCTCATAGCGGTCATTCACATTTAAAAAAAAAATCTTAAACAAAAACTCAAGTTTTTTAAAATAAAATAACAAATAAGGTGAGGAAAAAATAAACTATAAAATAAAAATAAAAAATATATATATAGATATACAGTATACAGTGGTATATTAGTTTTTTATAAATTATAATTAAACGACAGTACTTAGAACGCTAATATTAACCAGGAATCAGCACAGTGTAATACTTTATATATTAAAAACAAAAGTATTCCGGTAAGATGAATTTTTCGACCAATTTCTCTGCCACATACATGGTCACATAAACACAGACTCACGGACGTCCAAGAATGATTAGTTTTAATGTTATTATTTATTATATTAAACAAATTAATTGTTTATAAAATGTACCATATGTGCTAGACAGATTATTTAACTTCATATTAGTGCACTCATATTATCCTGTAAGTGTTATATTAAAAAAAAACGTCATTTAAGTTTCGAAAGACTGGGTTTTTTGACATGTCGAGAGTAGAGCACTACCTCACCGCTCCGCTTATGAGGCGTGCAATACGATAATTTTTGATCACAGTTTCTATTAATGCACATGTTTTAGCTTTATTTAAAAAGTAATTTCTTCCTAATTATTTTGTGGTTTTTTGACAGTCCACGCTGATCCCTAATTTTATTAAACTTTTTGTCAGTCATCGAACAAATTGTTACTTTAAAAATTAAATTTTATTTTTATTACCTAATAATAGATAAAAATATAGGTCTAAATATAATTATACTACATTTAGACCTTGAGTAGATACAAGAGTGAAAATTAAATCTTTGAATTGCAAAAGTATGTGAGAAAAATTCAGAAGTATAAGTTCTTAACAAAGTTCAGCCATTTTACATATTTTCTTTTCGAAAGGTCAATGTATATTTCTAGATATTGAGAAATTGAGTTGTGAGCGATGAACGCGCAGACTATTAAAACTCTAAAAGTAGCTTTATTCATATTTTTGGATAGTTATTTCAATTACTGTACGTGTAATCTGTATGAACGTAAATTTAGTAAAATAGTTCATATTATGATTTACAAATGTGCAGCTTTATATTTAAAGCTGAGCTTTGAATCACATTAAACACATTTGAATATTCAAATCAGCATTGTGCATCAGCATCAACATGTTGAAAAGCAGCGAAACGTCTGTGACTGTAAGCTGTAAATTAAAACAAGTACTTCAATAACAAAGTTTTTAAAGCGGAAGCCTAAATTATATTTAAGCATTTGTGAAGTCTTAACAAAATTTGAATGCTGCTAAACTGCTACATTTTAAAGTAAATGCATAACACAATTAGGCCTTTTTTACACTAGATTTTGCCAGCGGCTCCGCCCTTTCTGAATTCGGTTATCGGCGTGGGACTCCTTAATTTAATCACAGTATTAATACAGTGATTTACTCCTTAATTACACTAATGAAGTTTGCTATATCAAGCTTAGCTATAGTTAGTTTAAGCTCGGTTATAGTTATTCCCGCGGGAACTGTTGAATTTTTCGGAATAAAAAGCCTAGCCTAGCCTATGTGTTATTACAGGACCTAATCTATAGGTGTGCTAAGTTTCATCCTGATCCGTCCAGTGGCTGAAGCGTTATTGAGTAACAAACATCAATCCGTTCTAAGAAACTTTCACATTTATTATATTAGTAGGATAAATACAAAATATCCCACCTGTAACCCGAAGAGGAAGAAGAGAACAACATTTTTCATTTGCTATGATCCTGGCTTACGTAATTTCGCTTCATACTTCAATCCGCACGCTTGATGGCTTAGAACATTCTTGACTTTGTCTTTTCTGAGAATGGAAACAATCTGATCGAGATACGATTGAAGCGCAGGGGCACAGTGTTAGAGTGGTTGTTACCAACCCAGGTACCGACCACGCCCGACGCCGTTTCCATTAAACAAATGCAACTGGGCCATGAGCTCCTCTTTTGACGTGAAATGTCTTAAAATCACACTGAAATATATGGGTAACTGAACAAAAATATAAACCTTAACTGAATCCTCTTTATCCTCTTGCCTTAACAAATCCCAATCTATTAGTCTTAAAGATGTAACTCATTATTTAGCCTTATATTGTCAGCTCGCGGATGCAACCTTGAGTTGAGTGTGGTCGAATTGGCATGGACACCAAGCTGATTGAACAAATCCAGCGCTCTCTCTCCTTTTCACTCAGGGTAGCTTACTACTCAAATAGCAATGTAATTCGTACGTGTGTTGCAAAATAATGGTACGGAGTCCGACTCACACTTTGCCGGTTTTTCCATTTAATACGACAAAGGTGGCAAAACTTCTTACGGCCCGCGTGATTTGAATCAGTCGCTGTAGCCAATATTAGCTTATAAACCCAGAGTCATTACTAGTTCGTGGCAGACTCTGCAAAAATCCAATCAAACCTGTTGAACAACCCTATATCTACTGTAGTACCCAGAGAAAACTTCGGCAAAGAGCTCATCCTACAACCTAAGTGGTCGCGGAAGGAAACACCTCTAAAATCGCACAAGTTGTATGAGCATTTAGGTTCCAAGGTATAAGGATTAATTTTGATGTCGATGCGAGCATGTTAGATTTATGTTAACATCCTAGTGAGTAGATATTAAAAGAAAGGAAAGTAAATAAAAAGTCAAGCGTAGTTTTCAACTAGTAATATAATTCTAAAAGCGAAATAATTATTATCTTTTAATTTTCTTCATGTTTTAAGATCTACTACCGTTTCGGAACCAACATGGCGTTCTGGTGAGAAGAAACGACGAAAGAAACTCTCCAGCAATCGCTCTTATTAATGTAATTATCATTATAGAGAAACTATTATATTGAATTTCAATTTAAATTGTGTAAAAGAGTTTCTGTCATTACTTGGGCAAGCACTCGGAAAGGATTTTGCAAAAATCATCCTCAAAAGAAGTTAAATAGGGGTTTGAAATTTGTATGGAAATTTCTGAAGTTAAATTCTTATAATCATCCCCTAGGGGTCAAAGTATGAGATAAAAATTGTGAAGTATGAGAATTCCGATAGTTTTGTGTCTAGATTTTTTTATAATAACATACGCGAGCCATTGGAAACAATATTTCAAATTTCATCTTCTCAGGGGGTAAAATGGGGTTGGGAGTGTGTATGGAGTCCTTAATTTTTTAAGCTTTACATTATGGGCGCTCAAATTTCTGTTACCATCTCCAACGGCCAAACAACTTTTGAACTGCACCGCAGTGTGAAATAAAAAAGTGTAGGGCATGCCCTTCAGAAATTCAACAGGCGTAGTCCGCAGATACGCAGGGCTGGCCCCTCGCTTGCGCTCCGTGCGGGGGCACATCTGTGGAGTCGGCAGCGAAGTTATGAATGCATAAAATTTGATATTTGGCCTAGTGTTAAAAACAAAGAATGACGCCTTTTACCGTTTTTGGAAAAATATTACCTAAAAGAAAAGTATGGGATGAAAAATTGTATGAGAATTTCGATATTATTGTAGGTAAAACCGTAAACAGTCAGAAGCAGTTTTCAAAATTCCATGGACAAAGTTGCGGGCAGAACCTAGTTATTATACAATATGTTTTTTGGGTAGGTTTGGAGTGAGGCGTGAAAATATAAATTATTTCCAAATATCGGGTGTATGCAAGCACAGCCGCAAGCAACAGCTAACGATATATATATTTTTAGAATGTGCTAATTAAGCCCTTTTATTTGATACTCAACACGGCCTCATTAAAAATATTTTTTTTGTTCATGACTTTATGACCTCTATAGGGTGCCATACTCAATTTAATGTGACGTCACATAGCCTATAACCAGCGGACAATCAAGGCGCTTCCGACGATACCTCATTTATCAAATTATGATAAGTATTTTGAAATTTATGAGGGAACAGATGCACATACATGCATACATACCGGTCAAAATCACAACCCTTTTTCGTACGTAGTAACGTAGTCGGGTAATAAGGGTATATGTTGATAGAATGTTCAAACTCACAAGTATGCCAGTAATCACTCAATCATGGTGCCTGCAATAGTCAAAGTCAAAGTCAAAGTCAAAATGGTTTATTCAAATAAGGATTTTACAATCACTTTTGAAACGTCAAAGTTATAAAATATTATTTTTTGAACCCTCCCACCTTCCCGCCGGTTCACAATGTTGTTGATTTCTACCGAGAAGAATCCGGCAAGAAACTCGATAGTTACTCTTTTAAAAACACTATCAATAATACAAGTAAACTAAAATACTATTAATGTTTTAAATAAAAAATTTTTAGTTATACAATTTTATGTTATTTCCATTTTAATTTGGTTTACCTATGCATCCTGTAATTGAGCATCATCAGTCCCAAGGATTTTTATCATTTACATAGTCTGAAATATTGTAGTATGCCTTTTTACAAAGTACCTGCTTGATAAAAGATTCAAATTTACTTATTTTGTTTTGTTTTAACTTTGTTGTAAAAGTGTATACATTGCCCCATAAAGGAGTTACTTATTTTGTGTAGACGTGTATCATGCACCAACAGCTTATTTTTACTTCTAGTATTGACTTTGTGAACGTCACTTTTCTTGCTGAAACTATTGATATTTTTATGTACATATAAAAGATTATCATATATGTACTGCAACACTAAAGTTAAAATTTTTACTTCCCTTAAACTATCCCTCAGAGATATCCTAGATCCTAATTTATAAATAGCACGAATTGCCCTTTTTTGTAACAAAAATATTGTATTTACATCAGCAGCGCTACCCGACCATAGGATACCATATGTCATTAAACTATGGAAATAGCTAAAATATACTATTTTGCAGTGTCGACATCGGTCAATTGTCTTATTTTCTTGATCGCAAACACAGCAGAGCTAAGTTTTTTGGCTAGGTTATGAATATGAGGACCCCATTGAAGTTTGGAGTCCAGCGTAATACCAAGAAAGACTGTTGAATTAACAAGTTCTAATTGCTCGCCATTAATATTAATACATGTCTGTCTCTGACTAACATTTGGTAATGTAAATTTAACACATTTGGTTTTTTTTTTCATTAAGTAACAAATTATTAGCGTTTAACCAATTTACAATTTTAGAAACGGCATTATTTAATTCATTATAATATGTCTGTCGTCTCTTAACTTTAAAAAGCAAAGAGGTGTCATCAGCAAATAAGACAATGTCATGGTTTTTTACATGATATGGGAGATCATTAATGTAAATAAGAAATAGAAAAGGACCTAAAATTGAGCCCTGAGGGACTCCCATAGTGACTGCTGATCCCGGAGATCTTTCACCGTTGACATCTATTTTCTGTACTCTCCTACTCATATAGGATGTCAAAAGGTCGAGAGCTTTGCCTCTAATACCATAGTGATGTAGCTTCCTGATGAGATTTTCATGTTGAACACAGTCAAATGCCTTAGATAAATCACAAAACACTCCAAGGGTGTCATGCGAATCCTCCCAGTCGTTATATATATTTTTTAATAGCGCCACTCCTGCATCGGTTGTGGAACGGCCTTTCATGAAGCCAAACTGTTTACTACAAAGTAGCTCATTAATACAGAAATGGCTTAACATTTGACAAAGTATGATTTTTTTAAAAACTTTACTGAGTATAGGTAGTATTGAAATAGGCCGAAAATTATTAGGATCTGTTGAACTATCTGATTTAAAAAGAGGTATAACTTTGCTAAGTTTCATTTCATCAGGAAACACACCACTATCAACACAACTATTAAAAATAATGGCTAAGGGTTGTGCTATAATATGAATAATTGAATTTATAGTTTTTACAGAAAGTCCCCAAAGGTCTGTGGTGTTTTTAATTTCTAATGTTTTAAATGTATTAATGATATCCGTAGGACTAATGTTTTTAAATGCAAAGGGAACGTTACATTCAGGAACACTAGTTTTTATTAATTTTTCTGCTAAGATTGGACTTGAGTTTAGATGTTCAGTTGTTTTGAATGGAATATTCCTAAAAAACTGTTCAAAGGCAACTGCTACCTCAGAATTTGTTTTAAAACTAGCATCAACTACAATCAACTCAAAGTCCTGACAAGAATTCCTAGCTTTACCAGTTTCATTATTTATTATGTTCCATGTAGTTTTAATTTAATTTGTTGAATTTTTTACTTTATGTCTGAGGTGAATTGCTTTTGCAACAAGGCAGACCTTTTTAAAGGTTTTTGAGTATTTTTTTAAATATTCCCTAAATATTTGGCTATTATTATATGTTTTTTCTTTATATAATTCATACAGTTTACGCCTACTTTTATGAATACCTGGGGTAGCCCATTCACTAAAACTAAAGCGACTGGAAATAATTTTCTTTTTTGCAGTAAATATTTTATTATACTCTGTAGTAATAGTGTCAAGAATAGTATTGTACATATCATTTGGGTCGCCATTATAAAGCAAATCTGGAAGTTTATGCATTAAGTTAGATTTAAATGATTCAACCCGTTTAGTTGTTATTGGTATAAATTTAATTTCCTTTTTAGTAATACTATTCTTGCTTTCTAAAACCACTAACTGTCCACAATGATCTGACTCTAGATTGCTTATAATTGATTTTTGAATTGGTTTTATGTCAGTAAATATATTATCGATTCAAGTGGCACTGGATACAGCAATTCTAGTTGGTTCACAAAACAAATTATTTAAAAATTATCATAAATTGCACAAGGCGGCTTGTATACACTCACAACAATGAGATGCTCAACTTCTATACAGGACAGCTCGGCAGTTCGCTCAACTGAGAGGCTCACAATGTCTTTACGTTCCTTAAACTTTAGCTGTTTATTAACTAAAATTAAAGAGCCACCATGGATAGCATTTACTCGGCTGAACGAACTTCCCACCTGGTGATTAGTGAAATTGAACATAAACTGATGGCTGCGTAGCCAGTGTTCAGTGATACATAAAATGTCAATCTTTTGGCAGTTTATGAACAATTCAATTTCTAGTTCTTTCTGAGACATTCCTTGTATATTCTGATGCACCAGGTTCAATGGAATATTATTTTTAGTATGACAAAGTTTATTTTTTTGTTTCTGTTTGCATAAAACTTGAGTAGACATAGATTGTTTAATATAATCATTATTAATGTTGGAATTATATAATATGCCAAAGTGGTCCTTTGTTGTCTGAAAATTTAATTTAAATTATTACATGTCAAATTATTATACTGCTCAATAGAAGCAGGTTGTTTAGCTAAATGATTAGCTGAAATGTCAATTACACTATTGTAATTGCACTGCTCAATAGAAGGAGGTTGTTTAGCCAAATACTTGGCTGAAATGTCACTTACACTACTATAATTACACTGCTCAATAAAAGCAGATTGTTTAGCCAAATTATTGGTTGTGGTATTAATATAAAATGATAGCGACAAGGCTAACACTCTGGTACAATGGTGTGTGAGATAATATTTATGTCTTGTCCTTATATAATTATGTCTAAAAATACTGTTAGTATCTATCACATGAAAGTTATTGTTACTGCTAGACATAGTATGCAAAGCTAAATTTAACTCACATCTAAGGTTGTTTTCCGCCTGTGGCAAACCCTTACAATAGGGAAATGTAAACATTACAAATTTTTTTTGCTTTAAGTGCTCTTATACTATTATAATATTGTCTTAATTCACTTTTATTTACATTACCCCTGTTACCGATAAATATTACTAATGTAGAGGATGGAGTGATTTTGTCAGACTTTATTAAACTTCTTATTATATTAACATAATTGGCATTTGGCATACAATTATTTAAAACCGGTTGTCCTACACTTGAGCTGAGAAAGTGTCCAAAACCTTTTCCCATTTCATCGCAAAACATTACTATATTGTCATCAACATTACATTTTTGTGAAACACTAGTTGAGTGAGAACTGTTGTGAGCATATGATTGTTGCTCTGATTCCAAACTGACACACATTGATGACTGAGGTGTTGGTAAAGGTAGTAACAAGGATGCACAATCTGGCTGTGAATCGCTGAGGCTTTTACAATTACATATACTGTGATTGAGTTGTAATGACTCAAAACGCTCTGCATTATATTTACTCAATTCAATTAGCTCATTCATAGCCAGTGTGTGCTCCTCTATCTCTCTCAGAGACTCTTCATACTTGCATGTCATCATCTGCAAGGATGTATGTAAATCTTTTATTTGCAAGTCGAGTAAATGTGTATCAGTTTTATGTTGTAGCCTACTGTTTTCTAATTGCAATTTACATACTTCCAGATGTTCCACTAACTGTATTTTTTCTTTGCAGTAATTTACATTTCTACTAAATATTTTTTTCTTTTTGATCATTTTTTCATTTTTTTTTTATAAATGTGTTGATTTTGATGTATTTTTTTATCTGGTTTCTACAGCACTTAGCAAGCTTCACTGGTTTAGAAGAATTAATGGTGTCATCACCTGTTAGATCTATAGTGGTGGTATTGCTAGTTGCAGCAGAAACAAGATTAGGGGCCTTACTACATAATTCGTCAAAAAGATTTTGGGTTTCATGCTGTGTGTAAGTATGGGTGACCACTTCAAGTTGTGAGATGTGTTGATGGGCCTCGCGTAGTTCCTCTTCAAGATATGAGATCTTGTTAAGGGCCACCACATACTCCTCACTACAGCTGTCAAACGTTTCTATAATTTTCTGAAATTGGTCCCGCTCTTGTAGGGACAGTACCATATTGAGTGTGCAACACTGACAACTCATTGCGGAGGCTACTATTTTTGTTTAATATTTCTAAGAGTTCTCTTTCGTTATCATCCCTTTCACTATATAGCTGATCACACTTTTCCTAGGAAATATTAAGTTCCTGCAAAGCCAGTTGAAGTTTGGACTCTTCCTGGCGAGCAGATGCCTTGCGAGTCATCATTTTAAGGCTGTTTGAGCGTAATAAATACAAAAGAGAGAGGTTAAAACTTACCAAGGAATAGCTTGACAACGTAACGAAAGAGATGGTTTGTTGACAATTTGCTTAGTAATTGGTTACTTTACCTTATTGTATTATTATTTATTTAGTGTTCTTTTATGAATACAATACTGATAAATAATAGTAGAACTCACAATCACAACTAAATAATATACAAAATATGATTGAAAAATTTTAACTTTATAACGGATGGATCGCAGTAACACTTGAAAAAAAATGTTATCTAGCACTTATTTATGTACATTTAAACCACTTTTCTAAATATGTTACTAGTTATTTGTAATGTTTTGCATAAATTTATATTAAAAAAGGTACAATTTACTGAAAAACAATGAAATAAAATTACGACAACTTTTGGTCAGCTGTTACTTCATGGGTTGCCACAGGAAAAAAAATAGATTTGAAATATCGATAACCAATATTATAAATGCAAAGGTAACTGTGTCTGTCTCTCTGTCTGGCTGTAACCTCTCTACGCTTAAACCACTATACGGATTATGATGAAATTGGCAGTGGTATAGAGATAGTCTGAGTCCCGGGAAAGGACATAGTAACTTGAAAACGTCAAGTGTGGGTCGGTTTTTTTTCTACGTATAATTCTTCTTTACGTGTGTTTGTCTCCTTACTCCTAAACGGCTGGAACGATTTAGGTGAAATTTTATCGAAATATTCCAATGGGTTCCTGGATGGTTTAAAAATACAATTGGACCAAGTAGGCGGTGCTGCAGTCGGTGTGTCACTGATTTTCTCCTACACAGCTGGGACGATTTTAATGATATTTTTTGTGTACTTTCGAGTCCCTGCCAGGTTTGAATTTACAAATGACCTGGTAGATGGCCCTGCCGTTGGTGTGTAACTGATCTTCTCCTAAACGGCAGGAATGATTTTAATGATATGTTTTGTGTACGTCTAGGGATTGCAATTGCTGGATCCAGCATACAGCAATCCAGCTGGATCCAGCGCCTTTTTAAACATGCTGGATCCAGCATACAGTGCTGGATCCAGCGATGCGGATCCGCAAACGTATCACTATCAAATTCTATTGTATAGTTTTGAGTTGCCGCCATTTTCAAAACGGCGCGGCAACGTTGCGGTTCTGTCACCATAGCATAGCACGTGCCGCATGTGCGAATGAAAGGCAACGCCGCCCGCCCCCTTACCACCGCTTGTGATTGTTTATTTTATAAATCAAAGACAGTTGAGTAACTGCTCTCGTCTCGATAGAAAGTGTTTTTGTGTCACTAAAGTGCAGGAGTGCGTGTTGGTTGTTGTTTGCGAGACTGAATGGTAAGTAAAGTAAAATGTTTATTTTAAATAATTTAGTATTAATGTTAATTTGAGTCATGTCTCTTACTTTCTTGAAGAAGGAAGAGAAAGACACGTTTGGTGACGTTCATCAACACATCGCGAAATTTTTTGTTTTTGTTTTCATATTGAAACCGATTTTATTTTATTATCTACCTTTGATTGCAGGAAGTAGGTACATATCCAACAGCTATTTAGTTATTTAGGAGGTTGTGTGTGTGTGTGTATTGTTGCTTGCTATTTAACAAGATTGCTAAAATGCGCAATTTCGATTGGAAAAAGCTGTGTCATGTGTATAAAGATTGGTTTTTATTCGAGTTTAAAATCGCGTTCAAACTATTAGTCCTCCCGTAACCACGGCGCGGCGTTTGCAATAGTAATAGTTTGCAATAGTAATCACGATAGTTTAAATAAAATATTACCTTATTGGTTTTGTTAAGTTATTGCATCGCGATAGTTGTAGTTGTATTAAATAATATTCAAATGCATCTTAAACTTCACCGATGTTTTCTTCATTACAGATTAAACGCTGTTTTTCGGCCAGTTTAAAATGTCGACCAAGAATTCTAGCGACGGTGAAAAAAGTTTGTGTGACTTTTTCGTAAAGTTGGATAGTCGAAGTGCCAAGTGCTCGCTATGTTTAAAAACATTGCTTATTAGCAACCGCTCCACTACAGGGTTAAAAGGGCATTTACAAAAAGTACACTGTATCAGTGTCATAAATAATATCACTGGCAACAAAACTAGTTCATCCAACAAAGATTTGCATAATGCAGATTCACAAGCTCCTACTGATGCTGTAGCAACCACTCCAAAGTTCCGAGCAAGAAGACCAAGAAGACCAAGAAGACTATTGATTCCTATTTGAGACTGCCGAACACTGCATTGATTTAGTGTCAGAAAGGCTGAATATTTTCGGCTTAGTGATGGAAACCGATACCATTGGTATCACTACCGATGGCGCGTCCGTAATGGTAAAAGTTGGAAAACTTTTGCCTTGTTATCAACAATTGTGCTACGTTCATGGTATCCAGTTGGCTGTGGTAGACGTGCTATACAAGAAGAAACCTTATAAGGAAGAAGAACAAACAGCAACAGATGAAAGTGACGAATGCGAAGACGATGAAGACTTATTGACAGAGATGAACGATGGATTGGCATTGGCAGTAACAATCGAACCAACATTAGTGGACTCTGGTGAATTAATCCCACGATACAGCGCAATGCTCATGAAAGTACGCAAAGTTGTAAAAAATTTCAAAAAATCACCCACCAAAGATGATTTATTTTTGCAAAAGTATGTTAAGGAAGAGAAAGGTAAAGAACTAAGTCTGATTCTTGATTGCCGCACGCGATGGAACAGTTTGCTCAGTATGCTGGAACGTTTCTACAACCTTAAAGTTTGCATCGATAAAGCATTGATAGACGTCGGTTCCGAAATAAAATTTTCCGGCGATGAATGGTCAATAATCAATGAGTTGGTCGTCAGTCTACAACCGTTGAAACTGGCTGTAGAAGCTCTTTGCAGAAGAGAGTCCACATTGATAACTGCCGACACAACCCTGAAATTTGTTTTAGACAAGCTATATAGCCAGGGCACTTCTCTAAGCGCCGAGCTAGCTGAAGCACTACGCAAAAGAATAACAGAACAGCGCCTCTCCGAAGTTACTGGTGCGTTAGTGTACTTGAAAAATCCAAAAAAGTATGAAGAAGCAGTTAAAAAACCTGGCTATTTTCCTTTGCCAAAAAAGAATGCGATGCGGCAGGAGATGAAAACTTTGTTAAAACGAGTAAATAAACAACGCATTGTAGAGCCGGTGCAAAAAGATATCATGGAGTTAGAAGAGGATGGTCTAGATGATGATAACGCAGACGCAGAACCCGTGAAAATGACTTTAGAGCAAGAGCTTGAAATGGAACTTAAAAGAGAGAAGGAGAACTTTAATAAACAAAAGCCAAGTGGTCAATTAGATTACGAAAAGGTCCTGAAAAAAGAAATGAGCGTTTATGAGACCGAAGGAGTGCGAGGTGAACATTTATCTATGGTTTATGAGTATTTAATGACCCTAAAACCGACCAGTGTAGAGGCCGAAAGGGCATTCTCAGCAGCCGGCTACATATGCAGTTCTGTGCGAAGCAGGTTCGGAGATAAGACTGTAGATAAAATTTGTTTTCTAAGGTCTTACTTTCAGAGAATTCAAAAAAAGAAATAGTTAGTCTCTTATTGTCAGATTTTAAACTGCCAAATTATTAACGATTAACGAGTGGAGTGGAGATTATTTCGGAGCTTGTTTTGATACAAAAAATTGATTGAAGATTAAAATAGTATTATTATTACGATCCTTTTTTATAGTTAATTTTAAAAGAATTTGTAAGACTGATTGCCACTGATTATCCATCCTATCAATGAACATTAACGTAAAAAGATATTGCTTACTTAGAAACATTATCTTAAATGTTATATAATGTTATATGTTTGTTATTTTTTTTTAAGTTGATTCTTTTGATCTCAAATGATTAAGAAACCAAAGCAAATTGATATAAGATATCACCAAATGAGTGAAAGATTATCGTAAGAAGTACAAATTAATAAAGAAATGTTTTAAAAAATGTTGTCTTTTTATTATCGTTCCACATTTTGCTGGATCCGCGTTGGACCCAGCTGGATTCAGGTCAATCCAGCAAGAATCCAGCTGGATTGAAAACGCCGCTGGATTGCAATCCCTATGTACGTCCAAGTGATATCCTACTCACACGCTTCACGCTGAAACTGCCGATAGTGATAGCCGATACCGATTAAGATGACATTTGGCATGGAGATAGTTTGAATCCCGGGGAAGGACATTGGTTTTTTTTCTATAATTGAGGAGTTGCCTTTGGAATTCTACACCGATAACAGAATTTAGCGCGGGTGAAACCGCGGGCAAAAGCTAGTAAGGATATAAATAAGTAAAGTAAATTTATAACAATAAATAGTAAAGTAATATTTTTTATTGAAAAATTATATTATCGTTATAACTCGTTTACATACAAAAAATCACAAATAGATATACATTTCTTTAAATATAACAAATATTGCCTGAATGTAACGTTTCTTGCTTGTTAATTTTCAGATATTACAGCTATTTTTGTATACTTGTGACTGTAGAAATTAGCAATTATTTATATTAATTAGTATCAAAATTTTAATTTTACGTTTCTAAAATAATATTGCAAATATCTTATGTTAATTTTGAATGTTCCTGCCTAATCTCTGCGTAACTGATTTAACCATTTCTGGCGTAGCTTGACGCAAATCATAGGCCCAACCAAGTTTTTTGAATAAATTTATTGCTGTCGTAGTAGGATTTAAAACATCAAAAAGATATTCTTCCGCTTTGTAATCAAACGGAAACAAATGGTGAAAATTATGCCATCCTTCTCCACCCGCGACAGTTGAAACAAAAATGTTTTGTGACGGTCTAATGTTCCTGAAAACAAGAGAAATTGTTTAAGATCCACGAATTTCTTGTTAGTGTCCTTTAAAGTTAAAAAAGCAAACTTATAACTTCACCAAATACCATCACACGATTACAAACGCAAGGCCCGAATTATAAATTAATACATTGAACTTATGACATCTAAAAATTCTGTCATATGTATACGATTCATAAATGTAGCTGACAAAGTAATGTATTAACTTCCCTAAACTTATTCCTCAAAGATATTCTATATCCTTATTTGTAAATAGCACGAATTACCATTTTTGTAACACAAATTTTGTATTTACATCAGCAGCGATTAAACTATGAAAACAGCTAAAATATACTTTTTTTGCAGTGTCAACATCGGTCAATTATCTTATTTTCTTGATTGCATTTACAGCAGAGCTAAGTTTTGTGGCTCGTATACGAATTTGAGGACCCCATTAAAGTTTGGGGTGTTGTGTCAAGAAAGACTATTGAATCAACAATTTCTGATTCTTCTATATTAATTTTAATACAGAAAAGGATCTAACTAACATTTGGTAATGTAAATTTAACAAATTAGATTTTTCTTTTCATTAAGTAATAAATGATTAGCATCAAACCAATTTACAATCTCAGTAAGGGCATTATTTAATTTATCATAACATGCCTGTCTCTTAACTTCAAAATCGGCCAAGTGCGAGACGGACTCGCGCACGAAGGTTTCCGTACCATTATCTATAAAAAAGGCAAAAAAAAACACGTTTCTTGTATGGGAGCCCCCTTAAATATTTATTTTATTCTGTTTTTTTAGTACTTCTGCTGTAAAAATTTCAACAATCTAACTATTACGGTTCATGAGATACAGCCTGGTGACAGACGGGCGGACGGACGGACAGCCAGCGAAGTCTTAGTAATAGGGTTCCTAATTACCTTTCAGGTACGGAACCCTAAAAAGTAAAGAGGAGTCGTCAATAAATAATACAATGTCATGGTTTTTAACATGATATGGGAGATTATAATGAAAATAAGAAATAGAATGGGACCAAGAATTTAGCCCTAAGGGATTCTAATAATGACGACTGATCCCGGAGATCTTTCACTGTTTATATCTATTTTCTGTATTCTGCTACTCATGTAGGTGGTCAAAATGTCGTAAGCTTTGCCTCTGATACCATAGTGATGTAGTGTTTTCTACGCGATTGTCTTTCACCAACATGTTCGATTTGCAGCACCTAGTATGACGTCTGCACTTCAGTTCGTTTTCGCTACATGTACGGTTTGCTGCGCCTAGTTTGACGTCTCCACTTCAGTTTATTTTCGCTAACATACCTATGTGGTTTGCTGCGCCTAGTTTGACATTTACGCTTCGGTTCGCTTTCGCCACTTGTTTAGTTCGCTGTTATGTTTGACAAGGTCTTTAGCGTTTTAAATGGTCGACAACGCGTGAGTATTGCCTCTTGGGGCGTTGTAAGCTTTCATAGGCTACGGTGACCGCTTGATTTTGCCACTAAGGTGGCAAACAAGCACACGGTCCGCCTGATGGTTAGCGATCACCGTGGCCTATGGACGTTTGCAACACCAGGGGTATCACTCGCGCGTTGCCGACCCTTCAAAATCCAATAACTTCTTTCTTGAAGAGAACCCCATTGATATCTGGTGGACTATTTGCCACCTCAGTGTGGGGTGTTATGTCAAGAAAGACTTTTGAATTAACAATTTCTGATTCTTCTCTATAAATTTTAATACAGAAAAGGATCTAACTCACATTTGGTAATGTAAATTTTGCAAATTTGGTTTTTCTTTTCATTAAGTAATAAATGATTAGCAATAAACCAATTTATAATCTCAGTAAGGGCATTATTTAATTCATGCCTGTCGGCCAAGTGCGAGTCGGACTTGCGCACGGAGGGTCCGTACCAACCACCCCCAACCACCAGCCCACAATTAGGAAAGAAATTGAGTAACATACATGAGTACATTACACACAATAAAAAATATTTTTGGACAGCGCCGTCTGGCCCCAAAGTAAGCAAAGCTTGTGTTATAGTTCCAAACAACGGAAAAAAATCCATATATTTTTTTTTTTTTTGTAAATACATACATATCATATATAAATACACCCAGACTCAAGACAAACACAAATGTTTATCACATACATGTTTGTACAGTGCGGGAATCAAATCCATGCCGTACAGTAGCCGGTCACACTACCAACTAGGCTTCGAGGAAGTCAAACAACAATTTCCACGATATAATTGCGTCGTTAGAATGATCGTGACGTGTTTTCTTTTAGTGATTGTCAAATACGTACAGAACTACTAAACCGATTTTGATGAAACTACACAGTTCCCTAAACTGTGTGGTGCTTGATTCATAAAAAATAATAACTACAATCCGATTTGTAGTTTCTGAAACATACGTGGACAAACATACAAACACCTGTAAAATTTGGCATACATGTTTAGAAACCCACATCGACTAACATACACGAATGTTATATAACTCCATCTATATTACATACATACGAGTCTAATTTAACAACCTACTCTTTTGAAGTCGGTAAAATATTACACAATTCTGAAAAGTGTTTAGACTTACTCATTATAGGGCCTGTATCCATAATGATGAGCTAAACTGTTTACTGTTAGTGTTGCGTGTAAGACACATAAATATCTTATAAAACACTGCCAAGCGACGGCACATCGCCAATTTTCATCCCATAGCCAGATTCCTACCATTGTGGGTAAAACGTAGCAAAATGTCAATACAAAGAAAGTGAAGTACCTGTAAATAATCATTAGAAACATATTATGTTTTATTAAATTGATAACATGTAAGGTAAAATATTGTTTTATTTTAATTAACACAATTTTTCAGTATATCGTAAACGAATACTAGTGACTGCATAGTTACTCTGAGCTCCTCTTCGTTTCGGAGGGCATGTTGAAACCTGGAAATGTGTCTGTCTGTTGACAGCAGTATTCGAGGCCACATCAGAGGTCTTATGTTCGTCTTGAACCAACCCGCATTAGGCCTGCGTGGTGGACTATGGCTTTAGCCTCCTTCTTTAAGAAGAGGTCTGTGCCACTGCAGTGGGGCGTATGTTGGCCGAGGCGAGGAGGCGAGATTAATTTGTTCCAGTCATTTAGCCACCCTTATTTTCTTTAATAACTAGCAGACCCGGCGAACTTTGTTTCTCCGCACCAACCTATTGTGAAAGGGTTGTACTAATTCAGAAACTTTCCCCGGCATGTGCATAACAACTTACCAAAATTTCATAACAATCGGTGTCCCCTTATTGCGCGAGTCCGACTCTTTCTCAGAAACATTCCCCGGCGTGTGCATAACACCTCACCAAAATTTCATTAAAATCGGTTTACCCTTATTGCGCGAGTCCGACTCGCACTTGACCCTGTCCGACTTGACCTTTTTTTCTCTCATAGAAACCTTCCCCGGCGTGTGAACAACAACTTACCAAAATTTCATTACAATCGGTTTACCCTTAGTGCGCAAGTCCGACTTGCACTTGACCGTTTTTTTCTTTCATAAAAACCTTGCCCTAACACTTACAAACACAACAAAAAAAAATACCCAAATTGGTCCAGCTGTCTTCGAGTTTTTCTTAGTGCGCGAGTCCGACTCGCACTTGACAAATTTTTTTCTTAAGAACCTTCTGACAATAACAAACACAACAGAAAAAGAATTAGCGAAATCGGTCTAGCCGTGCACACGTGATGGCGTGACCAAGGGAAATAGGAATTCATTGTTATATATATAGGTATAATAAAACCCAGTTCTAATTGAAAAAACGTAGCATAATATAATACCTTTCGTGAAATCTTAAAAGTGGGTCATTGATTATGTCACTCATATCTATTTGTTTCCCTCTTCGTATCACTTCATCGTTCTTTTTCATCATTAGCCAGCCAATATGTGAGAAGAAGAGACCACGGTTAGCATTGTGGGGGTCAGCATCAGTATCGCTGAATTTATGATGAACACGATGATCTCTTACCCAGTGGTAAATGGAGCTCTGTGAATATTACAACCATCATCATGCTACATGGTCACTATGTCACAGCATCTAAAATATCGAAGAAATTTGCCTACGCTTTTACTGTCTGCGATATTAGTAACTCTTCACGGTTGATTTATGATGAAGTCTTTTGGTGTTCGTTTATTTTTTACAAACATTTACCCAACAACTTAGACTTAAGGTCGACAACCACTTAGCAAGTTGTAACACTGTCAGAATATTCATATTAAGTGTTCAAATCCAACGTTTTCCAAGTTTTCATTTTATCACCTTACATAATATTACATACACACTCGTACAAAGAAGTTCTACTGAATTGAATACATTGGACACCACAGTCAGTTTTTTCGCATAAGAAGCATTTTAAACTTTAATTATGCATCGGCTGCAGAAAAAGCAGAACCATTTCCCTGCGCAAAATATATAAAACCACACTCTGCTATCAGAATTGTTTGAAATATTCATATAAGAAGAGTTAAATAAGAATTAGCTTTAAGATTGGTTTTACTTTTAAGGGTTCCGTACTCAAGGGGTAATTAGCGGGACCCTATTACTAAGACTTCGCTGTCCGTTCGTCCGTCCTTACGTCTCTAACCAAGGCTGTATCTCATGAACCGTAATAGCTAGACAGTAGAAATTTTCACAGAAGATGTATTTCTGTTGCCGCTATAACAACAAATCCTAAAAAACATAAGAAAAAATATTTAAGGAGGCTCCCATACAAGAAACGTGATTTTGTTGCTCGTGTTTATAGATAATAGTAAGGAACCCTTCATGCGCGAGTCCGACTCGCACTTGGCCGATTTTTGATAATGATGATAAAGCTGCTGTCTTGTTTGCGTTAGTTATTCATGTAAGAGAAAGTACAGCAAAATAAATTAAGGAGTATAGTTAAGCATTTTTTTTAATAAGCCTGATTGTCGTCTCCCTTAGCTGTTTTAAAAATTGTTCAGGATTCTATGCATACTACCGTTTGATTTATTTTTAAATAAAAGAAATAAGTTTTGCCTTAGAATTTTCAATACATCTGTTGATAAATCTTTGCATTAAATATATAAAATATTCTGTTGTTTATATGTTATGCAACACGTCTACGCGTTCAACAATAAGTAAGGACCATATTTTTACTTACTAATCCCGCCGTAGAATAACATGCAAGCATCAAAAGTTTTAATGGAAGATTTACTTTGTATGATCTGTGCGTCCATAAACGATGAACTCCAGCAGTGATTCCATAACCACTAAAAAAATATAGCATGGTAGCTGTCAAAAGAAAAAATTAAACTTTAGTCAATGTTTGATTATACAAGGGGTCATCAAAAAGTAGTAATAAATCGATATAAAACATTAGAACATTTTTCATGCAGAAGTTTTGTTGATGGCTCTGACTTGACATAAAATGAATGAATTTTCAAAATGTGACTGTTTGTTAAAATACCTTTAACCTGTACCTTCTAGTGAAGGTTTAAGCAAGCTCTCTATTTTTTTTAGATTTTTGTGAATACTAGAAATATCCGATTATCATTACTTTTTGATCATCCTTCGTATGTATAACGAAAAGGCAAAATATGTATTCAATATGCTCTAAAAAATTGCTAAAATATTTGTTTTATTATGTTTTTTTAAATGAACTACTAGGTATGGTACGCGAAGGTCGGTTGGTGTCAAAAAGTAGTAATAAATCGATATAAAACATCAGAACATTTTTCATACAGAAGTTTTGTTGATGGCTCTGACTTGACATAAAATGAATGAATTTTCAAAATGTGACTGTTTATTAAAATACCTTTAACCTGTACCTTCTAGTGAAGGTTTAAGCAAGCTCTCTATTTTTTTTAGATTTTTGTGAATACTAGAAATATCCGATTATCATTACTTTTTGATCATTCTTCGTATGTATAACGAAAAGGCAAAATATGTATTCAATATGCTCTAAAAAATTGCTCAAATATTTGTTTTATTATGTTTTTTTAAATGACCTACTAGGTATGGTGCGCGAAGGGCGGTTGGTGTCAAAAAGTAGTAATAAATCGATATAAAACATTAGAACATTTTTCATACAGAAGTTTTGTTGATGGCTCTGACTTGACATAAAATGAATGAATTTTCAAAATGTGACTGTGTGTTAAAATACCTTTAACCTGTACCTACTAGTAAAGGTTTAAGCAAGCTCTCCCTTTTTTTTAGATTTTTGTGAATACTAGAAATACTAGAAATATCCGATTATCATTACTTTTTGATCACCCTTCTTATGTATCAACGAAAAGGCAAAATATGTGTTCAATATGCTCTAAGAAGTTGCTCAAATTTTTGTTTTATTATGTTTTTTTAAATGAACTACTATTTATGGTACGCGAAGGCTTATTAGAAATGAAAATATTCGATCTGGTTCCCTCTTGAACTTTCCGTGTGCGACAGTTTGTTAAGACACTCGTCGGTGGTGTCATCCAGCCTTTTTAGAAACGCCCCAGATTGCTGCTGCATATTAGTCATAGTTAAAATTGTATGAATGTGGGAGTTGAAAATCTGCCGTATGTTATGGTATCAATGATTCAGAATGTACTAATAAATTTGGTAACTCTTCGAACTATTGCGCAAATGTTATATAAGCTTGAACGCCTTGCCTCTATGTTTACCTTTCAAAATTTGCATTTTTTGCGCATTTGGTAGTGATCTTTTTTGTGTATGTTTTCAAATAACAGATCCTTAAGTAATATCCACTGTTGATAGTTATCGCTGAACATTGGTACGTCCCATTGCGTCGTCAATCGTCCTTTGCATGAGAGAGACCACATCTTACTATTTACGGCCTTCTTTAGGCTGTTGTGTCGTTTCTCATATTCATTGGAATCTTGCTTGTATTATTTATTTTCTATGACATATTGACTATCGATATCCAAGTGTAACGAATCGATCGTTGTCCACATAGAATGATTATATATATCGAGCTTTTTTGGTTTGTACAAGAGCTCTAAAATTGCTTTTCTACTTACCCAGTATTTTTTCAACTCTACTAGAATTACAATGAGTTACTTAATTAAGTCGTAAATGGGTTGGACTGAACTGAAGTAACAGTTTCCTGTCGATCAGAAAGCTGCGATATTGGTGTCGCTGGTCTTAAGAATGGTTTATTTGGTTCAACGGTCATACATCAAGTACTCTCTGGTAATAATTTTTACTGAAATATTTATGATATGGATTATAGGATTGCGCACATAATTTTGTATGATCAGTGTAAAATTCGTTCCAAAAGGCATTTAAGGTATTAAGTCATGTTTAGGGTTCCGTACCCAAAGGCTTACTAAGACTTCGCTGTCCATCTGTCCGTCTGTCACCAGGCTGTATCTCATGAACCGTGATAGTTAGATAGTTCACAGATGATGTATTTCTGTTGCCGCTTTAACAATAATGAGGGGGCTCCAAACAATCACAATTTTTTGATCGTTTTTATAGATAATGGTACGGAACCCTTCGTGCGCGAGTTCGACTAGCACTTGGCTTGTTTTTAGTTTGGCGGGCGTCTTGTGCTCTGGTTCACACTTTTTGATTGCCATTGCCCGTATTATTTGTTCTTGAGTCGCTAAGATAACCTTCATGGTGATTATGGTTAAAAGAGCGAAAAAACAAAAGATGTTAATTTTAAGACTGGCGAACGGTAGCCTGGTCTTCAAATCTTGAGATCCCCGGTGGTTGCCTTTCAGTAGGATTGATGACCCACTTGGTTACTGGTAATGGTTCTGCTTGCGTCGACGTTTTAAGACTTGCACTTAGTTGCCTGGTAGTCGCAAGATCCTGATTGCCCGTCAGTGAGATTTTCGAGCCACTTAGTCACTAATAATGGCTAAGCACTGGTAAGATTAGTCACCCACTTGGTCACAGGTAATGAATTTGGTAATGGGTAAACTGGTAATGGTACTAGTTCAGCTTAGGTTGGTTTCATTGCCTCGTATTCAAAATTAACTCGATTAGGTCTTGCTTGAAGAACCACTATGTACGGGCTGGTACCGTAAAAGAGTTATTACTTTAGCTTTAGATAACTGTGTTGTTTACTAAAAACGAGTAAAAATTTTTGGAATCTGTGACGCGAAGCGTACGGTTGACAACTGGTTCGTGTACCCCGTACCCGGACACGTGGTCGTGGTCACCCCGCTCAATTCCCCGCTAGGTGAGGAGTTATGCCTGGAGAACGCCTTTGTCTACTTCACTTGCGATTCGGTTTGTATATATGCGAACTATCGAAGAAACTTCAATAGCGCGATGTAGGACGCGTGACGTCTACCTTGATTCGAAGCGGTACGATATTTGTTATTAGTAAACTTCACAAATTCTTAGAAAGGTGTTTGTAAACGTTAATTGGCCTTTACTGTAATGACAAGTATTGTTGTATCTTCCCACTTTAATAAAACATTTTATAATCTTTAGTGTGCTTTTTATGTTGATATTAATTACCCAACTCATAAATTCGAAAAAAGTTTTATAGGATTTGTAAAATTCTGTAATCCGAAGTACAAATTAATATTTTAGGAAAGTAATAAAAAATTTTGTAGTTATTAGTTTATGAAATTAATAAAACGTACTTAAAATTATATTGTTTTGTAATTGCCAGAAAAAAATGTTGAAATTAATAAAATTTAGTATTAACGCATTTTAAAAAACAGGTTTTTAATTCGATCAATAATTTTTTTCTCCGTGTACGCTGTTTCTACTACATATAAATGATATTGTCTATAAAGCAACTTATGTACGTTGTGACGCAGATGTCATTAGCGGTTAAGCTTATTACACCGGCCGTGCAAAACCTTTGCGCCGAGCTGAAGTACTGTTTCACTACGTAGAGTACACCCAAATTATTGGACGCCAATGCTTCCGAATGACGGAGAACGGACTAAACTTTCTTGGAGATATAAATACCAAGACCCCAATGCTCTTAGGCGTGGTAAGAAATGAGTTTTGGAATGATGGAACCACAGTGAATAGGGTTAGTTTAACGGAGAAAGCGCAGACTTGGGTCTTTGTTAAATTGAATCGTACCAAGTTTTACCGTCCCAGTCCCCAAGACCACCTTGAACAAAGTCGTCTTAATTTACAATACAAATTCTCTTCAGTTTTCCTCTAAAAAGGAACGAGGGATGTTTGCATGGCCCGTGTAATAAACGTCTCTGATACTGTCATCTGTATAGCAATGACTGTTGTCGATGGAAAACTATATTATATTGAAGAATTAAGAATTGTAGGTAGAATCAGAGTAGCAGATAGTGATACCCCAGGTGTTGCAAGCGTCCATAGGCTGTGGGTGACCGCTTACCATCAGGCGGACCGTAAGTTTGTTTGCTATCTTAGTGGTATAAAAAAACCCTCCAAATAAAAATAAAAAAATTTAATTATTTATAAAACTAATAAGTTTTTCTTAACTGTTATATCTTATCTACACAGATCAATTTAAAAAAACTATCACATTCTTAATATTTACTTATCACATTCTTAATATTTACTTTGGGCTTAAAGTAAACGGCTTACCATAAACAACTGTTTGCCACTTAACTGGAAAGGCGTATTGATAACACCAATAAAGTCCTAGAATATGATAACCACCTATTAATAAAACACTGAACCATTTGATTTCATTTTTAAAACCAAATATTTCTTCAATTTTTTTCAAAAATTTATATGGAGACATTTTAAAGTTTTAAGTGGAAAATTAATTAAAAAAAACTATTAAATTACAACATATACCACGTAGTTACAAGTTGTTAGTAACCATTAAAATAATAATTTCTGCAACTTGTTAAGCATTAGTAAACTTCAGTTGCTGACCTTTTTAACATATTAAAATACAATGCTTTAACGCAATCACTTGTACAATAATTTTAAAGCAGTAAATAAATACCTACTCATGTACTAGGAATCAAGCATTACAAAAGTAATTCTAGTCTTTTCTAATGTTTACATTTCATTTTATCCATAAAAAAAAAATTGGATGTGTAGTCAAGGTTTATATTTTGTATACATTATTATTTTATCTACACCTATTTTAAAATATTGCAAATATAAAACTGACAACTCCATTAAATTGATCTTTGTTTTGATTTTAGATGCACTGCATCGTAATGAAGATAAATAAAAAACAAGGCAATTAAATATCACCAAGAGAAAACGTCAAGAAATGTTCATACATTTAATTTACCAGAAATCACAAAGTGATTGACTCTTCTTACCACATAAAGCATAATCCACTAAACGAAGTAACAGTCATAAAGGACTTAGGAGCTTTACTGGATAGCAAGTTATCTTTTATCCCACAAATTGAGAATGATATTAGTAGAGTTTTAAAATTGGTTAAGTTTGTTATACGCAATAGCAAAAATTTTCACAAAACTAAAATTAAAACCATCCTATTCAATACGTTGGTAAGTGTCTAGCAGTCTTTTGTACAAAAGTATTGTTTTCGCTGTTCTAGTTAAGTGAGCTAGGTGCCAAATTAATCTTTTTTGTACTAGCTCAAGACGTAACGTGTGTGTTGCGTAATGACGCCGCCATACTATATTGCAGTTTTCCATTATATTCCTTACAAACGTATTGAATAGGATGGTTTTAATTTTAGTTTTGTAAAAAAAATTTCTTTTGCTTATAAACCCAACCATTTTGGAGCTCTTTTGTACAAAAGTATTATTCTTGCTGTTCTAGTTAACTGAGCTAGGTGCCAAATTAATCTTTTTTGTACTAGCTCAAGACGTAACGTGTGTGTAGTGTAATGAGGCCGCCATA
Source organism: Apoda limacodes (assembly GCA_946406115.1). Lineage (NCBI taxonomy): Eukaryota > Metazoa > Arthropoda > Insecta > Lepidoptera > Limacodidae > Apoda > Apoda limacodes. Next base: position 35,940,537 of record OX291541.1, on the reverse strand, counting down.
CTATATTGCAGTATTCCATTATACTCCTTGCGAACGTATTATATAGGATGGTTTTTAATTTTAGGTTTTTGAACATTTTTGCTTTTGCGTATAACAGACCCATAAATTTAACATGACATCACTTGAATGTCGTAGAAAATTACTAAATCAAAAATTCATAGACAAACTTCTCAGGAACAATATTGACAGGCCGAATTATTAGCCAAACTTAAATTCCGAGTCCCTTCTAGATACCCTCGAGGAATCAAGCCTTTTTCGCTCTTAAAAAGACGTACTATATTGGGCACCTCATCTGCAATACCGCGCAAGTGCAGTCTTCTGAACGATTGCAAGAGTCAGTAGCAATAATTGCAAGTTTGATAAGCCAATTTCGTGAAACAATTCTGTAGTAGGTGATTTTTTACATTTTATTATGTTTAATTAGAATTTTGACCAAGGAAAAAAGTTTTTATTCAGAGACTAACATTATTTTAATGCAATTTGTATTTGCTTTAACATTGTCCTGTTTGTGTTAAGATTAAGTTTAATATTGTTATAATAATTTATTTGTTTAAATGTAAGAACATACTAACAAACCTAATAAAATAAAAAAAAATTACTACCTTACCTTATCTTTCTATTAAATAGCTACATGTACATACTCATACATAGGTTTACATAAAAATGGATTAAGAATTTAATTTAAATGTATTTAAATCAGAGACATAGTGACAGTTATTATATAAGTGTAGTTTACTTAGGGGTATAAGCAGAGAAAAAAATAAAAGCGTTAATAGCCATACCAATTCCCTGCGCATACGTCGCAGGTACAGCGAATTAAATTAAAATCAAATTTGCGCCATGTACGTTGATTCAATGTTACATCTGCCAGGGATATGTTTTTAAAATATTAATAAGCATGAATGTTGTGTTTGTCTTTTAATTTCATAATTTTATTTTTTACTAATAAAACATCAAAACAAACTTAATAAAAAAGTTTTTAACAAAAAAATTTAAAAAACTAACCTTAACTCCTATCAAACACAGAATAAAACGTCACCGACAGGATTTTACAAATTATTGTATTCCTCGAGGCGTTAAGAGTTTGAACGAACTGTTTCGAAAATAAAAGGAGCCGTGGACGGTGAAATATGACGAAAAACTTGAGCATTTCTGAAAAAGTTGTGATATTGAATTTAAACACATATTTTTTTCTTATTTTTTTTGAGGGTAAAACTATAAAAAATATTACACTCGTCTATTTGTTTGTTTTAGTTTTCAGTCTTAATGCCTAGTCTGATTTTGTAATGTTAGAATTATTGTATTTCGGTTTTAGACATCAATAAAACAGCCCACAAAAGGCAACAGTTAAAAAATATACGGTCACGATTCTGAAGTATGGTTTTAAAATAATCAATGATGGCAGCTTGAAAAGAATTTAATATTTTAGCCTATTTGTATACTGGTCTAACTTTGCGTCACTATTATAAAAAACAATTCCACATCCGTAAGCTTAACTTTTGCTATCCCACTATCCTATCGTACTTATTTTATTATATTATAATATAAGCGATGCTATAGTTAACTTAATTATTATAATTAAGGAGTTACACGCTAAAACCCGAGTTTAGGACGAGCGGAACCGTTGGCAAAATCTAGTAATAAATAAATAAACTTATTACAATGTACTTATTCTACTTTTTTTAATACAAATAAAATAAAATTTAATACTTTTATCAATTTCATACATAAGTATGTTGGACTTAATGTTATCGGTCAAAAACGAAAAAAAAACTGATTTTACTCTGTCCGTATACCTAATTTTTTACGTATACTACAGAAGTCCATCATAAAAAACTTTTTTTTGTATTTGAAAAAAAAAGTAGTTTGCATCTTACAGATTTATTGTAAGTAATAAAAGTAAGCTAAAGAAACAAGTAAAAAAAAAATAGCAAAAGACTAGTAGTAGTAGTTGTAGTAGTAGAAGTTGTTATGATTGACCAGATTCAACTGACGCAATACTAGTTCTGAGAAAACTGTAGTTTTGTTAAAATAGTGTTCTGAAAAAAAAACAGAATGTGTTTCTTATTAAGTTTTTTTACAATAATGTAGGAAATATTATGTTTTATGTATTAACTTATAATTTTTATCAGTTCATGAAATATATGTAGATTTTTCTATTAAAAAAAATATTTCTGGATCTTTATTGCATAACACTCAAAATGTTAATTTAGAGTAGTATGCAGCAGAGATTCAGGGGTTTTTATAAAAAAGTTGTTGACCCTTATAATTTCATTATGTCTTGCGTAGTAGAATTTTGTACTAAAAAAACTACCAAATTAGATATTCATCTACTACATTTTACTCTTCTTCCTCAACTTTGAAATCAGGTTGGCCAGAGAAACCTTCCAGATCGTCCTCTATATTAATTTACATCTCTGACAAGCCTTTAGTAAAAATCATCTCAAAGGATAAAATCAAATATACTCTTTAGATTCTTTGACTTAGCCTCCGGTTCTATCATCTGTTTCGTTATAGGTACAGTTTACCAACGCACATTTTTTTACTAACTTATTATTATTGTATTCTTCACTTAGGTCCGACCGCATGAAGATTTTAAACATTTTCTCCTTTTGAGCATTAAGTATTTCTTTCGTGTTAAGCCAATATACTTTAGATCCATTTACAGTTTTTCTTTTCTTTGGTGCTATTGGAGGGTTATGGATCTTTGTAAAACTATTAGTTAGCAACAATTTCATTATGCAAAAAAGATCCATATCGCATAATCTCTTCAGGAAAATGAATATAAAAGTTTTACGCCGGCTCATATGACATTGAACTTTTTTATGAATTTAAATAATGAAAATTCCTAGTTTATCTCGATACCATATGACATAGATCTTTCTCGATACCATATGACATAGATCTTTCTCGATACCATATGACATAGATCTTTTTATTAAATTACATAAGTGCTATTACAGGCGTTGGTATCTTTGTTAACGTATTGTTTTGTTTAGAAAAAAACATCATAGCACTTTAACCTTTACATGGTTAACAGGAGATGCATTTTTAAGTCGTTCTGCATCCTTATCACAATTTTGACAAAATTGTCAGTTGATTCTAAAAGGCTTTCAGGAGTGTAGGTCAAAAATAAGATAACTCTAGCTATCCTGAGTCCAGTAGCATCAAAGGAGGGTTAATATGTTCAAAAATAACATTTTAACAAAATAAAATAATCTAGTATTTTATAAAATATCTATTACTAAAACAAAAGCTAATTACCCGTGAGTTGGCGGGAGTGACCCAGAGGTCGTGTATTTTGAAGGACCATTACCCGAGAAGTGGAGCGGCTGGAGCGACCGGAACGTCAATTTAGGTTCTCTCTGGTCGTATGCGACCGACATGCCCGTGTTACGGTCCACTGAAACTGTACTGTGAATGAATGTATGTATGCACGAGTACCGCTTGACACTGCCTTTATTTCGTAAAGAGCTTCAAAACAGCTGTAATAATATGATAATATTTATATTAATCCATTCTTATTTGATTCGATTTGACTCCCTCGCAGCCTAGTTGGTAGTGTGGCCGACTGCTGTGCAGAAGGTGTGGGTTCGATCCCCGCATTGGACAAACATTAATGTGATAAAAAACATTTGTGTTTGTCTTGAGTCTAGGTGTATTTATGTATAATATGTATGTATTAACAATAAAAAAGTAATATATATGTATCTGTATCCGGTGTCTGGTATCCATAACACAAGCTTTGCTTACTTTGGGGTCAGACGGCGCTGTGTGTAATGTCCAAAAAATGTTAATATTTATTTATTTTATTGCTATTATATACTACGAAATATTTTTATTATATACTACGAAAGTTAGTTTGTTTGTCATTCCTTTTTGTTCCAAATAAGAATACCATTGAGCTGAAATTTGGTACAGGGATGGAGAAGAACATAAGCTACTTTTTATACCAGAAAATTTGAATGATTCCTTCTTTATTACAATCAAGAAGTTTCCGTAGGAATCTCACGCCGATTACTAAATTTAGCGCAGGTGGGGCCGCTGGCAAAAGCTATTATAAATAAGTATTAATGTTATGAATATGAAAAAGGAGTTGAGTTGAGGAGAGTCAAATTGACAGTTTTAAAAAAAAAAATTTTGTCAATGTAACCTAATAATGTAAAATTAATACAATACTTAGCAAAATGTTTTTATGACACTTTATATATATCCTGTATTAATAAAACAAATACACAAGTGCGCCATTTGTTTCAGTTAAAAAAAAAGTAAAATGTTCTCAAGGCATTTTAGTTCCCAATGTCGTTCTTCTTCCTTAACATTTTGTTGGACAAATGTTGTGAATCTAAGAAGTTGATCAGAGAAAGACCATGAAAGGGAACCCAAAACTCGATTTCCACAAATTAAATGATCTGTTTATAGTTTTGGAAGCGGAGTGTCATGGTGCGGCTAACATAATTATCTCCAAGACTTGCAAGTCCATCATCTGTGCCTTTTCGTCAGGTGTCCAGTCAGCCACATCGACCAACCTGGACCCCATAAAGGCAGGCAATCATTTGCTATCGTAGATTTCCACCTCAGTTCAGGACCTTACATTTCAGTTCAGGACCTTACATTTTGTCCAACAATGCCTTATATCTTGTAAGCCAGTACAAGTTTATTGATTTTCATATCACATGAAAAGTAAAATGAAAACGTGAATAATGTTTTAGCTGTGCCATAAATAACGTCGTTCACAGAATTTAAAAGCTCGCTATGACTAATGGAACTTTTTTAATGGCAAGTAACGGAACAGCGAGCTTTTTATTTTAGATGGTATAATAATCGAACGTTTCTGATCAAAATAAATAACAGAATATACATCTTAGAGAAAAGTTACCTATATACATAAAAAAACATAAAATGGATTTTTTACAGAACCATTTAACGGATTTTTTTTTGAAAAAATATTATTATACTATATGGATATATATAATAAAATATAACATTGAAACAAGAGGTATAGGAGATACCTTTATGGTCACTTTGCATCAGGGAGAGGGTTCAGAAAAAAAAACAAGTGTTCGCAAGTACAACGTACAGTTATTATATACTCATTCAAGTTTAATCAACAAGTTATGTATTGATTAGTATTACCTTATCACTTAAGATGATTCCTAGCTCTTAAAATAAAGTAAAATAGATAATATATATATTACATCTTTTCCTGCCAGGCTAACAAGAAAGATAGAAACCGTAATCTACCTAAGCGAATGCGTGGGAGGTTTTGCAAAGGTTTAAATATATTTACAAGCAGAAATACGGTGGTAGCGTTCTTCAGCCTATGGCCCAGATTAAGGTAGTCTTGCACGATGGACTCTCTCAGGTAAGCTACTAGAATAGGCTGCCATCATGCATCAGCGAAAAGTAGTATGCAATGTAGCACGACTCCCCGGCGAGCTTTCTATCCAAGTTCGTACTCGTATCTATGCGTGCCTTTAGAGGTCTCATAGAGGTGACATGGACATAGCTCGACTCTTCACGCACCCAAGTTCATCGATTTACAAAGTTCTAGATCAATTTTCCACGGCAGAACTAATTATTTTGGGAGATTTTAACGTCCACCATCGGGAGTGGCTTAGTTCTCGAACCAATAATTACGCAGGGATTTCTGCTCATGACTTTGCTCAGACCTATAGATTATCTTAGCTGGTCCTTTCTCCAACAAGCTCCTCACTGGACCTTCTGCTGACTACGCGTTCTCGGACCACTGTTTCGTTCGAACTCAAGTGTCATGCACACAGCCCGATCCATCTAGTCCAACTACTTGGCGTCGTGTGTGGCATTATAAATGTCCATAACAAAGCGGGAGGTCCGGCGAGCATTGCTTTGAATAGACGTTCATAAGTTGAGTGGGCCAGATGGTATAACAACAGTGGTGCTTAAGCAGTGTGCTCCTGAGTTATGTAGTCACGCGCCTCTTCGCGCTTTCCTCTGCACTAGGCAATTTCCGTCTTCATGGAAGACTGTAAATGTGCACCCAGTGCCCAAAAAGGGCTATAGATCAGATCCATCGAATTACAGGACTATCGATATTACCTCTCTTCTCTCCAAGGTAGTGGAGCGTGTGATCAACACCCAGCTTCTAGGATACCTAGAAAAACACGAGCTGGTCAGCAACCGTCAATATGGCTTTGACTGGTGACCTTTAATGTATCTCACACACCAATAGGCACTAGCCATTGAGAGTCAGGGGGAGGCATTGGCATGTAGCCTGGACATAGCGAAGCCGTTAGATCGGGTCTGGCACTAGGGTCTTCTATCGAAGTTTCCATCTTTCGGAGTGCCTGAGGGTTTGTGCAAACGGGTGGCTATCTTTTTTTCCGGCAGACGCATACGAGCCGTAGTTGACGGTAGTTGCTCTGACAGCATGGACATTAATTCTGGTGTCACACAAGGCTCTGTGCTGTCCCTACGTTGTTTCTGCTGCTTATCAATAACATGTTGGTCATCAACAACATTTCCCACATTTCCCACAATTCCCAAACACTCCCCTTTCTATCTCCATGAGCATTGGGATCCTAGGTGTTGACATCTCCAGCGATTTTCAGTTCCGAGATCATTTGCTAGACAAGGTGAAGCTGGCGTTTAAAAAACTTGGTGTACTCAACAGAGCGAGGCAGTGCTTCACGTCGGGGCAAAGGTTGCTGCTTTACAAATTGCAAGTGCGGCGCCATACGGAGTACTGCTGTCATTTCTAGGCGGGTGCACCGGGATACCAGCTTGGCCCATTTGATTTGGATCAACGACGAGCTGTGAGAATTCCATGGGCAGGGAATTCTTTCGTCTGCAAACGCACTATACGCCCTCCAGCAATCAAGAGGTCGTCGGATTTATTGCAGCGGTAGATTTTTCCGAAGGGTAAAATTCTATCTGGAAACCCGTAGTCTTCTCAGACAGACAGAAAAGTAAAGACACATTTATTCAAACACGTTACACGTTATTTAAACGCATGAAGACGACCATGCCAGTATGCCAGAGTGTCGAGAATCTTCTAGGGTTTCTCGTATCACTGGCCCATCTTCCTAAATAAATCAGAACAGGATCTTTATCCTGTTACAATATATTTAAACAAATCTCATTTTTATTACAAAACCCTATGGCAGGTTACAAAAGATATCTGTGTGTATAAAATCAGAATCGGCGCAAGTAAATAAAGACGCGGAGTAATAAAACTGTGACATAATATGGACAGACAGAAGGATAGATAGACGTAGGGACGGAAAGGCGTCCATGACGTAATTACGGTTTCGTTTTTGCCTTTTGGCAATAAAAGATATGAGGGCATAGGCCCACCTAAACTCTTTAATCGCTGGGCACTTCAGAACGCACTGTACATATTTATAACGTAGTTTTTTAGGAATTCAAACCACATTAACCATAAATTAATGTGTTTATAATCTTATTACTATAATAGTAAAATAATAAATAGTATTAAGTACAAAGCTTAAGTGATTTATTACAAAAAAAAAATCATAATTTCAGGAGAAAAAACGTTGATATAACATTAATGTTTACTTTTTGCGTAAACAGCAAAGATGGAGGTGGTCGTAAAATTTTATTTGTACATTCTAAGACAGAAACGAAAGAATAATAGGGAACTTCCTCGGCTGCGATGGTCGTATTACTGCTTTATTGAGTAATAACTACCGTATTGGAAATTCAGAAATGCCATAACACATCGGTATTGAGTCTCATGATCTGCGAATTGTATACAAATGCAAATTTTACTGTGAAAACCTTGATTTTCCTCATAAGTAGAAGTATTTTCCATATGTATCAAGAGAATAATATTATAGTTTGTAAAATCAAATATGTGATATAGTTCCGTTTTATTCTAATAATTTGCAAAAGTTAAATATTTATTATTAAGTATTAATTTATTTCTGACTTTTTTTAAAATGCACATCAAAATACTTATTACCCGTCAATTTATTTCCATCATTTAACAAAACTAGTACTAAAAATAATCCGAAAATATGCATCATAGCAATATAGTATATTATTTTTTTTCTTATAATGCACCACGAAAAAGTTGTTCAATGTACAAAAATATTATGTTCATATCAAATATACTGATTACACATCAAAATAACCAGAGCGTAAAAATGTAATACTATCACATACAACAAAATAATGCAGCATTAAGTCTTGTATTAAGCATCTGTCAAAGAAGGGGGCATAAATATACACACGATTTTCAGATAAAACAAATATTTAATAAATAAAATTAAATTTATATTTTATATAAAAATAATAATATGAATATAATATAAAAAAAAGGTTTAAAATTAATTAAATGAAAATAAATAAGAAAAAAAAAATAATCACAAAAAAAGAAGAAATCGTTAGGTTTGGTCAATTCCACTCTTTCTGATAAAGAGTAAAGCACGTCTTAACTTGAGTCCAGATTCGGGGCGTAGCGGTGCGTGTGTTCTGTGACTTCCCTCTGGACTCTCGTTCTTGAAGGAAACCTCGTTGTCGCTACCAGAAAGGGGATGCTCCAGGTGTAGATGTTGAAGTCCACTATCAGTGCGAATGCGTGGCGTAGGTATCGGATGTGAAGGCGAAGATTAGAGTTTTGAATATTTATTAAACGTAATCGAGGAACGAAGAATCCTGTACGAAGAATCCTGGCAAAGAATCCTGGCGAAGAACCCTGGCGAAGAACCCTGAAACAAAGGTCGGTATCAGATTCCCGTAGGAAACTAATCTCGACCTTTGCCTCGATCTGCTTTCCTTCTATTGCCCTGCCTAAAACACTGGCCCTGGCCTCCAGGAAAAGCAGAAAGTGAGCAAAGGTTGAGAAAAATGAGGAAGCTGAAAATAAAATAAATTTGCACAAAAAAATATAAAAAAATGATAAGCAGCAAAAAGGCGGTGTGTGTGTGTGTGTATGGTACGTACCCAGATTTGAGGTTTAATAATTTCTAAAATTAAATAATTTGGAACGACGTGCTCGCTTCCAACTACTTTTTCATGTGCGTCGAATCAGAGGGCGCAACTGGTTTTGTTAGATTGGAAACGCCTGGTAGAAAACTAACTGGTGTGAGTGCCGAAGAAAAGTCGAGGTTAAACGATTTACGGCGCTCGTTACCATATAAGGTAGTGATGGAGTTAAAAAGGAATGAAATTAATGTTTGTGTGAGTGGATGACGTAGTATGGCGTGTAAAACTAAACTGTGGCAATAGCTAATTGCTATGCTTAAAATAAGGGTAAATTTTGGATAGTAGGTAAGTAGATATTGTCGAGTTTGTGAGTGTGAATATATTAATTAAATAAATACTTTATAACAAATAATTAATAAATAAATACGCACGGATATGAGAATTATTCTCATATACAAGACACATCTCAAAACTCGCTCAACATATATATATATATATATGTCTTAAATTTCAGAAAACACGCTCACCAAATTGAATAATTATTATACCAAAGTATTGGTATTTTATAGCATTATTTTTTTATGGTTGATTGATTATACTGAAAACTTATATCGCGCGCTTTCTATCACTTTGCCACTGAGTGAGTGCCTACCTCTAGCGATGCCTCAGAAATCGGTGGATTTTTCAAAAAACATTGGAATAGTTTGCACTGACAAGTCTCGCTTAGAAATTTCGATTATGGTGTTGGCAACATTTATTATATTGAAAAAAACTATCTTACATACGGTGTTAACAGCTGTATAAAAGATTTTTATTAAAACGACACGATTACGTCGCTGATGAAAATTATCGATGCGATCCAATGCTCGTAATGGCTCAGTTTCCTGGATGATCCTGCCGGTGGTTGTACGCTCGTCTCAAAGATTAAGCCACGCATGTCTCAAAAATTAAGCCAGGCATGTCTCAGTGCAAGCCGTTTTAAGGCGATACCGCGAATCTATACTAATATTATAAATGCAAAAGTAACTGTTTGTTATCTCTTCACGCTTAAACCTTGGCATGGAGATAGCTAACCGAATTTAGGGCGAATGAATCCGCGGGCAAAAGTTTTTGGTTCCTTAGATCTTACTCAGTTGTAGCGAATAATAAGATTATTATGACAAACTAAAATGGTACTTCACTTAAATAACTTGCATTATACGTTAAAAAAATAGAAGCTATGTTTTAACAAAATTAAATTATAAAGTTTTTTGTTCGCCAATTATTATTAAATATGCGTTCATAAAAAATCTTCGCTTTTCAATCAATAGCGATGCGTGACGAACTCAAATTGTTACTATTTTGCTGTGCAATCAGTATTTTCCATCAGGATTGAGATTTTGTATAAAAAGGAAGATTTATTGATTTGCAGTTAAATACTAGCCTATGTATTTACTAATAATAGAGGTAAGGCACAGCGAGTACTCGTTCGAATAGGCCAACTTAACAAGACCAGCGCATAGCGAGTACTCGCCCAAATAAGCCAACCAAACAATAAGAGCAAGGCATAGACGTAACAGCGACAGTCAACAGTCGATACAGTCAGGCGACGGAGACGATTATCTGTAAAAAGTCTCGAGAATTGTGAGTTTGCGGAAGTGGAAGAAAATAACAATGATTTGCTTATGTTTAAGAATATTTGTTTAACGTTTTACGAAATATTATATAATTATAAAAGAGTAAGTATGTAAGAGTCATAATTTTTATTTTAATAGGTGCGGCGTAATAAAAACAAAATAATATTTTTAATACATATTTGATAAATGAAAGGAATTTAATCATCAAAAAATAAGTAAATATAGCATTTTCAGAGCTCATTTTGTATATTCAAGAGAAAAAGGAGCAATTGCTAAAATTCTGTTTGTGTTTTTTTGTAGAAAGTTCAAAAGTAAACCGGGAAGAGTCAGCGTATTTTATTTATACTACAAGAATCTGATTTGGATATTAAGCTTTCGGATCCCGAGTGTGATGAAGAAGAAGATCATTTGAGTTAGCGAAGTCAACCCATCGACACACAGCTAATATTCTTAGACTCCGATGATGATATGCCACGTATAGATTTCTATCAGGTAGCATAAATTAGCTGATAGAAATCGTTGGCCACTGTTGAAGGAACAACCCTTTATCTCAGGCCCATCACGCAAATTGCAAAAAAGAATAGGCGAGGCATGAGAAGAGCCCTCGGCAAAGAAAGCCAATGTTCACAAGAAATGCTAAGTATGTGTGTCCAGTCAAGAGAGACCGTAGGAGTTGCGCGACCGTTGAAATAAATATTTGTGCTTATCGTGACTTTCTGCGCTACTGTACCAGCAAAAATGGTCCTGAGTAATATCTAGTTTTTTTTTTCAAAGATAAACTAGTCTTATTTTTAAAAATGACATAATACATTGACATTGATTGTTAAATTAGTAATAGAAGTCACATTCAACCAGAAGGTAAATTTTTTGTAATTTTTCTAAAAAGCTCTAATATTATAAATAAAACTTATTATTATGTAATATTTTTCTTTTTTTACTTACATACATAGCAAACAAGATATAGCTACAAAAAATATTTTATATATCATTGTAGTTCTTATTTAATTTATAACTAAAAGGCTGTACGAACCACACCCGCTGACAGTGTAACAGTTGCCCACCACTAATGACGCCGGGTTAAATATGTTTGAGAAAGAGTTAACAACTTTGACAAAGAGGTTAACCGAAGGATCCAACTCGGTTCGGCAGCGTTCGGGAATGTACGCAATATCTTTTTGAAAAGATTTTCTATCGTCCTCCAAAATCAGTGTGTGTTGCCAGTGATGACGTATGGTACTGAAACGTGATCTCTAACTATTGGCCTCTAAAGTAAACTTAAGTAATGTCGTCTTAAATAAGCTTAGAGTCACTCTGCGAACTATGGAAAGCGCCATGCTTGGTGTTTCTTTGAATAGAATCCGAAATGAGGAAATTCGCCGAAGAACTAAACTTATACCCACATTGGTCAATAGTTAGTAAGATGAAGTGGCAATGTGCAGGCCACATCGTTCGTCAAACCGATGATGGGGAAGAAAGGTTCGCATGTGGCGACCACGGCTCGGAAGACGCAGCGTGGGACGGCCTCCTACCAGGTGGGCAGATGACCTGGTTAGAGCCGCAGGAAGCCGATAAACACGGGTGGCTCAGGACAGGATAGAGACATATAAGTCAAGAATAGTTTACATTCACTAGACGTACTAATGTCATTTACATGACGTTGTATTTATGTGAAGTTCATAAAACGGGTGTTTTATACTTTATATTGTAACACTATTGCGTAATGTAACATTTTTAAATTACATCTCCAAAATATAGGTTGCTGGCGCTTAATATGTAAGCCAGTGCATTCACCTATTATACCTACATCAAATTATAGTGTTTGCTTACTTTCTCGAACGCGGCCTGTGAAAAAAAAAACCGCACGCCATTTTATCACATGGTGTTGTTTTATTTATTTTTTCCTTGCAAGTATGTGAAAAAATGTCATACGAACATTTGTGGGTTACATTCATTGCAAATTTTTTTTTTTTTTTTTATACCACTAAGGTGGCAAACAAGCTTACGGCCCGCCTGATGGTAAGCGGTTACCGTAGCCTAATAGGCTCCATTACGCCTTCTACGAAATCCTGACTCATGTGTAATGACGAACTTAGCTCACTTGTATCATAATGTACTATTTTATACTATGTGTGGCGAATGGTGCAGCTGGCACCACCCAGAGGTTCTGGAAGCGCTGCGATTGAGCGCGCCGGACGGGGCGACTGCCAGGCGCCGTGGTTTCAACACATTCAGCGCGCTAAGGTATAGACAAACCTGCTGAAGTTTTCCCCACGTTACACGCTGTTGAATTAATGAATATTATAACAGAAAATATTGATATTTTTTACTGTGGCCTGGCAGAGTTTACAGAGACGGCTCACATAATCTGTGAAAATTTTATTATTAGTTAGATTTAGACATTTTTTCCATTAATTTATAATAAAAATCATATTTTGTTCGTATAGAATCGTCTTGGGGATACTGTAATGGTGTTATAACTGGTTTTTGTTATAAATAAAAGAAAATAAAAAATTAAATTGTTCATCTTGTACAATGTGCAGTATAAAATAAAATCATGTCTAAAGTATCTTTTAAAGAAAAGTACTTGGCAACGTATTGAGGCATCAAAGTAAGCCCTCTATTCCCGCGACGCTGTAAGCTCTTTCAGTGAATGACAAATGACGACGTTAAAGGAGGAGGCTCATTCAATCTTGTGATCAGAATTCCATGTCAGTAAACACATACAACGATCAGAATACTTCTTTGTTATGAGAAACACTCAAAGGAAAAATCTATAAAAAAATATGAATTCCTATTTTTATCGAATTCGTAATCTCTATTTCTTTATTACACCAATCAATACATACTTAGAAACTAATAACTTAAAATAGAAAATCAAATAAACAAATGAATACTTAAATAAATTAAATGCCAGTAATCAAAATAAATAAAAATAATTAAATAATAGAAAATTAAAAGTACAATTGAAGTTTTAGGAGTTCAATATTAATCGCCTTTAACTTAATCTTTTTTGTAACATATGTGCACCTTTAGTGTGGTCGTTATTTCCTTGTGTAAGGCTTTATTGAATTTTAATATGAAGTTCACAAAATATAAAAGATTAACTGTTGAGTTTGTTGCAAGAATCAAGTAGTAAATGATTCGGAACCGGTGGCAAAGTTTTATAAACTTAAACTAACGATTCAAAAGTGCTGTTTAAAAGTCTACTTGAATAAAATGAGTTTCTAAGTGCCTTCATGTGTATGTAATGCATTTACTTTATTAGGAACCAAATATCACAACCGAAACATTCATTTCAAAATGTTATAAAATTAAAGACCGATTGGCGCAAATATAGAACGTTAGGCTGACATGGCAAATACGAATACAAATACAAAAACATTTATTTGAGAATATGGGTACATAAAAGATGTTAACATTAAGCATATAAGGAGTCACCATACCCTACCTCATAGAAGGCGTGCAAATACTATTTATATTATAATGAATTAACTAATTATATATAGAATTATCTAATTATATATAGAATTTACTAATTATATATTATTATTAACACACATTTCTATTTAAACATATTAGTACATTATTCAATTTTTAGGGTTCCGTACCCGAAAGGTAATTAGGAACCCTATTACTAAGGCTCTTCTGTCTGTCCGTCCGTCTGTCACCAGGCTGTATCTCATGAACCGTGATAGTTAGACAGTTGAAATTTTAACAGAAGATGTAAATATTTAAGGGGGCTCCCATACAACACACGTATTAATATCGGCAACAGGTAGACGCTTCGCGCGTCCGGTTATTTAGTTAATGAGGTGCTTCATACGCCTAAACCCCGTAATGGGACCTTGCGTGTGCGAGGGGTTAAAATATGCACAGAATATTTAGTTATATAGTCACTTTAAAAATCAATAATTAAAATAAAACAAATATTTAAAGGGGGCTCCCATAAAACAAACGTGATTTTTTAGCCATTTTTATAGATAATGGTACGGAACCCTTTCGTGCGCGAGTCCGACTCGCACTTGGCTGATTTTCTACAACTTATCATTCAAATACTCTCTGATTTTTTTCTCTACTAGGAAATTTCGCAATCATTTTTAAACTCTTTAACATTACTTAGGTCACGAATAATGAGCAGCTTATTTATAGATCATTGGAGCCATATAAACAACACTATTTTGTAAAAAAACTAGTTGTAGCCTGTGGTAATTTCAATTTACCCGGAAATCTATTATTTGTACCAGACTTGCATAGATCCGGTTTCGCGTCGCGGGAACAAATACAGAAATATCAAAAATATAGTGAAGGAAGTGTTAGAGTACCGAGTTCTTTAAAATGTGGTTTGCAACTTTAAGTTTGCTTAATACCGCACATTGCTTTTACACATCGTTTTTGAGATTTAAATACTTAATTCTTTGTCTGTAGAATTTTCCCAAAATATAACTCCATACCTGAGACTAGAGGCTACATATCCATAATATGCTGTAATAACTACCGATTTATCTACAAATTTACTGAGCATATACAAAGCATAAAAAAGAATTATTTACTTTTTTACACACAGAATCCACATGCTGTTTCAACGTAAGTTTGTTATCAATTTGCATTCCTAAAAACTTTTTTGTGTCAGCCTCATTAATCTTAGTACCAGAATAGGTGATGTCTAGTGCTTTATTATGGTCGCGTCTTATTGTAAATGTGTGCTTTGTGTTTTTTCCAAGTTGATTGTAAGACTATTTAATTGTAACCATTCTATTATTAGTTTCAAACTGTGATTGATATCGGTTTCTATAGTATTGTGCAACTTGGAAAATCATTTAAATAAATTGAAAACAAAAGAGGCCCGAGAACATGCCTTGCTGGTACACCAGTTCTAATTCGACGCAAAGAAGATTCAAATGTTATTTCTCCTTTAAGTTAGAAGAGATATTATTTATTCGAATAACTTGAGACCTATCACTGAAATATGATTCGAAAAGTTTTAACGCAACACCTCTTATTCCGTGATTGTGTAACTTTTGTAATAGAATATTATTATCTACAAATTGAAAAGCCCTGGTGAGATCCATAAATAATGCAGCCACAGGTAAATTGGCCTCTAAGTTTGTTACTACCTATTGAATTAAGTTAAATACAGCCATATCTATTGTTTTGTTTTTCCTAAATCCAAATTATTCTTTAGCAAAAATGTGATTTTTTTCAAAAAAAAATATAAAAATTGTTGTAAATGACCTTTTCCAATATCTTTGAAAAGATTGGTGGCAACGCAACTCCTCTATAGTTTGTTAAACTTTCTACATCACCCTTTTTATGAATTGGTTTTATAATCGATGTCTTAAGTTTTAAAGGGTAAGTTCCATATTCAATGCAAAAATTTAAAATATGGCACAGAATTGGGGCTATTATTCTACAAACGTATTAAACAACATTAGTAGAGATTTCATCGATACCTGTGCTTGAAGAATTTTTTACTCTTTAGTTCGTAATACATAACATGCACGTAACAAAAAATCTAACTCCGATATAATATCGATTATCTTACGGTTTTTTCTAATAGTAAGCAAAGGAAATCACTAGGCATACTTATAAAAAGAGTAAAAAGTGATTGTATTGTCGATTTTGACATTGAGTTTCAAAATGGCGTCCCAATCACGAACTGTTCCCGCGCATGAGGTAAGAATTATTATTTTTTATAAATGCGTAATTTACCTTGATAGTATATGTTATTTATGTTTTGTGTTCGCATGCTATAATTTTAAATTTAAAATACTACTAACAAAGCAAGTTTGTGTATGCTATAACCTGTTGAAGTTGAATGTAAGCTATAGTTAACATTGCGAAGGTACCGGTGTTGAACACGAGGCTACGTATGTAAAAAATAACTAACATTGCGAAATGATGGAGGATGTACATTTTGGCTTTTTATTATGGTAAATATGGTGTTGGAGTGGGTTTGCATGAAAATTGGCTTAGTTTGTTCTAGCGTAACCTGCGCTTAGAGCGTGTAAGGAAGTTACTGGCACTTGTCCCACTACGTGATGATTCCTCCAGCGATAACAGTATACCAGAAGATGGCAGAGAAGATATAGTAAAAGACGATACCGATTATAGCTCTGAACCTCGCTCTCTGGATTTTTCATTTGAGAGACTTAATATTTTGGAAGATTTGCATGATACTTTTTTGTTTGAAGATGTAATACAACCCTCTCCATCTATTTGTGAAGTTCTCGCGACATAAAACTTACCACAAGATTTGCCTACCATTCAATCAACATCATCTGTTTTGTCTGTTCCATCAACTCCTGAAGCTTCTAGTGTTCGTAAGAAAACTCGCTCCAAAAATACAAGCAAACCGTTACCAACATTATTGACAAAGAAAAAGAAACTGTTTATTCGAAAACCTTTGGATTTTAAATGGGAAAGCGTTAAATTTAAAAATCCTGCAACATTAGAAGAGTTAACTTTTACTGAATTTGGTTCTGATTCAAAGTCGCCATCCGATTATTTTTATGATTTTTTCAGCCAGAATGTTATCGAAATAATTATTGAAAATACTAATTTATAAGTCATACAAAAAACACTCAAATCCAAATAATATTTCGCATGAGGAATTTTTAGATTTTATTGCAATAAATCGTTTGATGGGTGTCGTGAAGATGCCATCTTATCGCGACTACTGGAAGAAATTTTTTAGATAAAACCTTATTGCCGATGTTATAAGTCTCAAGTGCTATGAACAGATACGTCAATTTCTACATTTTGTTGACAATTCCCAACAAAACGAAGATCGCTACTTCAAAGTTCAATGGAAAAAATAAAACGTTTTTTTAAAGAGGCCAAGTCTAAGATTGAGGTTCCATGTCCCTAAATTGTGCAGTTCTATAACTCCCATATGGGGAGAGTAGATTTGTGCGACGTGCTGATTTCACTGTTTCGCACTAATTATAAAACAAAGAGATGGTACATGGCGTTGTTTTCCCAAATATTAGATATTTGTATAAATTACGCATGGATTATGTACAGAAAAGATTATGCTCGACACAATAAAACTCCAACCACTTTAAAAATATTTAGAATTATGATTTACTATGAACTTCTTTCGAAACATCGAATATCTCCTGCGACGAGCTTGTAAAAAAAATTCAAAGGCCGTCCGGAACTAAGACCTACTGATGCCATTCGCCGTGACAACGTAGGTCACATGACTATACTTCAGCGCCAGGTAGATGAAAATTTTGTAAGAATGGCATGACAATGTAATATGTTGCAAGTGTAATTTAAGATTATGTTACGTGAAAAAACGCAACCGTTTCAAAAACTTTCATGACCATTGATTATTACATTGTCTCCAAGCATTTTCTTTTTATATTTTTCTGATTATTAAAAACATATAATAAAAAAACAACAACAGAAGATACAGAAGTTTTATTATCAATTTTTTGTAAAATTCGGAACGCTAAGAATACATAACATATTTTTTTTACACTTAAAACATGCCTGCTTCGCAACGTCATGTATTTTTAACATCCAGTTTCTAAAAAAAATATAATTTCAGATTTTTTTTCTATTTTTTTAATGTTGCTTACGACATTCTTAGATAGAATTATAAAAAAAAATCAATTTTCGCTATAAGATCTGTTGCGAACTAAAGAGTTAAGGAGAGTATAATTTTTAATATATCATCTGGTGTGCAATGTTGCATAAATATAGAATTATTGTAATTTATGGCACTAGCTCTCCTTTTCATTGCATTATTTGAATATTTTTACATTCTGTTAGATCTGTAAAATAATCATTAAAGACATTACAAATAGCCTTTGCTTTTTCATAAAACTTGTCTTTATAACTAACTTTACTAATATTTTTCTTAGGGTATTGTGATTGGCGATCGTGACAAGGTTCGACTCCTGGTAAAGATAATCTATATTGTTCATCATATACGCGTATATTGGTCCACTGCTGGCCATAAACCTCTTTTATGGCGCACCATTTATCAATATTATTACGATTTATAAATATCATTGTAAAGTTGGCTTGACTCTGTTTTCTTCCCGGAACGGCGATAAGACGAACACCTGTCACGTGTTGTGGGACACAATACCATCAGTTGAACGTGAATGTCACTAGCATCAATTTGTAATATCTCTGACCACCTATTCGGAGATAGGTGTGGTACGGTAAATCTACTTGCCATATCATAAAAAACGTTTGTTTTGATTGCATTAACACTACATTTCTCTATAAAGTTAATTTCCAAACAAGTCCGGCCACTACTGAAATATAATATTACTAGCTTTTGCCAGCGGCTCCGCCCACCCTAAATTTGGTTATCGGCGTGGAATTTTTACGGCAAATCCATGATTATACTTTTTGAAGTTTGCTGTAGCAGGCTATGGTTTGTTCGTGAAATTCAGTTATAGTTACTCCCGCGGGAACTTTTGAACTTTCCACGATAAAAAGTAGCCTTTGTCCTTCTCTATATCTTTAACTATCTCTGTGCAAAACTGAAGCTCACTTCGATGATCTGTTGCGACAAGATTGAGTGAAGAGTGAGGTTGAACTTTTGAATTTTCCATTCCAAGACTATCAGGACCTAACCTATTTGTGTGCAATTTTTCATGAAACTCGATGAAATCGTGATTAAGTAAAAAAAAACAAACATCCAAATTATCGCATTTATAGTATTAATGGGCTAGCTGGTAATTAATGAATTTTGTCCGTGGCTCCAACTGCCTTAAACTTGGTTATCGGCGTGGTATTTTTAGGTCAACTCCTTTATTATACTAGTGAAGTTTGCTATAGCAAGCTATGTATAGTTCTTTTAAGCTCGGTTATAGTTTTTCGGGATAAATGTCCTTCCTATGTCCTTCCATCTATCTTCATACCAAATTTCATCTAAATCTGTTCAGCGGTTTAAGCATGAAGAGGTTACAGACAGACAGACAGACAGAGTAACATTCGCATTTATAATATTAGTATGGATAGTTTAAATAATTGAGATTTTACTATATTTCTAAAAAAATATTAAGTAACATTAATTAGTAACATTTAAATGCTACAAATAGACAATACCATTTTTTCATACAAATGAGCTAAGCTGCTCATTACAGACGAGGTGTGAGAAGGTGAGGGAGTAATTCAGCCGAGTGTGTATTGAGCAGAGCTCACAAGTGTCATACAACTGTTTTAAAAACACTGGACCGACTGAACATACTTATGTTAGTGTAAAAATATTGTCAGAAGTTGATATTTAATGAAATCTTATAGTTTTGATATGTTTTTAACAAGCACGTTGGATTTATTTTTCCAAAAATAATAACTTAGTTCATAGACATAATTTTGTATTGCTAAAAATAAAAATAAAAAACTGTAAAGTAAAAGGCACTTGTGTGGCAATTGTCATTACATTCATGTGTAATGGATACTATTAAGATGCTAAAAATTGTGCATAAAAGGCTGTTTTATGAGCAAGTGTGTTCAAAAGTATCTATTTTGCATCGCTAAGTGCGTGCAAAATTGCAGCTCGTCGCAGTCAAAATTTAACACAGAACGTGGCAATTTACATAAAAGCTTAAATGCCTAGCCATGTGTTTTGCGAACTGCGAGGTCCAGCCCACGGTAGTTATTTAAATTGATAATAATAACAATAATTGCTAAACATTACATACATTTCCATTTACAAAACCGGACACAAAAATTTATATGAATACTCTTTTTGTAAAAACCTACATATTTATACACAAATGTTCATCACATAAAATATGTTTGTTCTGTGCCGGTGTCGAGCCAGGCAGTCATCACTACCAGACCAAAAAAACTACGGAGTAGCTATCTTAACATAGGCCTGACTAAAATTTATTCGCCTTAGCCGTTCCACTGCAGGGCCACCGCTCTCTCTCTCTCCTTGAACAAGAAAACTAAGGCTCTCTGACTTGGCTTAGCGACTGCCGTCATATTATGACAACAGCCAGAACCGATGGTTTAATGTGCCCCATAAGAGCTCAAAAATGGGTCACTAGGTGGTCACCCACCCAGAAAATGACTTTTCGCATAACGTTTCTGATAGACAAATATAACTTGGCAACAAGCCTTTTTGTGTGTTCTCTAAAATAAGTAATATTGTTAAATTAAGTAGATCTTATCTTAATCGTGTAAATTATACTAATATATTGTACATTTTATTAATTTTATTTAAAGAAACAACTATAGTCACAAACTAATAAAATTTAATATGCAACACGATTTCGTACAGAAAGGTAACCATAGAAACTAAAGAAATAAAAAATAAAGAGAATAAAGATACTAAAACTGACAGGTGAGTGTTGCCATTCAGGATGGCGTTTATATCCATCATCCTCCCTTAAATGCAACCAGCACTGCATAGATCATGTTTCGTCCTTGGTGTAGCTTTGGTAAGTGAATCCGCTGTCATCATTGTGGTATCAACTTACTTAATCGATAGCTTGCTACTTGCAATTCTTTGCTTACTACAAAGCTAAAAACTTTTATTAGATGCTAATTTAATTTAATTTTGACTATCCCAAATATTTTTAAAGAGCAAGAATTTTCTTTAAGCCACAACTCCACATTAACCATAAGGCTTCCCGTGCTGCTGAAGATAGAGACATATACTCTGCTTCTGTTGTAGATAACGCTATGGTTGGCTGTCTTATAGATTGCCAAGATATAGCTAAACCCAATAATAAAAATACATTACAGGAGTGGCGATCTTTAGAATTTAAAACCCAATCAGCATCATAATAGCCACTTACCAGCCACTCATTTCCGTTAAAGGAACTACTATGTAATATTTACTTAAAAAGTTTCATTTCTGCTTTTCAACACTAAGTTTTTAGTTTCGTAATATAACCTTTAGCTTTTTGTTTCATTACAGTAGCCAATAAATATAACTTTCTGTGCCATAGCTTTACAACCGAAAACTTTTAAATTGCTTACATCAGGTTTCTTGCCACATCATACTTCTTCAGGAGTTTTGAATTTCAATGCCTTTGTTGGGATCTGTTGATTATATACACGGCGGTTGATACTGCTTCTCCCCAAAAATATTTCGGCAAGCTGGAATATACTTAGCTCGTTTAACTATGGTACATTCATTATTTCCGCTTAACCATTTCGTTCCGGCCCTATGGATTGGAGGTTTAATGTAAAATACTTGCCACCCCTCTGTAACTAGTAACAAGTTTACCTTCTCCCCTGTCTCCGAGGATAAGGTACGCAATACTATTAACAGTATTAAATCGAAAGCCACCGGTTTCGATCATATTAGTAGGAACATGATTTCACTAGTTTTACACCAAATAGTAACTGTTTAAACACACATAATTAACTTTTCCCTATATTCAGGATCATTTCCTACCGCTTGGAAAACTGTTTTTATAACACCACTTCCAAAAACTGCCAGTCCAAGTTTTATAAACCAATTTAGGCCTATATCTATACTACTATTTCTGTCTATAATTATCGAAGCACTAGTTCACAAACAACTAACACTTTTCATCAATAGTAACAATATTTTAACATAATATTAATCTGGTTTTCGTTGTGGCCATAGCACGTCTACAGCACTACTCAAAATTATTGAAGATCAAAATCATAGAGAATGGAACAGTTGTTCTAGTGTTGCTCGACTTTTCTAATGCGTTTAATACTGTGGATCATGATCTCTTGTTAGCATTACTCGCGAGGCTTGGTATCTCATCCTCTGAACTAAAATGGTTCGACACCTATCTTTGTGGACGCCGTCAGGCAGTGCGCGCCAATCGCTCTACATCCGATTTTTGTGAGCTGTCTGCCGGGGTTCCGCAGGGTGGGATTTTCTTTATATAATTTACTTTTTATTATTAATACTAACAATTTGTGAATGAGAATGTATGTTTTACCTACGTTTTTCATCTTATTTCTTTTTTTTGGACTTTTTGTATTTATTTTTATAAAATATTTTTTATATGATACTCCAGTGTTATGCTCGTGGGATTTGTTTACATATACACTTAGAATGTGGCCATGACTAGAAACCAGTTTGTGAGTTTAAGGCTCACATAAATGCTGAGTCAAAGGCCATTTCATTGGTATGGAGACATCCTCCATTTTTGTTTACTTTTTATGTTTAGTGATATGTTTAGTATTTTAAATTTGTGTTTAAATTGTAAATTATTTATGTATGTTGTCTTTGTTTCAATGAATAACCGCTTTTCTTTCTTTCTTTCTTTCTTTATCCCCACTATTGTTTTCACTTTTTATAATTTCGGTCTGCAGAGAAATTTGCAGTTCTTTTCACCTGTATGCTAATGACTTTCAACTTTATAGCCAAGCTGCGGCGAATGATATTAATATTGCTGTGTCTAAATTAAACAGGGACTTAAAGCAATTAGTCTGCCAAATTTGGTGTTAAAGGAAATCCCACTAAATGTCAGGCGATAATATTGGGGAGTACTCGTCAACTTTAGAAACTAGATCAAGTATATGTAAATCCTGTCTCATACGAAGATTTTACCATTTCCCATAGCTAGACGGTAAAAGATCTTCGTTTAATAATATACAGAGATTTAAGTTGGAGATGTATGTTATTGTTATCATCTACTCAACAACTGCATTTGTTTCGTATTTCGTCTTCGTAAATATCATATCTCTTATTATCGAATTTAACCTAACTGGCATGTCTTAAAAGGACGACGCCAAATGCGAATGCTCTGTACGCTCTTCTCTATTCTACACAATCCATATTCATCATCCTATTTGAAAACCAAATTTCAATATCTCAGTGATTCACATTCACAGTCTCTTCACTCTTCCAAATTCCTGAGATTAAAAGTCCCATTTCACGGAGCCGGTTTTATCTCTAGTTTCTTTTCCTGTCAGGTTGTACCACTCTGGAACGCGATACCCGTTGATATCAGGAAAGCACCATCTAAATTATCGTTTAAAACTGCATTACGTACACACTATCAGAGAGAAAATTAACTGATTCAGACGATATAATGTACGTGTTTATTATATTTATTATAATTGTATTTTCATTATATATAGATGAGAGATAGACATAGTTTTCTTTTATGGACATTATTAAATGTTATAAAATTCAATTGTGCGCATCACCATTATTGTTTTTGTATATTTTTTATGCATTTCGAAGACTGGTAATGCCATTAGGCATTAAGTCCGTCCTTTGTATTTCAAGAGTAAAATAAAGTTTTTTAAATAAAAAAATAAATGAATTACCTGATGGTTTCATAATCAAATTTTTTATCCAACTGATTCTCAACAAAGCATTTAAATTCTTTAAGCCTCAACTTTAGATTGCAAAAAAAAACATAAACTTTACGAGAAAAATCATCAATAAACGTTATAAAATATTTTGCACCACCGATAGACTTATTTTCCATGTATATATGTGATATTAGATTGGATCAAACCCAAGAGCTGTGAAGCTCTTGTACAAATATTTCGGAACGATTGTAATGTCTGTTTTCCTTCTAGATAAGTACTACAAATCATTTTTTACTTAAACTTGACAGCGGTAAATTAGCTCGAATTGTAAAATCATTAATTTGTTTTAGTTGCACTTAATTGAAATTTAAGTAACCAAATCGCTGAAGCCATAAATAAATCGGTGTATGTAATGCATAAGCAGTCTCATTGACCACATACATGTTATTTTGACACTTGGCTGTTAGAACTAATTTAACTAATGTAAATTATTTTAGTAAATTAGTAGCAAGATGAGGAGAGTGCAAACAAAACATTTCTGAACTTAATGTTTTCTGTCACATCAGGTATTACATCCTGGTAACTTTTTGTTGAAACTTCCACACCCCTGCACTTCTAGCTGTTTATTGTCAGCAGTTTTGATTGAATGTATGGACGCTGGTTGAAGTTCATACATCCAACTTCGGTTTATAGTCATATGCATGCTGGCACCAGAGTCAATGGACCAGCAATCATCTACCGCAAATAATGCAGCTGTAAAACCAGAATTATCATAAGTATCACTATTATTGCCTTTATTCGTATATTTATTTTTAGAATTACAAGTCAACTGCCCATATTTATTACAAGCAAAGCAACGGAGACCTTTGAATGAAAAAAAGTTGAATCAGATGTCTTTACTTCTTGCAGTGACTTTACAGAGTTCTTCTCTTTCTACTTCTCCTTCTTTTTACAGAGTCTGCACTAATCAGTACACCCAAACTTTCAATCACCATAATCATAGGTCCATATGTGTCTGGCAGACCTGCATGCAATAACGTATTAAAAGATTCATCATCGACACGGAAGCCTATGTTTCTAAGTTTGTGTGCAGTAGACATGACGTTATTAACCTACGCTTCAACATTACTACAGCTATAGCACGGACGCGAATCAGAAAGAATTTCGAACATTGATCTTTTACTTTTTAGCCTGTGGTCAGTGGTCAAATAGTAGTAATTTCTGATGACAGCGGTCGATCATCGCATCTGTACGAGCGCGACGGCAAATAATTATGCGCATGCAACAGAGACAAAAAGTGACCGGTCATTGAACGAAATTCTTATTGCTTCGCGTCCGTGCTATATCTAAACTCGTAGTAATAAAATCTCGTAACAATCCTGCCTTTCTGGTCAGTCTCGAGTTATCAAATGCCTTTTCCAAGATACACCATACCTTTTTAGCACATGATGCTTCTTGAATATGCACATAATTTACTAGATTTATCAATATTTTATATTTATTTTAGACTTGGCCTTGCGATCCTTTTTGGCATCCATTTTGTACTCTGGTGGCTCCACAACATTCCAACAACTTCTCATAATCTACGTTAGTTTTCACGGCATAATTCCACGTATTATAATTGTAACGGTCCGTTAACTTTTTATTCGTAGCAATTGGATTGATGAAAGACAATGCTGAAATACAGAGCACGCTGGTATTGTATAGGTTATATGCTAATCCGATTTAAATTAACTTTATTTTCGATAAAGAAAATAAAAACACCTAATGGGCGTGCTGTGCCTGTGACCTAATAATCTTATAAAACTAAATTTCAAGTAACAAGTATCGTCACAAACTAATAAAATTTAATTTTACAACACGAAAGTTACAGAAAGGAAAGAAAGAAGAGGAAAGAAGAAAGAAAGTAGACAGAAAAAATAGAGATATACTGAAAGTGACAGGTGTGTTGCCATATCGGGATTGCGTTTATATCTATAAAAAATAAATATTTTCATAACCAAGATGCAGTCCTTCTTGAATCCTGCAACAATGAGGCACAAACAACGCAAATATCAACTAATAAATAGCACAACAGAACTCTGGCCAATGCAAAACCCCACTTCATATTTGGTCTTAAATTACGTTCGTTACGAAAGTCACAAACAACTGCTTCTGACTTATAAAGTTTGTGTATTTTTAAGAAATACATTAAAAATATAACATACATAATCTTTCGTCATTTGAAATTTATCATAAATTCCATATTTATGGCTACATTGTCAATGTATAAATCAAATTAAATCAAATGAAACAATATTTATTCAAGTAGGTTTCTGAGAACACTTTTAAATCGTCAATACAATGTATAAAATGTTAATTTCTTCTAAAATGCTAATTAATACGGAGCGCACCATGTGAAGCGTCAAATATCGTCAATCGTGTGACGGAATTCATTTAAGTGTACTCCGATTTTTATTAGTACTAGTAGGATATATAAACACATAATTTATATAATTAAGTTAGATCCTTATCTAACCCTAACATTCCAAAAGTAGATTCAGCAATTTTTATGTATACAACAATTGAGTTTATAAAATACAAAAGTTGCCAAAACCTCAAAATCACCTTTATGCTTCACGTAAAGTAAAATTGAAATTGTGTTCGTCGACGTAGAAAATCAATTTCACACCTAACCGCGGTGTTTTCAATAACATCTTTAGATGTAAAATTGAGAGCAATATTAATATACCTATATATATTTATTATACGATTACATTATTATTGCTCTTAATATATATGTTTTTTTGGAGAGATGATAAATCTTCTTAACAAAAATAAATATTCGTATAAACTTGTAGTCGGTGGTGACCTAGTAGCGTCAGTATCTTCCTTGCATCTGAGAGGTGGAGGTTTAAGCTCGGCGTGTACCAATAACTTTTCTTAATTTCTCAAGTACATCGTTTAATCACACCATTAGCTTTTTAGTGAAGGAAAACATCGTAAGGAAACGTGCATTCGTCCAAAAGACGTATGTAAAGTCCATAAAACTAATTAGACCTACGTGCTGGACTTCCAAATCACCCTCGGTAACTAGGGCATCACAATAACTAGTTCTCAAAGTGGTTGATTTAAAGTAATAAAGCAAGATCTAAGTTCGATTCCCTTCTGACTAAATTCAGAGAATTGTGTTATGGTGAGTTTATTTAATTATTCACCTTATAACAGGACAGGTTAAAGCAGTAGTGCCCTGTTACCGAATGCACCGGCTAGGTGCTCAGAAGGAGGAGAAAAGATAGAGGGAGTTCAAAAGCGAGTAAAGAAACACTTTTCATGACTAAGGCAGGTTATATTAGTATACTCTTTCATTATATAGTAACAGCTTTTAATGCACAATATCCTAATCACATAGGGTGATTCTTAACACTTAAATATCTAGATCACAGCTACCTAATTCACGATCATATAGGACTACCTAAATAAATAGAAAGATAGTCAAACGCAAGCCTGCCTACACAGATTTTAAGTGTAGTTTTTAAAGCTTTTATTAGGGAACTAGTACACTCAGGTCTCTTCGGCCTAGAGCCCGATTCGATGTCTTGCTCGCTGTAGGCCCCTTCAGGTCAGCACCGCCGTAGAAAGAAAACGCGGACGGGACTGATTTTACGTGGCCTAACAGCGTGTGGTGAGTAGTGAATATGCCGCCCGTGGCAGGCACAAGGTAAGGCCGCACGTGGCTAGCACAGTGCAAGACCGCACGTGAACGTAGCTCGCCAGTAGCTTCGGCGTAGAGCAGGTCGCCCCGTAACCTTCGTGTGTAGCGGTGTTCAAGATAGCACCCCTACTGCACAGGCCGAAGGTTTGGAGTCAAGGAGACTCCGGACAGGCCGAGGATTTGGAGTTTAGTAGACTCCGGCCTTCCCCAGTAAAAGAACAGCAAAACAGCTGCCGTGCGCCGTCGTTAGAAAACAAACGTGCACCCGCATACAAAGACGTCTTCTCACGGACCTCAGTTTAGGTGTAGAGCCGTAGTAAAGCAACATGTATACGTAGTATATATATACTAAGATCCGTACTGTCAAGGAGAAAGAGAAATGGATTAGAGACTTACCAATAACTCAAAAAACACAGAACGAGAGAAAATAAATATACAAAATTACCGAGGACGGTTTTCTTTTATAGCATAGAAGTTGATATGCAGCAATTTGTAATTTAATAATAGAATCCGTGAAAATAATTATCAACAGATTTTTTTCACGACTACGTCAAGTATCTACGTAAAGTGAACTATTTTGACTTGATGTCAAACATCTAGATTCTTTGATCTCTAAATTTAAATTACCACAGTGGTAATGGACCTAAGAGCGAATGCCCAGAAACTTCTATCGTTTCCTACATCATCCGGTCCTTTACCGGAGACGGATCACCGGAAACGGTCGTTCCGTTATAACCTTATATTTTTTTTTTTGCAAATGTGATATAACCTCTCGTTAGTAATTTTCTTCTTATCACTCCTAATACACAATGTTACTATTGTGATAGTTTCATCATGTCCTTCCGTCCGTATGTCACAGCAGTTATAGGTCCACCATCTTTGCTTCGATTTTCATGCAATTTTGTTGTAAAATTGTGATTTTTTAAAAAGGTAGCTCTCTATACGTTGAACTGAGGGATGAAACTATTTTTTCGCACCCTGCGCTACATATAGGGTACCGACAGATAGGTCTCCAAAAATTCTAGGAGTTTTCTAGCTTGGTGAATGCGCAGAGTTGAGTTGAGTTGTGTCTTCGTAGAATTGAAACGGACCAAGTTTTCCCATCACAAGTTCTCCGCAGTTTTCCTTCAAAAGAGAACGGTGACAAGGCCCGTATAATAAACGTATCCGATTATATCATCTGTATAGCAATGTATGTTTGTCGATAGTTATTGATATTCAGAAGAAGCAGCGTAGGAGGCAGCACAGAGCCTTGCCAGACATCAGCATTAATGCCTATGCTACGACAGCGACTACCGTCAACTACGGCTTGCATGCCTCAGCCGGAAAAAAAGCTGGCCGAACCCAAGGGCAATGAGGCCGCTTATTCTTTATGCTTCTTACTTTGAAACGTTGTTTCAAGATATTCGGTAGAGTGTTAATGTAAATTAATATTTTTATATAAAATATGCAGTCGAAAGTATAATCTCGAGTCAGAAATTGAACCTGTTACAAATCTTACATTCGTGTAAGTGCTCTACCAATTTATCTATCGAGGCACAAGTACAGAAATACGCTCATTGCGAATGTCACAATGTATAATATGTATATTTACAGTATAGTGTGCAACATAGAAAAATTCATTTACATATTTGTTTTCCTATTAATGCATTTTATAAATATTTATAATTTCCTTTGTGCATTGTATGTCGAGGTTAATTCACATTGTACGTCATGTAAGTCATGTTCTTATTAATTCATATATAGAGTAGGTCATGTTGAAGGTAGGTTAAGGTAGTGAAGTTAACAGGAAAAAGAAAAAACATTTATTCTATCTGTCTATCCAGATTTGTAATAGAAAGCCCATTTTGGAAGTTAGAAGAGACCTTAATTATTTACTTTATTGTTTATCTTTGTTATCACAGTAGCACCTCGTTTATTTCAACCACTTGAGACACGATAATCTTAAATTCTTAACTTTGTCCAGATACACTGCTATCAGAAGAAGTGTTGCAACGATCAGCTCACCTCGTGAGACGCAGAACTAAAGTGGTTGGTAAAAAAATAGGCATCTCCCACATTATGGTGTGTATGACCAGCTACTGGTTACCCCTATATATAAAAACTATTAGGGTATATATGTCGCAGCCATCTGGGTAAATTAGATCGTTAATATAAAAAGATTTTATCATATAACTGAACAGATTACTATATGAAACTTGGCTGAAAGGGTCCGCTCGCTTTGTTCGCTCCGCATCTACCATAACAAAAGAGAAACTAAACCTAACCCAACATACATGACTTATACAGTGTGATTTCTGTTCCTTTCTTTTCCATACTTGACGATGTGCCAAGGCATTCAATTACGTGGCTAATTTAACCAGATGGTTGCGCTTGCGAGTTATATATATCTTCACTTACAGATGAGATTCATAAATAGATGAGATTTATAATAATAGATATTTATGAGATTCATTTATTCTTTATCACAAAATGTGATGAGAAATATTAAATTCGAAAATACAAAATAAAATTTTAAGTAAGATAAAAGTATTAATGAAAAAGCAAATTAAACCTCTAAGCATTCATTACACTCGCTACTGACGGTTTTTCCAAACATACTTGCACATATAAGAGACGTTATCTTCAAAGATCATGAACAACTCCGTGAAACTTCGTATCTTTTTCCGTAGCAAAGGAGTTTCAAAGTTGCAAAACTGGCGGAAAGCCAAGAAAGTACCGAAAGCTGGACACACAAACAACGAAAGTTTCTTCAGATTATAATACTTAGCTGCAGTGACGGAACATGCGATTTGTATGTCGTCGAAAGTTTATTAATGAATAAAGATACCTATGTATGTACACGAAGGTAATCAGGAAAAAAATTAAATAAACAGAGAGTCATAAACGAAGAAAGATTATTTCTATGTATGTATTTTTATATTCTTAATTCTATGAAGATTTTGTGTATTTGTATGATTGACGTACTAGAACTTATACAAGTCACTCGGAGTTGTTTTTACATGAAGGTCATGTTATAAGTAAATATGTATTTTATGTTTCAACAAGAATAAATGCTGTATACTTTGTATTAGACGACTCCCTAGCAGCCCATTTGGTAGCGTGACCGACTGTTGTGCAAAGGGTGTGGGTTCGATTCCCGTACTGGACAAACATATATTTGATTAACATGTGTATTTATATTTGTAACATGTATGTATTTACAAAAAAAGTAATATATATGTTTTTATATCCGTTGTCTGGGATCCATAACACAAGCTTTACTTACTTTGGAGCCAGACGGCGCTGTGTGTAATGTCCAAAAATATTTATTTATTTATTTATATTAGTGTATTTGTAAAACTAAGTTCATTATACTCCATTTCATATGATATGTTGCGGGTGATACGAGAGTTGTTAATAATAATGTAATCATTTTAATTGTATTTGATAATAATGCTATGTATATCTCCGAAACTAAATATTCAAACATGGCCAAATTAAATATATAAATTTGCCTATAAATTGAACAATGTAGTAGTTTATTAGCTTGTACTAATAAATATAATATTAGGATACATTTTTTAAATATTCTATGATAAAAACGAAAATTTAAAAATTAATTAAATATCTAAAAATAAATTAATTAAATGAGGACTTTTTTGTTGTTTTCTTTCTTTATTAGTTTGTACCTTGCTCAGCTTTAGGGTTCAATTTATGAAACTGAACAAACATCAAATGCGATTTACAATACTATTTTTCATTAATAGTGTGCATCCTGTCTCAATAATTCGAGGTATTGTCTTATTAATACAATGCTCTGCGCTTTCCAGGCTTGATTTAATTATTGTCATCTCGCAAAGCTTTCCCACGTAGTTTATTTAGAAATGTGTATTAGTTATATTATAAAACAGTGTATTTTAACACAAAACATGAAATTACTTATCTACAAATAACTATATATGTAAAAAGATACCTATGTATGTACACGAAGGTAATAAGGAAAAAAATACAACTATATATAAATATCTATAAATTTATTTATATTATTTGTAGTATACTAAAGAGTAAAAGCAAATTGAGAAAATATTTGCTGTTTTCTTGAACTCTTGGGATCAAAAATTCACATAGGTGCACTGACAGCAGGACAGAAAAAGCATTTTTAGGGGACAGAAAGAGACAAGAGCTTACGTAGTAGGCAGAATACCATATAAACTGTAATTTCTCGGGATTTGTGCGACAAAATATTTATCTAATGTTATTAATTTTTTAGTAAAAACAAACAATGAAACCTAAAATGTGTTTAGAATCTAAATACTGTAGTAAAAACTTATAAAATGTAAATAAAAACGGAAAAGATATACTTTTTAAAGGAAAAGTTCTATAGTGGACATTAAATCAGGAGCTTTTAGCTCCGTTACTTTTCATAAAAAAGACCCATTATTCATTCAATGCTTTTGAAGTCGTAAGCAAAGATACTTTATCGAATGGGAAAATTACTTTCATTTGCTTTTCACGTGTCGGGATTATGATTTTTCAAGGTTATGACCGTTTAGGCTGCTGTTTTCATTTTAGGTTATTTAGGAATCATTTTGATTTATGACCGTCACTTTAGTAAATGTGTTATAAATATATAAGTAGATAAATATTTAGACATTACACAAAGCGCCGTCTGTTCACAAACTAAGCAAAACCATGTGAACCAGAAAACGGATACAAATACATAAATATATTTTTTTTGACAATACATACAAACTAAACATAGAAAACACCCAGTCTCAAGAAAAACACAAATAATAAATTTGTCTTGTATGGGTATTGAACCCACGCCCCTCGGTTCAGCAGTCGAGTCATTATCCACTGAGACACGGAGCCGTCAACCGAGACTTAAACCAAAAAGCATATAGAGCCAATCAGCTCATCAATCAAACACGTACTTGACGCGTTTCATTTATTCTACCACAAAATCATATTTTTTTGAGTATTCTATTATTTCAGAAAAATATAATTTGGGGGTAATTAAAATGAAAGCTACAATAGAAACTATAGGAAACAAAAACAACCTCTAATGCACAACATAAGCACCTAATAAACTTTAAATAAACAAAATACTTCTATGCTAGCCACTAAAGTTAATTATTCTGCATTACAAACACTTTAATTTGACAACTTATTTAAGTAAATCGGTTCAGTAGTTATCGAGCAACACCGTTCAACAACAAAGCCCGGCCGCCATCTTTGCTACGTCATAACTAAACCTAAACCCCTGCACTACTATAAATGTCTCCTACCACACTTTTGGTATTCAGGACAGCGTGCCTAACAAGTCCTAACGGTAGTAGGTATTTCCGAGATGGGTTCCACGGAATCGTTCCCAATAACTATTATACTTGTACTATAATGCTATGTTCAAATTTAAAATTCTTAACAGTTGATCTTTCAACATTTTTGTGTTTTTTTTTATTTATTTAATTAAAAAACAAATTTATGCTATCACTTATTCAAATTCAAATTCAATTTAATTTATTCAGTTTAGGCTACAATAATTGAGCACTTATGAATGTCACTACGCCATCGGTTCGTAAGTCTACAGGGCGGGAGACCTTGTACTGAGAAGAACCGGCAAGAAACTCAGCAAGGGCATTTCTTTTCTCCCTTTCTCTTACAGCGTCCAATTAAAATATTGGAAAATGCCCTCCCTATCATAAAAGGACACTTTCCATTACAAACATAAAAAAAACATGAAATATAAAGCACAAGCATAACATAAAAAAGTATCTAATATATACAAAAGACAGTTTATGTATTCATCACTAAGAAATAATCAATGTCTTACAGTATTAATAAACAAAACAAAAAAGTAAGACTAAATACTAAGAATACAAAAAAGTTTGCAAGAGCAGACCAGCCTCCACAGGCGGCACCCGTTCACGAGTATGACACATGAATCAGCCATCGCTTCGCTCAACCATGTTTTAGGGAAAGTAACGACACAACACACACGCCACCACCGCAGAGACACTTTGAGAGAGCATGACACACTCAAGCAACTCCAATAAAACTTCGATTGTACTAGTTACAATGTGTGTAGTAAAGGAACAAAATATAAGAGGAGAAGATTGGAAGGTTCGTAATGCTTTACTACCGAGAAGCAACGGCAATAAATTCACTAGTTAATCTTTTATACATCATATAAAAATACAATATAGCCTTACACTAGGTAATAACATAATATACAATGTTTTAATTTAAAAAAAAAAAAAAAATATATTTCAAATGCCCCAATACAAATCAATTAAGTTCTAATTTTTCCAAGCATTTTTATCATTTATGTATTCATCTACTTTGTAATAGCTTTTTTTCATTAAACTATCTTTGACATATATTTTAAATTTATTTGAGGTTAAATTAACCACATGTTCTGGAATTTTATTGTAGAAAAATATACTTTGTATTGCGAAAGAGCTACGTACCTTCTGAAGACGACATATTGGAACTACCAATTTATCCTTATTCCTTGTGTTAACACTGTGGAGGTCACTATTTTCAGCAAATAAGTGACAATTTTGGCGTACATACATTATAAAAGCAAAGATATATTGGCAAGGAACAGTTAAAATATCAATTTCCCTAAATAGTTCCCTAAAAGAAATTCGAGGTCCTAATTTATAAATTGACCGTACTGCTCTCTTTTGCAAAATAAAGACTGTATCAATATCAGCTGCCTTACCCCAAAGCAAAATGCCATAAGACATGACGGAATGGAAATAGCTAAAGTAGACCAAGCAAGCAGTGTCAACATCTGTAAGCTGCCTAACTTTCCTAACTGCATAGGCAGCTGAACTGAGTTTTCCGGCAAGAACTGAAATGTGAGGGAGACTGCAGCCTATTGTCTAATGTAATACCTAGAAACACTGTTGAGTCTAATAGTTCTATTTCTTCTCCGTTTAGGGATAATTTTGTACTTATGTTTCTGACATTTGGCATCATAAATTTTAAACACTTAGTCTTTTTCGCATTAAGAAGTAAATTATTTGCCGTAAACCAATGAAGAACCTGAGAAAGCGCACTACTTACGTCGTCAAAATTAGTTTTATTTCTGTCAACTTTAAATAAAAGAGATGTGTCATCAGCAAATAGTACAATCTTGCATAGCTTCTCCACAAAGAAAGGCAAGTCATTTATGTAAATTAAAAATAGAAAAGGACCTAAAATAGAACCTTGAGGAACTCCTAATTTTACTTCAGAGCCATTGGATTTTACTTCATTGATTTGAACCTTCTGCATTCTACTACTCAAATATGAGCGGATAAGCTCAAGAGCCAAATCTGCAATACCATAATGACTCAGTTTCCGTATAAGAGTTTCATGTTGCACGCAGTCGAATGCCTTTGATAGATCACAGAAGATACCAATAGCATTTTGTGACTGTTCCCAAGCAGCAAATATATGCTGTATAAGGGCAACACCTGCGTCAGTTGTGGAACGCCCTTTTGTAAAACCAAACTGTTGAGGATGAAGTAATCCATTTAAGTTAAAATGTTTAAGCATCTGATTGAACATATTTTTTTCAAAAATTTTGCTTAAGGCAGGCAGTATAGAGATAGGTCTAAAATTATTAGGATCATCTTTACTTCCACTTTTAAAAAGTGGTATTATTTTACTATATTTCATTAAGTCTGGGAATATCCCTTCGTCAACACACTTATTAAATATTATGGCTAAGATTGGTGCTATAATATCAATAATTCCGCTAAGGACTTTGACTTATATACCCCATAGGTCACAAGTTTTTTTCTGAGTTAGTAATTTAAATGTCTTTATGATGTCTTCAGAGGTAACATGCTCAAATTTAAATATAGCCTTGCATTTATTTACATTACATTTTAAAAGTAACTCTGATTCTAATGGAGAGGAATTTAATGCATTAGTTGTAATTGTAGGCATTTCAGTAAAATATTTCTCAAAAGAGTTAGCGACATCAAGATCTGAATCAATTATTTTTGAATTTACAGTAAGTGAATAATGATTGTCACGCGGTTTAATTTTTCCTGTTTCACTATTTATTACATTCCATGTGGCCTTTATTTTATTATCAGAATTTTTAATTTTGTTACTTAAATGTATTGATTTTGCAACCCTGCATACTTTTTTAAATATTTTTGAATACATTTTGACATAGTTGGTGAATGTGGGACTGTGGTTATATTGTTTCATTTCATACAACTCATACAACCTAGTTCGACTTCGATGTATTCCTACAGTAGCTCAGTCCTTGAATTTTATTCACTGACTTTTAAACCCTTTAATAAAATTCAAATTCAAATTCAAATAGTTTATTTCTCAAAAATAGGATACAATATCACTTTTTTGACGTCAGTGTAATATGCAAGGAATTCATAAACTACTACCGTTTCGGAATCAAGATGGCGTTCTGGGGAGAAGAAACGGCGAAAGAAACTCTCCAGCTGTCGTTCTTTTCAATTTTAATTATAACGATTGGTACATTCCCAAATATAAGTACTATGATAACATCATTTTAGTTATTCCCATGCGTTATTATCTATAAGATAGTCTTTTATTGAATAGTAGGCTTTTTTGACAAGTTTTTGTTTCACAAAATTTTTAAACTTTTTTAAATTCAGTTTACATACTTCTGCAGGTATTTTGTTGTAGAAACGGATACATCGTCCTTTAAATTACTTATCATTTTTTTCAAGCCTTGTGTGGATCAGAGCCAGTTTGTGTCTATTTCTTGTATTTAGATTATGAACATCACTATTTTTTTTAAAACATTAATATACTTATGAACATACATTAAATTATCAAATATATATTGACCAGGTAAAGTTAGTATATTGATCTCTTTACATTTATCCCTAAGAGAGTGTCTGTTAGATAAATTGTATATTGCTCGAATAGACCTCTTCTGCAGTACAAATATTGTCTGTATAATAAATAGCTAATTACCATGCAAATTCAACTAGTGTTAATGTAAAAGCAATAACAAAATCGACTGCAGCATTTAAAACAAAAAGTATACGATCAGCAGCGCCTGGTACTTAGGAATCAAACACATATAGAGCCAATCAGCTGATCAATGAAACACGTACTTGACGCATTTTATGTATTCTATCACAAAATCATATTTGAACAATGTAAAAAATTGCCTTTAAAATAAGTTTATACTGCATTAATATGTATATTTGAATACCTACTTGTTTAAAAATAAACTGTCGTTACTTTCTCTAATGAGTCAATGTTGCCAAAAAATACTACTCTTAATATTTATTCAAATAAATATTTCATTTACATATACAAAGAGTTTAATTTTAAGTATTCCATTATTTAAGAAAAATATAATTTGGGAAGAATTAAAATGCTAGCTACAATAGAAACTATAGAAAACAAAAACAACCTTTAAAGCACAACATAAGCACCTAATAAACTTTAAATAAACTAAATACTTCTATGCTAGCCACTAAAGTGAATTATTCTACATTACAAACACTTTAATTTGACAACTTATTTAAGTAAATCGGTTCAGTAGTTATCGAGCAACACTGTTCAACAACAAAGGCCCGGCCGCCATCTTTGTTACGTCATAACTACCCCTGCACTACTATTAAACCTACCTCACTTTTGGTATTCAGGACAACGTGCCTAACAAGTCCATAACGGTAGTAGGTATTACCAAGATGGGTTTCACGGAATCGTTCCCAATAACTATAATACTTGTACTATAGTGCTATGTTCAAATTTAAAATTCTCAACAGTTAATCTTTCAACATTTTTGTGTTTTTTTTTTATTTATTTAATTAACAACCAAATTCACGCTATCATTGACTTTTAAACCCGTTAATACCTGATTACCATGCAAATTCAATAAGTGTTAATGTAAAAACAATTACAAAATAGACTGCAGCATTTAAAACAAAAAGTATACGATCCCCAGCGCCCCGTACTTACTAATCAAACACTATCAAATTTAGAAGACAAGTTCTAGGAACAAACATCTAGGTCGCAGTGTGCCAATTTTCTTTTTTATTTTATAGGTCAAAAGTAAACGAAGATCCAATTTTTTTTCATGCATATAGTCTTAAATAAAAAATTTGGCTAAGCACGCATTAACGATCGGTTTTAAATTCAACCGTAATTTACATATTATTTCATGGATTTTTTTCACAGTGTTTCTTTACCAACCAATATTCTTGATTCGATTTATATCAATTTACCGGTCCGAAACCATGGAAATACACATATAAAATTTCAACCCAATCGGTCAAGCCATTTAGTAGTTGACATACCGACAGCAGCGCCACCTACCGGGTCCAATTGTATTTTTAAATCATCCAGGAAACCATCGAAATACCCATATAAAATTTCAACCCAATCGGTTCAGCCGTTAAGAAGTTATCTGAAAAAAATAAGTACGGAAGGATAATTCTTACTACCCGTTGTCCTATTAACCGTTTTCCCGTAGGAATGAAGCATTTTCCCGCAGTAAAAAGTAGCCTATGTTCATCAGGCATAATGTCGCCTTCTAATGGTAAAAGAACTTTTCAAATCGGTCCAGTAGTTTCGGAGCCTATTCAATACAAACTAAGAAACAAACAAACAATCAAATCTTTCCTCTTTCCTCTTAGTATATTAGTATTAGTATAGATATCTGGACAAGGCTTTTAAATATGTTTGTGTCAATTATTGTAATACTCAAACTGTATTTAACTATCAATTTTTTTTAATTGCTTACTTTGCTTGCCTCATTGTACTTTATATCCTTCTTTGTTAAAAAATGTTTGAAATCAGTACTGAGCAACTTTGCGTTGTAGATTGTTCTGCAGTTTGGGGAACCCAAACTAAAAAAATTAAATATAAAGAAAAGATTTTTGTATCAAATATTTGCAGTCAATATTTAACAAATACAAAAGCCTTTTCGTAGGGTCAGGTTTTAATTATCTTTACGTCGCGTACACACGCCTGACACTGACTGATCCTTATATGAAAACATAAGTGGAACTCGACTTTATCAGATATTATTATTTGTATTTACGAAAGTTATTTTTTAATAATCTTTACAAAACATTTTGTTCTTTTTTTTTAAACTGTTACTTTCTGGACCCTTGCAACACCATGCAGGGGCGTCAATCGCACGTTGCTGACCTTTTAAAATTCTTTCTTCTTTCTTGAAGAATGACATATGATAGTCCTTACAGAAAACATTGACACGAAGCTCGTTCCACAGCCTAAGCGGTCACGGTATAGGAAGTTCCTCTGAAACCGCGCTGTTGACCACTTAGGTTCTAAGTTGTAAGGATGAATTCCCTGCCAATGGCGAGCAGTGCGATAGTAGAAAGTAGTCGTGAGCATCATTGTGAATAATTCCTCAGAACACACCCCATTGTATAAAGTGTAAAACTGACACTAGAGGCAACTCTCTCCTCAGACTTAAGGGTTCGATACGCGTTGTAAGTTATGAAAGGCCAAAGATTCTCTTAGCTCGTCGTTGCACCGGGTCAAAAAAGTAAAGCTGGTATCCGGGTGCACCCACCTAGAGATGGCAGCGCAGTATTCCATATAGGGCCGGACTTACGACTTGTAAAGCAGCAACCTTTGCTCTCAGGTGAAGTACTGATTTGCTCTTTTGATGTATCCAAGTCTTTTGTATGGCAGCTTCACTTTGTCTTCCCAATTTTTAGTTTATTTTTAGTATAGGATCTTGGTTTATTCTAGTCACTCCTCAATACTTAACTTTCTCTTTTTTACAGGTATGTTCGCGCGTTCATAGAACGGGAGGTAGGTACTAACTCGCCGGTACAAACAATACTTTTAAATTTATAAAATCTCCAGATATGGCGGATGCATGTTTGCTCTACTTCTTTTCCCGCCATGACAATTGTATTTTGGTAAGTTTATTTATTTATTTACCTCATATATATTTTTAATTTACTCGCACATGTGATAAAAAACATTGTGTGTAACACGGGCGGAGCGGAAATTACAATCTCGAGTCATTCGGCTTAAAGGTTTAGGGTTCTAAATAGCCTCTCGTTACTAATTTTCTGCTTACCACCTTAATACGCAATGTACTGATAATGAAGTTTGCTTTAAATGTGAAGATATCTATGTATATATATGTAGAACCATTACCCGACCCCTGCAGAGTCGAAGACGGGCACTAATGAATGTCATTTGAGCGAGTAGAATGAATTCAAATTTCTGTTGGTAACCTTCTGTAATTTGTAGTAAAAGCAAGTTATTGTAACCTATACCGACAATGTAAACTTTGCTACCACTGAAACGAATTCAATTTCTATTAATGTTTTGTTCTATTGTTATTTCATAGTTTAAGCCTGTTATAACAACGAGCTCTTGCCCGTGGCTTTACCCGTGCTGAAAACGATCATCGTCGTGAGATTTAAAGAAGCATATTATGTTATTCTCTGTCATTGTGGCAAAAATTTAGTGACCCGTATCACCGTTGCAACATGAAGTAAATAGTGCCCCGCGGTATTACCCGTAGATAAATCTATTCCCGTGGGAACCCTCCATTGCTATAAAAAGTGTCCATCTTTCTAATTATCTCTACACAAGGTCAATGACATGCCCCTTTGCGACTCCAAGCGATAACAAACCAACCAAATTTTGCACTGATGTCTTCAGTGCACAAGAATAGAATTTTTTAAAAGGTTTAAATTATAAATCATTGTATACATATTCATTTTTTTTAACAGTCAGTACAACTCTGATAAATTATATATTTAATAAATCTAGACCGAAAACTGCTGTCCATCCGATTAATATTACAAAAGCCAATAGTTTGAATTATTGTGACAGGCTGCCAACTATTAATGAATTATATTAGTCATAAATTACTGGCTTATTATGTTTGTTTAGCTAACTAAGGATATATATAGTGATTTACGAAGAAGAGAAACAGTCAAAGTTACTGCAGCTATTTTAAATTAATAAAAACACACATACATTGTTCTGACCATACTTCATCCATGTTAAATCCGGGATTCGAACACAGGATTTTCGCAGGGTTTCTACAAAGGGTTTCTAGGGTCAGAATCGCACTTGATTGTTTTTTTTATACTTCTGTTTCCGCCATTTAAATTGTATGTTGGTGAGATTGTTTATTTTCTATCTTATATTTTTATTTATTTACTCGCCTTCCTGATGAAAAACATTGTTTGTTACACGGGTGGTACATAAATTAGTAGTACTTTTCCTTCTTACCACCCTTAATACACAAATTATTATTAATAAACCCAATTAAATAAATATTTGTTTACTAAACCTACGTACATATCTATGGAATTGGATGAGTTCACAGTTAGTTTTCATTGGACCGCAATAATACGTTTCTCATGCTGTTCGCACTCCCGTCAGCCGCAAGCTAATAGTGAGAAGCTAAATTGATGGTCACTTCCCTTTTAGTGTAATGGTCCTTCAAAATAGCCGACTCGGTCCAGGACCACTGTGTACAGTTTCCGTTTAATTTGCTTTATATCTGTGATGGAAGTATATTAATGTTGTTTGTGTTGCATGTAGGTATTTGAAATATAAATTTATCGAAACACCTACCTACAGCTAACTGAAAATTTTGTTTTGACGTTCCTTACGGTACGGTTTGTTTTTTTTGAGGAAGTTATTATAATAGGTTGGCCCTGACGGCATTCCAAATACGGCCTATTAATGCTACCCAAAAAAGATCTTGTGGCCTAAACCCGTATTTTTAATGGTATCCTGCACACAGGTTTCTTTCCCACGGCCTACAAGACAGGCAAAATTAGTAAGAGCTGCCAGAAACCAAAGCATTATCGTCCGATTACGTTACTTTCTAACATAGCCAAACTGTTCGAACGTCTTTTATTGAAAAGGATATCACCTTTTATCAATCTAAGGCCAGAACAGTTTGGTTTTAGAAGTAATTATAGCACCACTCTTCAGCTTACTCGCGTCTTACATCACATAGCCTTTGAACTGAACAAGGGCAGGTATACGGTCGGGGTGTTTCTCGATATCGAGAAAGCCTTTAATCGCGTATGGCACGCCGGCTTATTGTTTAAGCTCTCTGAAACCAATTTACCCCCCATGTACGGGCGTATAATAGCCTCTTTTCTGGAGGGGTGGAATTTCTATGTTTCGGTTGACGATAAAAGCTCCTCGAATAAGACCATTGCAGCGGGGGTCCCTCAAGGTAGTTGCCTTTCCCCTCTGTTGTATGCACTTTTCACCAATGAAATTCCCACGCTTAGCAATAGTGGCCTATCGCTAGGCGTACAGGACGTCACCCTAGCACTGTATGCAGACGACAGCGCGTACATGAGCTCTTCCCGTGAGTCCTACTTAGCTGCCGCTAAACTGCAGCAATTATTG
Source organism: Apoda limacodes (assembly GCA_946406115.1). Lineage (NCBI taxonomy): Eukaryota > Metazoa > Arthropoda > Insecta > Lepidoptera > Limacodidae > Apoda > Apoda limacodes. The sequence goes on along the minus strand of OX291541.1, from coordinate 35,898,708 downwards.
GATATCCTCCCGTGCTGGCTTAACAAGTGGAGGATAGCAGTAAACGCCGCAAAAAATGCAGCTATCTTAACCGGCCAACAGAGACTATTACCTAAGGAGCTTGTATTCCACGGGCAGGTAATTGAGTGGCAGAGCAGTGTAAAATACCTCGGCTGCGTTATCGACCGCAAACTGCGCATGCCCAAAATGGTTGAACATGTTGGTTGAGCAGTCGGCGCCAGGGCGGCCTTAGGCCTTAAGCGGCCTAATTATTTTCTTCTGCCGCTTTAAACCAAAATCCGGCTTTAAAAGCTCTACGTTAGGTCCCGTTTGACGTACGCCGCGCCGGCTTGGTACGCTTTGCTATCCGCCACTAAAAAGAGAAAACTTCAAGTCGTGCAAAACAAATCGCTGAGGACAATAATGGGCGCTCCGCGCTACGTCCGCAACGATACAATTGCTAGGGATACAACGGCAGAGCCGATAGGTGAGTTTATCGCCAGACTGACCGCCCGGCTACTTGACATGGCGGACAACAGTGCGCACCTTCACTTGAGGGGCATAGGCCCTTTACATGCCCGTCCACCCGAAGGCCGGCCTTTTCCAAGGGAGCTCATTCCCCCGAAAAACTAAGCTATTGCTTAGTTTTTATTTTTAATTATAATCGCCTTTTATATTTTTTCAATTTTCATCTTTTCCATTTTTTAATTTTTTATTATTCATATTTTTTCAAATTCTTTCATTTTTGTCTTATTTTTCTTAATTTCTTCTTTTGCCGTTTTCTAAAAAAAGTGGCCATTACGGTGGTAGAGGGCCAGAAAATCAGGCCCTCTAAAAAATTACCGAGGGTGCGTTCACCCTCGAGACTCGCCCGGGTCATCGGTTAAAACGCTCGTTTTTAACCCGCAACCCGTACCTATTTTGCCCGAACAGGGGTGAAAAAGATGTTCACGTATATTATAATAGGTTCGAAAATCGAAATCGCTAAATTTGTGATTTCTTTACGTTTTAAAACCTGGAGAATCGTTTGTCATCATTTTTAGAGTGATAAGTGTGTGTGTGTGTGTGTGTGTGTGTGTGTGTGTATGTATGTATGGCAGCTTTTTTTCCCTCGATATCTCAAGAACCAATGGACCAAATTGCTCTTGTGACCATATCAACGCCACGTCATGACTTGGATCTGGAAAGAGTTTCAACAAAATCTATCCCGCTATTTGTTTTTTATCGCTATTAAACTGTTTTTTTATAATTCTTCATGTCCTAATCAGCCTTATACATCGCTACTGCTGGGGCACGGCCTACCCTTAACGAGGGTGATTTGGGCCATAGTCCACACGCGGGCCCTGTGCGGATTGTGGACTTCACATACGCCTCTTTTTTTGACATATGCAGGTTTCCTTACGATGTTTTCCTTCACCGAAATGTACTTGAGAAATTAAGAAAAAGACACTCAGGACTCAAAATGAATTCAAAACCCTCGGCTACTACCGACGACATTCTTCATGGATAAATTTTCAAATAAAAAAAAAAAAAAAAAAAATTCTCAAGAGAAGTTGCTTATGCAATATTAAGTTAATACTACATAACTTAAAAACTTAAAAAGGCCAAGACCGCTCAGCGAGCGATAAAAAAAGCTAAGATATAAGTATTCTAAGGCTACCGACATAGCACACCAAGTTGCTATAAGTGGCAGTGAGCGTAGAACACATAGATCTAAGCACGTGAAAAAAAACCGCAACGTAAGACTGTCCCCGTAAGATGCCTAACTATTACTACTCAAATATCGGAGTTCTATTTAATTTCTGAATTCCTTCACAAGATTGAGGGTATTCTATACTTTAGATGGGGGGCCCCCTATGCTACATAAAAACAAAAAAAAATATTGACATTTATTTACACAACTTTGTTTTTCGTAGCTTTACTACGAGTAACTTATTTATATTACTAAGTGTTTCAGTAAAGATTGTATGCTTGTAAGTTAGAAGTTAACTAACAAAGTATTGTATTATTACGTTACATAGTCGAGTTTCTTGTGCGCTTTTTTTAGCAGAAATTAGCATAGTTCAATAGGTCCTACTCGAATAAATATTATTTGTTTTTTTCTTTATACCGATCAGGTGGCAAACACGCTTGCGGTCCGCCCGATTTAATAGATAGATTGCCTTGTAAAGGTTGCAGGGAGCCGTTGCTTACAGGCGACCGAAGCACAAAAGAATTAATGAGATTTCGATGAAAAAACTGATCACAAAAATTAAACGAAACACTTTTATACCGTGTTTGATATTAAACATTCTTCATTGTTGATTTTTCATTATTTCTTGTAGTTCATTTATATTTTCTCATTCCAAAGAATGAATATTTAGACAACTTTAATGTAGCTATTACACGATCCATTTCTTAAAATGGTAACAAGTGGAAGTTTAAAAACTAAAACCAGACTACTCAGATTATAACAAAGAGGACATAATATAAATTTAGAATGTGCTCTTTGAGACCTCTTATCAGATACCAAATACGACACATTTGAACTGTTTTTTTTTTTTAGTTGTTCAATCTATTTATAAAAAAACTTCTATAAGGACCTAGGATCTTACAAATATCGAAATCTTCATAGAAATAGGAAATACATTGTAAATTTACATAGATAAAATCCCCATTCACTTTTTTCCACAATTCCAAGGCAATCCTCTTTCCATAGTTGAGAGCATTGGGATCCTTGGTGTTGACATCTCAGCGATGTTCAGTTCCGAGATACTTCCTCCCACGTACGTTTGGGTTGTGGAATGAGCTCCCTGCCAAAGTTTTCTCTAAGGACTACGGTACGGGGTTCTTCAAGAAAGAAGTTCTTAAATTTTTGTGGTGTCAGCAATGCGCGAGGGATACCATCATAGTCCATAGGCTACGGTGACCGCTTACCATCAGGCGGACCGTTAGCTTGTTTGCCACCTTAGTGCTATAAAAAAATAAATTAAGCTAATGAAACTATGAACGCTAATGAACTTTGTCCACAACTGTCTCTGTTGGTTACCTTTCTATGGCTGATCCGCCATGAGATACTTTGCACCTTAGGGAACGACATAGGATACTTAAAAAAGGTCTAGTGTGATTCGGATCCCTTACTATAAAAAAATCTACCTGAGAAAACCCCAATTTAACGCAAGTTGAACCGCGTAAGCAAGCTAGTTACACTACAAGTGTGTGGTTATATAAAATAATAAAAATCTTACAGGATATGCATTAATATATTACAACAGTATTATCAATGTATGTATAATGTACCTGAACATTAGGTAACGTAATGACATTAATGTTACAAGGAAACCATATTAGTATTATGAATAAAGACAGATGGGTTATGAGAAAGCTAGCCAGAACGAGAACCTACGTAGTAAGAACATTGTTCCAGCTACTACTGCTACGTAGTAAGAAATACCAAGCTTTTAAAATAAAAAACTTATTTTAATTTTACTTTATTATAATTTTTTTTTTAGTTCTACATTTTTATAAAAAAAATTATAATAAAACAAGTAGCTGCCAGTTAATTTTTAGGATAATTTAATCTTATTGATAAATCTTTTATATTAATATAATAGTAAAACAGGGCCAAGTTCCTCTCAAAATTATTTGCCGTAAAATTAGTCGCCAATTTATTTATATTTTATTTATTTTATTAATTTTGCTAAGTATCAAAAATTTACTTAGAGATTATGAAATTTAGTCGCAGTGTTAATATTAAAATGTGTTTTAAAGGGTATAGAGATGGAAAACATATACATATTATTTTACCGTGACACTAATTTTAACATTTACCTTGATTTACTTCTTGGTTAAATTAGATACATTCTTATAGACTCCTCAAGCAAACTTCAAAAACAAAAACTAGTTTTATCTTACTGTTTTTGCAGAAAACTTAGGCTATTTCTACTGTAATGTTTTATGAAGAATTTATTACCTTTTCGTTTAGTGTAGTCAAGTACTGGCAATGGACACAGTTCATAATATAAAAACCTTATTTTTGAATTTTCAATTTATTTCTGGATTTTATACAATAATAAATTAATGTAAAATTTATATCTTTGCTGAACGTGATTTAGAAGCTAGAAGTTAGAAAAATTTTAATTTAAAAATGAGTGATTGTGTTTATATGTCCAAGCAATGTCTAAGCAAGTTTTGGTTATAGTATAAATCAGAAATGGCAAGCGAGTCCGTTTGTTTGTCAAGATTGTTTTGTTCTATTTTTGAGCTATACTTTGTAAACATAAAACTTGCCTCGAGTATAAAATTATTCCATTAAAACCTACTACTTAGTTATTACTAACTCACTTAACATTGTAGCGTGGCGTGTCAAAAAGGTTACGTAAGAAATATAGGAAGTAATTTATTAAACGTAAGGTAATTTAAGCGTTGTTATTCTTTGAGTATTTGTTATCTTCATAAGCCAGTTGGCTAGAGGGTTGCGTTACCTAATTTTCTCCAGTAATATTTTCCTCGAATTCCCAAATGACGAGTGAGATAAGATTATGCTCAATGATGACGTATCTTCCATTTAGTAGAGTTAAAAAAGCGTGGTTAAAGGAATTAGCTGTTTTATGGTCAAACTGCTTAAATTGATTTTTTTTACTTAATGAGTCTTCATTTTTGATAATACTAAGTGGTGCATTAGTTTGCGTGTTGCTTTAGAGGTTTGCCTTTAGCAGATACCTACCCGTATATTTAAGACTGTGATAAAGGCTAGATCAGCCATTTTCGTAGGCAAAAATAAAGCATGTAAAGGGTTAAAAAAAAATGTTATAAAACTTGCTTATGTCTAGTGCATTACTTTACTGAGTCATTTTCATTTATTGTATTTACTGCAAAAAAAACTGTAAGCGACCACTGTTTTAACACTTGTACTACAAATTTGTAAAGCGTGTATTGGATTTGCTTGAAATAAAACTATTAAAAATAATACTAATAATTATTAGCATACATTTATAATGTATATGACATTGTATAATAATTTTAAGTATAATTACAAACACATCGTTAGTACGACAGAAATAAGCTTTCTTGCCTATATCGCCCTTTTATTTTTGGTTAACGCACACTTAGCACCCTGGCTCCCGAACGGCACCACCTCGCTTCGTTGCCTTGTCGTCAAGCAATTATTAATCAGTTAGCTCAGTATATTTCGTATTTCCAACCATTACTTGATGACCACTTATATGTTATCCTTACTATTACTATCCTTACTTACCTTGAGCGAGTGCCATTTTGGCCAAACCATAGTTCATACGCGGGCTAAGTGCGGAACGTGGAATTTACATACGGCTTTTGAAGTATGTGATTTTCTCACGTTGTTTTTCTTCACCGAAAACCCTATGGTGTGAACAGAGAGAACCTAAATTGTCACGCACAGAGCTGTTTCCGGCAAACTTCCTCCCACGATGGCTTAAATTGTAAAATAAGTTCTCTACCAAGGTCTTCTATAAAGACTAAAGTAGGAGTTATTCAAGAAAGAGGTGATTACATTTTCAAACTGTCAACCACACGCGAGTAATGCCACAGGCAGTGAAACCGCTTAACGTCAGACAGACCGTTGGCTTGTTTGCCACCTAAGTGTTAAAAGAAGACAGTCAACTAAAGATAATAATAAAAATTCATAGTTACACGCTTGGCTTAAACCTTCGCCTCTCAGAACGCAAAGCATACGTCGATACCAGCGCCAAGCACCATCGACCGTTGTGTTAAATTTTTGTAATACGCAAGAAACTTGGCCTTGGTTCCTAATTCTCAGTATTAGACATTTTCAAAGATTAAAAATCAAATCATTAAGGTTAATCACTGTTGATAGATCTATGAAATGAAGTAGCGTAATAAAAGGTATCTTGCACTTCAAATTTGGTTTATTTTCGAAACAGTATTAACACTTAAGTACCCACATATTAGCAGATGGGTGCGGGCGGCTCAGGACCGGCCGTTGGGGAGGTTACATTCAGCGGTGGACGTCCTTCGCCTGAAACCTGTTTTTAAATTATATTTACTATATCTACCTATTTTTTTGATTTCGTCACTAAAGGAAAAAATACGCAAAAAAAAAAACTGGTTGCCTGTAAAGTCGGTATACGGGCGAAAGTTTTACGTGACAACTTGTGCCTTTCACTTTTTATGTCTGTCTCTCTCGCTCTTAGGCGGGCTAACCATGCCGCGTGCCTCTCACTCGCTCTCATTGTGAGCGCATAACGTGAGCGGAGCGTAACGCAGTTTCTTGAAGTGTCACCCGGCAAACCAATTTATAAGACGTTGTCACGTCAAAAATGTATTTTTAATTTGGAAAATTGTAAAAATACAATGTCGGAGACACAAAGTTATTACGGATCGATGATGATGCGGTAGAAGCAAATTGGAAATTGCGTTTTCGTTGCAGTATCGTGGCCGCTTCATTACCCATTCAATTACCGTTGAGTGTGAAGCTATTACGGTACTTGGTAGGACGATAAACGACAGGTACAAACCAAGTACCTCACTTTTACCGTTCAGACTTTCTTCTCATTGCTTTTGCATTTTACTGTTTGGTTAAATCAAAGCACATTCGAATAAATTAGCTCCTCTCATCTCATCTCCTCTCCTGTCCCTTCATTTCCGCTCATCGTGTCTTCTCTTATCTCCTTTTTTCTTCTGCCTTCTCCTCCCTTCCTCTTCTCTTCTGTTCTGTTCTCTTTTCTTTAGTACTCTCTCAGATGTCTGGGATGTTCAGGAATGTTTAACATGTATTAGGTTCACTGGACATACCTATACATACATTTATACATACTCCTTATAAAAGATAAAGATATATTTATTTTCGCACTTAATTATAAAGCTAGCTATGAATGTTTGTAGATAGCTATGAATGTTTGTAGACTAAGAATACCATACGTTTATTACCTAATACGTTTTTATAATACTAACCAGACCAAATAAATACTTTCGCATAACTCATTTCCCAAGTTATTAATAATCGTGATTGCATCGTTTAATATCGTCGCCACACTTCACTCTTGGGCCACATGACTAAATAACCTACAAACTGATACAATAACTACTAGCACTACTTCAAGCACGGATATGTGTGCGTGGCCTGCTACCGACACGGCGCGCGGGGCGAGGACTGGCGCCCACTAGAGTATAAACCGGTTTCAACTGGCTTAGTGAGCGTCCGCATCTCAGGGCTTCGTGTGCGAGTGCGAGCGATTAAAATGATAGTTCTTTTAGAGTTTACTATCGATTACTGCAAAGCCTTTTAGAAATGCCAAATACATGTACTGTGTGTATGAACAATTCTAATAGAAAAAAGAAAATTTCCTTTTTTACATACATAAATGATCTTGACTGGTATATGCCTATATTTTTTTATTCTAAGTTGGCTAAATAATTACAATAGGAAGGTGAATCTTAAAAAACGTAGGTACGTAGGTAGGTACCTACGATAATAATGATACATATAAACATGCATATATTAATGTATACGCATAAATATTCATAATAATATTATTAGTACCTCCCTATTGAATACAAATAAAATCAGAGATCTTTGTTAGGGTTCCATATCCAAATGGCCACCTACGCAAAACAGATTTGTAATGAAATAAAGAAAAAATATTTAGGGGTAGCTCCATACATTGAACTGAGAGACGAAATCGATATCAGCTATCTATTGATTTAATTTACTAAATGTGACAGTTGACAACCCTACCAGTTTATATTTATGATTCTTGAAACGTTGTTCTAAGCTATCGGTCTTTTGGTTATTTAGTCAAGTGCTTGGGGCAAGCACTCGACAAGTGGTGGCGAGGCGAGTGGCGCGAGTCCCACCGTCATCGAAGTTGATTTGCAAATAATCGCTCTCAGCGCCTAAACATTTTAAAATTAAATAATAGTCTTGTGAGATCATTCAGATTCTTCTGCCACATTCGATCAATGCCAATATGAAAAAAAAACTATCAATTCAATCTGTAAACTTGAATTGAACTCGAATCGCGCGTGGATGGTCCGGTCCAAGCAAAGAAGAGGCAAGTGGACACTCGTCGACCATCTTTACTCTGGTGCTCGCCAGCACTCTCTAGCAAGTGAAGTGCGAAAAATTACTCTTAGTAAAAAATGTAGTTTTTATTTTATTTCTTACATTTTTTGTATTTAATTTCCAGAGGTTCTCGGGAGACTTAATACAGTGCCCAACTGTACCACTTTCATTCTAGTCACGTACGTCGTAGCGGCTAGAAAACTTGTTTCCAATACTTAGAATTTTTGTTAAAAAAACTTAAGACGCGCCGACATCGTGTGCGAATGTGCAATTTTCCCCTTGTTTTAAAAATCCATTCACTGTCTTATTTAAATGTTTAAAACTAAAAAACAAAATAACACATTCCACTTCCAGAAAACTAAAGCAACAAACTTTTCTGAACCGCGGGGTTATCACCAATCTTGCGTGAGCAGTGCAAGAGCCTCATATTTCGCAATAATGGCTGTCAAACACCAATTTCGAATTATGAAGCAGCGTTCGCGATGCAAGTAGCGATAAGTCGACGCTAGCGCCTCTATCAGGCGATTTAGGAGTTAAAAATGCATTTTCAATCGCTACGCGTCATAGAAAACTTCAAAATCGGAATTATGAATGACAACAATCACGATTAGCGAGCGGTTAGCAAGCCATATGAACTGTCAAGTTTGCGTTTACCTTTTTAATGGTTGCAAACTGATCGCTTTCTGATTGCAAAGCTTATATTTATTAAATAAAATACTTTAGACATTTTCAAAACATTGATTTTTAAAGCAGATATCCGCAAGAAATGAATTAAAGTTAAGTAACAAAACAGAAACCAGTGTGCGAGGTCAGAATACGCTTCGTTGTAACTAATACAATTTTCTGTTTAAACTAGTGTTTTGGTTAATTTTGTGTGTGTTTGTGAATTTTAACTCGCTAAAAATAGTGAAAAGAATACCAGAGAAACTGTATGTGCTGATTTAAAACCCAAAATTGCCTATAAAATACTGTTACCTACTAATGAAGGAATCTAGAAAGTTGACAACATAAGATTACTAAAATCGAAGAAAATTGTATGTATTTAACGGCAAGATACTGGGACTTACCTATTCATTACACCATAAATGAAGTAGAAAAACTTACAGTTAAAACCTATAACCTAAAATATACCAAACAATTGATGTGGTATATGTTTGAATTTACATACCTAACTACCTTTTCTTTTATGTTTGGTCAGTTTTCTACAAGTGTACCTACCCAACGCTCACAACAATAGTATTTAATCATTAGGGCAACACAATTAAAAAAACAGACTAAGAATTATACTGTAAACATAGGTAATCAAAGTGAATAAGAAGAAATCTACCAATTTATATATTTCTATAAGGCAGAGGGCAAATACTGTCCTACAGCATAGCCTACAGGTGTTCTTAAACACCATATTGCAATTAAAAAGTAGTTTTGGAACAAACTTATCAGCTGATTATTACTCAACAGAATAATCATTATAAAATATTTGTTGGTCAATTCTAGTAATAATCTGTGTGTGCCAAATTTATTTCATCATTGTCACAAACTTAAACATACTGTGTAAAGCATTAGTAGGATTGCTCAGCTTTAGGACCTACTCTTTATAACTTACCGTTTACCTTAATACCATATCGTCTATAGCTAATTTTCTAAATTATTTTGCAGATAATATGATGAAGATATGTTACAAGGTTGACAAACCTATGCTGTCATGATAACAAAATGGAATCAACACCTGAATTTGTGAATACTGCAACTTTTCTGCGAATAAGAAAGGACAAAGTGTAGTCAGCAGTAGTACCTATATATTAAAAAATAAATGTTACTAAGGAATAAATGAAATATATTTTACTGACTACACTGAACAAGCACACATGGAATGAAATATAATTATTACCATAATACATTAAACTATAAAAACAAACCAGCATTTTTTTTTATACCACTAAGTCGGCAAACAAGCTTGGGGTCCGCCTGATGGTAAACGGTCACCGCAGCCTATGGACACTTGCAACAACTAGGGCATCACTTGTAATAAAACTATTGACCTATCACTTACCAACAACTTATTTACATACAAAAGTTCATAATTGTTGGTTGATGATGACTTAAAGAGTGTATGAACAAACCATACACATAATATAGAGAATACACAAGTTTTTGTTGGGTAACCACATCTAGAACTTATAAGGGCTCAGGTTAAAATTTAATGTGTAGGAAATCAATTTTCAAAGATGGCAGTCAACACTTACTTCTACAATAGATTATGGCCTTTAGTTAAAAGCAAGCCTTACTCTAGCTGCTAGATCATCTTCAACCATGATAAACTTTTGTCAACCAGCTGCAGCTTTCGCCAAGTGTATAGGTCAAAAGTGCGAAATTTTATAAAACCGTGACTAGTGCTCAGGACTATTCACCTCATAAGCTCAAAACTGCTCTGCAGGCAATAAAAAGTGCAACACTTGGAGATCCTTTACAGAGTAATAAGAGTGCTTGTAGAACTTATTAACAAAGGAAAAAGAAGGTTCTTGATTAGAGACCGTAGGCATAAGAATAATGAAAACTTCTTCATCCTCATGCCACCATCAATTCCAACTCAATGTGGCAGGACCAAGTGGACTAACAACCTAGAGGCTTGTCCTAATTGAATTTAAGTGGTACAGACGGATTTGTTTAAGAAATACATGGGATACGCCTATGTCTAGCAGTGTTTGTAAGGCTGATATGTTGAGGAAATCATCAAATGGTTCAGCAGTTCACTGAAATAATATGCATAAGACATTTTGTTAATGATAAACAGTTATGAAGTGATAGGTTTTAGTTAAATAATAGCACAAAATAAATTGAGAAGAATTTTAATTAAAAATTTTATTACATTATTTCAATTCTTATACTTAATCTAATTCTACTGTGGTATCCCGCTACAATGTTTGATCCATTTAAAGCAGGAATTATCTTTTTGTTGATGTTTTCAGTACTTGACTTTTGTAATACTTTTACTAATAGTGCCTCTTCAGTTCACATTCTTAAACTTGCATTTCCAAGATTACTGAAACAATATAAAAAACATTACTTAACTGGTTGTGATAGTGACAGGCAACCTGAAATAAAACATCAACATTATCTCTTTAATATTGAAACAACAAAAAATAATAAGATATTGGTGGATTGATTTTTAAGAATTCTTTGGTACTGACTTTATTTGGACACAGACCTAAAATATGCATTACACATTATACTCAGCGACAGAAACTATTCTTTACTGGATAAATTACATAATGAAGTACCTTTTAAGTGTGGGCAAGATATTAAAAGATACAATTTTAATACCTATTATTTAGCGCTGTTTTCTCTAGACTTGTCAATCAAATAAGTGCAACTATACATATATTAGGTTTAAGCAAACTTAAACTATGATAGATATTTTGGCATCATGTTAAATAGGTCATCCCTGTTCGAAGAATCATGTTATGTGAGTACTACAGATGAGTAGCTCTCAATGCTTAGAATACAATTTCAGTATAAAACTGGCATTAGATAAACAGCAGTATAGAGGCAGGCTTATTTTAATGCCACAAAATCATGAGATTACCTATTTATTTATCACTTGTATTTGCAGCGTATGTAGGGATCTAGGGTAGGAATTGGCTTTAAAGCGTGACAATAACTAAGATTTGTTTACATACCTTCGATTGGAATCTAAACTGTTTTCCAGAGTACCTATGCCCTCAGGTACGACGTGGTTTTTTGGAAGATACCACAAAGATTACATTTTTAGATTGATAGAATAACACCTTCTACATCTACTATAACACCAACCTTCCTCCTGGATTTCGTAATTGTTTACTTTGAAGGTACTAGGTAAAGAAAAGTAATACAAGACGACGAATCAATGTACCTTTTTTATTTTACGGCACAGTCTCAGGAAATTACTTTTTGAATTTCTAAATAACCTTACTTTAAAGATTTCAATTTCAACGTAAACAAAGCAGTGTTACCAATTACCAATCAAAAATTTCATAATATCCCAAAATGTAAAATATATAAAATTTATTGTTTCTAAAAACTATCTACAATATTAATATGTAATATTGTTTGTTTATGACAGTCATTTAAAAATGGACATTACATATCAAGTTTCTCAAAATATGAAGTTCTTTTAGTTTTATTAATAAAAAACTATGTGTAAAACGATCATAACAGTTTACAAATTCCAACATTAAAGGGCAAAATCAGAAAGAAGGAACACTGACAACATTTTTAGTTAATACCGCTACTGCATAATAGATGGTGTTAGTTCTGTACTTTGAAAATGCACTTTCAACCTGTGTTCAAACATTTAATATGCTGTAGAGATATGTAACGTAACAGTAGAGATGGGAAATACGATTTTGTGTACGACAGAAAGAGATAGTGCGATACTTCAACAAAATATTGTCAATTTTGGAACAAAGCTGATCGCTGAGCGTTTTCGTAGCCATCAGTACGCGATTTCCGTACATAATTCGATGTCTTGAGCAATACCGCGAACTGCTGGCGCAGGCAACGCGCGTTAACAATTTCTTGCTAACTCATTGTTAATAAGGCAGCCGGTTGTTAAGAATCAAAATCTTAGTCGCTAAAGACACTAGCGATCAAACATTCAAGGCCAGAAGGTCAGAAAACTTTGTTGCACTGTATTATATTTATTTTTAAATCTAGATAGGAATACAATTGTATAAACACCGCTTTAAAAGTAATATCCTACCCTCTCGTTTTTAAATAATTATTATATTCATTAATTATTACTTGTGGAAACATAATTTATTTAATGGAAGGTAATAGAGCAATAAAGCTGAAAAATTACTCTTATAGATTTCCTATAACAAGTGTGATATATAACATAATTTTAATTAATTAATTTTCTTTTTTACGTTAGGCCGTAATACAATTTGAACAACAATATCTGCTTAACGACCATACGATAAACGTCCAGCCCGTAGGGTACCCTCTTAACAAATTAACTTTCTGAGTTCCATTAATATTACCCCAGATCAATGGTTTTCCTAAGTTCATTATTACTCTTCTAAAGTTTATGCAAGAATCGTACTCAACAAGAGTAATGAGGCTTCGCGTAGGGACTGGAGCGCATTTTGTCTTCTGTTCAAAACTTTCTCAATATCTTTATTTAACTTTAAAGCTATTTAGTTGTTTTGTTTTTGTTCTAAAAATAAATAAAAAAATAAAAATAAGTAAAGAATTTTTGATTGTTAAATTTATTGTATAATAAGTGAAAATTTTTGAATTAAGTTTATTACAACTTACGTATTCCTTATATAGTTCATTTTCACGTATCTCCAAGCTTGACTTCGTTTAAGGTCACCCCTTGATTCGGTACATAGTCGGGACACGGGTGATGACAGCTGAAGGAGCCTGTCGAGTGCACATTTCATAAATAAAATATAAGCATATTGTGTTTTGTATTGTAAATTGATAATAAAATAGGATTGTGCAATATAGAAGTAAAAGTCTTTTTGTTCGATTCAGATTGGACCGACCGAATTGAAAAATCTGGTGAGGTGTCTGCGGTGTACGCTGAGTCTTAGTCGGTACCAATATATTTTGTCTGATTAATTCTCAACGGGGGTTCATCATATCTCTTCGGTGGGTGACAAAACATATTATTGAAGATTAAATCTACAGATCATGTTAGAATAATCATAATTCTCTATTCTTTTTTAATGGAGCTTCTTAAGGAGTCCGTCAAAATGGAGTTTTCCCTTTTTTTTTATTGTATAGATGGATAAAAAGGAGGTTCAATTCAAAGTAGTTTCTGGCTACTAGACGATATAATAAGGTTCTTATTCGAAAAAAAACTAGTTCCTTCTTTATTTTACCTTGTATTTTGTCAACGCAAGTCATGTCAGTCACGTACCAATATATTTTATTTGGACACGGTCGATAGCGGCCACGAAATAGAATAAAAATATATTGGAGTAATTGGATAGTTTTTTTTCGATAGAAACATACAGAAATGAAGCTTCTGAAATAAAAAGGATATTATTATTAGGTAGTATTTATTTTTTGTCCTTTTAAATTTCTTGAATATTAAGAATAAAACAGAATTCTTATAGAATAACTTACAAAATCACTCATTCAGTAATTAAAAAAAAATTCAATTAGTATGCAGATGTACTTTTTTTTTTATTACAGTAAGGAAAGTTTAAAACCTAGATGGGCAATAGTTAAATCACAGTGAGCATAAATTTAGGAGGCTTTTTCTAAAAAAAACATTCAATAAGAAAAATACCTACAGAAGCTGGACCTAACGTCCCGACGTTGTGACTAGGAACGAGATAGATTTTATTATGATTGATGAGACGACACATACTTAAAAATACACATATACATATATATATATATATATCTCCAAATAATATACCGGCAGTGATATAAGACTGGTAAGAGCCACTCTCAATATTAATTACAGCAACGCCGAAAGAAAACTCATCATAAAGTCTACTCTCAGACCTGTGCCGTCCGCCAAGCAACTGTTGAATGTGACTGGTTTCATTTTAAATTCTAAAGTAGATTTAATTTGCTGGAAACCGCAATACTAAAATGAGATTTCAATCTTCTACATGAGACTGGAACTAATAAAGATCAGACGGGAAATGCCATATCGACAAAGGACTTTGGTAAATACTAAATCAATAAATAGGCTGATACGGAAGATAATTATATGGGACCCTTGATGCTTCAGCACCAGCATTAAGCTTGCATCAGCGAAATAAAGCGTTAAAAGTGTTTTCTCCTCAGTTTGCCAAGAACCATTTGACGAAACTCAAAACTGCAGAATGCAGAATATGTAGTTACCTCCAAACCAGAGATCTCGGCAGAAGCAGAAAAATATTTGTAAAATTTGATTGGTACACTTTTGCGTACACGGGACAATAATGTGTCACTGTACTGAGGATACCTTGGACGTTGACCAAAGCGAGATTGGGGTGGTTTTGGAACAGCTTGAAAACAAAAAAGCTCTGGACCATTCTAAAAGTTTGTGAAAGTCAAGTGCTGAAAGAGTTATTTAAGCTCTTTATTGTTGTCGCTACATAGTATTTGGCAGAGTATACTAAAAAACACAGGAAAATAAATAGCCGTTGTGTAAGGCATTTCTAGACTGCGAGAAAGCCTTTGCATTCATCGACTCCTGGACTCCTCTAGATTTTCTGCGGAGATGTCGTATAGACCGGCGATATAAGTGCGGAGATGTCTTTATCACAATGCTAAGGTGACCGTTTAGTTTCAAGACCATAAAACAAAGATGATCTAGTAACACAAAAGGGTGCCAAAAGTCCAGCAAAATTTTCTAACCTGATGATCAAAAATCAAAACTGCATTAGCCATATTAAAATATTGTGATCTTACATGACCCTAGCGATCATACACTGAGTCAGTTTGTTTCACTATATGAAATATATTTCAAGTATCATAATTCACAATAATAATCCAACCAACCATAACATACACGCGCCCATCTGCCTCCCTGAACACAGAGCAGCCTGGATAGTACTGGTGAATCAGGCTGCCCTCCTAGTTCACGACCCTTAGTCATGAGGAAACCACGAAATATCTTGCTAATTAGAATTGCATTAATTAGTTTATAAAAAAATTTTGGAAGATTATTAGAAACTCAAATAACGTTCAGTGCACAAAAGAAGTATTAAAATTTTGTTGTATAAACAGTAAATTAAATAAACCGCTATTTTTCTTTTCATAATTAGAGTTTAAAGTTCTAATTAATTTAGTTTTATTATTTCCATTTTTACTTTCAAAGGGTTTAAAACATTTTGTCAAGAAGTAGGATTATGCGGTATGTACAGCGCAAGTAAAGACAAATATCCAAAAGTCGTTTTATTTTAGATGAGATTACACTAATAAATCTGCAGTTGGAATATTAACCTTGATGTATAAAAGAACTGATTTTCAACAACAAAGTAAAGTTTGTTCGATTTATGTATTGTATAAGAAATTTTTATAGTGCCCTCGGTGCATCAGTGACCTACATTTGTCTAGATTTTAGGGTTCCGCAGGCAACAATGAACCCTTATAGTTTCGCCATGACCGACCGTCTGTTTGAGCATGTGACAGGCAGCTGCGCTCATAAGCGCGCATGTTGTTTGGATGTCTCGAAGATGAAGAACGCCTTAATAAGTTTGCAATTTTCAATTTGAAAGTTCAGTTCTTAATGATTTGATTTGATTAGCATTTAAAAAACTTAATTTCAGTACTACTATAACTTGGACCTTATTCATAAATTAATGTTAATTATTCTTTAAAAGGTTGAACTTTTATTTTGCAATTTTAAAAGTAGGTTCAATGCGCGGGTCCCATACAAGGGGCTTACTTGTAAGTGAGTCTTTGTTTGCATAATTTTGCTTACATTTCTAGAACAAAAGGGATTTCAACATTTTTTATTAAATATATTTTTCGAGATGTATCAATATTTTCCTAAAATTAAAGGGCATATACATAATAAATATGTCGTAGTTTTAGATTCTTTATCTACACGAATTATGAACTGAATTATCTATGAACTGAAGGATAATAAAGATACCTAAGATATATG
Organism: Apoda limacodes; assembly: GCA_946406115.1. Taxonomy (NCBI): domain Eukaryota; kingdom Metazoa; phylum Arthropoda; class Insecta; order Lepidoptera; family Limacodidae; genus Apoda; species Apoda limacodes. Next base: position 35,882,089 of record OX291541.1, on the reverse strand, counting down.
CAATTTAGATTATATTTTTATTGACCAATTAGAATTCTAATTCATTATGGTTAATTGTTTCCTGTACAATATTCAAACAGTTGCAATTGCTATCTCAGTGATATCTAATACAGCGTACTCTGGCAGGGCGTACGATATAAAACACATACATTTTCTAAATCAAAATATGAAGGAATATTATAAATTGAAATATTATAATTATCACATATATTTCGAATAACAATATCATAATGGATTTTTATAAAATCATGAGACAAATGTCGCATATAAATATGTCAAATTATAAAATCTACATTTTATGAACTTTCATATAAAATTGTTTATCCAATTATAAAGCTGGCCATTTTCAGTGATGTTGACATTCATAAGTATGCTTTAATCTCAAAGTAAAATAAGCAACAAAACACATATTTTCCTAATAATTCAAATCACCACTAAATTAAATGTAACTACACCTGCAGTATTATCTGAATTTAATATTCAGTGTTTTGACGAAATTATTACTACAATGGCATATTCCATAGATTTCTTAAAAATATTGTATATTTTTTAGTACAAATGACAGTTAAGTGATTCTGGAATATGTAGTGTTATTAGTTCTTATACTTGCAAACTTGTCCTTTTTAATTACATCCATAATCCGGGATAGTAACCATTGCCAAGAGTGTCAAAGGTCTCAAAATTTATAATAATGTTCTGGCATAAGTTACAGTTAGAACCGCGGATCTTGAGGTGTTAAGGTGATAAGCATGTACACTGAGTCACATAAGCGTTTATAAAATAGTTTACTAGCTGGCCCGGCAGACATTGTTCTGCCCTTGAAGTTGATGCGCTGTAGCACTATCTATTACAACAAAGGGGTAGCGATCACTCACGGCTCCATCCGCGCGGATTTCTATTAGATAGGTACTTACTACTAGGTCTGGATTGGCCAGACACTTTTATAAATGTGTGTGTTCTTACAGTGTACTCTAGAGCTATTTTCGATCCTCACTGTAAATAAATTCTATTCTAAACTGTGCCGTCCGTGGTCCTCCCTATTATGTTGTGTGCGCTTGGCTTGTTGTATTCTTTTAATTATTGCTCCTTGGGCTATCATAGAAACATCTATATCGTTTATCGTCTTAGCACTGTGCCAACCAATCTGTGTCTTGCGTATTTGGACAGAAAATAACGATTCTACAATGCTGCAAAATACACACTGGCTGTTCTGGTTTGTATTTTGATGTTGGTCTATTATGTTGTAATACGTGCACGGAGAGGGAATGGAAATTATCTGCTTCGGTTTTACTGTAGTAACAAAGAAACATCCATGCAATTACGTTTTCTGACGATATAATGGTAAAATAAATAAGTGAAATGCAGAGTTTAGATTCCATTATTGGCTTCGGTATCCGTTATGAAGATGTGCCTTTGCCTGAGTCGTTATACGCTACACTGTAGTGGCACAGGCTGGTCTAAGGAGAAGGAGGTCATAGTCCTCCACACAGGCCTGCGGACGTAGGTCGAGCTAGTGGCTAGTGACTGCTGTCCTATTACAACTTAGCTGGGACCAACGGTTTAACGAAGGCTCCGAACTACGGAGGAACTCACAGTGTGTGCTACTAAGCGGTCACCCATCTAGGTACTGACCACATCCGATGTTTCTTAACTTCGCTTATCGTTTTATCTGAAATACGAATGCGACTGGGCCAGCTCGAGCTCATCAAAAAGATGTCCATATTATATTTTTTTTAACACAATCAAAATATAATTATTACCCAAACAGGAAAAGGCTCCTGTAAAAAAATTCTATACCTCTAATAGGCTTTGTTAATGTTGTATACAAGTGTTCGTGGTGATAGCTTGTTGTATAAAAGCGTTTAATATAATAATTTGGCTCTATAAACTTATAAAGCAAAAAGAATTTTTAAGAGGGTGATGTAAACATTTACATCGCCATTTTATAAAACCGTTTCTAGCAAGCACTATAAAAGAGACCAATTACAACTGTTTTAAAGATATTTAGCACTTTTAACATTACTATTAAAATTGTCCTTAATGAAACAAAACTGCTCTTTATAAGTTACAAAAACACATATTGGTGCGGAAAATGCCGAATTATTGGTGTAGCCGTACTATAACACCTTTTAAGTTTCTTATATAGTGCCTTAAGTCTGGACCTATACCAGTCACTATAGAATAATGAAATATTACCAAAATGTTATATAATTGTGTTTGATGTTTCCCCTTTTGTACCAAATTCGAACATGTGTGTCTACAATACATCTAGTACAGTACATTGAATGAAGGCGATCGGTGGCAGTCTTATTTAGGACGATTTAGGAATAAAGTGGGTTTTTTTGCTTCTTTAGTACAGAATGGTAAAAAAGTAACAACAACGACTCTGCTATACAGCATTCTATTTACTCTTTAATCTCCAATGGCGCACGTGGAAGACATATAAAAGAAGTGGGACGTATAGAAGACAACAAAATTTGTTATTATCTAAACAAAATAATACACTGGATTTAAGGAACCCCTTTTTTTACTATAATGGAGGTGACCTATATTGTAGCCGGTGCCATTTGGAACTATAACCGCCACACCAAAACTTATTTGATTCAAAATGGTGTCACCGATTTATTTATTTTTAAAAACATATATTTTACTTAATTTTTGTTAATAATTCGGGGGGCGCATTAAAAATCTCTACAAACCTAACCTTAGTATATCAATAAAATTTCTTCTGCATATCATTCTACAGGCGGAGGCCCATAACGCACCGTGTTTCCATGTACGTTATGTATATAATTAATAATATAATTTCAATCAATTCAAAACAAATAAAATATTATGACTGAGTGAATGAATGAATGAAGAATGATAGATATGGCGATGTCCAGGAACCTCGATAACCGCTACGGTACCGAACTGAACTATAATAGCGTCGAGGTGACTACTACATCACCATAGTAGCGGTTTAAAGAAACTATGATCACTACTATAGTAACAAAAGGTATTAAAATAGCGTTTAGGTCACTACTAAATCGTCATAAGGCCTCACTTATGCCGCTACAGAAACACTATACAATAACATAGTGATGTAAATGCTCCACTTCGGGGTGTTGTAAATGTTTTCTGCTCTTCTATAGGACTATTCACTTACACCGATTTGCTCTCGCCAAAAGGTTCTTAGAACCGCTATAGTACCAGGTTTTCCTGCTTGGGTAAGCTTTCTACTTTCCAGGTTTAATTTAGTTATATCGTTTATGATCTTATCAGTGTCCTTAATGGCTTCTCTCTCAACAGTAATTAAATAGGTAACGAGGCAACGTTGTTATGATGGAAATGCAATTTTCAGACAATTTATCCTCGCCATTATATCTTCACCAGCTCCTTTACCGTGGTATAATTATGTCGCTCGCCGTACTAGAAAAATATTGGAACTAACTCTTAGCCTTTGATTGTTGTAATAAAATTTAGCGACTTCTACGATGCTACATGTACTTCGCGTTTCGGCGACTTGTTGCGTTTATCTGCGGTGTTAAAACTGCCCAGTTGCTGCATAGAATTTTTAAAAAGGAACTTAGTCCCTGGAAATTGTATGTGAGCTTGTAAGAGCGTTCGGATGGATCAAGCTCCTGAAAACCAACTCAATCGCCAGTTCTAGATACTTAAGTAGCAGGTGTTCTGAGGCCCTTAAAACTTAAAAAATAGAATCTAGTAATGAATATATATGCGACAGAAAATACTGACTGGTCCAAAAGTCAATTAATATGTGCATTCAGTTATTTTTTTTAAGTAAAGAAAGAAAGAAAAATTATAATTATATATAATACATTATGTAGCAAAAAACCTAATAGAAACGACGTAGTTAGTTACCCAAAATAAAATTATTTTATTTATTTATGTCTTATATATTATTAATTTATATTTATATCTTTCGAATTAATTTCCATTGTGTCAATTATACTTCACTTTAGATATAAAAAGAAATCTAAGAAAATAATATGATAACTAATCAGAAGAGTTACTTTAAGACAGAAAGAAATAAAGAGACTTGTTAGCTTCTGGTAATCTAAAAGTAAGGAATTTGTTCGCTTAATAGCTAAGTTAATCCGTTCAGCGAAGTCACGCCTCTTGTGTTTTTGGTACAAATCCACTTACTACTACTTTATTATTTTATTTGTTAGTTTATTGGATTTATATTTAATAAGATTTTAATTTATATAATCAATCAACACAACAGAGTGTGCAGTGGGGAGGATGGACTGTGGCCAAACATAAGTACACACACACACACTTATGAAATTTGGCACATCTGTTAAGAAGCTCACAAAGATGAATATATATATGAATATCGGGCAATTCTGACATTATTATATAAATACGGTTCAAATTGATAACTACCGTTATTGAGCTCGGTTATAACCTATATGGTTATAATCAATAATTACAAAATACAAGAGATATTTGAAAAAAAAGGTAGATTGGGAATTATTTAAGCCCGCGGTTTCTCTTGCGCGGCACTGCAATGGACATATTTGACCGTTTCCGACCTTTTTAGCTGCGGAATAATCTATTCCTGACGAAATTCCAAATAAGGATAAAAGTATAATATATTCTTCTATAACATTGTGCCAAACGATCAAGTAGTAATTTTTACGTATTTCACAAGCTTAGACTGACACTGTAAATTAATCAAATGGACAAGGGAAGGAACACATCTGTGTCGACATATGTACGTTTGATTAAATTAGTCGGAACTTTGTCAACCTTCTCATTTATCTTATCCATTGGCTTTGTAATTGAAATATTATTATTAATAGTCTTCAAGTGTTTTCTCCATGCAGTAGATATTATTAGTAAAATAAATAAAAACCTTTTGAGATATTCGCCTTAAGTGGCGTCTTAAGTTATAATTAAATACAAAAGTACATTTTATTTTAATTTTATCACAATGTTAGGAAAAAATTTGTTATTCAATGAAGTCATCAAAACTTAATTTGAGTAAGGATATTAAGTATTCAAGAGAAATTCATATTCTAAGCAATAATATTAAGTTAATATTTCAAGGGATAATATTTTACCCATTCCTGTTAGAGGGTTCCTAATTCCAGTGACGTTGATAGATGTCGCTCCTAAATCAGCTATATTGAACTCATTTATTAGAAAGATTTGTAGGTTAAATAACTACAAAGCTTTAATAGCTTTATTACTTTATAGAGTTTCGGTTTATTTGTATTGCGAAAAGTAGCAAAGTCGGTCTATATTTCCGTCCCATACATTTCACTTAATTTTTAATTTTACCTTCAAAGTCAAACTATTTGAAAATTATATATTATTATGAGTTTATTAAAATCTTTTCCGCATATTTTTATTTATTTCATGAATAAAATGAAAATGGGTATCGAGAAGTATAATGTGTCATGAAGTTTTCATTGATATTTAAACAAAGGAACTAGTCGAATTCAAGCCAGGACCAGTGATACAAACTTCTTCCGGATTCTTAAACATGACATATTGACATATCAGTAACTATCACTTGATATAGGCCGGGGCTGATGTCTAACCTTCCCTGGTAAGCCAAAGCTTAGAAAACAATTGTCACTAGAGCGGTCACCTATTTAATGGTTGTAAATCCCCGACAAGTTAAAAAAAAATATGCTTGCCTGCTGTGGCAAAAATAAAACAGGCATAGAGTCCAATTATTAGGATTTTTAAAATGATTAAAAACAATTATGAAAGTTATTATTTTATATATTAGTCTTTACATATTTAAATAAATAACCCAATGCATGCAACACACGACAAGACCAAACATTATTCAAGTTTATAACCCATGTTAACACAGTTTGTTAGGAAGTTCATAAAATTTACTTGGCTGCACAGTTAACCCAAAGAAGAAGCAACTTACTGGCTTATTGCCAGGTTTCATCCGTTTAGCATATATTATAAGGACAAAAGTAAACGACCCAGTGTGCGGCGTCTTTCTTTTTCGATAATTTTAATAATATTTAGTATAAGTTGCAGTTACAAGTACAATAATATTTTTAGGTGTCCGTGCCCACGCGACCCTTTTGCGTACTTGCGTCATCTGTCCTAACAATAAAGAGCTAATCTTTTGAACTGTAAATTGTTGTTGCACTATCTTAGAAACCGTATTATTCTCCTACTTGTAAGGTCCAGCTCCAGAATTGCTGTTATTATAGTGTATGCTCTTAGGTACATCAACAAACAATAAATATAAAACAATGGTACGAAACACTCAAGTGCGCGAGTTAGACTTGCAATTGGCCAGTATCGTAATATAGTATATTACTACTTTTTAGCAAAGTTCTGAGCGAAAGGAAACAAACTTCTTTCAATAAGCATACCTTTTTCATTTCCCTAAGGAGGTAAACAGAAATACGGTCCGCCTAATGCTAAGCGGTTACCGTAGTTTATCGCTAAAATAATGAGCTTTATTACTGTTTCTGACCCATTAAAAAAGCTATCAGTTCCATCTTGAAGAACCCCATACTGCAGTCCTTAGGGAAATCTTTGGGAGCTTATTTTACAACCTATATAATCGTTTGCGGGATAAAGTTCTAAATATAAAGTAGAAAGCGTTAAGTTGCCGTAGGTACTTATAATTTTAAGGATTTTCTCGAAATACAAACTATTGTACACGCAGTAAAACAAAGAGACAAAACGGTATCAGGTTTTAAGATTCAACACCACTTGTTAGTTTGGTATTGTTAACTATTGCCACAAATGGTCTTTGAATCAAGTCAAAAGTCAAATTATGTATCCAAGCATACTCGCTCAGAGACAGCTTCCACCGAAAACGTTTTTTTAAATGGTAAACACCCTCTACTGTCTATCTCCCCTCTCCTGCCTCTCTAACCTTTACCCCCTATCCCTTACCCCTAATAACCTATTATCTGCCGATGGCGAGCGGTGCGATGGTAGTAAGAAGCCGTGGGTATAAGTATGGTAAACAATATGGCTAAATATTCATGCAGACTTATTATATTATGCGTAACGATTATTAGGATATAAAAATTTGCCATTGTAAATTATGACATAAAATTAAGTGCGGTTCAATAGTGAACCATGTTAGGTTATTGTTGACAGTCGTTCAAAGCACGATAAAATCGTCACAATATATATTATCAAAATGTTTTTTTTTACAATAAATACGACAATCTACATTTCATTTGAGATCAAATACATTAATAATTGTAAACGAACGTTTTAAGTTAAGATTCTTTAATAATAGTTTTTGTCGAACTGAGTTTCTATCTGTTATTTCTTCGATCACATTGTTAACGATGATTTGCACAATATTTTTATTCAAACAAAATTATGAATTTCTCAGGGAGTATTCCGAATACATACTCGACCAGAAGAGAATCGTTTTTTTTAGCACGTTTACTAGCTTAGAAATAAAAGCCGCCCTCAATTTATAGCTTACTGCATAAGTGCCGTAATATTAAAGAAAAAGGAATAGACATTATCGATATGACTATAATTTTTACGTAGTTACGTATTATGTTATTGATACTTAATAGCTATTTATGTCATTGTTGCAAATGTGAGTACGTAAACGTGCAGTTTCATACAATGCTCTTTAAACGAATCGATTTTTCCATAATAATATATGATAGTTATGAAAAATATAGTAAAACACGTAAAATCTTGTGTTTTGGTGACTTTATTAGCTTTTAATATAAGGCGTGAGTATATTTTCTTTGCTGCACTCATCATAGTCGCATGACATGTTATTTTACTCTAAAATACTAGTTTATGCAATTGTTGCGAGTAGCACACGTTTTAAAAAGACAAATTTCGTGCAATTATATACATTGCTTTTTATATGACTAGAAAAAAAAATTAATAATAGATTTAAAATAGTTAAAAAAAAATCCTTGACTTGAACATCATTTAACAGAAGATTATGTAGTTCTAGTCTTCGTCAAGCTCCCATTATTACAAATATTTATGCAATCTGCAAAAAAATTAAATGACTTGTACTTGATTAAGTGATAAACTTGAAAAATAAAAAACTATTTGGTTAAAGATGCAATGATTGATCATAGGCCTCTCAGTTTAGCAGTCATGTGTACTTACCCTAAGGCTATCGAGATGTTGAAAATGATGTGAAATTACCAATGATATATAGCGACATCTCAGGTTTGTTGCTTTGTTCGAAGATGTGAATTTGAACAAAATCTTTCAATCATTTTCGAGAACATACAGCAAACAGTAGGTAGGTCCTTACAAAATATATTATGCAATCTAATTATTAAAGCTATGTTAGTAATTTATTCTATCAATATGAATTTCTGCTTAAGTAAATTATGCGACAAAAATGTGCGATTTATTGCATATTTATTGAAGCGTGCCGCACCTGTGGTTCGCTTTCTTTATGTTATGGTGTACAGTTTACTTATGTTCGCACTTCAATGTTAATCTTTGTTCGTGCAACTCCACTAACCAATATAAAGCTTTTATTGTGCAAAAAAAACGCATAAGAGCAATATGTGGTACTGCACCTTATGACTCATGTAAGCCCTTGTTTAAAAAGCTAATTATTCTTTCGTTGCCCTGTATGTATATATTGGAATCAGCTGTATTTGCAAAGTTTAATTCGAGTATGTTTAAAATGGCTTGCGACGTATACAACAGAAATAGTAGATTCCCAGACAGATTAGCTCGTGATGTTCGCCCAAATACATCCTCGTTCTTTAGGCAATCATACCCATTTTGTATAGCTATTTATAACGCTCTCCCAAAGGAAATAAAATCATTTAATAAATTCAAAGGAAAATTGAGCAAATGGTTAAAAACTCAAAATTTTTATTCAGTATCCGATTTCCTCAATCGAAAAGTCGATACATAATTCCATGGTGTATTAATGACCATAAATTTTTTCTAATTTATTTATTGTAATGAAACGCTATTTTTGTTTTGAAATATTGAACTATTTATTTGTCTAATTTATCTAATTATTGTAAATATTTGCATGATATTGTATATGGCTGAATGTGATTGGTACCTATTGTGTAATGAATACCAATGTATACTAAATTCAAAGCAAATAAATTTCTGATTCTGATTCAAAGGTATAAACAAATACATTTAAGCACTAATGAAAAATAAAAGTCAAGTACTAATTCAAGAGTCAAGATTTTATTATTTTTTTACTTATTCCACATTACCTTTGCTGCCTGTGCAGCTTGAATATTTTAGATAATAAAAGTAGGTTCTTAAAATAATCAAATCGTTTTATCGGGTTCTTTATTAATTCGAAGTTTTGAGCTCCCGATATTCAGATGCTGTTACATGCCAGTGCCGTAGAATGGGTGATGATTCACAGCTTCGTTGCTCGACAGAAACTCGGGTTCGATCCCCATACAGGAAAAACATTTAAGAACTGTGAGACAGCCTCAGCGTCACTTGCTCTCAACACCTGTCGTTGTTCAAATTGTGAGTTTAGACTAAACTCTCTGAATTGCAAAACAAGAATAAAATCGCATGGCAGTAAACATTTCATTCATGTGAACGGTTTAAAAAGAGAAACAACATATAAAATGGATTTTACTCTTTGATCTTAGTAAAACAAAAAAAAACTGAAAATACTCATAACATCATTTGGTAGCTCAGCTTTACAAAAAACAGCAGTTGCTGCGTCATGTGATTTATAATGTTTTCTTTACTTTTATGTTCAGTGTAGACACAGTAAGTAGGAAATTGTAAAAAATTGGCACTAAGCCTGTGTGTCGCTTCTTTATCTGGCTTGAACATACAAACAAGTAGGGTTTTTAAACCTTGTAACTATAAAAACTTTTGACCCGAAAAAAGTCTTCAGTCAAAAAGATGCACGAAACAGGTAAAAATAATCACTTATTTCCAAAAATCTGATCTGAATTACAGTTTGAAGTTGGTTTCATGCAAGTAAAGTGTGTTACAAACTGTTTGGTTCAAACTGTAATTCAGATCAAATTTTTGGAAATACGGAATTTATTACGGAGCTATTCCTGAATATACATAAAAAAAAATATAATCGTCCAAGTTAAGAAACTCCTCCTTGTTTGAAGTCGGTTACAAACAGCTAGTGTTTTTTGAGTAAGAGAAGTTAAATTAAGAATGATTTCAAAGATTTACGGCTTATATTTTTATAAGCCATCTTTACAAGTTTCTTACCGTGATAATTTTACTTAATTAACAGCATGGAACTATCGGGAACATCTTTGACTAATAGTGGCAAGTAATCATTAGAAAAATCGAAGATAGGAAGCTAGGAAGACATATTAAATATTTGGGTTGAATACGGCATACCGGAAGTATCACCTAGTGTAAGAGACCAATCACTGTGTTGCAGGTAGGGTTTCTGCTCGAGAATTCTCGAACTCGAGAAGACTCAAGAATTCTCGAACTCTAGAAGACTTATGAAATCCGCCTTGGTTCGAGACGAGAAGAAAATCCCGCACTACTAATTCAAAGTATTCGAGGTAGGTATTTTCGCGTAAAATTGTCTCCGCTTACTGCGACACCTGCCAGCAAGTCGTTTCACTCACACACACACACACACACACACACACACACACACACACACAAACACGCCGCGCTTAGGATTGTTAACTAATGATCTCAATCAGTGCTAAAGCTATTAAAATAATTTTGAACGTCTGATACTGAATTTGTTATAGACAGAATACGATTTAAACTCTTAATGATCTGTTACTATTAGTTTTTTAAGATTTAATTATTGTAATGGTTATTTAAGAAACTTTCTATGTTTTGATATCGATCAAAGAAAAAGCTGCGAAATACCAAAGACTGATTAAATAATTACTTACTGTTACTTAATTACTACTGTTATCTACTACAAATAAGTACAACTAAATTATTATATATATAGTTTTTCTTTTAATTTCTAGAAGGTTACTTATCATATGTAGATTTACGCAAATTTTAAACAGAAACTCTTAGGGTTGTTGCAGTACCGTACCACCCTTAGTTATCTGTTTGCCATTAGTTATTTAAGATTTTATTATTGTGATGTTTCACAAGAAGATGTAAGAAGATTTTTATATTTTATCTCAATGATGAAAGTTAGACCTTATAAATACCAATATTATATTATCATTTAGATTATTAGTATTGCAATAGCTTGATACTAAAGTTTTTTGTTTGTAGATGATTAAAACGCACGCAGACTTTTAGTAAGTATTAAGATTTGTTTATTATGTGTTAGAAGATTTTTATATTGCGTTTCTTTTAAGTTAGTGCAGTTGGGAGTAATAAAAATATGTTCGTTAATTTTAATAAAAATATTGAGTTTTTTCTTTAAATTTTATTACCAATTATAAGTCTTCTTTGAAAGCCTCGAGAATCGAGCAGACTCGAGAACTTGGCCTCGAAAACGAAAATAGTTCGAGAAATCAGAAGCCCTAGTTGCAGGAGAGCCAAAAAACTTCATTTTTTTTTTTAAATTACTCTGTATCTTTTTATTCTATTGTTTATTGTTATCGGTGTTTATCTTCTAATAATTGTTAACGGTAAAGAAATTTCAAGCTTAACAGCCAAAAGAGCGGAAAATTGTTATTTCACGTAATATTCGGCAAATTGTACGTTACTTACGCTATGTGATACTTTCGTTACCGGTTTGTAGAAACCATACTTAATTTTAAGTCCACTTATTTTTTGGAATTACAACATGAATAATCCTTTAATATGTTATTTGACAATAAATCTACATCAAATATAGTTTCATGTAAGGGGCAAGCAAAAAGTACAATAGTCAGAGAAAGCAAGTATGTTTTTTGTGCCAAAGTTACGTTGACAAATCGTATTGACAAACATAGACAGGAAACAAGTGATCGTTAGTGTCAACAAAGCTTGGCAATAATCCAGTAGAATGGATAAGATAACTAGAAAAATATAACAATGAAAAATCTGATATTGCTAGGGATTTATAAAATGTTAATTGTTCAGATTTCTAGTAAAGCCGATATTTAAAGATTGCATATTGTAATACTTTTCTTAAAATATTATTTCATTTACAATTTTTAATAACAGACGTAATTAAAAAAATATCAATGTATCTTTCTATCAGTGACAAAAGTTGTCTTTCGTACCGATATTATTGTTAGGTCACTACTGGAACTTAGTTGAATTAATTACCGTGAAAATATTAAAAACTGAGATAATCGATATGGATAAAACCCAACACATCATCGCCCAGCCCAAACCAATTAGGACGGAAATTTTAAATTGAGAAAGGTTTGACTTTATATTGAAGATGTCAATTAGGAACAAATTTTTAAATGGCCCCTATGGTGGTGAGAAGTATGCGGAAAAAGTTTGTATAATAATCCGTAACTTAAGTTAAATACATAAAAATATGTATTTGGCTTTTTATAACCAAACTAAGCGCAGGCGTAGCCGGGAAAAAGTTTCTATGTTATGTATATGACATGTTATACTCCAAGGTTTGAACAGTTATTTAGAAATTTATTATGTTGCACAGCGTTCCATAGAGAGAAACTTTGGTACGTGCACGCTCTCAGATATACAATAAACTCCTTTGAATATATTATTTTTTACTTATAAATATTTCAATATATATTATATCTATTGTAGAAAAAGTTTTTAAAATGATGGTGATTTCAGACAGTATCGTTATCAGCCGAAATATCTTTATGCCTGAGTCGGGTCGCATTTTTATTGAGCCGTTTGCAATGTGGAACTCTTCGGCAGACAAGAAATCGCGATGTTATGGCTGTCCTAAAAATTCTTATCTTACAACTTTGACTCTGAACTGTGACTTTTTCTGCGATTGCTTGCATGAAATGAAAACTTAGCAAGCATAAAAAATACTTTAAGCAAAAGTTGAAAACATTAGAACTTTATCTTTTAGAACTAGCTTGTTCCCCGCGATGTTACCCGCGCGACTTAAAACCGTTTAAGTCGTATAAAGCGGTGGATTTTCCCTACAAAAACCAGAAAAATATTATTTGTTCATTTATTATTGTTAAAGTCCTATATTTTGTGACCTATAGTGTGACTATCCGGTGTCTGTATCATTTTGTTTTACTATTTTGTACTGATGGAAAGGGCTTGCTATCACGTAAACACATTCTAAGTTATGCAAAGTAGCTAATGGAAAGCTAAAACATGTAGTTGCTTTTACTGGTAATGTATTTTCTGTGTAACACTAGAGTTAACATGAAATAGCTCACATTTTTAATATTTCAAAGCCTTATCGTTGTATGTTAAAAAAAAATACATAACAATAGTACACAGGATATTCTTGCTGATTTAAAAATTTAATTTGCTTGTTTATTTATATAACAACTTAAACAAAATATTAACAAATAACGCTAATTTTGTCACATGTAAACAAATTTTATGTAAACGCATCACATGGTGCCCCCCCCCCCTCCCTATGCAATCTGAAAAACAAATAGGCAATTGAAATATTACATAAATATTGATTGTTTTTTTTAAAATCAAACTATTTACATTGTAAATCTTGTTTATTTAATGTTTCAATACAAAACATGTATTTATTAGTTGATACACTATAATTTTATGTTTCGTTTGTGATTTTACAAAGATTACCTATTGGACGCACGCAATAAAACAGTTTTGTAATTAGTTTGTAAAGCTAGTTGTAGTTAATTTACTTGACGATTCGATACTTTAGGTGGTTATTTTTTAGTTTTTAGGGGATTTGAAGTCGGTTAATGTTCTTCTTAAAAAATAGTTTATATTTCTTTATTTAAGAATCAAAACATTAATGAGAGCTATCCGCTGCTACATATTATTATAATAATAATAATAATAAATATTTTTGGACTCTGAACATAGCGCCGTCTGACCCCAAAGTAAGCAAAGCTTGTGTTGTGGGTACCAGACAACAGACACAGATACATAAATATTACTTTCTTTTTTTGGAAATCTATACATATAAACGTTAATACACCCAGACTCAAGACGAACACAAATGTTTTTTTATCACATAAATGTTTGTCCAGTGCGGGAATCGAAACCACACCCTCTGCGCAGCAGTCGGCCACACACCAACTAGGCTGCGAGGGAGAGAATTATATGTGTAGAACTACTCTATACATAATAATTAGTATCTATCTGACAAAACAGACACTGTAATTAATCAAGTGGACAAGGGAAGGAACACATCTGTAACGACATACGTCGGATTAAATTAGTCGGAACCTTGTCAAGATCAAGTCATTTGTCTTATCTATTAAGGAAAACGTTCGTCAGGTTAATTACAAAGTATTAAACTTGTAATTAATTGTTCTATTATAATTTAAAAGGGTCATGATCTCGAATAAGATAACAAGTTAATAAAAACTTTTTTTAAAATTTTGAATATATAAAAAAAAATTTAATAGACATAGATATTCGGCTTGAGATTATGCCTACAAAATTTCACAGTATTTGATCAGTAAATTTCCAAATTAATAGGAAATTCGTTTGTATGAATCACGCTGCGAGGCGCCGCGAATCGTATCCTTTTAAATAAACCTATTTTTGGCACAGTAAAAGTGGAAAGGACGAAGAAGTACCATTTTCATTCCATTGTCATTTTAAATGCTACATTTATAATCTTATATTGCTTTAGTGATCATGCAAATCAAACGTGTGTTGTGTTGCACTAAATTGATATTTTGTGATAAAAATCCGGTGTTTCAAAATTTGTGATTGGCTAACAGTTACTTAATTTAATTCCTTGTTCATCAACAGTGTTTCTAGTGAAAAACTCCTCCCAGTGGGCGTTCTGTGGCAGCAACGGTTGTATGTGTTGCTTGTGTTGTCTAGTAATCCTCAACGGTACTGTTGGATCCGAAAAAGTCAAAAGGTAGATTCGTTGCGATTCTGCTGGATTCGAACTCGGAGCGCTTGGAGTCTAAACGGTAAGACGATTGTGCGTGGCGCTGCGCTACGGCACCGATAAGGCAAATTAATTGAAATTTCTACAAAGTTCAACAAAAGCCCACCTGACTACTTCGACCGCAGAGACATGCTATAACTTCTACGAGTATTTACTACGCCACTGCTACGAGCCTACATGTATAGAACTGCTACGCACGGACACCACTGCTACGAACGAGTCGCGTAATGATCAACTTACCTCGCACGCCTCCAAAACCGTTACCCACCATGCAAACTTCATCATCATTATCGGACTTACCTAAGAGTATTGAGGGCAACCGCTATCTCTCCTATAACAAATAATCAGTTGACAGAAAGCCACCTAACGACTTCTGAACTTTTTGATACAACCTTAAACATCGCTGGACGGAAAAGAAAATATCCCGAAGACTCTTTACAGGCCTTGTCTAATAATATGTCCGAAATGTTTTCTAAAATGAACGATATTTTTCTACAATTTAGTATAGATCAGATTGTAAAGCTATCTCAAATTCACAAGAATTAGGAGAACTAAGGAAACAAAATAATTCAAACAAACGAAAATATTAAACAATCTTATAACATGATACTTACAAAGCAAAATAATCTGAAAATTCGTATTGAGAAGTTAGGAAAAAGGGATAACAGTTTGACAATGAAGATGCAAACAGTAGACCTGCAGCAAGAAGAAATTAACCGAAAGCTTAAAGAAACAAGTATTAAAATTAGGAATGTTCCTACGGAGACAAATGAGCAGGTTACACAGGCCCTAAAAAATATTCATAAAACCATAACCTGAGTTTAATCCTCTTGATATAAGAAACAAATATGACCTACCTAAAAAAACCAATTTACCTAGACCTATATTAATAGAATTTAATTTCGTGGAAAAAAAGAATGTTTTCTTTGATGCACTTAAAGAATACAACAAAAAAACTCAGCTGCAAGAATGAATACAGACGCTGCAGGTGTACAGGGTGTGATAAAACAAATCTGCATAAATGAAAATACAACAAAAAAAGCAAAACATGTTTATAATTTATGAAGAGAAAAAGTTAAAAAGGAGAATATAAATACTGTTGAATATCGAATGGCAAAGTTTTTATACGAAAAGCAGAGAGTACGCCGGCAGTAGAAGTCAATTCTGTTGACAAATCAGAACATTTACATAATGATATGATGGAAAAAATATGGCCAGATTCACTAGATCTCGTACTTTGTTGTACATATTTTTATTGTTTTTTTAGGAAACTTAATGCTAATTAACCCTATGCTTAGTCAATTAACCGAACACACACATACTGACCAAATTCATTACACTATACATTTACAAACACACACCTTAAATATGTCTGCGGCCTCGGATCCAACTACAATGAAAGAAATCTATTTAAAAATAACTATACCCAAATACGGAGATGGCGCAAATGAATATAGTTGCAACAGACATTGACGCTGTCAGTGTCTCTAAATCTTTTACAGTAGCTGAACCTGAAAGTTGACCCACTTACCTAAATTAGGATTCTAGCACACAACTATCTATTAAAGCTCTCAAAATCAAAAGCATAAAAAAAAATTTCATCGATTTTTTAGTATTTCTAACTCGATTCAAAATTATACCTGACGTTATAGTATTATCTGAATGCTAGTTAAATAATTACTTCACTCTGGCTCAACTCATAGGGTACATTTAATGTAACAAACAGGTCATTACGACCTACAAGTTTAAAATGCATTGTATTAGTATTAGTGATGCACAAATAGAGATTATCATATTATTAAGATTATCTTTATTCATTTATATTCTTAATTTTAAAGTTTTTTACAATATTGTTTAAAAAAAAACAAACATACAAACAAATAAAAAACTTAAAAACTAGAGCGCCGCCGGTAGCGAGGCAAGGCCCAAACTACCGGTGGTCAGGGCTGCAGACTAAGGGAACCTCCTGACGATACGTTCCGCGTCCAGGTTCACTGATTTCTGCATCCTACCCTTGAGCCAACTTTCCAACGAGCTTCTTGAGATGTTGGTCGAGGCTCTTCGCTATCAAGCAATTCGCCGAAACGACCATCGGCACAATGATCGTCAAATCAACATCCCACATGGCGGTTACCTCGTGAGCCAGATCAAGGTACTTGCTAAGCTTTACCTTTTCCGCTTTCACGAGGTTCTCGTCATTCGGTATTGTAATATCGACGAGCATTGCCTTGCGCTGGGATCGGTCGACCAACACGATATCAGGCTTATTGCAAACAATAGAGCAATGCGTCGTGCATTTTCGAGAACTGGCACTGGCGTGTACTGATAGTACGGCACCTCAGATTCGACAAGTCCTTATAGAAGGGCAAGTTGCTGGTGATTGATCCTGGCCACTTGGTTGTGCCTTTGCAAATACTAGCCGTGAGCAAGATGAGAACAACCAGAAATGATATGCCCCATTATTATTATTATTATATAGCACGGGCGAAGCCTCGGGCATAAGCTAGGGCTTTAAGATTCTGTAAACCTTTGGAACAATCCAATCACTCAGTATAGGCTTAGCGGTATCCTGTTGAGACAATGCCGAAGAGGCAATAATGTAAACAAATCATGTAAGTCATTAAAGTTTCTAATTACAGCGACATTGATTGATGTCGCTTTTAAATCAGGTTTATTGAACTCATTTATCAGAAAGCTTTGTAGGTATTTACTGAAATGAATTTTAGGATAGCTATAGCACGGACTCGAAGCACAAAGAATTTCGTACATTAACCTTTTACTTTAAGCCTTTGTTCAGTGGTCTAATAGTAGTAATTTCTGATGACAGCGGTCGGTTATCGCATCTGTGCGAGTGCGACAGCAAATAATTATGCGCGTGCAACAGAGACAAATAGTGACCGGTCATTCAACGAAATTCTTCCTGCTTCGCGTCCGTGCTAAATTGGTGAAAAATTGCTGGTTCCATGTGAATACTGTGCCTTTGAAAGGATTTAATTTTACAAAGAAAAAAAGCAAGCTATAACAAGCAAGCAAGCTGTAAATGTTATTTCAATAAAATATTGTTTAAAATTAATCCTTATAAATTAAATTTATAAATAGTTTTAGTTGGTAATTAAATAGAAGAGTTTAAATGTTAAGGACTCGTCGACCTAGGTATGATGAGGGTTACCACGGTAGTGGATTTTTACAAATTATACCGTAGGGCGCTATTCCCTGGAGTTGTTGTTCCTTGGTGTCACAAACACTTTTATTCGAAACGAGCGTTACGCAAAAGATTTTTCTGCAAGTAAAACGGCATGGTATTATTTCTTTACGTACCAACTTAAGTGCGAGGGGACGAAGCCGCAAACGAAGCAAGTTTTCATTTATTTCTATTTTATTTTTTTATTTATTTGCGATAGAACAAGCAAAAATAGTTAAGAAGCAATGGGGATACTTGATGAGTAGGTAATTATACTTACCGAGTGCAATATTGTCTTTATTTAGCAAAGGTTTTCTATGTTTTTGAAAAACTATCAACCTAAAAATTGCCTACTAAAAAATCCACTAGCCACCAGATACAAATTTTGCTCACCAGCAGGTGGTCCCAAACCACCAGATCTGGTGGCGAAACCACTAATTTTGCTGGACGAAGCTGAATGTAAATACACAATGCCGCTTGCGCTGCCCGTCCTTTGCAGCCTAGGGCAGCGCGAGTAGCAGTGGTGGGAGCATGAGAAGTATCGTGCTTACATACTCGTTCAGCCCACTTCCCTGCTCACTGCCTTGAATGTAAATGGTGTATTAGAGTCGATCACCCCTCCCCTCTATTACGAACCTGTACCTTGACTGCTCGCATACAACACAAACCCCTTGCGCGTATACACACGCCATTTAATTTAGTATTCTTGAATAAATAAGATATTATTTAGAAGTGTAATATTGGCTCCATAGCTTAATGGGGTATTACAGTTATATGCCGCTAGCATAAGGTAGTAGGTAATTAAAAAAAGAATAATATTTTTGACAAATCAGATAGCGTTACCTGGTCCTAAACAGAAGATACAAATTCTCTTATTTATTTTTTAAGTACATATTTATTATTCATAGAAAAATTCCAGAACTTAGAAGACCACAAAACGTCTATAACATAAATCATTCGGAACTTCCATAAATAATCTTAAAGAAAATGTTGACGATAAATTGACAGACAACTTAATCTTTTCAGGATTACTTATAAAATATTTACCGTCTGAACTTTGCACGATGAAAGCGATCTTAACAATTCAATCAAAGGTATTTGTTATTTTCAAGTGCTTTAATATTTGGCATCTTTTAAAAATAAATACTTTTGCTACCTGGCTACACCATACAAAACCACGTGATTCGTTACTACTTCCACTTCAAAAAATTGTTACTTGTGTATACGTGCAAGTTTCTGCGTCTTCTATGCAATCGGTCACAGGATCATCACAGGGGCTGACTCTTAAATGTTGCAGAGAGCGGCCATAATGTATGAAGTGCTGTTATTGTACTTTGACTATAGTTCAGTTGTTATCGTGAATGTTAAGAAAAGGTATTCTGATGCTAAAAAAACTTCTAAAAAGCTCAAACACTCACTACAAGCGTAAGGTCTTGTTACTTACATTCATTTAGGTTTCCCATTGAGAAAAATTATTTTCTATGCCTTATGTTTATATTGTTACTTTTGAAATAAACAGATTACCAGGAAGTGCTTAATAACGTATGTATTTATGTATATTTCCACGCGGTTTCGTTGCCCAGTGGCTGGATACATACCTATTATTTTTAGAAATAATACTTTTTAATTATAAGGTGTGTTCCAGACCCTAAAATTAACGATAAAATTACCTTTTTTTTTAAAAATAAATATACCTAATCCGAATAAACTAATAATGCCTATTTATATTTTTATGCTGATCTTTAAACAGACGTAATTTTTATTTATAAAATTAAATAAAGAATAAAAAAGCAATACGTTAGAAGAAATAAGAGAATAAGTGAGTTCTAATAAACAGTTTCCTTAACTAAAAAAAATAGTTAGGCTAATCCTGATGCGGGCGACGCCTTGGAAATCAACTAGTCTTAGATGTTTGTTACTGAATCACACTTTAACCACTGGTCAGATCGGGATAAAACTTGGCACACATATAGATTAGGTGTTGGAATAGGACATAGGCTACTTTTTCTCACAAAAAATTCAAATATTCTTGTGGGAATAACTCAAACCGCTTAAAAGAACTATAGCTACAACTAACATCATTAATTAGTATAATTAGGGAGTTCCACGCCGATAACCGAATTTAGGGCGAGCGAAGCCGCCGGCAAAATCTTGTATTAAATAAAAGCCTTGTTAAGTCAGTTGTTTTTATTACCGTCCATAATTAGTAGACTAAATACTAAATAAACGTTTGCTCGTTTTGGAGATATTTCCCTAGCGTCTCGCCCTCGCAAACTGTATAAGTAATATATATATAACCTTCGCCAACAGTACAGACCTACCTAATTAAGGAATGTTACCTGATAATTTTTGAAAACCATGAATGTTATTTTTATATTAACTATGAAAACATATTCCTTACATATACAACACCTGCACACACAAAATTTACATAGAAGTAAGAAATACTATACAAATATACATACATATAAATAATCTTTCTTCGTTTATGACTTCCTGAAGGTTAGAGTCTTAGAAGAAAATATACGTATACATAAATATACATGCCATATCTATGGCTATATCATTAATATAAATAAATACTTTCATAGCAAAGATAGCCAGGACTTGTAAGGGTCGCAGGTTCAAGTTTTGACTGCATCTTTGCTCTGAAAGTATTTATTTATATTCTTTTCATAATCATTTTAAAACTTTTATCTGTAAATTGAAAAAAAAAAACGATTATTTTATTCCCGTTTCCTCTTTAGTAAAATAAACAAGAATGTTAACAAACCAGTACCATGTGGCACTTTCGGAGATTAAACCTTTTCAAATTTATTTTTAATTCTTACATAATTGTATTGGATATGTATGGTTGTTTTAATAATAAATATGTATGTAACTACTATTGACCGCAGTCACATTAGCCCAGTTGACATGGATTTCTTTTGAACGCAGACGGGGCTGTCTAGAACAACTAGAACCCAGCACCCTCATCTATATGATGAATCGTGTTGCTAACGTCTGTTTGGCTATTTTTCATTTTACGATAACATAACTAAACTAAGGTAAATATATTGAAAAATCCTTGTCCATTTGGCAAACTGGAAAGAACGCTGGCTACATTGCCTCTTTGAATTGGAATACTTTTCTTATAATTATTTCTGACATCCAAATATATTTTTTAGGGTTCCGTACCCAATAGGTGCTAACAAAACTCTATTGCTAAGCCTACACACGCTAAATGTGTGTCAGTCTAATCTTTAAAGAGTTCCATTTTTTGTATCGTAACAGGGAGATAGCTAAAAATTTTACAGAATAATAAATATGGCGGATTAAACAATGTTCAAAAATCAAGAAGTGAAAATTTAAGGGGTCTACATACAAAAAGCACGTATTTGTTGTTTTTAAAAAATTCAAAGGGTGAAAATTTAAGGAGTGCCCATACAATAAGCACGTTTTTGTTCTTTACTTTATCGTCAAAACAGTAAAACATACAAGCCTAAAACTTGCAGCGATATTTGAATAGTGAGCTCCGAAGTATAACAACAAAAAATAAAAACTTGCCAAGTGTGAAACGAGCTCGCGAGATTACAATTATAATGAAGGATGACCGCCTACAGACACTTTTTTTTGTTGTTTGTGTTTGTAAAAATATATGGTGGTGGTGGAAATATACCGGTTTTTATTATGTATTCTGATTTTAATCGAAATTTATTGTATAAAAGCAAAAGTTTATTTGTTTGTTATTGTTTAAAGTGATAATAGAACATCCAACTAAAACTGATATTTAGTAAAGGTAAAGACACCAAAAATTTATTATTTATTAAATTATTTACTTATTAATATAGTTTCTCGCGGAAATAGTTTTTTTTGGCATGTAAAACTTTGAAGTATTTTGATGGACTTATGGATGGATTACATGGATTGATGTAATTTTTGCTCCGTTAAGATTCAGAACTAAACGACAGTGTATTATTATAAACATTCAATTCTACACCCCTTTAATATTATAAACATAAAAGTATGGATGTCTGTTACTCAATCACGCTTAAGCCACTAACCGGATCGGGAGGAAACTTGGCGCACATTAGGTTACGTTCTGGAATAGGACATAGACTTGAAGGGTAACGAAGAAATTTCACGCTTATAACCGAAATTCGCAAACTTATAGTAAGCGTGTAGTTATAGTACTTAATTCATTTATTCAATTTCATCTCAAATAGAGCAAAATAAAATAAGTATATTAAAGCTTTTTCTTCAAAGGAGAAATCTTATGAAGTTGATTCCCCTTTTACATTCACGGTTGATTTAATTTTGTAGAAGTTCTTCAAGTTGTTAAGAGGATACGATTCGCGGCACCTCGCAGCGGGCTTCTTACAAACGAATTTCTCATTTGTTTTTGACATTTACTGATCATAACTGAGAAATTTGTTACTCATAATCCCAAGGCAATCCCAATCCCATTGTATTATCTTAAGGACATGGCATACACTAGCAAAATCGTGCAGTTTCGACCAGTGCACAAAGACATTATTACACTATTAAGCATACAAAGAGACACAGTTCCAGATACGATAGGCATTACCACATGACCGCACGTTGAAAATTTCGATTTTATCGGGCTTTTGTCAGTATAAAATAAAAAATCTATTTATAACTTTGAAATTAGCAAATTCCCTTGGCCATATTAATATATACGTGGTACACGTGAAAGTTTTGAGAAACTAAAAACTAACTTCTATGGATAAAAATAAGAAAAAATAAAACTCTCCACTTTTTTTTAGTCCTCGGCCTTGTGGAACGCTGCTAACGCGTCTTCCGGCGATGAAAACTGTATCCCTTTCAGCTGATTTTTTATTTTAGGGAACAAAAAAAGTCACACAGTGCCAGATCAGGACTGTAAGGAGGTTGACCCAAGGCTGTGACCGGTGTGGGTTCCAGGAAGTCCCTCGTTTTGAGCGTTGAATGCGCGGGCGCGTTGTCAGGGTGAAATAGAACCCCGCGGAGCCCGGTATTTGGTCGCTTGTTGCTCATTGCAGACAAAACTTTTAGCAGGCATTTAATGATGTACCATTTGGCGTTGATGCTGCTTTGTTCTCGTAATGGAATTGAAAGCAGATACCCCGTCAAAATGAAGAAACTATAGCGATCAAAATTTTTACTGCGCTTCTCGTTCGCTTAACTTTCGTCTGACGCTTTGTTTCTGGAGTGTATTAATAAATTCACACACATTCGTCACCTGTCACAATGTCGTAAGCGCGCCGAGACGAGCCTGTTCAAATTTTTGTATTATATCACGGCACTACTCCACACAGGCCTGCTTCTGAGCTTCGGTGAGGTTTTGCGGGACCCAGCGCGAAACTATCCGCCTCACGCGAAGGTGCTCGTGTAGAATCTTGCGAACGCTTCCCTAACCAATCTGCAGTGTATGCTAAATCTCTTCGTATGAAATTCGCCTGTTTTCTTGAATTAATTTTTTTACTACCAGCACACTTTCTTCCGTGACTGCCGTCGTAGGACGACCACTCCTGTGTTCATCACCCAAAATAAGGCGACCGCGCTTGAAGTTGAACTCGCTATGCCAACAGTAAATCGTTGCTTTTGAAGGTCCTTCATCCATAAAAGCCATTTGAAGTCGATCGAATGACTCACCTGGTTTTAGGCCACATTTAAAACCGTAGAAAATCATCGCACGAAAATGTTCTAGATGCAGATCCATTTTTAAATGGGACACAATAATTTAATTTGGCTCTCAAAAAAAAAAATTCAAAATTTGAACAATGTTATATTTAATTTTAAATAACCAAATTTTTCAAAATAATTATAAGTGGCCAGTGCCTTATACAAAAAAACTTTTTTTCGCAAAACTTTCTGCGTGGCTTTGTATTTTATGAAATTAGTATAAAGAGAATATCACTCTTAGTTTTCCAAACAATTTCAATTAAAGTCTAACAATAGAGTGGCAGTTTTTTTTAAATGTTCTAAAAGGCAAATTATTATAATATTAGCAAATTCAGTAAATTAAAGTTTGAACTATAACATATATTTCTTCAACGTCAAAAAGTGTACTCCGGACTGCAACAAAATAATCAAATTCTTGCAAACCTAACTCGTTATGCCATCACCTTGAAAGGAAAAGGAATGAACTAAAAATATCTGGAAAATAAGTGTATATTGTGGCTGGACACACACCCACACCACAAACACGATTATGCGTGGGTAGTTTCGTTTTACCAACCACTTTAGACCTGCATGACAGGGGGTGAGCCTATTGCAGCAACACTGCTCCTGTACATGGACTAAAGTATTTTAATCATTATATGTCCCATACGTTATTAACATTAATCATAGATGTAGCAAGACTACATATATGTCATTAATTACTAGCATAGAAGTAATAAGCGGTAAAATACAAGACCAGGGGCAGAATAAAAAAAACCTCATTGCCAGTTTCCTTTCCAGCTAACTGTAAGAAGTAAGTCAGGATTGGGCAAGAAAATATTTTTGCTAAATGCTTCCTATGCAGAACCATACAATAAAGAACACGTTTACTCCGGTGGTAGGTACTTAAGAGGACGATATAGGCTAGAATGCTAATTTCTAATCGATGTGATTTACTAAAATCGTAACACAGTGTCATATACTATACTATCAGATATATTTAAAACATATTACCTAGTTATTTATACCATAATGACGCCTTGACATTTATTATTTTATTGTATGGTATCGATTGTTTTTAACGTTTTTTAGTCACAAACCTATTTTGATTATTTTTTATAGCATTAAATACAATTAATGAAAATGACTCAATAAGGTAATGAATTATAAAATGCACGTTTTGTATCAAAATTTTTTAGACGTTTCAGATTATATAGTTTTGGGACAAAATTTTTACAAAAACTGCGTATTTATGCATTTTATTTTTAATGAAAAATTATTAAAGAAAACTGAAACAAAGTTTTTTAACAAGTAATATCTATTGTATTTTAGCTACTTAACAGAGAGGTATTCTGTCTGTCTGCTGAGTTTTCAGACACATTCCTTATTAATTAAAATTTTCATGGCATAATCTTAAGCTCTTTCTTATTAAGTTGTGTAAAAAATATTAAAAGAAAACATAAAAACTCGAAATCTGTTTTTAAGAGAAAAACCTTTTAGCCTAATCTTTACTTTTATCACGAGTAGCACTATGTTCCGTTACTTAAAATTAATTTTAAAGAGCACAGAATGCGTTTCAGTTACCATTTTCCAGTTTTTTTATAGATATCAAATGATTTAGATTCAGATTGTTGTGTGTATGTGAACTTCACATACGTCATTTTTTTTTCTTGACGTATGCAGGTTTCCGCACTATGTTTTCCTTTACTGAAAAGCTAGCGATGTGAATAAATAAATCAGTGTACTTGAGAAATTGAGAGAAGACTCATCGGTACACGCCGATCCAGCGGTTCGAACCTTCGTCACTTGGGACGTGAAGTGAAATTTAAACCTCTTGGCCACCACCGACTGAACGTGACGATTGCAGATCCACCTTTGTTTAGTGTTCAGAAGAAAATATGTTACTTTCCATTAGTTTATATGTCTTAGATAACAGGCATGTTCTAACATCCACACATGGAGTACTATTTCCATCTCTAGGTAAGTGCACCGGATTACAAGCTTGGGACTTCTGACTCCTCATGTCAAAAACCGTGTTGAGCTTTTAAGTCTGAGGAGCGAGTTTATCTCCCTGTATGTGCTCTATAGTATATATCTCAATATACCATTTGTATAATGTGCTATAATCTGAGATATTATTCGAAATTATGCCCATGGCTACTTTCTACTATCGCACCACTTACCATCGGCAGTAACCTTACCTTGAAAACTAAATGGTGACGTACAGAGCGTTTTCAGAGGAACTTCGTTCGGGGAACGGTTAAGTAAGGATGTGCTCCTTGTCAATTTTTTCTCTAGACAATACAAAACAATTAGAAGGATGTACATTCCTAGGTCCTAAGGATATGGCGAGCGCTTGACATCAACCAGGCCGTTAGCCACAAGTTGTTTAAAAAATTGAGGCAAACTTTTAATAAACCTACTAAATAACATGACCTAAGAATTAATGTCCCTGCACGCAAGTTGCCATTTCCTTTTGTTTTGGTAGGCTAATAAGGTTAAGAGCACCACTGCTGTTATACGGAAAAAGGAGCAACAAATGCATCTGCAACAAAAGTTGGGAAAAGGATTACATATTTAAGGTTTGAGTTTTGAGGTTTTGTTTCTGTTAATGTTAATATTTTGATACACATTTTAGTTTTGTTGCAGACTGCAGTTAGCCGCCATTTTATTTTCAAAATATGTGACCTTACAAACTGACTGTTTTCCTACCATTTGTTTTCCTAATTTATAAATGGAAAAAAACAAACAGAAGACAAATCACCACCGCAGTCACATTAAGCCCAGTTGACGTGGATTTCGTCAGGACGCAGACGGCTGTCCGGAACAACTAGCATCACGCACCCTCATCCACATGATGAATCGTTTAGCTTACATCTATTTGAACAAATTTTGTTCTTCTTTTAGTCAAATTCAGCTTTTTTATGTAAAAAAGTGATCCAATTACATTAGGCTTACGTAAGGCTGGTTCAGAAAACAAGATTGGTGAATGTATTTAAATGAAAATTGTTTAGTATTGGAGTATATTTACTTCAAACAAAAGTGTATAGGTAGTTTCTTTCTTTTCTTTAAGACAACACATTACAAACACAAGTTGTAAATTCAACATTATATATTTTTAATTTATTTATTTATTACACAATACATAACAGGGAAGAATAATATAAGTACAGTAGCCTAATGTGCAGAGGTAAACTTATCTCTATCAAAAGATCTCAGTTTTAACAACAACAAAGAACAATGACCACTTTCGTGGTATACGCCTTAAAGTGCCACATATCACATTTTTTATGTCTGTAGGAATAAAAATAAATAGCCAAAAACGATTGAAAAACAGTTGGGAAAAATAAATATTTAAGGTTTGAGAATTGAGGTTATGTTTCTGTAAATGTTAATATTTTGATACAAATGATTTGAGAATGACTCATAACAAGTACAATAATCATTTACCCTACTAAAAAATATATTAAAAGGATCAATAAATTGAAAAGTAAATATGAATTGGCAGTTTTACGCACTTATTAAGCTTTTTTATTTCTTTTATAAAACATAGTTATCAACTAAGACTTTGGACTCTAATTGGGTTATAAAAACTAATTTGCTGATATTTATTATTATAAACAGTCTTTAAATTTAAAATAAACATCTACTTTAAAAATAATTATAAATACCTAATATAAAAAGAAAAACTACCTACTCAAAATAATCGTAATGATGGCAATAGACCGGACGGTTTATCGTTGATTCCTAAGAATAGGGGGCGGACTATACTATGGGATGCAACTTGCGTCAATACCCTGGCTCCGTCTCATCTCTCTAGAACCACGTAATAGCAGTCTCGCAAACAGCGCATATATAATTCATTACTTGCAAACTATGAGTTCGTGACGTTTGCAGTAGAGACTCTAGGTCCATAGAGTTCAAGCGCAAAAGCTTTTTAAAGTCTATAACACCTAGACTTATTGAATTCAACGGCATCAAGAACGCAGGCTGTTATTTTGCTCAAAGGATAAGCATGGCAGTCCAACGAGAGAACGCAGCCTGGATTCTTGGTACCATGCCACACGTGGTTTTTTTTTTTTAGGATAGTTTTATCTTATTAGTACTATAAATACGGTAGTGTTCTCATTCAAAGACTTGATTATCGGTTTTTCCTAGGTCAAAATGGCCATTGTCCTACACATAAAAGTTAAAAAAATCTCGGTAACTTATTTAGACATATGCACACATAAATTATTATTGTAAAGTTAACTAAATTTCTAATTAAAGGTTAACATATTTTAGTGGCGCCGTTGATAGTAGTACTAACTGCCTGCGGATCCACAGGGCGCGGTTTCGGTTACCGCACAAGGCAAACGTTTATGTGGTTAACATTGAATTAATTTTTTGCTTGAGTCTGTGTGTTTTTAATGTATATGATATCTTTACAAAAAAACCTTTCCTGTATCCGTTACCTGGTTTCCACAATAAGCATTAGGACCAAATGGCACTGTCTGATGCTGTGTGCTGTGATGTCCAAAAATATATTTCATTTATTTATATACCTAGTAATTATTTTTTATTTCATTTCACAAAACCATAGGGTCTATATGTAAACATACACTTAGGTTAAAATGTGAGATCCATTTTGAAGTTAATTGAATTAACCTCGATAAATAATGTACATTTAGGAAGTTAATTGCTCCAGTACCTACCCAATACATTGAATGTTTGATTGTATAGTCGCGGTCAGAAAATGTTTACCACCTTAAGGATCACAATTGCATGCACACATTTAAGTAACAAGTTCTAAATGTCTATTTCATAATAATTTGATTGACCATAGATTATACTTTTTCTAATATGACAATCAATCGCTCTAGGACAGGGATGGCGAACCTTTATTAATGAATGTGCCATTTTCTATGAAAAAAAACAATAAATCTGGGTTACTTAATAATAATGGAGAAAAATTAAACGAATTGCTGTTATCTTAAAGCTATTTAGATACTTGCAGCTCGAAATGTTTACAGCAATCGAAATGTTTAATATTTATATTTAAATTAAAAAAAAATAAGTGTGATTTCTGCTGTTGCAAATTAGGTGCTAAAAATCTCACATTAGGGCAGGCTCGTACTTTGTTACTAAGCAGTATGGAAGCTAAACTACGGTTCATTTCTAAAAATGACTTGCACGCCAATCATTTATTAAATTAAATTGCTATTTTCACCTACGTATACTGTAGGTGAAAATAGCAATTTAATTTAATAAATGATTGGCGTGCAAGTCATTTTTTGTGCCCGAATTGCCATGGGTTCGCCATCTCTGCTCTAGGAGATGGACTGACTACTATCAAGTTTTAATATATAGAAAACCTTCCTTCAAAAAACTAATATTTTAGTTCTTTAAATAAGAATATGAAGAAATAATAAAATAGACACTTCACATCTTTATTTAATATCTAGTATAACCTCCCTCTGCAGCTATGACGGCACGTAGTCTATCTCGCATAGATGCAACAAGACGCGTGCATAGATCAGTACCTCTGATATCATCCCACAGTGTGATCTAAGAGCTTGAGGTTTTCTTTCATTTTGACAGTCCCAGCGTTGAACCATAAGCCCCCATAAATTTTCAATAGGGTTTAAATCAGCAGACCAAGCGGGCCATTGAATGGGACGAATGTCACGGTGCAGGTTGAACCACGCCATAGTAGCACGGGCTGTGTGTATCCGTTCATTATCTTGAACATAAGGAATGTGTGGGAATTCCGTTACAGGATACACTACGCGCTCAGTAGGCAGCATCACTTCTTCCAAAAGCGACACATAATTAATGGCCGTAGCCCTATTCTTTAACGACGCCAGTTCTCCGACGCCGTCAAGGCTCATCCACCCCGACCTGACTCGTTTTGAGGCACAATATGATCTTCATCATACCGAGTTCGATTGTAGCGCCATAAAGTTAATCTTCCGATTTGGCTTGATTTTAAAGTTTTTTCATCGGTAAATATAGTATTCGACCAATCAAAATCGAGATGTCGTCGCGCAAAGTTAAGCCGGGCTGTTTTGTGGTGAGGTTTCAGTTCCACTTTAATAGCATGGTGTCTGTAGAGTAGTCCAACATTGTGCAAAGCTCGTCGGATCGTCCGAGTACTCACACCATATAAAGCAGCAAAATAACTAGTTGGTGTGAAACCATTCTCTTCGTAACGACGAATGATTTCTGTTATTTGCGCGGCGGTTAGTATCGGTCATCGTCCTGAATTATTTCTATGATCTGTTATTTGCCCTTCTTCGCCGTGACGCCTAATACAAAACTTCACAGTGAATCGCGATATATTGAGTTCTCGTGATATAGCACTAATACTATGTCCATCTTCGAAGAGAAATATTATTTCAGCCCTTTGCTCCAGGGTTAAACTTACCATTTTATTTCTTTCTTTCTTTTCTTAGAGAATGGCAGTCATACTACTTCTAAGTATATTTTGCCAGCATCATGTCTGAGAAACTATATCAGTTCGAACAATTTTAAGCCACGATCAATCAGAAAATCTGAAACAAACAACAAACTAATATAAAATGAGTCAATATAACACAAAGAAAATGGTACAATGACATATGTTACATGAGCATATTACAAACTTATATTATTGTCATTAATAAAAATCCAAAATGCTTGCAAAATTTCTTTACACAAGATACATAATAAGTAAGAAATATTTACAGGAAACTGAATTACTTGTATTAATATTAGTGAATTTAAAAACTTGGTACGCTTATATAATGGGCAAGAAAAAAATATATGATTTAAGTCTCCAACCTCTAAGCCGCATTCGCAAATAGAAGAGTCCCTAACATGAATTTTATTCAAGAACGCTGGAGAGCTACAAAATCCTAACCTCATTCTACATATTGTAGATGTAAATTTTTTATTAAATTTAAATTTGGAAAACCAGGGTTTCACAGGAATTTCAGATTGAATTTTAAAATATGAGTAATTACGGTGATGTCCTATACTTTCCCAATCCTTACTCCAAGTTTTTCTCAGTAAAACCTTTGGAAGAGCAACAAGGTCATGGGGGTAATTAATAAAGGTGTCCCTATCTCCACATAAGACAGCCTCCTTTGCACATATGTCAGCCCTCTCATTACCAGATATACCAACATGGCCTGGGATCCAGGCCAATGCTATATTCTTCCCGCATTGTTCATATTCAAAAAGTAAGGACTTTATTTTAAAAAGAATTGGATTCATTGATTTGGATTTAAATGGATTGCTAAGTAGAGCTTCTAAACTACTCTTTGAGTCTGTGCAAACAATCACATAATCTAGTTTGAAAAGCATGACATACTTAATAGCTTCAAGAATACCTATGCATTCACCTGTAAATACTGAAGTTTCTGGTGGACACTTTTTCTTCATAACAATGTTGTATTTAGGGTGATATATGCCTACACCAACACAACCTTCAGAGTAAATTTTAGAAGCATCTGAAAAAATTGTAGACCATCCTCGCCATTTCTCATTTAAAATAAAAGAAAAATGTTTGTCAGCATAAGGGTTGTCACACTCAATGCCAAAGTTTAAATTAATATTCGGAGTAAAAAGAAGACATGGAAGAGGAGTTTCAAAAATTGGCAATAAATCAGAGTTAAAGGTACAAGATTTTAAACTTCTAAACTTATCAAAACTAACAGTCAATAAAGGATGTAATTTATGTTTCCAGAAGGGTTTAGAGTAGCAAAAATTTCTCAAAAGCATAATCTTATAGAACAGAGGGTGAGACGAGTGTTGAGTAATTCTAAAAAAGAATCTGTCTGATAAAAATTGACGTCGTAAATACAGGGGTGGCTCTACGCATTCCACTTGCAGAGCTTTATTTGGGGAATTTCTCATAGCTCCAATTATAATTCTTTATGATTTTGTTTGAATTATGTCCAGACTTTTTAAACTTTTTTTATTACATGGTTCCAGAAGAAATAACCCATAGTCTAAATGACTTCTAATAATTGAATTATAAAGCAATTTGAGACAGAAAGGATGAGCACCCCACCAGGTGCCTGCTAAGCAACGTAGAATATTAATGTTTTTATCACACTTTGCTGTGATGTAGTTACAATGAGGAGTTCCACACAGTTTACTATCAAGGATTAATCCTAGAAACTTAACCTGATCATGAACTGACACAGGAAATGAATTTAGAAAAATATTTATAGCAGGAACACGCGTTTTTCTAGAGAATATAACCACAGTACTTTTGGAAGGGGACAAGTCCAAACCATTTTGTAGCAACCAAATGTTTAAACTGTTTAAGGAATGATTTATGGCTAAAGAGGCTTTATTAATATTTTTGTCAGATGAGTATAATAAAATGTCATCTGCATATTGTAGTATTTGGCAATCTGCATGAATAGAAGAGTGTAGATCATAAGTGTAAACATTATAAAGCAATGGACTTAAAACAGATCCCTGAGGAAGACCTTTATAAACTGTCCTACAAGATTGGATGTTATCACAGTCCGTCTTAATTTGCAGTGACCTACAACAAAGCATGTTACAAATGAATTGTAACATCCTTTGAGGAATTTTGATATCCAAAAGTTTTTGTCTCAACAATGGAAGCAAAACATTATCATATGCAGATGCCACATCCAAGAAAGCTGCAATAAGAAACTTGTTATCGCTAAAATTTAATCTGATGTCAGTGGTAAAAATGCTTAAACTATCAATAGTGCTCCTACCTCTGCGAAAGCCATATTGGTTATTTGCTAATATAGAATTATTTTCGAGAAACCATTCCAGTCTATTTTTAACCAAGTGTTCAGCAATTTTAGCTAGTACTGAGGACAAAGCAATAGGACGGTAAGAGCAAATGTCGCTAGGATCTTTATTTGGTTTAAGGATTGGAATTATTATTTGCATCTTCCATGTAGCTGGGATTATACCAGTTGACACTATTAAATTAACAAGGTCTAGGTAATATCCTAAAGCAATTTCTCCTGCATTAACCAAAAATGAGTATGATATTCCATCTAAACCAGGGGCTGAGTCTCTTTTAACTGAATTTAGAATATATTTTAATTCTGACCTTGAAAAGGGGGAATCAATATAACTGTTGTCAGAATTATTATAAAAGTAACAGGGTATTTCCTGAGATGTTGGAACAAAAGGTGGAGCAAGTTTGTCCATAAATGAGTCTGCCCAATACTGAGAAGGAACTGAGAAGAATTGAGGTGATGATTTAGAATTACGAAATTTCCGAATGTTTTGCCAAACAGTTGATGATGGAATCTGTGGAGAAATGGAAAGGCAAAAGTTTTTCCAACCTTCAATCTTTTTCTGTCTGAGTAATTTTTTAGTGTCCTTAGTAACAGCCAACAGTTGGTCATAATGTTCATTAGACATACTACAACAGTAGATTTTTTCAGCATTTTTCCTCTTTTTAACAGCTGCAGTACAATCACTATCCCACCAAGGAGGAGATGGTAACTTTTCTGAGGACTTTTTACTGTGAAAAACTTCATCCGCTGACTGAATAATAGCATTAACAAAAGCATTTGAACAGTCTGATACACGATCAGAAAAAATGCTAGGTAGATTACATATTTTATCTTCCAAAGCACTCTTAAACTTGGGCCAATCATCTTTTTTTATAATATATTTAAAAAGGGGAATCCTCTTGTTACAACTTTGTTTGATGGATTCTGAAGTAATAAGAATTGGGAAGTGTTTACTACCAAATGTGTTTGGTAGAACCTTCCAGAATACTTGGGAAACAAGAGAAGGAGAACAAAATGATAAGTCGATGGCACTACAACGCTCATTAGGGTTGGATTGGACTGTAGGAGAGCCATTGTTTAAGATACAAATATTAGAGGAGTCTATTATATCAAGCAATTTGTTACCAAGATGATTTGAGAAAGAACAACCCCAAACATGGTGATGACAGTTAAAATCGCCTAAAATAATTATGGGATTTAAAAAGGTTTGTATTATATTCTTTAACTCATTGAGAAGGATGGAGCTAGGATATGGGATATACACAGAAATATATGTTATTTTTCCTACTTTAATAGAAATTACTTCAATACCATCACTATTTGTAGTAGTGAGGTTTATTTTTGAAAAAGATATACCATTTTTGATAAAAAAGGCAACACCACCATATCCATCCGCCCGGTCTTCTCTGACACAAGAAAAACCTGGCAGTAGGAAAGAGTGGCCTGGTTTTAACCAGGTTTCAGAAAGTGAAATAATAGAAGGTTTGTGTTTATTACACAGGTAGATTAGATCGGATTTTTTGTTATTTATGCTTTGGCAGTTCCACTGGAGAATTTTTAGGGGCACTTCCATTAAGGACAGATGATAGTAAGGGCATAATAATGGCAACGTTGGACGGTGAAATAAGGGATGAAGAAGACAAGATTTGGAGGAAACTAGACAATAATTTTATAATTTCAGATTCATGGGAGGATGCAGAGCTTATTGTTTTAGAGGTGTTTAAGGCACAACCATTAGTGCTAGGAGAAGGCATTCCTCTAATGATAGCTGCATGGGCTGCTTGATCATAGCCAGAATGGGGTCCTGGTGGAGAACGCGGTTTTAAATTTATTGTTTTTCTATACGATTTTGTTGTAGGAGAACTCAGTACCTCAGCAAACGATTTTCTAGATGGGGCATGTAACTTTGCAGCAGCAACATACGGAATACACTGGTCAGCCATTGTTTTTTTAAATATTTTTTGGCGAGTAAATTCTGGACATGATTTTGCAGATGCAAAGTGATTTCCAGAACAATTAATGCAAATAACTTTATCTACAGATACATTACATGCATCACCTGTATGATTGTCACCACATTTGTAACAACGAGGTTTGGACCTACACTTTTCCTTTGTGTGACCGAACCTACAGCACGAGTAGCACTGAATTGTGGGGTAAATGTAAGTGTCCACTTGAAAAGAATTATAACAACAGAATACTCTGGGGGGTAAGGCCTGGCCATCAAAGGTTAAAACTACAGATTGTGATGGTTTCCATTCTGGAACACTATCAACAATAACTTTATAGTTCAATCGTCGGGCTTTAATAACTGCACCATATCCTTCTGGAACCGTCATTAACTCTATAATCTCTTCTGGTGACAAATCTGAAGGCATACCTTTAATTATTCCCATTTTAGTGACAGAATAAGAGGGTATAAAAGCTTTATAAGTACTCTGTAACATTGGATTAGTTAAAAAATAATTGGCATCATTTCCAGACTGGAATGCAATAGAAATTCTATTCCTGCCAATGCTTTCTACACTACCATTAACAATATTTACAATTTTTGCTTGTCTTAGAAATTTCCCAAATGTAACAGGGTGTAACACTAAGCCAGAATTAGGAACATCTTCTATACGTTGAACATGAACAATAAAAGGGCCTTTATCATTAGAATTATAAGTCATTCTTTGTTGGGAGGTTTGCAGCGACATTTGCGTCAGAGGAGGAGCAGGAGTGGGAGACAGTGAAGATGGAACCTCCAGTGGTGTTTCAGCAACTGATAAATTTTGACAACGATTTGAATTATGTATTTGTCCTAAGGGAAGCTGAGTGTCCATAGGGGACACCTCCAAAGGAGGAACATCACCTGTACTTTCAGAAATATTAAATTTGGATGACACTTGTCCTAAGGGTAATTGCGTATCCATAGCATCGGAATCTTCGGATGTAATATAAGATTCATTCATTAATTTGGCAGATTTTCTACATTTCTTTTTCCGTTTTTGACATTTAGACGTGTCAGACTTGAGATCGTTGCTAACTTTAAGCCATTTGTATATATTTTTATCTAATAAGTTTGAATACTCTGAACTCAGAGCATCCTCAAAGGCAGCTGGAGAAGGGCAGGACCCTGAAGGGCTACACCCTCCAGGGTCCGGAGACTTGTTCATATATTTGATACCCTAAACTAAAATGGTTGAAAACAAATGACAAACTGAAGTATCTCAAATTCAAAAATGTTCAATTAACTCTAAATACTTACCGAAAACTATATATACATGAACACACTAACTATATTACATGAACTTTACACAATGTAAGCAAAATTAGAGATTCTGATCAATATAAATGATTAAAAATTCCGATTTCCAAAACAACGCGAGTTTCCACAATTGACAATCCCCATTTTATTTCGTTATGAAAAAATCTTTTGTAAAATTTTACTCTTGTCAAAACGACGTTCAAACAATATTTTTTGATAAATGTCATTTCAACAAATAAAGATATTAGTTCCATTAACAAAGAGTGATCAATAATTCTTGTTGTTTTTCTCTATGCGTCATTTTGCATAATAGCTTTTGAAAGGTAATAAGTAACTTGATATGGCATTTTAGACTTAGTAAAAAAAGTGTGATATAGAATCTAATTTCAAAACTGGTAAACATTTTCTGAGCGACCGTACATAAAACCTTTCACTCCAAGGCTGGTGGTAAAAATGGTGATTAATTAACGGCAATGGATAAAAAAGGTCACTTTAAAAATAAATAATTAATTAAATTAAATTAAAATATATGTAAAAAAATGTTTGTTTAAAAAATGAGGAATTTTTCTTTCTGCCTGTTTGTCATCTTGTCATGTGCCGTATGAGGATATTTATAGTTTGGTCTATTATGTACTTGAGGTTTTTTGTGACGGCTAAGATGCATGGTGATTAAGTATTAAGTACCTATACTTGTAGAAGGAAACTTTCGACCACTTTCAACATCGAAACAGCCACCATCCAGACAGAAAATATATCAAAAATGTCACAAAAAACAATTCAGTTCGTTAGACAGTCTAACAGCGAAGACGGCAGACAAATTGTTACAAAGTGAAGAAAAGTTCTGCTCCTACGACTCAACAAAAAACGGCGTGGTCTTCAGGGGCCCGCTTTCAGCTCAATTCTGAGCCACATTTCCCAACATCCTAGTAAGTCTTTCCCATTTCTCATTTCATCTTACACGAACCGGAGTCACTTTTTGTGTCTCGTCACCGTAAACTAGCCTTAAATATACAGTCCTGTATTAACAGACGTTACGTCAGCTCTTATTTCTACGTAAACCTTATTTTCCTGAAAGGTTTATAATGTGAACCTCCATTCAGATATGTAAGATAATCTTGAAAAAAATAATTAAGGTGAGCTTCATAGGTTCATTGTACTGAGGGATGATTTAATGTGCTCTGTGCTTTCTAAACGCGCATTTTCCGTTTGGCTGTATATACTGTGTATATTGAACCAGCTGCGTTGAAGCTATCTGCCCGGGCAGAATTTATAAATCATTAGGACTGTAAATCAACTATTGCTTATCATGTCTGTTTATTATAGCTGCTAAATAACGCTTTTAATACAAAACGACGTCATACCTTTTTATCCTAAGGTCATCAGTTAACCAAAAAAAAATCTTAAATTAAGGCTAAAGGTCACTTCATGAATTTGGTAGTAGCATATAATGAATATCCAGCTTAAAGCCTTGTAAGGTAAAAAGTTCTGAAGTAAATTTAAATGGTTTTAAAACACGTTATTTTTTATTCTTTTTAGATGTCGTTATAAAAGGATCTGATATTTTCTAAGGCAGATAGTTTATGACCGAAATTAGATGGTAGGTACTAGAGGGCTATCTAGATTTTAGCTTGATAGGGAAAGTCCCCTAGGGCATGTCATTTTATAGGCTCTAATTTATTCTGCTGATAGCTTGGCAATAATAATTTTTTGATGTAAACAGATAGTAGGCATTGAAGATTGTAATAAAATAAATTGAGTAGATGTAAGTTTGATCTGCTTAAAAGCGGTAGCACATCATACGTTTGTGGAAGAATTTACTGTTAAAGTGCTGTTTTTGGTCAGTTTTGTAAGAAAATTGATTGCCAAAAATTCTACGTTTTTCATTTGAAGATTCAGATTTTT
Source organism: Apoda limacodes (assembly GCA_946406115.1). Classification (NCBI taxonomy): domain Eukaryota; kingdom Metazoa; phylum Arthropoda; class Insecta; order Lepidoptera; family Limacodidae; genus Apoda; species Apoda limacodes. Next base: position 35,844,458 of record OX291541.1, on the reverse strand, counting down.
TTTGTTAACAAGAATTGACACCTAATATTAATTAGTGAAATTTAAGGCAGTAACGCAGCTTAAGATCAATAATTGGAGACGTTTTTTATAAATGAAAATTTGTTTCTTAAGCCTGTAGTTTAAATTAAGGTATAATTCTTTTATGTTTTTTTTTACTAATCATTGATTTCGTGCCAAGTCTCATAAATATGGAAAGGACAAGGATCTTTACAATCTGAATTATTTTTGTCTACTGCATTAAAAAAAAGGTTTGAAAGGGGAGAAGTTTGGGCACTTTAAGCGTCTACCGAGTTTTTTTATAATAATTGCGTTCGTTTAATCCCTAGTTGTATTCTTATAACTAAAGCTTTAATTATGCAAATAATATGTAAGATATTTAAGGTGTCACTCTGTAAATTATACATTTTAGAAACATGAATACCTTTACTTTCCTTACCCAACTTCAAACTGTAATTCAGATCATATTATTGGAAAAATGTTATTATTTTTACCTTTTTAGTGCATCCCATCCCTAAAGTTGGTTATTAGCATGGAACACCATAATTAACTTCTTAATTATACTAATGGAGTTTGCTATTGCTGTAGCTATAGTTTGTCGAAGCTCGGTTATAGTTTTTCCGACAGGAACTTTTGCATTTTTTTGGGATAAAAAGTAGCCTGTGTTAATCCAGGGTGTCAGCGTCCTTCCTTAACAGGCACAAAAATAAGTTAATATATTTTTTTTGATAATTAAATATCTTATAGTAAAATAATAAAGGAGGCATATTTATAAAACAATTTGAAAATAGCTCACTAAGCACCAGATTGCTTGCCTTATTTTGGTCTTAAAATTTAAATAATTTGTTTTGTGAAATAAGAAAGTTGCTGTATCTAGTGCAACTTGCATAGACAATATATTTACTGACATAAAAATATTTTAAAAGTCAATTTATAAGCAATTAAGCGTCAGATTATTGTGGACAGTTAGTGGTTTTAGAAAGAATTTAGTATTAATATAATTATTAAAAAGGAAATTAAATTTATACCAATAATAACTTAACGGATTAAAGCATTTAAATCTTACTAATTGCATAAACTTCCAGATTTGCTTTATAATGGCAACCCAAATAATATGTACAATACTGTTCTTGACACTATTACTACAGAGTATAATAAAATATTTACTGCAAAAAAGAAACCTATTTCCAGTCGCTTTAGTTTTAGTTAATGGGCTACCACAGGTATTTATGAAAGTAGGCGTAAACTTTATGAATTATATAAAGAAAGAACATATAATAATAGCCAAATATTTAGGGAATATTTAAAAAATACTCAAAAACCTTTAAAAAAAGCATATCTTGTTGCAAAATTAATTCACCTCAAAATTAAAGTGAAAAATTACACAAATAAAATAAAAACTACATGGAACATAATAAATAATGAAACTGGTAAAGCTAGGAATAGAAATCTTGTCAGGACTTTGAGTTGATTGTAGACGATACTAGTTTAAAAACAAATCTTGAGGTAGTCGTTGTTTTTGAACTTTTTTTTTTTAGAAATATTGCATTCGAGAAACTGAATATCTTAACTCAAGTCCAATTTTAGCAGAAAATTAATAAAAACTAATGTTCCTAAATGTAAAGTTCCCTTTGTTTTTTAAAACATTAGTCCTACAAATATCATAAATACATTTAAAATACTTAACATAAAAAAACTCCACAGACCTTTGAGGACTTTCTGTAAAAACTATAAACTCAATATTTCATTTTATAGCGCAACACTAAGCCATCATTTTTAATAGTTGTGATGATAGTGGTGTGTTTTTCTTGATGACATGAAACTGAGCATAGATATAATTTTTTATTAAATCAAGTAGTTTAACAGATCCTAATAATTTTCGGCCTATTTCAATACTAACTGTACTCAGTAAAGTTTTTGAAAAAATCATACTTTGTCAAATGTTAAGCCATTTCTGTATTAATGACCTACTTAGTAGTAAACAGTTTGACTTTATAAAAGGCCGTTCCACAACCGATGCAGGAGCGGCACTATTAAAAAATATATTTAACGCCTGGGAGGATTCGAATGATGCTCTTGGAGTGTTTTGTGATTTATTTAAGGCATTTAACTGTGTCTAACATGAAAATCTCATTAGGATCACATTACTTTGGTATTAAAGACAAAGCTCTCGATCTTTTGACCTCCTTCATGAGTAGCAGGGTACGGCAATTTCAAAAAATAGTATATAATAACTTTGATGATTCAAAAGTGTTTGCAAAAACCTAATATGATAAAAAAAATGTGACTGACTTTTACTATATGATAACTAGCTTTTGCCCGCGATTCCACCCGCCTTACATTCGGTTATCGGTGTAGGATTTTATATAATCAATAATACAAAAAAAGACTCACAATTGACATTTTTAAGTAGCCTATGTTCTGTCTCGGGACTCAAACTATCTCCATGCCAAATTTAATCTTAATAGGTACAACAGTTTAAGCGTGAAGAGGTAACAAACAGACAGAGATACAGAGTGAGACAGACAGACAGAGTTGCTTTCGCACTTACAATATTTATATGGATTATATGAATTTCGAATCCTGCTTAGTGGTACGAATAAAAATATTGTTTCATTAATATTCCAAGACTGACTCGCACTTAACCAAATTTGAAAGCATAAAAATCTACTATTAAATTTAATAAATTCTTTAGTACACCTTTTTGGTGTAATTACGTTTATTTATACTCATTACCGAAGGGCTTCGTACATGATTTACACTAGGGATCATTATAATTTTAATTTGTGTATTTAGGCTCTTTAAAATAATAAACGGTGAGGTAGCTAAATATACAAGAGTGGGTGTGTGTGTGTGTAATGATAATTTGTAAATTCGTTACGTACACCAATGAATAAAACAGGGTTAATCCTTTTAATTTTATACTGTTAGTTTTTCATATAAATCAACTGAAAACTAGTCTATAGCCAATTTAACAATATAACGCCTTGAGGGTTCCATACTTTGTAATAACAATTTTTTATTTGTTAGGAGTCTGCGTTATGGATCGTAAAGCTCAGCTATAGGACGGCAGCCAAATACCATCTTATTTTTATTTATTTTTTTAATTTTCAGTATTTTACGACGAAATCGGAGACAAATAAAAAATATATATAAACTCTTTCTGTGTTATAGGGTAAGATAAGGTGTGTTCATGCCAGAATATTGGACAAGTTTTCGCAGCGCAAAGCTGCGGCACACAAATCGTTATATAGTAAAATAAACATGTAAAACAGTGATGAAAAAGCTGTGCTCCTACGACTCAATAAGAAAACGGCGTGATCTACAGACGTCTGCTTTCAGCTCAATTCCAGGCCACATATCCAGACATCGCAGTAAGACTTTTCCATTTCTTATCTCACTGAGAATTCTCCACCGATTCATGCCCCGTTAGAATGTCATCCACGAAAATATAACGGGCAAGGACATGTGCGGCCTGAAAAAAGCGGTGACCCACATCGGCGACCAACTGCAGAGCAGAGCGAGGAAAGGGCTGGTCCTAAGACCGTATGTGACACTGGACAAGGCATAAGCGAATAGGGGCTGATAAAGAGCAGAATGCCATAGAACGAGCTGGAATCTTCTATGGTCAGGACGAGGACAATGAAAACCACCTGGTGAGTGCGGAAGTTGAGAACGATGTCAGTGATGTTTCACTGAAGAGGTAGGCCAGTGGGCAGACAGTCATTTCTTAAGACTAATTCCATTATGAATTTCTGTCGAATACAAATTTTAATGTCGACGAACAACGTCAGCCATTTTCATAACAAAAGTTTTTTTATTTTAAATAAAAGACATTTCTGTTTTTTTTTTCATCAAACTGACCTTAATTTTTTTTTCCAAACTCTCAGTAATAAAATCGGCACCGATAACTTTTCAGCGGCCTATGGAAACTGCCACTTTCTGCGGAGTAAGTTCCGAAATGCAACCTAATTATTTTCCGCTGATTCTAAATTTAAATGTCATAATAACCCTTGCTAAAAAAGATTTTTTTTTTCAATGTAATCGTTGAAGAAAAAAATTTCTTTTTCGAGCAGGTGTGGGAAAAAATGTAAGCTTGACTTGTTTGTTGTAACACACAAATATATAAAATAAAATGCAATACAATCAAATATTCTTTATTGCACATCTAAGATATTACAAAATAAAAATAAAAACGATACCACTTACAATAACTATGTAGTACATCAATATATCTTGGCCGCTGTGAATTTTTCATTCGCCTAGATTATCTTAAAGATAAAAAAGGTGATAAACTCGTCTGCTTATTTAAGATAAGAAAGAGGTTTAATCGGAAATTATTGGCTTAAGAAGGAGCTAAGTCGTCTTGAAAGTAGTTCTTACACTTAGGTTATCTGCTACGCCACCAACTTAAGTGTTCAATAAATGGTGACGCAACTCGGATTAGACATAAATCTTACAAGTTACATAAAAAAATTTTTTTTCCTTTTATCCTAACTCTTAACTTATTATTATGAATCGTATTTTGATGTAAAAAAATTTCTAACGTTGTAAAACTACAAATTTGATATCCTATATTTATGCATAATTGCATAAATATGCATAATTATTGATGTGGGCATTGTGTTACGGAGTTTAAATAAATAAACATTGGACAAAATAGAACATAGTATTTGGCTTCAATATTCCGACTGGCCCTATAATGGACAAAACTATTTACGCATATAATCAATGCTACAATGATGAGTTTTCATTACACACTTAATCTTTATTAAGGAAAACTAACAAATGTATTATTAATACTCTATTATAAAACCGTGATAGTTTTACTTTTAATTTCGTAATAAATCTGTTACCTGTCTGTTTTTTTTACATTACCAAAAACAAGTTTGAGGGAAAAAATGTCAAGTATTTTTTTGATAATCTACCACTTCATAAAACTCTTACACTGACTGACTGATAGACAATGTTGTATTCGTATCTACAATATAAGAAAGTAGAAAATTAATAAGAAATGATTTATGAAAAGTCCTAGTTTATCAACAAAAACCTAGAAACTGATAAGGTACATGCCTCAAAGATGTATCCTAATTTGTACAATCAAATTAATTTTAATTTTATACTTTGAATGCATAGCGTTGGTATCTTAAGTGAAACACTGACTTTCTAAACATAAATTCGGCTGCATAATATTATTCCTCAGCCCTTATTATTATAGGTTAACTAAAAAAATAACCGTTTTTCACATACACGCGAATTTATTTCATTGTATGGTATTATAAAAAATATTTTGTGCTTACAAGTGTACCTATTTGGTAGTTTTTGTATGTTGGGTAAGGTTTTTTTTGCAGTTTTATTTTTGTTCGTATTACAACTTATTTGTTGGTTTATCTGAATCAATCAATTATTTTATCCTTGAAAATATTTTATGACGTAACAAAAAACTAAATGATAATAGTAATATGGAAAATAGTTTGATCGTTTTTTTTTCTCAACACAAAACACTATGAATATATACCCAAATGAAAAAAATAACTGAGTAATGAAACAAAAATATATTTTTTTTGTGGGAAAAACACTTACCACTGACATTTAATACCTATGTTTGCGTTTCTAAAACATCCAGAATAAATTTTGTGCCATAGAATAGTACAAGCGGGGATTTGGTTACTAAAAACTTAAGAACGCACAATGAGAAATGCCGCATCGAATCGCCGGATCGGCTCGCATTCGTCGAGGGAGCCGATAGACGGTGAGCGGGGACTCATACATTTTCGCCAACTTTGGCGGTCTATGCTACTCTAATGTCGTTGTGTGCAAAGTTCCTGACAATATTTGCTGTCACTAAATTAAGTCACAGTTTCACTAAACCATTAAAATAAAAAGGCCGCCCCTTCCAACGCGAGGCAGAAGCAAAGCAATAATCGCTGACTGATATCAATGATACTTACTTATGTATCGCTTTGTATACAACAGGTAAGAACTATCTAGAACTCCAGTTCTACTAATATACAAAAAAATATAAATAAAACTCTTCTTTTTTTTTCCCGAACTCGATTTTTTCCGCTTACTACTATTAGTAGAAATAACAGTAGAACTCAGTGGACTAGGTCATAATGGCCTACGTTAGTTTCCTTTTTCTGATCATGGTTCCAATTGGCTTACAAATTGATTCATAAACCCTACAAATATACATTATACCCTACTACAGTATGATGTGAAACAAGAAATGGAATGCGGATTGCAATAACACTTACTGTAAGGGTCGTGCAAACCATACGGTCTTGGTACTAACGTTTAGTTTAGTTTCCTGTCGAGTAAAGTGGATTTTCCTTTTACATATTTCTTTTTGTTACTTTTGATGAAAACTTTTTGTTACAAATGTTTCGAGTAGCATTTCAGTATAAACTAAACTAAATATATTTTAATTTATTAGGTTCTCCAATGCTTTGCTTGTACATACCCTAAAGACTGTCTACAAAATCTCTACAGTGTGGACTGTAGTCTAGAGGGCGCATTTTATGATACTGTGAAGTCCAATGTTCTGTTTTGTATGCTTGTGTGAGGGAGTGTTCATTTCGGGATTAATAATCATTATTTTCGTTCATTTTGTCACCTACAATGCATCGGTTAGGTTAGGTTTCAAAAATATCAAAATTTTAGTATCATCTTTAACGAACTATCAGGCGATATATATTTATATATATATTTACGATATTTTTATTTTTGACACTTTTGCCATCGAAAAATGAAACTTCAGACCCATGTATAGAGAAAGTGGAAGTTTGGTGTTAATCTATCAAACTGCCTATACATATTCATTATTTATAGAAGTGACTGTGTTATAATGGTAATGTGTGAAGGCAGGTCAACCGTTCGTTTTGCAACCAATAATTTTGTAAGTAACGTTTAAAGCTACATGAACGATAAGTGTCGGTGTTATAAAAGTGTTAATAGTATCAAACGTGGAAACTTTATATTCTAAAGCGAACACACTCGTATAAAGGCATAGTGTGTTGTTTATGTTGCCACTAAGGTGGCAAACAAGCACACGGTTCGCCTGATGGTAAGCGGTCACCGAGGCCTATGGACGCTTGCAACACCAGAAGTATCACTCGCTCGTTGCCGACCCTTCAAAAATCCAATAACTTCTTTCTTGAAGAACCCCATACTGTAGTCCTTAGAGAAAACCTTGGCAGGGAGCTCATTCCAGAACCCAAGCGTTCGCGAGAGAAAGTTTCTCTGAAACCGCACTGTACGCGAAAATTTCGTTTCTAAAGTGTTAGAATGAATTTCCTGCCGATGGCGAGCGATGCGACGGTAGAAAGTAGCCGTGGGCTTCATTTCCAACAATTCCTCAGAACACAACCCATTGAACAAGCGGTAAAACACACAGGTAGGCAAAATCTCTCCTCAGACTTAAGGGTTCGATACGGCAAGTAAGTTTGAAATCGTTGAAAATTCTCACAGCCCGTCGTTGAACCGAGTCAAAAGGTCCAAGCATATATCCGGGTGCACCCGCCCAGAGATGGCAGCAGTACCCCATATGGGGCCGAACCTGCAACTTGTAAAGCAGCAACCTCTGCCCCGACGTGAAGTACTGACTTGCTTTGTTGAGTACACCTAGTTTTTTGGTCGCCAGCTTCACCTTATCTTGTAAATGATCTCGGAACTGAAGATTGCTGGAGATGGCGACACCAAGGATCCCAATGCTCTTGGAGATGGAGAGGGGAGTGTTCTGGAATTGTGGGACTACAGTGAATGGGGTTTTCTTAGCGGTGAACGCGCAGACTTGAGTCTTTGTAGGGCTGAATCGGACCAAGTTTACCCAACCCCAGTCAGAGACCTTGGACAGTGTGGTCTCGATTTTACACACAAGTTCTCCGCGGTTTTCCTTCTTAACGGAATGAGGGATGTTTGCATGATCCGTGTAATAAGAGTCTCCAGTACTGTCATCTGCATAGCAATGTATGTTGTTGATGGATAACATGTCATTGATATGCAGTAGAAATAGCATAGGAGACAGCACAGAGCCTTGCGGGACACCAGCATTAATGTCCATGCTATCAGAGCAACTACCGTCAACTACGGTTCGTATGCGTCTGTCGGACAAAAAGCTAGCCACCCATTTGCACCAACCCTCGGGCACTCCGTAAGATGGCAACTTCGATAGAAGACCCCGGTGCCAGACCCGATCGAACCCCTTCGCTTTGTCCAGGCTTCATGCCAATGCCTCCCCCTGACTCTCAATGGCTAGTGCCCATTGTTTTGTGAGATACACTAGAAGGTCACTAGTCGAGCGACCGTGGCGAAAGCCATATTGACGATCACTGACCAGGTCATGTTCTTCTAGGTATCTTAGAAGCTGTGTGTTGATCACACGCTCCATCACCTTGGAAAGAAGAGAGGTAATAGCGATAGGCCTGTAATTCGATGGATCTGATCTATCGCCCTTTTTGGGCACCGGGTGCACATTCGCATTCTTCCATGAAGACGGAAATTGCCTAGTATGGTAGGAAAGCGCGAAGAGGCGCGTGAGTACAGGACATAACTCAGGGGCACACTGCTTAAGCACCGCTGCTGGTATACCGTCTGGCCCACACGCAATAACCGCCGGACCTCCCGCTGTGTTATGGAGATTTCCGGCATGGTCTTACCGCACCTCGGCTTAGTAGGTGGTACAGCGCCTTCATCGTTCATATTCGAGTTTGAGGCACATCATATATCAGAAACAGTATTTACAAAAATACGAGTGGCGATCTTACGCTACGGAGCGATCTCTCTCAGATAACTTTTGGGTGAAAGATTTAAAATAAATATCATGTTAAAAGGTAATGTGTGCATTAAATTACAATATACAAGATAAATGAATTTTCCAAAGAAATCATGAAAAGCTACACAAAGAGCTCTACAAAATCGTGAGAAACTTTAAGTTTTCTTATCAGTACAAAAAGCGCTTTCAAGAATGGAGACATATATACAGAGTTACAAAAATCTTCCGCAAGATACGCTCTCTTAAGGAAGGAAAAATGGTAAAAGTATTTTTTTCAACGACTGCGTATTTCATTGCTTTGAAAAATTCACCGGCTTATCCAAGCGGGAAATAAAGTGGAGATAAGAGCGTTGGATTTGTTCAGTAAGACCGGTGTCGTCGTATGAGGTTCGAATCGTAGATAGACAATTTGAGAAAATTCTCTAGACCAGAGCGATCAATTGCTCGTGAATTTCTGCTAAAATTTCTTTTTTCTATGATATTTGGACTAGTTTTACGACTTACTATTTACTGGTCCTATAAAACCCTAACTATTGTAATCCTAACTCAAATAAATATTTGAAATTATGCTTGTCTGTTTGTTTATTTGTTTTTAGTTTGTTTGTTTATTATTGTATAGCGTCTCAACGGCGCAACTGATTTAACTGATTTTAAGTACTAAGATTGCTGAAGGGACGGGGAAGGATTAAGGCCTTCTGTCCCAAAATATTAAAAAGTTTCCCCCAGGACTAATGATTAATATCAGCTTATTATAGCAAACTTTTTATTCATATTAATCAAGTGGCTGAAGTACATAAGATAGAAATCGCACGCAGATAATCTAATTCAGTGTGAGCAAAGCCGCGGAAAAAAGTAGTTAAAAATAAATCTGGCAATAGGTTAATAACAACAATCCAATATATTTTTTTCATTACATTTTATTTATATGGTGTCATAGGAATGATAATCAGATCGTCTGATTATAATAAGATCTTCTGTAGAGATATTTGTTAAAACTTTTTTGTTTATTATGTTTTCATAATTTAAAATACGGGAGGTATACTATGAAATTTTTGTCAAAATCAGAAAACATTGCTTAAGTCCCAAAATTGAAAATATTCTTATTTTATATATTGTATGAAGTATTATTTTTATACTTACCTACTTCTATTTTCAGATCGTATATCAACTGAAAATTGCGACTTGGAACTTTAAGGCTTTGAGTTTAAGGGATAGTTAAATGATTAAACAAATCATGCAAATTTCCTTAAACCCAAGTCAAGGTGATTTATGTGCCTTCAGTCAAGTTCGCCTTTGTTCTTGACTTGTTATGAATTAATTTGATGAAATTTCACTTGCATGTGTCTTGCTCGGAAAGGCTATTTTTATTGTTTAAATTCTGCGCGCTATATATCAAATTTTATATCTCAAAAATTATACAGGATTCTAATTTTTCATACAAATGGTTTCAAAAAAGATTTCTAGTTAACAAAACGTTTTACAAAATTTTGGAGAATTACAGACATAGGTTTTCGGCTTGGGATTATGATTAAGAAATTTTGCAGTGATTGGTCAGTAAATGTCAAAAGCAAATGAAAATTTCGTTTGTAAGAAGCCCGCTGCAAGGCGCCGCGAATTGTATCCTCTTAAGCATTCACATAAAATTAGCATTCTAACGAATGTTACAGTATAGAAAAAGATTTTTTTTTTTGACGAGCATTGACTTGAGCGTTCGCTAGAATGATCGTGAAAACGGCAAAAACTCAGTGTTCTGTTACAAGTAAATGCTCAAGTCTATCAGCACCTTTAGAGAGATAGACACCAACTTCAAACTGTAATTTAAATTAGATTTCTTTGTCAGTTGTTGTTTCTGTTAAAAAAAATTTAATTTTTAATTTTATTTTATTATTGGCTTATTTTCTTATTAACTAAAAAAAAACCACCCTAATCGCTTCAAGTGTGCCTATTATAAAAAAATAAATTAAAAGAGCCTAAGAAACGGTCTTTTCGATTACCCTGTGATTCCATTATCAGATCTGGACTTGGTGACAGTGGGACCACATTTTGATATCACTTTAAATTATAGAATTTGAGTGTAATCTTTCTGACATAAGTGCGGAAGCTCAGATAGGAACAAACAATTTACTGCCACCGAAGTCACAAAAAGATACAGAAAGTATGTACGTTTTATTATTATTAAGATTATTTTGACCTGTTTGAATTTCCTCGCTTTGTGTGATTAAAATATTATAATATTTTATTTTCGTTTTTTTTCTTTTTTTATTATTTGTTATTGTTTGTATGTATGTATATAAATTCATATTTACATATGTATATGTTTTATTTATGTATATGTATAAGTATAATTTTAGTTTATGTGATTTTCTTTACGTAATCATTATCATGCACTCACTTTGCATCTCTGTATTACCTAAAGGTTGGCTGAGAAATAATGCCTGAGGTATTACGCTCGCCTTTTGTGCTAAACTGTACAAATAAGCATCAATAAATAAATAAAAATCTATTATATATAATAGTCCTCGGCAAGAGTTGTATCGCTGGATTCGTATTTTACAAAAGGCTTCACCTGTAGTTCGGCCTTCTAAATCTACTCATCCAGCGATTGCTTACTTCCCGGCCTTTGAAGTAATGTACTAGTAGAAAAACAAACTTATATAGTAGTTTCTGTATTAAGTCCTTGTCTTTCATGCATTATCAAGACATTGTTAAGAGGCTATATCACATTTTTTTTGGCAAAGATCTCTCCGGATCCGCTGATCAGATCTTTTTAAAATGTAATAACTGCTTTCTCTAGCATATGGTTCTAACCCTCACAAACGCGAAAATACGATTCGTACTGTACACATACACAACCATGTTACTGTTTTTAAGGATAGAGCAAATAGATTATAAGTTTAAACCCTGCACCGCTAAGTACTACGCTGGAATTCGAACGTAAATATTGTTATTAATTTAGTAAGTGATGGTATTCAAAATGTTATAATTTTATTTTTTGTTATGTGACATGGTTCATAAACTTATATATAATATCTGTTTTACAGAAGTGCCAACTTTATTTATGTACCTTTTTATGAAATTTGTACGAAATTTTTACTTATGCGACTACATTTTTAAATTGGTCGACTATTACTCATTAAGTTGTCTAGCCTACTTACCTACGATAGTTTTCTTTTTAATTTCGTTATATATGCTACTCTCAATAGTTTTTCCACATACCCAAGGACAGCAACTTAGATGGTAGTGGGGGGGGGCACTAGGCTGTAACAAAATGAGAAAGAAAAAATTATCCTTTTTGCATGTAGGGAAGGTACCCCAGAAAATTTTTGTTTTGTTATTTTATTTTATCACTTTATCTGCCTTATTAATATTTATGTCCATGCCAAATACCAGCTCCTGGTACCAATGTTCTCTGCGCTCAGTCACGGACAGTAAGACGGACTATAAGGGTTCCTTGTTGACTACGCTACCCTAAAAACGAGACATCACAGCTTCTTTGGTGAAAAATACTCTTTTTAAGTTACTTTATGACGACATAATGTGACGTCAGTATTAACTTATAATAATGTGTTCTTCAATGCTCATCTACTTTTAACGCACTGAATATTCATATTATCAAATATTGATGTCGTTTTACAAACAAAAATTATTATATTGCGGAGTCATCACACAAACTACAAGCTTGATAGGTTGACATTTAATTTTGTACACCGCCAACACTGCAGTGTAGTCGTTATGTAAGTTTACCAAATTTAATTTGTTATTAATATTATAATACACACTACATATGATACAAAATATATTAGTAACTATTTTACTTAAAAATTATATTGATACCAAGCGCTGGTTGATAAAAAAGCTATCAATTTCTGTAAGGATAAAATGTTAAGAGTATACACTTCGCGGCGCCTCGCAGTGAGCTTCATACAAATGAATTTCTCATTTGTTTTTGACATTTACTGATCAATCACTGTAAAATTTCTTAGTCATAATCCCAAGCCGAATACCTAGGTCTGTGGTTTTGTATGAAAAACTAGAATCCTGTATAACTTTTGAACTATAAAATTTTATAGAAAACTGGCACACTCCAGACTTAGATATTTATTACTATTTATATTTTTTCTTTTTAATGCCACTAAGGTGGCAAACAAGCCTACGGTCCGCCTGATGGTAAGCGGTCACCGTAGCCTATGGACGCTTGCAACACCAAGGGCATCACTCGCGCGTTGCGACCCTTCAGAAATCTAATAACTTCTTTTTTGAAGCACCCCATACTGTAGTCCTTAGAGAAAACCTTGGCAGGGAGCTCATTCCACAACCTAAGAAATTTTCTTCGAAACCGCACTGTACGCGACCATTTCGGTTCTAAAGTGTGAGAATGAATTCCATGCTGATGGCGAGCGGTGTGATGGAAAAAAGTAGCTGTGGGCATCATTTCGAACAATTCCTCAGAACACATCCGATCGCATAGGCGGTATAACACACACAAGGGGGCAACGACTCTCCTCAGATTTAAGGGATCGATAAGGCAAGTGAGTTTGGTATCGTCGACAATTCTACCAGCCTGTCGTTGATAAATTTTCATATTTAACAAAGCAATAAAAATTTAAACTATACGTTTAACATTGAGGGTTATGTCTTTTATGTCTTAAGATATAAAGAGGATAATGCAATGGTTCTTCTGTCGTGAATACATTATTAAGTACATTGTATAAAAATCCTAATGTTTTTCTATTTTTTTTTTCTTTCATATAGCCAGATTGTGAGAAATTTAGTATGTTCAATGAAAAGTAAAAACTAATATATCATGGAAAATACAAACCACACAGATAAATATTAAAATTTTATTACGCGAGCTTACAAAATGCAATAAAGCGAACAAAACATTCCAAATGCAATCCGCTTCTACTAGTATTATCTAATAAACTTGCTCTTTGTGCTGCAGCGCTTATCATAACCGTATACAATTAATAGCTGATTAAAATTTCTGTTTTCTGTAAATTATAATAGTACTTATATATACCATTTCTCTAAATAAAATTGAGGTCTATATTTTATGATTTTATTATTTTAAAGTTCAAAAAAAAACCAATAATAGACTCTTGTCTACACTTTCATCAAAAATTGATTTAAACAAAATTAAATTACTTTTTATATATTATGATATAATATATAAAATAGTGCAATAATTTTTATTCAACGTAACCCTAACTTATCGCAGTGACCTCTAACCGACCTAGCCTGGAAGGTAGAGGCTTCAATTTAGGGAGTTAGAACTCGAATTAAAATTAAAAGATAAGTAAATAAAAATTTAAACAATGAGTGACGAAAAACGAAAAATACTTTACCGGTTTTCTACATATAGGAAACCAAATACTTCAGTATGTACTTGAATACAGAACCTATATGTTACGCTAGTTATAAGTTACGGTATTAAATTAGGTTCCTTATTCCTCCTTATTTGTCAAGTCATCTGGTTCCGAGATTAACATCGTTGTTCTATAAAGTACGTTTAAAAATATTAATTAAAATACTTATGTCTTTGGAATAATAATTGAATTAGGGGCATATCTGTTGCTAAAGTTATTACATATGTATATATATAGGCTTGAAACTGCACAGTGGGCAATGGAATATTTGATATATTATATACATATGATATGCTTGGAATTTCTTTACGAGGCGAAATCCCCAAGAGTAAGACCTCAGTATAAATAAATTTGGTATAATGAATGGGCTACATAGCTTGAGAATCGTTGAATGATGACGACAAAGAGGAAAGGTTCCAGGGTAGCGACAGACTGTAAGTGCAATGAGGAACCGCCTTCCACTAGATGGACTGACGACTCATCTACAATGTAGTTGTTCAGGTATTGCGCAAGGATTTTATGATTTAAATTAATAAATAGGACTAGGTACTTTAATATACATAACAAACACAAAGTACCGAAACTAAAAGTAAAATCAAGGAATATTTGTCACAAAAAAAGTTGCGATTGCCTCCACAAAAAAGTTGTGATTGCCTCCACAAAATAATAAAAGATATGAGTATAGTGGATGAAATTTGGTAGCACATCTTAGAGAGCGACCGCTATAAATTACGCAAGCAAGGCTAAGAGAAATAAATAATGCATGCACAAATCCCTCCGTTTGAGTATAAAATTTGAATATTGGGGAACTAAACTAGGAGTGTAATCTCTGCCATTATTTAAACTCGGTCAAGAACATGTCTGGCTATGCTTAGTGTAGGATTCCGTAGCTATTACTACGTTATTTGAGTCCGAAAATAAGCTATACTAGTTCGGCTATATATCGAAAACTGTTTGATTCTAGAAAATCGTTCTACTTTTAAATGTAATTTTAGTGTATTATAATATAATTAATAAATTATATTTTTTTTTTTATCGTGCGTTAAGAATGATTTATTTTAACTTGACAATAGAATAGCCAGTGAGGGGAATAATTAAAAATTACCTATGAAATCTCACAATTATTTTAAGGATTACCTATTTAAGGATACCTCACTCTATTTGATTTGACCGGATTTCATACTTTTATGTTTTCTTAATTATGAATTAATATTTCTTTAACGGACATACATAAATGAAATACATCATCTGTGAAAATTTTAACTGTCTAACTATCACAATTCATGAGATACAGCAGACGGACGAAGGACGAAGTCTTAGTAATAGGGTCCCATTTTGCACTCATTAGGTTCGGAACCCTAAAAACTACAACTTTTTTGCTAAGTAAAAAAATATTCTTAATCAAAACTTAATCCCATAGTCACCACAGTTGCTTTACATAAAAATTTTTTTAAGATTGTTACACGGAAGATTTTTATTAGGGTTCTGTACCTGAAAAGTAAATAGGAACCCTATTACTAAGGCTTCGCTGTCCATCCGTCCGTCCGTCCGTCTGTCACCAGGCTGTATCTCATGAACCGTTATAGTAATATAGTTGAAATTTTCATAGAAGATATATTTCTGTTGCCGCTATAACAACAAATTCTAAAAAAACAGAAAAAAAAATATTTAAGGGGGCTCCCATACATACATACGTGATTTTTTTGCTCGTTTTTGTAGATAATGGTACGGAACTCTTCGTGCGCGAGTCCGACTCTCACTTGGCCGATTTTTTTTAACACCTAAATATGTTTGTTCTAAGGGCAAATATGCAGAGAAAAAGCAATTTCGAGCTTTATTAACAGACTTTCACTGTCTGTTTGGGGACAAGATTATCTACAGCACAACATAGGATTTTTTCCTAATTTTCTGGGTATAAATTAAATTGTAACCTGTTTTATAGAACACGTTTTTCTCAGTGGTTGCAACCCTGTTATACTGTCAATAACTTTTACATTTACCAAAGATAGCTTGTTCCAGCGGCTTCGCTCGCCCTAAATTTCGTTATCGGCGTAGGTTCTGAGCAACTCCGAAAAAAAAAACAAACAATCAAATCTTTCCTCTTTAATGGCATAATATATTCGTGTCGGTGAAACCATGGAAATACACATACAAAATTTCAGCCCAGTCGATCAAGCCGTTTAGTAGTTGACATACCGACAGCAGCGCCACTTCCCTGGTCCAATTGTACTCTTGAATCATCCAGGAAACCATCGAAATACCAATTGGTTTAGCCGTTTAGAAGTTATGTGAAAAGATAAGTACGGAAGGATAATTCTTGCTACCCGTTGTCCTATTACCCATTTTCCCGCGGTAAAAAGTAGCCTATGTTATATAATAATGTTTATTATAACGTTGATTTAACTAACAAATACAAATATATTGATAAATCAGATTTTCTTTGAAATTCCTTCATTTTTTCGAATTGCGTAGCACAGAAAAGATTCACTCACGTACTGCTTATGAATAAATGAATACCGCCAGTCGGACAGTTTTTAT
Organism: Apoda limacodes; assembly: GCA_946406115.1. Taxonomy (NCBI): domain Eukaryota; kingdom Metazoa; phylum Arthropoda; class Insecta; order Lepidoptera; family Limacodidae; genus Apoda; species Apoda limacodes. The sequence goes on along the minus strand of OX291541.1, from coordinate 35,827,784 downwards.
TTTACATTTGGTACGGAACCGTAAATGGGCGAAGTCCGACACACACTTGGCGGGTTTTTAACCTTACAGCTGACTAGGAAATGCGTTGTCCAGTGTTTACGTCTATGTTCAAAGCCCAGAAGGTAGTACATAATGAACATAGCTTTATAAGTATATTAAGTATAGATGTATAAACGTTTGTACTGCTACCTTAAACCTTGTTGAAGTTATTGTACTTACAGGCTTCTTAAATTTATTTTAAGACTACAATATAGGCTAGATCGCGTAAATACGCCGTGTTTTGTGCAAATTTTGAGGCAAAACTAAATAACTGAAGCAAAACTGAGCGTATAAACAAATGAAAAAAAAAACATGTTATAAAATTTGCTTTTATCTAGTGCATTGCCTTACTGAATGGTTTCCTTTTTTGTATTCAATGCAAAAAAAAAACTAGAACTGATCATTGTTTCAACACTTGTGCGATTTTTTAAGCTTGTTTTGTATTTGCTTACATAAGTACAATATATTGTTATCTACGTAGTGCATTGCCTCTATCTAAGTTGTAGCAATAAAGTCAAAAAATGTGACTACTAAACAGTAAATACGTTAAATTCTATACCAAAAATATTAATAATTATGAAGGCTTCATTATGGTATATTTTATCTAAGCAGTAATAACAAAAAAGTTTATGACATTGTTTAATGATTTTTAGTATATTACACGCACATCGTTAGTATTACAGAAATAAACTTTCTGATCGATAGTGCACTCTTAAGGTTAACTTAAAAACGTTACAAAAAGGAATTGAAACCAATTCATGTTATAAGACAAAGTTTTTTCCTTCTTTAGTAAATTTCAAAGTTAAACGGATTAAGTACTTTATGGGTAAACTTTTTAATAAAATGAAATAGCTTTTAAGGACCCCGCTATCTAGGGATCCATTAAGGACGTCTCACGTTTATCAAAACTTCTTAATTTAAAAATTTAAATAATTCTCTACGTCACATACAACTCCTTCTGACTTATAAAGTCCTAGTACATCAATCTTACAAATACACAAAACCTTCATAGAATTAAGAAATACAATATAAATAAATATCATCAATTTAATTAATTTTTTCATAGCAAAGATGCAGTCAAAGATTAACCGTCAAGACTTGAACCTACTACTCCTTACGTTCCTTACAAGTGCTTCACTAATTGAGCTATCGAGGCACAAGTCTGGCTGATGAAAAACCCAAATACATCTTTGCTCTGAAGATATGCTCGTTACGAACGTCACATACAACTCCTTAAATAATTCTTTAGAAAAATAAGTTCGTATATTTATGTTGCAGTAAATAAGTAATTTAATGCGCTTTTATTAGCGAAAACTTTTTTATTTTAAACTTTGTTTAGTATGAGAAGTCTTTATGAAACTAATTTGATAATAAAACCATTAAAACAATTCTTAAAATTCGGATCTTGTTTTGTAATCCAAAAAGTCTGGGCGCTTTATTTCGATAAGTAACATTGCAGAAGAAAATCTTAAAAACAGAATGAATCGGAGCTGTGCGTTGAATGCTTAACTTAGTACTTACCATTTAAAGTTAGGTGGCTTTGTGCCGACTTCCTTGAAGAAGAATTTCATAATAAATATTAAGGCAAATAGACTTATTTGCGTTATGTTTTATGTTTACATTTTTTTTTTTGATGAAATTACATCATATTATCTTCTAAGTTTTAAGTCTCCATGCCATCTAATTAATTCTTAATTAAAATTTATTTATTTTTTACTGAAAATTGTATATGTATTGTATGTATTATTCTCATTTTCTGTTTGATTTTATTAAAATATTACAACTGAAAGAACCCACCTGATGCTATCACCATAGCCTATCGATGCTCGTTATAACATACAGAGTCGTTGCTCTGGTTCATTGGCGACCCTCTTAGGCATTGGTATATAGCCTAGGCATAGCGAAGGCGTACAAACAGGTCCGGCAACAGCTTCCTGTCCGACAGCAACATATGATCCGTAGTTGTCGGGAGTTGCTCTGATAGCATGGATATTAATGCTGGCGCCTGCAAGGCTCTGTGCTATCTCCTACGCTATTTCTACTGCATACTAATGACATGTTATCCATCGACACCATACGTCGCTATGCAGATGACAGTTCCAGAGACGCTTATAACACCTCGGCACAATAGATGTTGCTTCATAAGTCGCAGATCCGGCTACACTTGGAGTACTGCTGCCATCTCTGGGCAGGCACACTCGGATATCAGCTTGGTTCTTTTAACTCAGCCCAACAAAGAACTTAGGAAATTTTTGACATTCACAAACTCACAAGTCGTATCGTACCCTTAAGCCAGAGGAAAGACTTTGCCTTCCTGTGTGTGTTCTACCGCTTGTATATATGAGCTGTGTTCTGAGGTGATTAGATTTTTAAACGGTCTGCAACTCGCTAGTAATGCCTCCGGTATTACAAGCGTACTTGGTAAAATAAAAACCATATTATGTCAAATCACCAACTAAAAATTAAAAAATTACACCGCCTTCAAAACACCACTAACAAGTAAAAAATAAACCTTACATGAAGGTTAGTGTTTTCTTCTCAAAGTCAAATACCAAAAAATAATTGTCTCGTATCTTTGCTGCAAATTTTTGGCATTCGACTTTAAGGAAAAGAAAACACTTAACTCAATTTTCCATGCAAGGTTTATGGGTAAGGTTTGTTTTTTACTTTTTAGTGGGTTAATTGAAGTCCAATTTTCGAATTACATCAAAAGCGTGAGAAAAATTAGATATATTTATGGTTTATTTAGTACATAGCTGTTTAAGTTTTAAACAGCATTTGCCAAAAACTGTATCTACATTTATAAAACTCAAATCAGATTTAGCAAGAAATTTCATATGAGTTGTATATTCTGCAAAAGTTTTATACACTTAATGTGTGATATGTCACATTTGCGTGTTTGCAATAAGTGTAATGTGAACATTCATTTCCCTTTTCTCCCACCTAATGTCTTCAGTAACAACAAATTGCTTCAGGTGTTAAGGACGAGAGAGCGCAGTTTAGGGAAATACTCGTAGGACACTAATGCTTACAAAAGAAATAATATGTCATGATGTGATATAACATAAGAGTAACATTAGAACAAAACTGTCTATTGTAATGTAATATAAAGAAGGCGCATATTGTTTCTGGAATATATTTGTGTTTGTTACAGATAAAATTTCTGTTTTAGCTGTTTTTTTAGATAATGCTATCCTCTACTCAAAAATATATTTTAGGAACAATACATAACATTAGTCGGTGGTGACCCAGGGGTTTGAGCCCCGCGTGTTTCAATGATTCTTTTTCTTAAATTCTCAAGTACATTGATTATTCACACCGCTGGCTTAGCGGTAAAGGAATACATCACCAGAAAAGCTGCATATGTAAAAAATCTCGGATATAGCAAAGTTGTAAACGAATAGCTTTTAGAACTTTGAAGATATATTTGCCAAAACTTCAGAAAAACAGTGAAAAGTGGTCAGTTTAGGATTTTTTTCTATCAAACAAAAGCACATTAATCATGTTTTCATGCTTTTCAGGGTCTGAAACATATCCCGAATAACACAGTCATTAGATTTTTGTCGGATCTGCTCAGTGGATCTAGAGAAACATTTGCCATAAAAATGAGATTTAGGTAGTACAGCCTCTTAACTTTCCTAAAATGTGTTTTGTACAAAGGTAAAATACAAGTGTCCGCACCGCTAGTTATTTGCTATTTTTTGTTCAATGTGTATGTTTTCAAGATTCTGCTATTTTGAATTCTTTTTTATTTTACATATTCTTACTTTACAATAGGTTTTTGCATCAAAAATAGTCCACACTAAAGTACTATGTGTACTTTTGAGGGTTACGCACATACATAGTAGGTACAGGGTAAAGTAATCACAGGACTTTGAAAGTAACTTTGAATCAAGAATATTTTTTTACTTGGCCAAAAGTTGTTGTGTTTAGATTGCCCATTTAACTTCTTAGTATTATTTAGATAAAATATTTTGCAAGTATGATTTAAATTATTTTTTATAAGATTAAGTAAGATATATCATACAACTATATAATTTTCGCTAAATCTTGATTTGTTTACTCGTATCGAATTTATGTTTGTATTTCTATAAAAACTTACCAAAATATATCAGATTAACTTTAAGTTAACGGATAAAATATAGGCAAATTCGCAAAAATATAGGCGAAATTTCTAAATATATGCTTAATCGTAAAAATATAGGAAAAATTGCAAAAATATATTTTACGAGATGGGTAATACGACTTTGCTTGTGCAATTTAAAAAAAAAAAGAAATAAAATGTATGTTGCAATAATTTTATTATCTTGTTTACTAAATAAGCAGCGGATCTGGCACATCTGCACTATTACTTTGTTTTCACTTAGGGTTCTTTCTGACATTTTTCTTTTTACTGGGTTCCTAACGGTCATAGCATGATGTTAAACAGCCTTTAACCTTCCTCAAGAAGTCGGCCGCAAGATTTAGTATTTTCCTAACAAGTACCAGTAGCAACTTCCAGACGGTAGTTCCAGAGATAAGCCCGTTCAAAAAAAACAAACAAAACAAAAAACATTTCCACAGATTTATTATATTGATATAGATAAAGTTTATTTTTAGAAGTTTTTATTTAGTTTCACTTGTCCGTTGTATGTCTGTAATGAAATCTTGCAAAATAAATTTGACACTTACCGGTTTCCGATCAAGCTGAAATTTTGCACGCATATATTACGGAGAGGGCTATGCTCGGGGTTTCTCTACGAGATTGAATCAGAAATGAGGAGATCCGTAGACGAACGAAAGTCACCGACAGAGCCCAGCGCATTAGCAAGTTGAAGTGGCAGTGGGCAGAGCACATAGTAAAGTAAGCGACACATCAACCTAACCTTAATGGACTTTGAACCCAAGGCGCAACAGAGCGAAAAAGTCGCGAAAGAGAGATAGTCGTAATTTATTATTTCGTCTAACACTGGCTGCTTTCTTACGTAGTATCGCTACTGCATCGCGTCGCAACCGTAAATTATGAATTAATATATAAGTGTGTGCGTGCGTAATTATTATTGGCTTCATATTTTTCTTACCTACGATAACAAAGAGGCATACAAAAAGGTGATAGCCCTTGAAATTTTTTATTAACTTATATTTTTTTTCTTATTTTCTTATCTTCTTCTATAAAAATCTACTCAGTCATTTATTGATTTAACATATTGTTCTTTTTTGGATACGGTTTTTGTGCCGCCGTAATATTTGTCCCTCCCATTCAAAAGTAGGATTTGGGAGATACTGGAATAGTAATAATGAAGTAATGTCGGTAAAAACATTTATGAAGTATGGAAAAAAATTGTCTCATTGTAATTAATTATAAATTATAATCACACTGTCCTCTATAATTAAGACTCAAACATTCTTCTTAGTAAGTAGGTATAGATAGACTGGTGTCCAAAATTGGGAAGTGTTGGTTAATATACTCATTCGTTTAGATCTTTGTTCCTATATACTTAGATGAGAAACCTCGTGTTAAGCAGTCACGGTGGCTAGCGATGCGATGGTAGAGAGGGGACCGGACGTGTGCATAGTTTTTAACAATTCCTCAGATATACACAATGGTAAACAAACATCAACTTAATCCACTGATTTTTTCTCGACTAGTATAGGCAAAAGTCATCAGTTGGCAGACTCTTTAATAATTTGGTTGAGACTGGCCTTTAGTAAAAGTAAAATAAAATATCAGAAGTCGTAGTTACATCATTTAATTATTTAAAATCGACATGACAATTTAAATTAAAAATATTAATGAGGATCAACTAAAAATAACAACAATAAAAATAAAATTTTAATAGACATTATTTGGCAGTAAAGTTATTATTGATAGAATCAGGCGTCACTTTGCGGAAAATCATTATTATGATAAAATATTATTATCTTGCAAATCCGCAAAAAACATTTCAAGAAGTACACCATCCACATGTGTACGAGTGCACCTACCTCCCTCCCTCCTTACGTGAACGACGCCAACTTCACTATAACACTACACCACTAAATTACAAACAAATATATGCAGCTATTTGCAGCTAATATTTTTTTTTGTATACCACTGAGGTGGCAAACAAGCCTACGGTCCGCCTGATGGTAAGCGGTCATCGTAGCCTATGGACGCTTGCAACACCTAGGGCATCACTCGCGCGTTGCCGACCCTTCAGAAATCTAATAACTTCTTTTTTGAAGAACCCCATACTGTAGTCCTTAGAGAAAACCTTGGCGTTCGCGGGAGGAAGTTTCTCTGAAACTGTACGCGACCATTTCGGTTCTAAAGTGTGAGAATGAATTCCCTGCCGATGGCGAGCGGTGCGATGGTAGAAAATAGCCGTGGGCATCATTTCGAACAATTCCTCAGAACACAACCCATTGTACAAGCGGTAGAACACACACAGGGAGGCAAAGTCTCTCCTCAGACTTAGAGGCTCGATACCGCAAGTGAGTTTGGGATCGTCGACAATTCTTTCAGCCCGTCGTTGAACCGAGTCAAAAGGGCCAAGCTGGTATCCGGGCGCACCCGCCCAGAGATGGCAGCAGTACTCCATATGGGGCCGGACTTGCGACTTGTAAAGCAGCAGGCTTTGCCCCGACGTGAAGTACTGCTTCGCTCTGTTGAGTACACCAAGTTTTTTGGACGCCAGCTTTACCTTGTCTAGCAAGTGATCTCGGTCTGAACATCGCTGGAGATGTGAACACCAAGGATCCCAATGCTCTTACAGATGGAGAGGGAAGTGTTCTGGAATTGTGGGACTACAGTGAATTGGGTTTTCTTAGCGGTGAACGCGCAGACTTGTGTCTTTAAAGGGTTGAATTGGACCAAGATTTCCCGTCCCCAGTCAGAGACCTCGGACAGACCGATCTCGATTTGAGACACAAGTTCTTCACGTTTTTCCTCCACAACAGAACGAGGGATGCTTGCACGGCCCGTGTAATATGCGTCTCTAGTACTGTCATCTGCATAGCAATGTATGTTGTTGATCTCCAACATATCATTGATGTGCAGTAGAAACAGCGTAGGAGACAGCACAGAGCCTTGCGGGACACCAGCATTAATGTCCATACTATCAGAGCAACTACCGTCAACTACGGCTCGTATGCGTCTGCCGGAGAAAAAGCTAGCCACCCATTTGCACAAACCCTCGGGCACTCCGTAAGATGACAACTTCGAAAGAAGACCCGATCGAACGCCTTCGCTATGTCTAGGCAACATGCCAATGCCTCCCGAACAATGCCTGACGAAGGTCACCAGTGGAGCGACCGTGGCGAAAAAATATTGACGGTCGCTGATCAAGTCATGTTTTTCTAGGTATCTCAAAAGCTGTGTGTTGATCACAAGCTCCATAACTTTGGAGAGGAGAGAGGTAATAGCGATAGACCTGTAATTCGATGGATCTAATCTATCGCCCTTTTATGGGCACCGGGTGCACATTCGCAGTCTTCCATGAAGACGGAAATTGCCTAGTATGGTAGGAAAGCGCGAAGAGGCGCGTGAGTACAGAACCGCTGGTATACCGTCTGGCCCACTAGACTTATGAACG